>CM060271.1:22195139-22884488 GCA_030684275.1 Acipenser oxyrinchus oxyrinchus | reverse complement strand
CACAATCCAGTTTTCAATTTGGTGACCTAATTCTATGGAAAAACGGCTCACTGGCCTGGCTTGTGCTTGTTTAGGACCTCGGTGCAGTTCAGCGTGCCAGCTTTCTGTATGTCTGTAAGGAAGCCAGCCAGACGAGCTCTCAAACCTGCACTTTGACCCCGGCGACCTTTTCATTTGTTGCTCTGGGTCTGCCCCGGCAGCGTTTGCGTGGAAATTGATAGTTCTGCTCTGCACTTTTGGCAGGCGGCTACTTCCTTCATCTGGAGAAGTGTTTAATAGCTGCTTAATGGTCTGTCTAGCCACTGTACAACCCTGACGCCCCTGGGCACCCCACTGGCTAACAGAAATAACGTGCTCGCTGACAATTAATCCCCAGTTTGAACTGAAACATCCTTAAAGTGTGATCGATCTCTAACCATTCCAAATATGTTTTTAATATTTGATTTTCTCTGACTCGTGACCAAGTTGCCTTTTCCCTCTTTCCTATTGTAATCAACTTAAGTGTATTTTCTAAGACTTGTTTTCTTTTGTGTTCTCTGATAACATGATCCAGCCTTTCCATATGTCATGAAAAGGGCATTTGTGTGCTGGATTAATTCAAATTATTTTGCATGCTGCAGCTAAATACTTCTTGAGAGAGTGTTCAATGGCTTTGCTTTAAATTCCTACAGTTGAAAGCATTACAGAAAAAAAAAATCAATGTCCACCTTCTGTTGTTATATTCATATCTAATAAACTGGAACAATCAGTCCATCAGAAAATTGCAAATTGATTCCTCTTGACTTTCTCTCAGATGAATCAAAGCATTCCTGTTTGTTTGGTTTTAAAATGCCTTCTGTAATAACAGGGGACTGCCAAAACAGGTAAAAAAAAAAAAGAAATCAGTTAGCTCAGAAAATATGTTTTCAAAAAGTCTCATTATTCAATTGAAAACCCAAAAGAGCGCTATAAAAGCAATGTTTTGTTGTTTCGATAAACGTTTCCACATTGTATTTGGAGGATTAGTAGTTACTTCTTCCAAGTTATATGATGATGTGTGGAGAAACTAGCATGACTAGCATGAGAAACTTATAGAGTATTGCCTCAGCTAGCCCAATTGGTTGAATGCCACTGAGGAGGCTATGGAGTGCCAGCTTTCTTATTAGTCATTCAAGTTTAGGTATTAGTCACTCCTGGAACTTGCCCCCTCCCTTTTTATTCACGTGCTAGTAGTTTATGTTCATTTCCCCTTTTTCAGTTCTCTCCAAATTTCAGAGAAAAATCACTACAGAATAACAGTGTATTAGCTTTTTTATGCAAGCTTATCAAGTAGTTTTCATAGAAAATACCACAATTTCTGGGCAAAGGTTAAATAAATGTTTTCAAAGCTAGTCATTATCCAAGGCTAGGTGTTATGGATCAAAAGAGCACAGTGTGTGTGTGCCCACACTCTTACACCCAATCCTGAATTGCATACGTAGAACAGGTGATGTTGTTTTAGCTTTGGCAATAACAGTGCACCTAATGAAACTACCTGTGTGTTCCTGATACTGTGTTTAATAAACTGTATATCTATTACTGTTCCTTATTAACAGGCACATCAATTTACTAAGATGTAAAGCTCTTATTAGCTTGAGCCATTCGGCACAGCTAGGGGTGGAGGGCTGGATTAGCAATGTCAGCATCTTGCTTCACCACAGAATGTAACTCGATCCTTCACCCAGCCAGAAATCAGCTGTAAAAGTATGCAAAGAGCCCCAGAGGAAAGCAGCCCTTCCCAGCTGTTTCCTTCCAAAACCAGCCACATCAGATCACAAACCGTTTATTTTCTTTCTTTTTTTTTTTACCTGAGTATCCACAGATACAAGCTGTTTGGCTTAAGTTTCCAAGTTCAAAACCTCATCATTCCTCAATATAAAAGTCACTGTGGCATTGGCCCGCAACATAGATTAGTTACAGTGTAGGTATGAAGTGACTTCAATTGATGTTTGCTCTTGGGCCAGGTTCACATCATTAAAAGCAATCCAGAACAAAGCATATTCACTGTAAAGTATAACTCAGTAATAGTGTATATATAATCTTTAGGGTGCAACTTCACAGGACCTGTTAATGATTTATTGGAATGGCACTACATAATAATACTAATACTACAACTACTGCTAATACAAATAATACTAATATCAATACTAATACTAAAATGAATACTAAAACTAATGCTGATACTAATAATATTAGTTCTGTTCATCTCGTATACACAACAGGACTTTTTAGATCAATATTATTGAATTAGTTTTTTGGTACCTTTTTCGGCTTAATTTGATTAATGTCATGTGACTTGTGTGACTTCTATCTGACAGTCAATGAGATGGTCCAGTGTGCCTCGTTAATCTGAGGAGAGAACCCCCATATATTTGTGGTCTCTTAGGATAAACATTGGCCTCTCAATGAAGCTAAGTCCAGAGATCCTTGGGACATTCAATCCCTCACACCTGGAACCACTCACCACCTGGTGCCGTATTGAGGTCACTGGTGTTGCCCTGTTTAAACTGAACTCAAAGACCCATTTACCCACGACACTACAGCTGCGTGCTGACTAATGATAACCACTTCTCTTCTTATTTTTCTCTGCTTGTGGTTGTTGTAACTCTACCTACTTCTTAAGCTGTATTTCTTGAATGATATGCACGTGTCCTTCTTCTAAATTACAAGCACATTTCTGCAATGGCTCATCTCAGGCGTCTCAGTGACTGTCAGACCCTTGCTGTAAGAATGAACCGCTGGGTAGATGGAACTTTAGAAGCTCCAAAAGAACCCTAACTAATGCCATATGATATTAATCATCAGTGATATTAATTTTATTGAACATTATTTACTTTGCTTCGTACATACTTCAATATCTGTCTACTGTACATAAAACCTACTTTTTGTCTGGTATGTATACTTGACTTTATTGAAAGGGTCTGGCTTTGATGTGGGTACAATGAATTAGATAGGTGGCCCCAAAGCCTTTACGTTTTTAAGGATCTGTCTTTGATACAAAGCCAGGGATGATACAGCCAAGATGAAAGTGTAAAAAATTAAAAAGCCCAAGGATAGGCTGTATGGTGGTCAGATAGGAAGAGACATCTTTCAAAGTTGGGAAATAAAATGATCTTTATAAATGCAGCCTTTTTATAAGTTTACTGCTCTTAGTCAAATTCACTCTTAAATGTAATTATTTACAGTATTCTTTATTTTGCTCTTATTTGTATTTGATCTTGTTATCTACTGATTTTACTGTACTTAATAACTGCTCTTATCTGTATTGTGATATTGTGTAATGTGATATTTTGCAATGTGATACTTTGTATTGTGACACTGTAAGTTGCCCTGGATAAGGGTGTCTGCTAATAAATAAATAAATAAATAAATAAATAAATAATATAATAATAATAATAATAATAATAATAATAATAATAATAATCCTGAACTCCAAACTGCTATTTTACATTACTTGGTAAAGTGTACAGTAACAATACAGTATAATAAAAATAAAAAATAATTTTTTTTTTTGGGTAGGATCTTTATTTTAACATGCAGAGCCAGTAGTAATCAGTAGTAATATAATTCAAATTCTAATTAATGTAATGAGCATCATCTGTAAGACTGTAACCCCAATATAGAGCTTTTGACAGGCCCAATATATTTTACCTCTAATATATTCAGAGAACACGCATTCGCAGAATTGAAGCATTATTAGAATTGCGGAATGTAATTAATATTCATGTTTTTTTTTTTCATTATAGAGAGGACAAAGAAAGATAATGTGTTTGATGATAGCCAACCCAATTAAACATTCAATTCCCTCAGGGAGGTCTACAGACTGCTTTTGAGGGCCCCAGTCATGATGGAAATGTGTATCCTGTTCATGACCTTCTCTTAGCTCCAATCATAAGCTGATCCTTCAGGCTTTTGTATTATCTAAATGTTTACTTTAGTGCATAAAAAGCCTGGAAAGAAAGACCCTACCATGCTTTGCTCAAATATCAATGTCATCAGATCGTCTTCAATAACGCTGTGCCTTGCAATAACATTTAAGTACTGACAGAAGGTGTAAAATGTGCAACACGTTATCTGTACTAAGGGCTACATCTGTATTAATATATCAGTAACACTTTAGTTTAGGGATCCGTTATAAGTGGTTATAAACAATAGCAAAAACAAAACAATGGGAAAAGTGTATAATAACTGTATTGCAAAAACAAAGCAACCCCATACAATTGGTGACAGACAGACAGACATACACACACAGGCATAGAAAGACAAACAACAGTAATTATAAACAATAGCGATTATAAACAACAGCGTAAAAACAATGACAAAAGTGTGTAATAATGCTCTTATTATTTCTATTCACATTCTAGAATTGTTAATAGCATAATTTATAACATGTTTATAGATTGTTTATAATCACTTATATCGGATCTCTAAACTAAAGTGTTATCTCTATACTAGCTTTTTAAACCGAATTTTGCCAAGTAAATATGAAATTGTGTTTTGTTTTTTTTTTTTTCACTACGCCCTGGTCTAATTAAAAGAAACCTATATGTCTTTTTGAAAAACAGAAAATAAATAAATAAATAAATAAACAAGACTAAAGCTGTCTTAAAGAAACTGAAAATCCAACTTTTCTCCTCTTTTAAATTTCTTCAGCCTCCCTTACATGCTTGCCAGGATGTCAGAATCAGATAGTGAATAATCCGTTTCAAGCCAGACATAACACACTAAGTGGTGAAAGGTTATGTGTGGATTGACACAATGCAATAACAGAGCTGCCGTTGACTGAATCGCATGCTTTAGCCTCATTCAGGGGAAAATGGATTGCTCCACATCTCGCAATACTATCACATTATTTCATAAGAACAGTAACCCATATCTCCATATGAAGACCATAAAACCACTAAGACCACTGTCTGCCAGTCCCATTCAATGCTGGGTCATTTGGTGGTTGCAACTGAGGGATTTGTCTCAATCAGTGGTCATTGTGATGGGGACACCCTTTGTTGTACCTTTCTGAGGATATTATTGCTATTATAAACTGCACACATGTTTTTGTGTCTACCAGAGTTGGAACCTGAGGTTTATAATAATAATAATAATAATAATAATAATAATAATAATAATAATAATAATAATAATAATAATAATATTTGTGCTCTACATATTTCTACAGGGGTGGTTTCAGTTAAGATTCAGTGACTCTGCCAATAGGAAAGTGTGAAGACTGTAGTTTTAAATGTTTGGATTTGAACATCGATTACACCATCATCCTATAATTAATATGGTTCTCCACACATTTGTTGTGAGGTCCATCTGCCATTTCTCTCCGTATCTTTAGTTTTCTTTTTCTATTTTCTTTTTCAATTTAAGACTGTAATTTATATATTGTTATATTTTGCTTAATTTCTGCAAGTCTCTTTGGATCAAAGTGTCTGCTAAATAATTAAATAATAATAATAATAATAATAATAATAATAATAATAATAATAATAATAATAATTTATACATTGTACATGTACACTCACACACACACACACACACACATATATATATATACAGTATATACTTCAGAACCAAATACCTTAGCAATATAATTTGTTTATAATTTTGTAAGGTAACATTAACATAAACAATAAGTACATTGTGTCCTGTTGGGTTTCTGAAGAAAGAACTACAGACTGCAGTATATAATGTAACGCTCAAGGCCTGCAGTGTTATTCATATCTATCTACAAGCTGTAAGAGTCGTATTGATTTTTCCATGTGAGAACAATAAACAGCAGCTGTGTGACAGGCTAGGCTTCTGACACTGGCATCAGTGCACAAAGAAAACATAGATTTGTTAAAGAACAACCAGGTGCATGTTGTGGTCCTACATATATATATATATATATATATATATATATATATATATATATATATATATATATATATATATATATAGTACTGTGCAAAAGTTTTAGGCAGGTGTGAAAAATGCTGTAAAGTAAGAATGCTTTCAAAAATAGACATGTTAATAGATTATATTTATCAATTAACTAAATGCAAAGTGAGTGAACAGAAGAAAAATCTAAATCAAATCCATATTTGGTGTGACCACCCTTTGCCTTCAAAACAGCATCAAGCATCAATTCTTCTAGGTACACTTGCACACAGTTTTTGAAGGAACTCGGCAGGTAGGTTGGCCCAAACATCTTGGAGAACTAACCACAGTTCTTCTGTGGATTTAGGCAGCCTCAGTTGCTTCTCTCTCTTCATGTAATCCCAGACAGACTTCGATGATGTTGAGATCAGGGCTCTGTGGGGGCCATACCATCACTTCCAGGACTCCTTGTTCTTCTTTACGCTGAAGATAGTTCTTAATGACTTTCGCTGTATGTTTGGGGTCATTGTCATGCTGCAGAATAAATTTGGGGCCAATCAGATGCCTCCCTGATGGTATTGCATGTTGGATAAGTATCTGCCTGTACTTCTCAGCATTGAGGAGACCATTAATTCTGACCAAATCCCCAACTCTATTTGCAGAAATGCAGCCCCAAACTTGCAAGGAACCTCCACCATGCTTCACTGTTGCCTGCAGACACTCATTTGTGTGCGCTCTCCAGCCCTTCAGCGAACAAACTGCCTTCTGCTACAGCCAAATATTTCAAATTTTGACTCATCAGTCCAGAGCACCTGCTGCCATTTTCTGCACCCCAGTTCCTGTGTTTTTGTGCAGAGTTGAGTCGCTTGGCCTTGTTTCCACGTCGGAGGTATGGCTTTTGGCGCAAGTCTTCCATGAAGGCCACTTCTGACCAGACTTCTCCCGACAGTAGGTGGGTTTACCAGGGTCCCACTGTTTTCTGCCAGTTCTGAGCTGATGGCATTGCTGGACATCTTCCGATTGCGAAGGAAGTAAGCATGATGTATTTCATCTGCTGCAGTAAGTTTCCTTGGCCGACCACTGCGTCTACGGTCCTCAACGTTGCCCGTTTCTTTGTGCTTCTTCAAAAGAGCTTGGACAGCACATCTGGAAACCCCTGTCTGCCTTGAAATTTCTGCCTGGGAGAGACCTTGCTGATGCAGTATAACTACCTTGTGTCTTGTTGCTGTGCTCAGTCTTGCCATGGTGTATGACTTTTGACAGTAAACTGTCTTCAGCAACCTCACCTTGTTAGCTGAGTTTGGCTGTTCCTCACCCAGTTTTATTCCTCCTACACAGCTGTTTCTGTTTCAATTAATGATTGTGTTTCAACCTACATATTGAATTGATGATCATTAGCACCTGTTTGGTATAATTGTTTAGTCATACACCTGACTATATGCCTACAAAATCCCTGACTTTGTGCAAGTGTACCAAGAAGAATTGATGCTGTTTTGAAGGCAAAGGGTTGTCACACCAAATATGGATTTGATTTAGATTTTCTTCTGTTCACTCACTTTGCATTTAGTTAATTGATAAATATAATCTATTAACATGTCTATTTTTGAAAGCATTCTTACTTTACAGCATTTTTTCACACCTGCCTAAAACTTTTGCACAGTACTGTATATATACACACAAAATAAAGATTTTGTTTTTACACTGATGAATGCAGATATTTGAAATGTTGTCAGTGATTAACAATTTTTTTAAACATCCAGGATTTATTTTAAGCAAATTTTAATAAATGCAATGATACTCTTGGAAATTCTGGATAACAGGGAAATAAGACATGCAAATGTAAACAGTGGCTGGCTTTACCTAGTAGTTGTGTTGCCTGGCATGCAGTGTCAGCTGTATTGCCGTGATCAGTAATTTGACAGCAGAAAGGGTGAGGTATGAAAAAGCCTCTCTGCTTGCTCTGGCTGAGCAGGTTACACAGTCCCATCATCCATCAAAATGAAAGCAAAAGAAATGCTGCCCACATTTATCTAAGCAGGCAGAAAGCGGAGCACCTCCGGCAAGCTGAAGGTGTAGATAACTCAGAGAAACATTAGCCCGTTTCAAAGTGCAAAACCGGTTTGTTCTACGACAGGGACGTGAGGTAAATTTACAGGGATTAACAGACCCCAAAATATGACTCAGACACTGTTTAAGACAATTAATGTATTGTGCCCATCACATATTTATGAGATTTTTATAGCCATAGAAAAACAAATACTGCCTCTTCTGTTGCTTAACAATCTAATGAATGTCAACATAAACATCTGTTACAATTAATAAACATGGGTGCATACTAATAATGCATTGAAAAGTCCCTGGTATAAAGCAATTGCTAATCCCATTTGATCAGGACTTGTAACTAACACATACAGAGCTGAGTGTAATAGCTCGGGAGGGACATGAAAAGGCAAAACCATCAGGGACTGTTTAGCCTCACTTCTCATGCTCAACATCCTACTAACCAGAAGCCCAGCTTGACTGCATCAATTTAGAATTGGTCTTTTTCCACCAGGGGCCAGTATCTTGCAGAGTGCAAATAGGCGATGGACTTGGCAGTGGGTTCTGAGGACACCTACTAACCTTAAATTCTCCTGAGCTGTTGTCCACGATTGCATAATTGTACATTCTAACTTGGGTAGAAGAAATGTGGCAAACGTCAGGAAGTTATCAGGTTTCCAAAGCTCAAGACTTCGCACAACTTTTGCTCACATTAGAAGCTAGTTCGGATGTGAAAGCACTTTTGGGACAAAAACCCTGCTGAATAACTGCATGCTTGCTTAAAGGGTCAAGATAATAATGGAAAACAGACCCTATTCTAGACCTTAAGGAGTCAATACAGGCTAAGGCCAGCAATGACAGAGTTTCTTCTTTCAGTGCGGGGGACACCGTGGAATTATGCAGGGCACAAACTTATCACCACTTGCGACACTGAAAGTCAGCAAGCTTGCATGAAAAAGAAAAAGAAACTATGGAATGCTATAGCTCAGTCAGTTAGCTATGTGGTACAGTGGTGTGTTTGGCAGAACACCAGCAAGCTGCATTATTGTGTTTCCTAAGGAACAACTTTACACTACTTTACATTGATGAGCGTTCACCTTTCATGTGACTTAAAAATACCACAAAGGTATAGTATGTTGTTATCTGTCAAATACCCCCAAATAATAGGGGCAATATTGAATCCTTTATTTTCTTTAAAATAATCAGTTCTGTACAATAGACAATCCCTGGTACTGAGATTTCTCTAAATCTACCCCCATGGTTTATTCATTTAATGCCATGATTCCCTTTCTCCTAGTTCTTCTAGTTGTTGTTTTTCCTACCTCATTCATCTTCTTTGCTGCATTACTGGCCAACTACCCTTAGGAGACCAGTCATGAAACCTGTTCAGGGGATGTAAGTGTGTTATTGTGTTAAAAGAAGGATCAGCAAACAGATAATCACAAAAACGAGATGTTGGAGACATCCTTTCACCTCACTGAAACTGTAACAACTGAATACACCATCGCCCTGCTTAATCTAGACTGCAAGCTAGCTGTGTTTGGGCTTTAATAAACAGGCCATATATTCAAGCTCCTGCATGATTCATGCTTTATATAAATCTGAGAAATCGCTGTAATGATGTTTGCTACAGCCAAGTAATGTACCAGTTTTAGTGTCCTTGACCTACTATATACTTAACCTTTGTGAAAAAGTCAAACTAGGAAATGCTGAAAATTGTAGGTTATTATCCAACAAATTATACCATATGGCCTTGTTTCTGTCTGTCACTTATTTGCAAACTGTTTTCTTTACAAGGATTTGGCCTAACATTGGATTTATAATCTTTGTCTTCTATTAAAAAAAAACTACAAACTTTCACTAATTATAAAACAGCAACTTTAAGCGTTTATATAAAGACTTCAAACCAATCTTATTAAAATAAAACAAAGCTACAAACAATCATGTAACAGGAATACCATCTGGACCAATTCTAACATTATTAATTAGCAAAAGTTATTTTAGCAAAAATGTCCATCGCTAAGTCTAGGATTTTCAATCCGTACAAATTAGTGACGTTTGATCTGCTGATCCAAAGCTGCAGTAAATCAGCAAATAGGTTTTCAAAATATGAAACTCTTTACATTAATGGTATCTGTTACAAATTACCCCAATCGTTTGGGTCCTATTCAAACTAATACACCCTGTCAGTTATGGGATAATTATTTAAGTATGGGAAAGTTCAGAAAACAATCATTATTTTCATTTGAATAGTAACACTCCACCTTCAAGTGCCATTTGGTAAATATTAATACAAAAAAAAATGAGAAGCTTTTCTATAGAAAATAAATAAATAAATTGCTTGAGCGTGACAAGATGTAATGTATAATGACTGATCAGTGGACAATGTAAAGAAACGGCACTTCTTAAGCCTCTTAGTCTGCTTCTGTAGACAATACCAGTGTTGTTCTTGCTTGGCTGACCATATGGTAATTTAAGCTTTTTTCCCAGTTTTCCGCTATAGCTTTCTTAATGTAGCCTTGTGAAGCATTTAATTATATTGTGTCCTAGAACCAAGGATCAGTCTGATAGGAACAATGATCACCTAACTCCTGTTCTTATTACAGACCCAGTTGTATAGAGGTTGCAGGCTAAAATAAAAAAAAAAAGCTCTGCACTCTAAAGAAAAGCGGTCCCATTCTTTTGTCGACATCTCCCTTGCCATATTACAATGCCTGTTCTAAATCCAACAGACACAAGATGTATGGGTTGTTCTCGCTGCCTTGCTCACAATCAGTCCCTTCATACAGAGTCCAGGGAGGCAAGTCGGGGCACTTAGGTCAGAGGGCAGTGACCTCCGATCTGAAGGATCTGAACTGGCAGGACTTTGTGCTTCACTGGCCTTCTTCATTGAACACCTCAAAGCTGCACAAGCAGCACAGAGATCTCAGCACTGTCATGGATCAGCATTCTTCTTCAGGGGCACAAGTGACAGTGCTTTAGCACTGATGAAATCTCTTCCTACTACACTGGCAGCCCCACTGCTTGTTTGGCTAGGAATTACCGTGGCTTTAATAACCATGTGCAATTAATTGTTTGATGACCGGCTTTATGTTTAAAGGTCAGCGTGCTACAAAAGTAAGTCTGTATTTGCACAGAATTTAAATTTTGCTCATAGCAAAGAAATGCAAATTTACATCAGGGCCCATTGGCAAAGAAAAAAGTATCATACTTCCCATCCAAAAAGAAGAGACAGTGTAGTTCTCCTTATTGTAAACCCAGTTGCCCTTTGAGGGTTTCAAATATGTACGCTACTCCCCTAGGATTGAGACACCAGTGTCCCATGACATGTTTGTGGTTATTCCGCATGCACCACGGAAAGCAAATTCTAATCTTTGACCCCTGAGTCTCGGACCAGAGACAGTCCGAGATTCCATTTCCTTCAAGGTCACAAGGTTTGTCCACCCAGTTTTAGGGGGAGTGTGTAACAAGTATACTCTGGTTTGCCCTTGTACTGTGCAGTATAACAGGAGACAAGTGTAATTCAAAAGATCTGGACCCTGGGGGGTCTCATTGTATCTAAATACCATTAGCTGCAATACTGAAGAATTAAAACCAGGATCTCCTGTCTCCTCAATAATAAACACTGCACCACATGACTTCCTGAATGTGTTTTTGATCAAGGTGTAACTGAGAAAAGTTATTGCATAGGACACTATAAGAACTGCTTCAAATGCAGCCCAGGGATGAAGTTTATTGAGCGCTTGTGGATCAATAAGAAAGAAAGCTAAATTTGCAAGATGTGTGTTTTCCTATTTATTTAGTACCTTCAACTGTTCAAAAACAGACTAAAAGGATCCTAGGCTAAAATGTGCTGTTTGCATGCTTCTTAATGTTCTCATTAACAATCTAAATCTGATCAAAGGTATTACAATTAAACTTAACTGAAAAGAGAAAATCTGTAAGCGATATTGCGTGGTAAAGTAGTAATATGATCGAATGGGATCACAGATGGGAGGAAAATGTAGAACACACCTTGACAAGCAATTAAATTGCGCAGTTAACTTCTGTATTTCTCTGCCTGCACATTGCCCTTCAGGAGACAGATAAAGGACTAAATGGATACCCTACTTGTTAAGTACAGTAAGGAGCAGGTCATTGTGAACATATGGCATTGTGAAACATAAACTGCACAATTCTAAGTTGAACCTATAAGTCGCAAAAGAAAAATAAATTCCTCCACTTTTATCTCACAATTTCCAGTATTTATTTTTTCAGTTTGTAGTTAACAGCTCAATATGAATGACTGTTTTCACAGGTGTGTATCTGGCAACAGCTGGAGCTGCCTTACAGTCAATTAGAACCAAAAGTGCTCCCTGTACCTCCGAGCAGCTAATTCAGACAACCCCGGTAGCTCTTGCTCCTTACCATTTGAGTAACGAAGGCCAACTTTCGAGCAAGGATATTAAATTGGTTGTTGAAACACGCTGTATGACAGTGAATGAATTATTACTTATATTCCTGGCAGAATGCCTTCAGTGCTACAAAGCATTAGGATTTTTGAATTGATGTGCAATTCCTAACTTTCTGAAAAAGGCTCAAGTCGATGAAACGTTTTCCATATGTTGCCATTGTAAGACAAGAAACACCAGCTATGCGTTGTACAAAGCTGTGTTTGTTTGGGTTTGTTTCTTGTCTTGCTTCCATCTGTCACTGGGAATGAATTGAAAGCCATTTGGAATCCATCCTGTTCATTTAGATCGATACCAAAACGGTTTGATCTCAGTACGAGTTTGAAATACTGAGAGCATTTGCTCCTGCCCAGTCACTTTCCTGGAGGAAGTTGCGAATGAGCATATCTGAAGGGTGCTAGAGGAGAGATTGAAGAAAAAAACATTAAGGCAGAACGGTGGACTGCGGCAATTATATGAAACATGATACGTACAGTATAGGGGATCTTTGACCTTTGTTTAATGCAGAGGTGCAGATTGGATTGTAGGCTGCAGTTGGAACCAGTGACAACCCCAGTTTGATATTGAAACAAGAGGAGATTTAGTTTTTACAGCCTGGTTTCATGGTGCAGATGGAATTATTTCAGATTATGTTTGCTGCATTGTTACAGTTGGCTTGCTTTAATAACTGACTTGTAAGGAGGTAAGTAGTTTGTAAGAAGCGGATACGGTTTTGTAGCTATCTGAAGAAGAAATGATGATACAATTAGTGATATGTGATACCCAACACAAACCATTAGTACATCAATGAAAAGGGATTTTCCAGATCTCGTACACCAAGGAACAGTAAGTTATAAGGATCCTTGAAGCATAATTATACCTCTGGCATCAGTTTACAACCTTTGTCAATCATTGTATTGCTAACACATGTTGCTACCAGTTCAAATCTGCACTAGGGTGTGTTCTGTTGCTTTTGACATGTTCTAGACAATTGATACGTTACCAACACATCACACCAACTCTTTAATATTTAACTCCATTTATTTTTGTTTTCTTTAAATCACATTATTGTTTGGCAAAATTCTCCAAATACAATGTATTGAAGGAACCAAAAAAATATATGGAAGTATTTAACTATGATTTTTCTTTGTTTTGCAAAGCTTCTAAAAATAGCTAACTTAATTCAAGAACGTTTCCGTGTGGCTTCAGTGGAAGTTAACTAAATATACATTGGCTGCTTCGCTCTGATGCCAACAGTGTTTTTGATGTGTAAGTTCATCTTCTGAAAGTAAAATACGTGATGATGAATCAAACTTGACTATTGTACCAGTGAAGGCACAAATGAAATCAAAACAATCGAAATTTCAAAGGAAATTAATTTTGTGGGCAGCTAAATGAGGGGAGTTCCTGTTGACTACCCCTTCCTGAGCTCTGCCCTCCCTCACTGTGCATGAGAATGGAGAGTGCTAGGTGAGGGACTGTAGCTTAACAGAGGGGAAAGCGCCTAACTCTGATTGACAATAGCAGGATATGTGTTCATTCATTTGTGGCTCAGAGACTGAGCTACAGCAGCTTAGGAGGAGCTCAAGCTGGTGCACAGATGCATGTATGTGTCCATTACTGTTAATAAGCAAGATTCTTGATAGAACAGAGATTTAGTGTGGTTTACACCTGGAGGACCTTTATAGAAAACTGATCCTTTCAGCATGACCGTCTCATGCTTGTTTTAACCAGCACACACACAGTAACTCTAACTGTCCCTTTGGAGTGGGTCATCCAGCCTTTTAATAGGCTTGAAGGTTTGGTGAAAAAGTTAAACCCGATCCAGTTTTCTGTTTCCTTTGACTGCCTTTCACAGGACATTACCCTGATTACATGGGGTCCTTCACCAGGGTAGTGCTTGCATCCTGGTGGCAGAGCTAATAGCTCTTCTTTTGAGACTTCAGTCATTTCGACAATTTATTAGTAATTACCCTGAACACAGTCATAATTAACCTTCATGACTCTACATTTACTTGTCAATGAATATTAATCACCTTCTTAAAGATGCCAGAGCAAATGACAAGTGCTGGAGCTAATGTGAACAGATATTAACAAATAAGTTAGGTTGGGAAAGTGCAACAGGAATACGAGGCATTTAGGAATTCAAATAACTGACGAGCATTGTGTGTATATAGGGTCTTGCTAATAGAGCAACATCTTCTACAGACCATTAATAGACAAAGTGGATCTGTGGTTTACTTCTTATGGGTTTTGCTTAGAGGCACTAAGGCAGAAAGCTTTAGTGCTTGGAGCCACTGCCTGGGCTTATGCCTGTTGTCAATGTAATTAGCAATGACCTAAGAAGAAAAAACAGCACACTAATCCAGCTACACTACTGTTGTTTTTATCCTTGTATGAGAGTTTGATGACATATAGCTACTGGACTAAACAAAAGTATTTACAATTGTCAAAATATGGTATCAGGAGGCCTCAAAGCCATTTCTAAGTTATTCTGCAGTGTGCTAGAGAAACCTACCATTTTGTTGAAACATTCAGTTGATGTTTTTCACAGCAGTCTGGCTATACAAGTCAAGTCAACTGCTATAATTTAGAGAATGCTAGCTGTGCCAGAAAATTGTACAGGGGACATTTTGAACCCGTCTCAAAATGTGGTATTAGATGTTGACAGATCAAGAAAAAGCATTTGCCTCTAACATTCTAATAAGTTCAGCCATTACATAACCCAACACGCCAGAATTTCACAGAAATTACTGTAATCACAACAATGAATTGGCAGGGAAAACTGACAATACTATTGCATTCGGAATTTAAAGTAATAATTTGTTTATAAATAGGAGGCTTGGGATTCGCTATACCTCCTTTCTCCAAAACAAATAACCATAAACTTGATCTTGCTGAGTAGCCATGTTTAAAGAAATACTAAAACTCTCACTACTTTAGAATTCTTACAAACCCACATTGATGTTTCTTGCTACCTAAGCGTAGCTACATTGAGGGCCTACAAATAAATTGTTCTATTAGAATTTCATGTCTACCGTAATCTACCAAATACTAAAAATTGAATGTAGAGCTTGACAGTGAATTGCATGATAAGCTATTACGGGTGCATTTTGGGGAGGTGGGTACTTCACTTGTTACATTACTTTCAATATGCTTCTGTTTTTTTTGTCAGTCCTTTTTAAGAGCAAGATACTGTAATAAGCATGCTAGGTGCCCTCCAAAAAGAATTACAAAGCTAGTATCCTAATGATGTTAATAAGTGGAGCAATACAAACATTTTGATCTGCCACTATTCAGCTCATTAAAAAAGACTCCCTGGTCTGAAGCGTCGATATACCTCTGCCTTATATCTCCAATAAATAAACATGCTACTCAAATAGGAAATATATATTTTGCACAGATAAACTTGGTTTTCACAAAACAATCACTATACAGTCCATCACAGCAATTTGTGGAAAGTGGAGCATTTGGTTTAGCGTCATTTCAGAGACATAAAACACCAGTTTTACAGACATTTCTGAAAGATGCCAGAGATTACCATCTGAAGCAGGCTGCCCTTCATGTCTCTCATTTCCGAGAGAAGATGGTGTTTCCATTTGTTAAGGATCCATCTCGCAGCACCCATGAATAATCCATAAAACGTGGCATTTTCAATCCTATTTGTCGCTGTTGTCTGCAAAAACCTAGACATGGTGCTCAATGAAAAACGTTAAAGGTTATCTTTGAAGTAATCGTCTATGTGGTTAATCCAAAGTTAAGTGAGGAATTATATGCACATTACATAGATTACCAGCAGTCAATAAAATGCACATTACATAGATTACCAGCAGTCAATAAAATGATCTATGGGGGAATTGAGAAGACAGAAAATATTAAGTAAAGTTTTCTACATGCATTTTGTTACATTCATGGTACTGAGTATTAAGTAATTAGACACTCTATCTTCTACTAGCACTAGAAAGCTTGAGAGTTATGGATGTTATTCAAACAACGCCTCATCATATTTAGACGTGATATGACAGGATCCCCCTTTACAGTAGCAGGGGTGTTGTACAGTCCCAGTCGGAGGACCACTGGAGTTGCATTGAACCATGGTGTGCTCTGCTATGGCGACGACTGTCTTTGGGTGACTGTAAAGATGTTGTGTCAAGTGAGCCAGAGAGATCAACTGCAAGCAGAGCAGAATTCAGACAACACCAGTTTTATTTAGGTAGCAAATATACTGTATCTCACCAGCCATGCTGGGTCAACATTTAAAATGTACTGTGAGTGTCTGTAGCTCTCTGTGTAAGATCTGCTTTGATCTACAGCGTAGTCAGACTTGCACCTTATAAAATTAAGTTCTACCTTACAAAAGTATAATGCAGTATTACTACAATAAATTGAAGCATTCTCTGCATATTATAAAATCACTACAGACTCCAAAGTATCACTAGCCAATTATTTAAGTAAATTGAAAATAGTTTATAGAAAACTCCAGCATTTTTCACCCATTGATAGTACAGTACAGTGATCATGTTTGTTCTTTGACAATCCGATCAAGATGTATTGAGTGTTTCTCTGTTCAGGCACCTCTAATGCCCCAGGGTGAAGCATTATCTAATTTCATTCAGGCTGGTGTCTTTATTTTCCCTTCTGGCTACTTGAAACACAATTACAGACTTCCAGGAAGAAATTATAAACTGATACAAGCCTGTTGTAGAAAATGTCTCTCTTCTGTAACACAATCACACAAACTTGTTGCGGGACAAAGCCAGAGAAAGCTCTGTGAAAACAATTGCTTTCCTGTCAGCTGGAGCTTAGCTTTCGCTCATGTGACCAGCCACATAATCACAGAGAGCTGGGAGAAGCTGTAAAAGCAACCTTGATGGATTTTCTTTTTGCTTTTAAAATTTTCTTTTTGTCTGTAATATAAGGATTATAAATCTGTTACTGATTTCATGGTGGACCATGCACATGGTCACAACATACTGTATCCTCCTATGTGTATATTTTGTACATTGCTTTTAAAATGCAGAGTCTGCACCCTTAACATTACAGGTCTAAGTTTACTTCCATTTGGCTTTGTACTGTTGGGGTAACACAACAGACAGAAGCTCTCCTCAATAATACCTTTGTTTCACTGTTTTAAAAATCTTTTTATCATTACTAATATTTTCAAGTAAAAGACATACAGAGGGATGGCTTAAAACAAAATCTACCTGCACCTAGCCCAATGGGTGGCCTGTCAGGCAGTATGTCAACTTTTCCACCATGTCCTATAGCCATCCCAGACTGCAGGCAATGACAGAGGTGGTCTGCACTCCCCGTCTGGCTTTCTAGCCCAGGAGCTCATTAGGAATCTGCTGATGCAGGCAAAGCCTTTGAAATGCAAGACAGGATAAGGGACTGGAAACCGCTATAAATAATTAATTTCAGGTTACTCTACAATCCAAGAACCCTGTGGATTTCAGAGCCATTAATTGCTAGTTACACTATTAAGACAGTGAGAGGAGCTTGTCCAAGGCTAGAATGTTGCAGATCATAAAAGGAATCCTTTGCTGCTGCTGTTTTGCAAAGCAAAAATGTGCCTTGAAAAATGTGGAAGGAGCAGGATAAATACTTTGGCTGATGAGTAGGAAATAGAGGGGAAAAGAAGAATATAGAATTCAGTAAACAAACATGAAAAAACCTGTCACCAGAAAAATAAGCCTCTTAAATGGATCTACTCGTGTCATTTCTTAAGACACTGGCACAGTATGTGATATGTATGATGCATTTTATGCACTGCAGAAAATCCATTGTAAAATCAAAGCAGGTGCCAAATGGCCAGAATCGGACAGGCTGCAATTGTGAGTCTCTCAGCTCATTGTCACTGTATCAGCATTCACTGTAACAGTATTGGCTAAGTATTTGTGCAGTAATGGCAATGTGATGCCACCTCAGTTATGCTGGTAAATTATACAACTTTATGCGTACAGTAGCTGTTATATTTATCACACGTGTGATTGTTTAAACACAGTGAAATAAAGCATTTCATCATATACACACAAGAAAAATATTTCCACTGGTCTTACACCAATTGCAACGTCTCAAGCATTCATAAAACATAGTGTATTGTTGGCAGATTCACTTCAGAAGCAATGTGTATCCTATGTGTGCATAATATGGAAACATAGTATAATGCTCACCCTTTATAACGCTAGTGGGGTGTCATAGTTACAAGACCATGCTATTTGTGTTCCGCCTTATAACAAGTATAAAATAGGCGGCTGTGTGGTCCAGTGGTTAAAGAAGAGGGCTTATAACCAGGAGGTCCCCAGTTCAATTCCCACCTCAGCCACTGACTCATTGTGTGACCCTGAGCAAGTCACTTAACTTCCTTGTGCTCCGTCTTTTGGGTGAGATGCAATTGTAAGTGACTCTGCAGCTGATGCATAGTTCACATACCCTAGTCTCTGTAAGTCACCTTGGATAAAGACATCTGCTAAATAAACAAATAATAATAAAAGGACTGCTGTAATGGCATTATGGAGCAAATGGGAGCCACAAACCTACCGTGTTATAACCAATTCTGCACTATAACAGGGTGCATTATAATGGGTGAGCACTACTATACTCTAATATATATATATTAGGAGCATAGTATTGAGTTTGTTTCTAGTGTTCATTTGGTAATGGTTTTACATTTATTTTTGCTACATATATTTTGTTAGATGCAATGTATTGGTTTAAAGTGCTTGGCTTTAGTTTTCAATTCGATCGCCACATGGATGTGTTTTGAAGATGAGCAGAATGCTGCCACCCACATACAAGTGACTCAATAACTGGAACCATACATCCATGCCTGAAGGCCTTAGCTCCTCAGCTCACTGTTTTGCACAGCACGCCAATGCCAGTGGGACTCCAACTGTCTGTTTTTGCCAGTAGTAGGTGTTACAGAGCAAGGCTATTCGAGAAATGGATATTTTCCTCATACTGTAAGTCAAAATCAAAGGAATATAAATTTAAAAAAACAAAAAACAAAACTACTATTCACATTTCAATCCAACTGTTACTGCACATTGAAACACCCCAATACACAGCACACTATTCATTCATAGTCTTAACATTCTGATGCACAAATAGGGATCCTTTCTTTAACCTTTTAATTGCCTTTACCCTGGAGAACCATGAGTTGCCATTTTAATGCTAATGTACTGTAGTCTTATCTTGGCAAGCAGTTAGGAAATTAGAGAGTGTCTTTTATCTGGTTTTGATGGGAGCAGATGCTGTAATCAGTATTACCCGAAGACAATTAAGCCATTTACAAGAAGAATTTGAAAAGCCTAATTGCCAGGTCTGAGCACTGAGAAACACTAGAAATGAATGTGCATATAAAGTAGATTTCTTCATTGTGCTTCTTTTCCGAATAAAGACTCCTAACATTATTGCATATGAAAAAATCTTTTTAAAAGGGTTCTGATCTTAAATCGAACACATTTATCCCAGTGCACATATGTAACTAGCATGTCATATGATAAATTTATAAATATCAGAGGAGTCTTTCACTGAAAATGATTAATAGTGTTTTGTATAGACCACCTTTTTTTTTTTTTTTTTTTTTAGAAAAAAGTTCCACATAGAATAAATATGAACTTATGAACCAGAGTAGAATGGGCAGTTGCTAAAACTGTATAGCCATCATCGCTGTTGAGAGCAAATAAAGGAATCAGCAGTAACTAAAGTCAGCAGGGATTATTGTTGTTTTGTCTGTTTCAGAGAATTCACAATTTTCTTTTCTTAAAATTCATAAGCAATAGGTTCTGCTTTGCATGGCTGACAGAAGATATTCGGTACATTTCGTTATGCTGTCATGATCAGATTCAAATCAAAATCGCATTATAAACCAGTAGAAAAAATATTAGGCCAGTGAGGTCAGTCCAATTTTTTTGCCAAGGCTTATTTCTCTTTGTTGGAGAAGCCAGATAATATTCATTTAAAACTTAATAGCTCAGCACTACCTGACAAGAAATTTCTAATCAGCATTTTTCATCATGTCTTCATTCATCCAGAACTGCTTTAAAATGGACAAAGTGCGGCTAAAATTGGCTCAGAATTGGTTGCAATATGTTATTAAATGATATTCTACACATACATTAAAATGGCTATCTCTAAAACAGGGAATGATTGGTTTGTTTGTTTTTATCTAAAAGATATTTTTAAAAAAGCAAAACAGATTAAAAGTACAACTCGATTGATGTGGTTGGTATAGACACAGCACATATTTTAAAGCAGCCCTCCCACAGTAAAATACTTGCTTTGTTCATCAGAAAGGAGACGGCACACCTCCCCTATTTGCAGACAGTTGACATGAGCTCATGGGTAGTTCTTTGTCTGTAGAGCACTCTTAGGAAGTATCAGTATTTTAGCAGTTACAGTTAATTTAAGCAGTCGTTTAACATGGTCATCTGCTGGCCGCATTCAACAAAGTGAAAGGACAACTGTTCTCTGAAAAAATCTATTCTTACTTTAAATTAGGAAACCATTTGTTGCATTTTTATCCCGTTTGAAGATTTTTTTTATGTATGGGACACATTGACTTCACATTTTATTTAGAGGTTAATGTTAGTATGTGAGTGATTGTGTGTGTGTGTGTGTGTGTGTGTGTGTAATCCCTTTCATATTAACCTATACACTTACACACACACACACACACACACACACACACACACACACACACACACACACACACACACACACACACACACACACACACACACATAACTGTATGCACAGACACAGTCTTTTCTCCTTAATGGGGTTGGTAGACTCTAACCAGTAAGGAATTGGCTATATATCCTGCAAATGGTTTAAATGCTAAATTTGAAAATGTAAAAATGTGGACAGGTGTCCAGGTCTTTGCTAATAAAAACGATGCAGGCCCCTGGGCATCCTTACCCTTAGTACATTTGTGTCACATGACCAGACAACATACTGCACTATTACTCTACAGTTACTTAATGACCCCACAACTGCCGATATTCTTAATGAGCTGCAACAGCAAATATCCTTCAGACACCCCGTATGTTCTTACCCATGGGTTAATTGTTTCAGATAATGAACGCATCATTAATCATAATAGAAGAATGGAAGGTAACCCATATGATGCTTACTCTAAATGAATTTACTCATCAGTTATTAGAGAAACCAGAGACACATTTAAATTAAAACCGTCACCCAAGACATCTGTGGGCAAGTAGTCGCTCTGCAGTGCATCAGACTGGGTATATAACTACAGACCACTGTATAGAACTACATTGTGAAGGAAATTCAAGGAAATATGTCTTTGTCATTGTAATTAAAGAATTGCTCCAGATGTGTACTGTAATTTTATACAACTAACATGCACCAATTGACTTTTGTATAAAAAAATATTCACGTTGCATATGATACATGGAAAACATGAAGGTTTGTCTTTGATAGCTTATTACAGTAAAATGTAGGAAACATAGGAGGAAACTTGTGTGCTGTATGAGGATGTGTTGTATTTGCATTAAATTCTGATAACTCATTGTGACAGTTTTTTGCCTTTAAAATATTAAAGGTTTAATAACCAAAGATTTTAATAGAAACTCCACTGTCCCTTTTTATTCTTGTACCGAAGATATTTTGGTTCTTGGCATTAAAATAATAATTATAAAAGAAAAGGCAAGCAGGTTTTCTATTACAGTACTATAGATTAAAAGTTGTTCCTGCTTTAATATTTCTTAACACCTTCCTGTGCTGTTGGTCAATCTCAATACAGCGGTCCCTCTGCAGTCAGGCTGTGACCTACAGCATGGAAAGGAATTAAGAACAGGGATATTTTAAAATCCTTTTATTTGAATAAAAACTATTATTTGAAGATAAAAAGAATGAGGCAACGAACAAGACTGTCAGCCAGGGGTAATTCTTGGTACTTTTAAAGAAAATCAATCTGTGATAACTGCATAGCATCAAGTTATATACCACAGTTTTTTCCTTTGTTTTTGCTATTAATCTGGTCACAGACCACTGAACCCAGCTGCTACTATTGGATGTGTAACAACTTATGCTTTAAAAACTGAACCCCAAGCTGTGTATTTGTGACTATTATTTATCATTGACACCCACAAGACAATTTGCAAAGAGAAGACAAGTCTCAAAGTATCTTAATGTGGCTAAACTTATCAACAAAAGCTTAAAATTGCATTTTTCTTGGATTACCAAATTATGTTACAATATCAGATAACATTTTAAGTATGCAGTGGAAATGCTCACAAATAATTGCTCCTGCTATTGTCTGTATAGGCTGAGCAACCAATTAGTATCGTTTTACTTCTAAAAACAATTAAACAAAAAAAAAACTGTGAAAGCAGCAGACCAGATAAAAAAAAGCTGCAGGTCTGTCAAAACATGTATTTCAATTAAAAGCACAATTAAATTATTCTTTGTGAGTTTTACAGAGCAGCAAACTATTGTTACCAATAGTTTATTTTCCAGCCATTTCTTCCCAATTCACCTCTTCCAGTCTGTATCACAATGAGGACACATCAGCTGGGAGCTGTTGGTCCCTGGGGATAACACAGCACTCCATCACGTGCACACCATCCACAAATTACCTTTCAAACACTGCCGTACATTCTTCAGCCCACCATGTATCTGTATAAAAAGAGGGTGTCTGTGTAGGTTTACATTTTATTGGGGTTCTGATTTAAGGTTTTGACTGATAAACACAGATACAAGAATAAAGTTTTCCTGTGAAACACAGAAATAGGAGATTATTTTTACCTATTTTGTATTCACTTCCCTTCACATTCACGGTGCAATTTACTGTATCCTCCAAGCGTTGCTGTACTTAAGACATAAACAGGGTCTAAACAGGAATGTTCTTTTGAAATACTTGCAAATGTGTTTTCAAATGTAACTGAGCCTGGTGAAACAAGCAAGATGCGTTACAGATCTACCTACCCGTTCTTATTTGCTTCATACCTAAAAGTATGAACAATCTAAAAGTATACAAACGATCTGCAGTGTATGAGAAAGTTTCATTTCAAAATTACATTTTGAAAAGATTGAAACATCTCAGAGATGTTATCACTGCTCCCAATGGATTCAAGAGACACTCTTTGTGCCCTGTTGTCTCTCACTGATTACACTTGAGCTGCAGATGGCCCCCCAAAATGCAAGCTATCGTATACCTGCTAGAGTAATTGCACCAATTGCCTTCACTGTGCTCAGAACCTAGCAGAGCTCCATAGAGAGCTACTCAAAGAAAGGAAAAAGGGTTAATGGTCAAAATTGCCCATTTTGCTCAGAATTCAATAAAGTGTAGGTAGCATGCTGCCTCTCTGGTACTTTACCCTGCCATATATGGAGGTTTTTGTTGCCAGTTGCTTTGTGCTAAAAACATTAGACCAGATATACAGCATAAAAAACGTACACAAATTACACATGCTCAAGAACAGTGGAAACTTCCTAATGTGATACTGTTCATTGTTAATGATGTTCTTCCAGAGATGTACCTTAGGTGTAACCCTAATGAAGGGGAAGCCTTACCAAATGATCATCAATGTAAAATGATATTCCCTTACCCGAATTTAATATGGTTTGTTCTTGTGCCTAAAGAAGGTAATGAGGCCCACTGGGGAAGAAGGCAGAGTTCTAAAATGAGTAATGCTTGTCCAATTCTTTCCGGAGGACAATAGCTCTGTGTAACTGATCTGTAGAGCTGAGTGGTAATCACAGATCACGTTATCGGTGGCAGTATTTTCAAGTGGGTTGCAATAAAATATATACTCACTAGGACACAGAATGCTATGAAATTGTAAACTGCTCTTGCAGTATCATTTGCAGCAGGAGATTAGAACCACCAGGGACTGTAAAGGATACTTGTAGACATTCTGTATAAGGAATTACCAGCAATTTCTTTTTTTTTTTTTAAATCAGAAATCCATGTAACCCTTTATAGTAACTGTGATTTTAACAGGGTTGAGGCTGGGTAAACCAGCTACCACCCACTCCTAAAGAGAGTACAAGCAGTTATGAAGCTTTTAACCTCATATCCTTGGTTGTGCATCACATAATTACATGAGCCAGCCATACTCGAGAATTGTATGTTTGGATAGCTTTTAAATGTTTCAAAAATAAAATAAAAGAAAGAGCATATTCATTCACAGATTAAATTACGAATGCACAGCAAATGACAAAAATGATAGGTTGAACAGCATTTAACATTCTCTTTTGCCGTCACTCTCTCCACGCATGTTATCCACAGGTGCGTCCACCCGATACTCTGCACTTGCTGCTACTGCAGCTCACTTTAACAAAGGCAGCTCCCCACTAATTATAGCCAAAGGGAAAATTTTCCAGATCGTTAACTTTGTGTACTGAAATTCATCCAGTATGCAATACTGATATGAAACAGTCATTAGCATTCTTAACATGGGCTGACCCAGGCTAGCTTTACACAGAGAGATGTTTACACTATATATATATATATATATATATATATATATATATATATATATATATATATATATATATATATATATATATATATATATAGGTTTGTTCAAAAATCACTTGCATGCATGCTTTGTGTTTAACATGAGTATCTCCACTATGTTATTCATTGATAAGGAGAGTATTTGCAAGTATATGTGTGGTAATGCAGTGTAATCATTTTGCAGTTGCACATTGTTCGTTTCCTGCTATGTCAGACAGGCGGAAGTGACAGATCCTTCCAGTACACAGCAGATCAATTCTACATCCTAGGGTGGGGTTTTGATTGACAAATTCCAATATAAGAAGTGTACTAATTTAATTAACCCCTCTGGAGGGAATTGGATAAGCTCCACAGAAGAAATGTAAGCAAACCGAAGAAGCTGTGCCTGGCTTTGGCATACTACACCCCTCTCAGTAATTCTTAGACTTTAATGAATCCTAAATTCTGTTTATGTGGAAAAAGCCTCAGATTACATTTTTCATCTGTCGTGCTGTCCCCGAGCATCAGACAATCAATCAATTTCAGAAATGTATCTGCCAGCTTCCTCACATGCATCCTCTAACCAGAATTATTCAGGATTGTGACGACTAATGAAATGTGGTGTGGTTTTGATTTGGCTTCATGCACACCCACAGCTGCGGCGTCTATTAAACATGCATCTCTGTTACGGACAAGCTGCTATGGAACACCCACCCTTGTAGTAGAACACACTTTCTCAAAGGCTGTCGATTACCATGTGTTCAAATTGAGTAAAATGATGGAAATTAGATTTCATAAACTCAAAGCCACTTCAGTTACTTTTCAAAAGCATCATATGACACTCCCCCTCCCTCCCACCTTTCTCTTCCCAACTGCAGCTGTTGAAGAATAAGAAGCTGACCAGCCTACGTATCGTTAGTAATTCTTAAATTGAATTACCATTTTAAAAACAACAAGGTCCAAGTCTGGGCAGCCCTGCACGGATTCCAATATGACTCTGATTTAAGCAGATTATATCTGGGTCAGGGTATCTCAACTCATTCGAGATCTGATTTTGATAGTTTGCTGATAGAGAATGAAGGAATTAAAAGACTTTTCATTTAATTTGACTTGGTAAATAAGCTAGATGCCTGTTTGGGTCAAAAGCAAAGAGAATCATACAGTACTTTGGAAACTGGATACGACAGTATATATCAGTGAGAAGCATTTTTCTTTTTAACATATGTATGTTTTATTATTTTTGTAGTTATTATGTGTGTGTGCACAACTTTAATTATTTTTACAGGTCTGGCATACACTTTGCCCTTTCACATGTCACAGAGAAGCCTTTTGGAACACTGTCTCTTTTGATTCACGTAATTACATGGTTCTCCCATTATCCAAGCAATCAGGGATCAGAGCTACAAGCATAACATTTCCTCTATCAGTATCGATATTGTGACCATATGGTAACAAGCGCATAGTGTTATTCAATGGTTGTGCTTATGATGTTAAAGGGTTAAAGAAATTGCATCTGTAAGAGAATAGTAGCTACAGAATTACAATTATATTGATGGCAGAACAATACAAAGTAAGACATTCTAATTGATTTAAATCCTCGGACTGCTTTGTCAGCGCTGCACATGGAGCATTTGCACTTCCAGATCAATCAGTTGTTCTACCTATGACAACATCAGCTGCTGCTGCTTCTACCTCCATGCATTTGTGGAAAGTAAGCAAACCAAACAGTGGTCACTGTACGTTGCCCACAGAGGTTGCAGCGGAGTGTATTGTAAAAGCTGCCATTAGATTCAGCAAACCACTAACTAAAAAAACTACTACATTTTAGCCTCCAACATTTTTTATGACAATTAATTGAGGTAATAAAAGAAAGCCAAGGTTCTCCCAATGGCATCTGAAAAACGTCATGAGCAGATTTAAAGGTTGCCATTATCATTGCGAAGCTTGAACATTCACCCAGCCCCTTGGTGCATTGCCAGGACAAGAAGAGCCGGCCTACTGTATTTAAATATCATGGTGGAGTGGATTTATGGAAGACTAGAAAGTCAAGTTTATTAGAAAGAATGTCATAACTTCTCATAATTGGGTCACTTTAACCTCAGGCAAAAAGTATAACTAAAGTATTGGAAGAGAAACAATAACTCAAGCTAAAAATAATATGCTATAAGTGTATGGCTGTAATGCAACCCAAGGTTAAAATTGCTGATTGATTTTAGGCAGGTGCAGCACATATGGACTCCATCATGGGAGGCATTATTGTGTCATGCAATATTACTGGCTGGATTCCTCGCTCATTAAAGGCATGGAGTATCCCACCCAACTGGAACTTCGTACAAAATAAACAGATCCATTCTCCATGTCAATTGAAACAGATCTTTTAAGGGATGACTGCCAGTTTGGAAGAGCTGTGCTTTACCAAGTTTACCTGTGCTCTACCATGCTTTTACTGTGCTGTACTACACATATACTTTGGTATACAGTCAGCATAGTGAACCTTTATAAAGCATATTTAACAAAAGCATAGTTAACATTGTCATTTTTCTAGCTTAAAAGCAAGTTTCACAGAACTTACAAGGCCTTCCTTTTTTAATGAAGCCAACAAATCCAGGGCAACACGATACAACCAGACAGCTTACTTCTGACTTTCCTTTCTGTAGTCTCCTGGGTCTGCTCATAAACTAAGCCCTGTCTGTTTCTCCCATCATGTGCTGGCCCCATACCGTTGGGTCAGAGTGATGGTTTCCACATTACCTGGTTCCCACTGCTCGCGGTATCCCCTGCAGCTGTGCAAGCCAATCACAGTCTTTACCCTCCTACTTCCAGACCATCCATGTAACATCCATCAGACCCTGACATGATTTAATTTTCAATGCTAGAACTAATCCATCACCAGTGTCTCCTATGTTAGCGTTGCCTTTTATTTCAAGGGCATGCCCCTATAGAGCCACTCACCTGAAAAGCGGACTTGCTGAACTGCAAGTAGTTTCCTCGCAGTTGGATTAGTCTGTTGAATTTACACAGAAATCTACAGAGAACCTCTTGGAAATTGCACAGATATTTATGTAACTTGCTGTATGAAAAAAAATATTCTAAATACATGGCAGTTGATTTATGGCAGTAGGAGACTACAGGCAACGAGAAATGACATTTTGAAAATGTAGGCGTTTAATAATATATAGTAAAATGCAAAAGCTTTTTTGAGACAATGTTTAGTTGGAGCAAATAAAAATGTTTTGATGTCTAATTTGATTTACAAGAATATTTAGAGGAGTTGCCATTCAATAAAAATACTAATTATACTGAATCATAATATTCATCACAGTGTACTTTAAGTTATCCTCTGTGCGTCCTTGAGCTGAATGCACAACCGATGGACTTACTTGTATCTGTCCATGCATTTAACATTTATACAGTATATTCAAGGTCTCTTTTGCTTCTCTTGAATGACATCAAATACACCTGACAGTGACTCTCAATAAAACACATCACTAGGATCAATCAGTTAAGAAAGAGGTCAACAGAAGATGTGCATGTATGCAGTTGGGTCCCTCATGTTGCACTATGATGGTAATGAAAGCTTGCATAGAAGACACATATTGGCTGACCATGCAACGAAGCGCTTTTAATGCCAAAGCTGTTGTAAGCTGTCAGAATGTCAGTGTGTGACATGCAGGCAGTATCTTGGAATGTTTCAGCCATGCGAGCCTCCCAAGATGCAGTATCAAAGAGCAGCTCTGCCAACACCACCAAGCCAAAATCTAGAGCTTCGTTTCAGCAATGCCAAACATTAAGGCATCCCCCACTGGACAATGTCCTGAACATTTAATCTCGCAAAAATCATGGGAAATTAAATGTAGCCAAAAGTACAAGCATGTGTAAACCATTTGAAATGCAAGTGATTCACTGAGACATTTCAGTAGAAAATAAAACATATCCTAGTCATTGACAGACCAAAAGACTACAGTACTCAGGCAGGATTAATGAGGAAGGCCAGGCTGTTATCTTTATAACGAAAAAAAAAAAAAAAAAGATCTGTTTGGCAGAATACAACTAAAGTTCCTTCCCAGCTAGAATAAGAGACATCGATCTTCAAAATCAGCTGCAATGTTATTTAAAAGTATTAATGCAATTATATATTTTTAATTATTATTGTTGTGTACTGTTATATCAACTATAACAGGGGCAGAGGCTGGGTTACTCCGCATTTGTGGTTATAGCACTTTTAAATATATATATATATATATATATATATATATATATATATATATATATATATATATATATATATATATACAGTACTGTGCAAAAGTTTTAGGCAGGTGTGAAAAAATGCTGTAAAGTAAGAATGCTTTCAAAAATAGACATGTTAATAGATTACATTTATCAATTAACTAAATGCAGAAGAAAAGTGCAGAAAAAAATCTAAATCAAATCCATATTTGGTGTGACCACCCTTTGCCTTCAAAACAGCATCAAGCATCAATTCTTCTAGGTACACTTGCACACAGTTTTGAAGGAACTTCGGCAGGTAGGTTGGCCCAAACATCTTGGAGAACTAACCACAGTTCTTCTGTGGATTTAGGCAGCCTCAGTTGCTTCTCTCTCTTCATGTAATCCCAGACAGACTTGATGATGTTGAGATCAGGGCTCTGTGGGGGCCATACCATCACTTCCAGGACTCCTTGTTCTTCTTTACGCTGAAGATAGTTCTTAATGACGTTCACTGTATGTTTGGGGTCGTTGTCATGCTGCAGAATAAATTTGGGGCCAATCAGATGCCTCCCTGATGGTATTGCATGATGGATAAGTATCTGCCTGTACTTCTCAGCATTGAGGAGACCATTAATTCTGACCAAATCCCCAACTCCATTTGCAGAAATGCAGCCCCAAACTTGCAAGGAACCTCCACCATGCTTCACTGTTGCCTGCAGACACTCATTCGTATGCGCTCTCCAGCCCTTTGGCGAACAAACTGCCTTCTGCTACAGCCAAATATTTCAAATTTTGACTCATCAATCCAGAGCACCTGCTGCCATTTTTCTGCACCCCAGTTCCTGTGTTTTCGTGCATAGTTGAGTCGCTTGGCCTTGTTTCCACGTCGGAGGTATGGCTTTTTGGCCGCAAGTCTTCCATGAAGGCCACTTCTGACCAGACTTCTCCTGACAGTAGATGGGTGTACCAGGGTCCCACTGTTTTCTGCCAGTTCTGAGCTGATGGCACTGCTGGACATCTTCCGATTGCGAAGGGAAGTAAGCATGATGTGTCTTTCATCTGCTGCAGTAAGTTTCCTTGGCCGATCACTGCGTCTACGGTCCTCAAAGTTGCCCGTTTCTTTGTGCTTCTTCAAAAGAGCTTGGACAGCACATCTGGAAACCCCTGTCTGCCTTGAAATTTCTGCCTGGGAGAGACCTTGCTGATGCAGTATAACTACCTTGTGTCTTGTTGCTGTGCTCAGTCTTGCCATGGTGTATGACTTTTGACAGTAAACTGTCTTCAGCAACCTCACCTTGTTAGCTGAGTTTGGCTGTTCCTCACCCAGTTTTATTCCTCCTACACAGCTGTTTCTGTTTCAGTTAATGATTGTGTTTCAACCTACATATTGAATTGATGATCATTAGCACCTGTTTGGTATAATTGTTTAATCATACACCTGACTATATGCCTACAAAATCCCTGACTTTGTGCAAGTGTACCTAGAAGAATTGATGCTGCTTTGAAGGCAAAGGGTGGTCACACCAAATATGGATTTGATTTAGATTTTTCTTCTGTTCACTCACTTTGCATTCAGTTAATTGATAAATATAATCTATTAACATGTCTATTTTTGAAAGCATTCTTACTTTACAGCATTTTTTCACACCTGCCTAAAACTTTTGCACAGTACTGTATATATATATATATATATATATATATTTACAATATTACATGAACAATAATTGCTTTTCACTGCAGTTCTTGGGCAAGTAGACACATTGATTTAATCTACTGGGACGTTACAAACTCTTAAGATTGTGAAGCTGAAGATCTCATTATTAGAAAGGAAACACACTGATGGGAACATAGTAAAGGGTTTGAAAAAAAAAAATCTTTATCTGAGGGAGCAGCTCACCACGTCTTACATTGAGGTTGCTTGTCAGTTTATAAGCAAAACACTGGTTGAAAGGAACAGCAACCAGCATTTCTTCAAAGAAGGAAAAAAAGTGTTTCATGTGTGAAATAGTGAAAAGGTCAAAAAATAGATTTGTTCATATCAGCCAGGAACATACTGTCACCATGTCACAGACGTGGCAAGGAGAATTGTTTTGTGGTCAACTGATGAAGAGGCTGTTTGACCTCACCCTGGTCTTTCCTCTATCTCAATTATAGTGCTAGATGGATATTTTGCCTTCAACAGGTTTTTACCTCAACAATAGACCAATGAATATAATTCACAGTATTGCCTGTTGGGTATTCAAAGTAGGAATACGGGAACAAAGAACTACAGTACTGTATATCCATGTTTTAAAACTGAAAAAAACCAACCCCATATGTACCTGATGTACAATGGATAATGGTAAATTAAGTGTCTTTCTTTAGCTTGATTTTTTCAAAGCATGCACACACACAGAAAAAGGTTCTGCCTTGTGTGTACTTCCTTGGGTATCATAGTTTTACTTTCTTTAAATTGTAGTGCCTCAATGCCATCCTGCCACCTTCCATTTGTGTCATCAATGATCTCTTGCATGCTGGTCTTCCTGATGTCATCTTACAGTGACCTTCCTTTTCAGACTTACAATTTCTTAAATTGTATTATATTCTATTATATTCACAACACTTAACACAATGTGGGTTTTATTCATTTGTTCTGGTGTGAATGAATTTACACATGCGTACTTGTGCTCTCCACAAACAAAAGAGAATAGTGTATATTTGCAATCCACAATTAAACAGCAATGGTTTATACTTACATTAAACAGTTTTATAAGACCTGGCTATGGTCTACAGGTAATCTCTCGACCATTCCCCTGGGAGCAGCATCACAGTTTAACAATTTGTTTCCACCCAGCATGGGACAATAGTGCAAGTTTCACCAAGGATTATCCTGCAATGGGTTCTGCTTTGTTACAGGAGCCCCTGGACTCTGCTGCTGCTTGCTTGGACTTCATGGAACTGCCCCCAGCATCATGACAAGTCACAGAATTTGACCAATCATTACAGCAAGCCACTGCACAGCATGCATGGAAGATTCCCTAGAATGCAGAGTGTGTCCAATGACCTGATGTTCTGTGGATGGGAAAACAGCAGGTAATTTATTGTTGTTTCCTTGAGGGTTTCTAGTCCTGGGATCCTAAACAGGGCACTGTGGGACCTCCTTCTGCCTGTTGGAATAGTAATAAAAACAACTGAGACCAGGAAGAGATGGTTCACTGAGGAGATGATTGCATGGGTAGGTTGGGGTAAGCAAACTGCACGGCCTGTGCAATCCTTGCAATGAATCACAATAAACTTACAAAGTGTGCTATGAGCAGACACTTGCCAATTATTTATTTTGGAAATGCAAGAATCATCTGGATAAATGCGTTGGAGTATGTCAAGGTTTATATCAATCTGCAATAACTCAACCAGACAGATTATCCCATTTGTATTGTATATATTTAGTTTAAAGTTTAGAAAACGAGTAAATGTGGAAAAGTATCATATTTTCAGTGCAATTTATAAAACAAAAACCTTACTGTATAAAGCTGTTTTACCATGATTGAGTGAGGCTTTCATTTTATATTTTAGTAAGGAACCAGCTCAACATTTTTTAAATAATCTTTCAGTAAAAGCTGACCGCAGGTAAGTTGATCTCTTACAAATCCACTCTCTTTGGTTTGAGGTTCGGAGGAAGGAGACATTTCTTCACACAGAGAGGGTATGAAATGGGCTATCTAGTCCTGTTGTTGAGGCCTATATCCTTTGGCTCCTTTAAGACCCAACTTGACAAAGTTCTGAGATAAATCAGTTACTAGGATCTAGAGGAACTTTGATGGGTCAAATGGCCTACTCTTGTTCCAAAATGTTCTTATGTATAATCATTCTGGTTTCACAACATGCAAAAGTCCATATGTAAAATGTTAAATACAACAAGATGGGTCCCCGAGTGGCTCACCTGGTAGAAGCGCAGCCACGTGGTGCGCAGGGTGAGTCATACAGCGCAGGTTCACGTCCTGGCTTTGCGAAGTAGACCTGTCTTCACTGGGGACTCCGAAGGGAGCATTACATTGGCCCCAGGCGCTCCCATGGGTTAGGGAGTTAAAACCAGCCGGGACTGTTTCTCCTCATCGCTCTGCAGCGAACCCTGCTGGCCAAGCACCCAGTGAGCTCAGAGCAGACACCTGCAGGACTGGCTTTTGTCCTCCAAAGGCCGGTAGCTCACTGACATCCGCTCTCGAGTTTCTGGGTGAAAAAGGTTGGAAGCTGGCTTGATCGTGGGATCGGAGGACGGCCACTGAATCACTGGTCTCCTGAGCCATGTGGGAAATTGCTGCAGTGAGGAGAAAAGCGATTGGGCATTCTAAATTGGGAGAAAATTGGGGGAAAAATTATAATTGGACACACTAAAAAAATAATAATAAAGAATACAATTAGATGAAAATAATACAGTTCCATTAAAACATTAATGGTTCTCATACAGCATCTCTCTAACTTCTGTGTTAAGACCATTCAATCAATATAGGCCCCACTGCCTGATTAATCCAGTTTTACTTTAATAAATTGATAATTTAATGTCTTTCCAGCAGAGTAATAACCTTGACTGATGGACTTTTAAATTACAAAATGAAACGGTGCACTGCTTTTCTTAATGCTTAACACAGTGTTCAATTATTTTATCTGCGGAAACAAGGAGTTGAAAATCTATTCCAAGATGATAGCAGCCTGCATGGGTAAGAAAATGAGTAGACTGGAAATAGGCTGGGTGAGTTGTGCAATGTGATGTGATGTGATGGTTATCATGTGGTAGTTTACTGACGCTGTCCCTTTGAAAAAGTGTGATCCACAGTGTGTAGCATTTAATAATGTTTAACTCATGAAAACACAATTGAAGCCATCTCAAATGAAAGTAAGGAACACAAGGTATCAAACTCCTCAGCAATATTCATGGTATCTAGTCAGAGAATTCATCTATTTGCTTTTTTTTACGCCACATACCATCAAAAGCATATTTTTTCTTATATTCTGTATAGGAGATGGTTTCTAATTTTTGCACTGATGGACTCAGTTATTATAAAATTACAGCTGTTTATCTGTAATTACATGGTAATTCATGGAGAATAAAGCATTACAATACCACGTACATTACTTGTAATAAAGAAGTTCTAGAAATACTTCTAATTGAAGGTTTGTTTGTCAGCATAAGTGTCTTTAAGTATACTGTGAACAGTACTCTGAACATATGGTACTGATGACGATGAGAACACTGACACAGATCACTTATCTAAATGGGGTCCAGTCCCAACATTTTGTAATCAATAAAAAGGAACAGTTAAGGGAGCTGGTGAGAGGCAAAAAAATAAGCAACACATTTAATCTGTTTATGAATACTTCCATCGCCATACATGCAACTGTAATGTAGATAATGGATGTAAATGGATCCGATCTTAGAGTCAAAGACCAAATGATGTCATAAATGATTGATTTAAAGTAATAAAATTAGCTGGATGTAAAAAGGTAATTTTAGACCACGCAGTGTGGAGTAGTGGTTAGGGCTCTGGACTCTTGCCCAGAGGGTTGTGGGTTCAATCCCAGATGGAGGACACTGCTGTTGTACCCTTGAGCAAGGTACTTTACCTAGACTGCTTCAGTAAAAACCCAACTATATAAATGGGTAATTGTATGTAAAAATAATGTAATGTCTTGTAACAATTGTAAGTCGCACTGGATAAGGGCGTCTGCTAAGAAATAAATAATAAAAACAAAACTAGTATTTGTCTGGAAGAAAATTCTTGAAAATATTGTATTTAGTTAAAATATGGTTATTGTTGCTTTTTTTAATATATACTTTTTAATAATGTATGGTAGAGTATTTATCAGTAATTTCTATCAGTGTTTTACAGTAATATTATGTTGTACATGTCTCTCAAGAAAAGGAATTACATTACTTGCCCTTTTCATAGACATTTGGGGAGGGGAAGGAGAGGGGGGGGGTGGGGTGCGAGGGAAAACAGATGGTTGGAGAGAAACAATGTTTTATTGTCAGTTTGAGTGTTGTTTTGTTTTATTGTTATTAAGAGACTTCTTTCATGCTCACCTGTGTGCAAAAGATGAAGCAGTGGGACTAGTTCCCACAAAAACCATTATAAAGCCTGCTGTTGGTGCAGAACTCAGCTTCTCCTGGTTCCAATCTCTCACAGATGGGTATGGTGCAGAGTCATGCTATGATAACTCATCTTCAATACTCCTGCAGATACAGCTGAACCTCAGCAGGAAAAAAAACAACAAAAAACAACTGCAGCACAGAAAACATGATCATTCTGTGCACTTGCTGCTCAGGAGGTCATGTCATTTTGAAGTGTTCCTGGTTTATATTCATTTAAACATAAGCTGAAAAGAAACCTATTATCCAGTACACATTGAATTCAATGTGAGCCATGCTGCACTGCACCATCCACAGCCCTGTCAAAAGAAATGTCATTGCATCTCTTCATCGCCCTTCAAGAAGATTGCAGATTGCCTCAAGGACAAAATAAAAGCAGTAATTTTGTGAAATAAAAAAAATACACATGAAATCAAGTTATAATAATAGCTACATTATTTAAAAAAACAAAACAAAAATATTATGAAAATACGTATGAAATACGTATGAAAACATCACAATGACAGAGCCTTATTGAGCTATGGTGTCAAGAAATTGGTGGACAAAATGCACTATGCACTCAAAAGGTTAAATAACATAAGATTTAGGATGCTGCAACTCAAAAATACCTCAGTCTAACAGCCTAAAACTTGAAGGAATTACAATTAAATTCAGAATGCGGAAATAGTGGGAATGGTCAGTCTTGCAGCTTTAATGATATCCCCTATGTACTGTTTAAAACAAATGAGTTACCACCATTTGTCCCTACAGCACAATAGCTGTATCAATACGCTGTTTGCTTGACATTATTATTCTACGGATTGGGAAAAGTACTGTAGAGCTGCATGGGTGACAGTACTGTTGGTGTCCCAAGTGACTGAATCGTATTTACCTCTGGATGTGAATACTGGAGCCAGGAGGAAATTGCTGCTTCTCTTCAAGCCCAGGTGGTAGTAGGTGGCACTCATGATCTTTTCATACCTGACATGGCCCCAGGTCCTCCAGCCACCACTAATGCCAGTCAGCCAGGCGAAGCAGCGAGGAGATCTCAGCAGATTGCTTTCGTTGCCCATAGCGAAAAAACTCATAATGGAAGGAGCCAAGTTGTCAGTGAGCTGGTTGATATTTCCCTGATGGAGTCGACAGGGAACTAAGAGAGTGCGGGCCAGAGTGTGCCAGATATTATTGTGCGTTTCAGCTTCAACTGCAGCTCTAATTAACTGTCAGACCATGGAAAACAGAATGCTACCAGCTCTTCATGATGTGATTTTTTTTTTTTTTTTTGTTAGACACATAAAAGAAAATACGAGCGTACGTTTGTTCAGAATGTTACTAAAAATAGAACAAATTGATGGACAGTATCCATTAGATGGAAGGTATTTCAGATAACAGGCATTTGGCTACAAATAGTGTGTACTACCTTTATTACTATACTACTACTACGACTACCACTACTACCACTACTACTACTACTACTGCTACTACTACTACTACAAATGTAATATACTTGGTCTAGTTTACAAAAAAATGCTCTAATCAAAATCTGGACAAGACCAAAGTGAGCAATAAAACAGGAGGAGTGTACTTGAAATGTTGTCAGACAGACTATAGACTACATTTGCGTGAAAAATTTGTGCCGTTGGTATTATGTGTCAAATACACAAGTTTATGTTGACTCATTCAAATCCAAAAGTCAGTTGAGATATATTTGCAAACAAAAGTGCAATGTGGAATGATGAAATGACATGTCTTTTTATTATGGTATAGAAAGAAAAAAAAACCTTATGAAGAGTGTTAAATCTTTGGAGCTTAACAATAAAAAGATTGAATACTTTAGTGCAGACTGCATGAGTTTTTCTTGAAGAAGCTTAACCAGCAGTAAAATAAAAACAGCATGAGGCACCAGTAAGGACAGCTGGAAGAAACTAATGACATTATATTTCAAACTTCCTCTTCAAAAAGACTGGTTTAGAATGCATCACACATGCAGATAAAATGAATGCAAGAGCTAGCCTGCAAGAATTGCCAAATTTAAATAATAGTAACAACTGTACAAAAGAAATAAGAAGGAGTGGGACAGCGTTACCTTGGATAACAACTTGAGAAAAGGCAAAAGCTGCAACATGAATATCCAGTATGTAGGAAGTTTGGCACTGACATTCGCTGCCAGATGCATATCTACAGAATATCTATGAAAACTCACATTCCACTGCTAATAAACTACAACACTTACCACATTGTTTATGTCACAGAGAGAACAAACAGCAGTAGTTTGGATGTGCAAGACTTATAACTTCCGGTACAATGGCTTGCTGTTTGATGTGGTTTAGAACTCAGGAAGAGGTTCATGAAAAAACTTCCCTTATACTCCTTAATCAGAATTAGTAGGACAACCAATACTAAATGCTGAACTTCTACACAAGAAGCCTGCTGGCTTTGCCGGTAACCTTTACAGAGAAAACCATTACAGCTGCCAACAAATACATGCTCCTAAACTGGGAAATCAATTTTTTGATTGTACTAATTTGAAAGGGATGTTGTTTTAATTTCTTTCAGATGTATTAAATTATTATTATTATTATTATTATTATTATTATTATTATTATTATTATTATTATTAATAATAATAATAATAATAATAATAATAATAATAATAATAATAATAATAATAATGATGATGATGATTAAAACATTTCCGATCCTTTTCATGCTTCAGCTTCTTTCCAAGCTTCCCCAGCACCTGTTATTTGTCACGGATATGCTGTTACTAGAGGTGTATTGGTAAGCCATGATAAAATACTACACAATGCAAATTATAATGCACTCTGTCACAATACATTACAATACAGCTGCTAGTTAACCAAGTGGCTCTTGAATGAATACATGTGATTTATCATTGATAGGAAAGCATGTCAATAACAATGATCATTTAATCTTAATATAAATCACACGGGTATTTCATCACATGTGCGTGTACTGTATTGTGATATACATTGTGTCAGGATTTTAGTGTTACACCAGTAGATGTTGCTGCATATTGGTCAGCCATGCAGAAAATAGGGGTGCATACTTTTAAAATACAGAACACCACACATATGTCAACATTAAATATGTAGGTAACAATCCAGACCCCTTGGGAGTGCTGCCTTCACACATTTGCCCAGTGCATAGATAGAGATGTTTGGTTCATTTGTACCTTAGCCAAGCTTGTTCAGCTAGGTGTATCTAGATCCAGCTAAACACAGGCACAGTAATCAATTGTGTGCTTCAATAGCAACAGCGATATAGTCCTACAATGCATACCTGTACTCGCAGTAACCAACAAATGATGTGACACATCTGAGCTTTTTGTGCATAAAAGATTTTCAAATAGCAGATATTAAACTGCTACGTTCTTCTATAGAATGCTTGGTCTGATTCAATGCCAGCTTTAAATGGATCAGTAGTCAGTAGTTGCTGCAGATTGCATTTCAATGTTATTATTTTGGCCTCCTGCTATGTCCCATTCAGTTGCAGCGACAGACAGTCTTGACAAATGGTCATTTAGCAGCGTCGTTCACAGTCCATTCTCTTCGCCATTCACATGCGAGCCTGCAGAACGCCATCATTTCTAATTGGAGCTGACGTTACAATCCTGAAAATGAGGAGAGCTGGTGAAAACGGAAAACTGAGCCTTCACTCCTGCAGCACATCTATACCGCAAGGATTCTGAAATGTTCTGTTGGGACCAGTGAACCAGCACATAGCAGCGCCTGTAGAACCTGTTAGTGCTTTTCTTTATGATTACAACCCAAACCAATTCTATATCAAAATCACAGACATTAAACCCTAACCCTAATCCAGGGCTTTCCTATCCTCATCACTTCCCTGGAGGGTCATTCCACTCCAGGTGTAACAGGTACAATTGTATAATTAATTAACTGGATGGAGATTTAATTGGGCCAATTAAGCAATTTAGGGTTGGAAGAAATACAGCCCCTACACTAATCCCTAATCCTAAATGTTACCACTTACCATCCATAAACTGCCCACAATCACTGGCAACCAATTCCTAAATACGGAACTGAATTTTGCCATGTAAGATCGTAGCCCAGTTGCTGGGGTTCAGTACCCACATGACTGATGCAAGAACATTTAAAAACCTGTGTTTCATATAGTAGATGTAGCATAAATGAGTCTATATCAGACCTGGGTGATGCTGCCAAAACTCTCTATTTCATTTTCCACAAAAGAGCAATCTCACCAGCACTTTCATTGATGTTAATTCCCCTCATGCCATTTTATTCTATTGTGAATCGATCAAAATGCATAGCATTAACTATCTGCTCTGGTCTACACTCATCTAAATGGTAATAATGACAATAAGGGGCACTATCACAGACAATTACAGCAATTTGACAAACCCCCAGCAGAAAATGCCACAGATTCCATGAGCTCTTGTTCAACTGATGTTCATTTGTGCTCTTCATTTATTTTAAGATATAAATTGGTGTGTGCGACACGTTACTATCACTGACTAAGAAGAACAACAACAAAAGGCTTGTGTAAAAGGAGGAGTTGCTGTATGTTTTTTTTCAGCATTATGACTGCAAGCATACAGCCTCTCGTACTCTTTTATTGGGTTTTAATGAACCAGCCACCAGTTTGCAGTGCTGTGTGATGGACACAGGCATTGATACACCTTTAGAAAAGCTTGCAGACAGGACCAGCTACAGTCAATGTCACATCTGGTACCCAGTGTTTATCTTTGACTGTCACTCTCAATTACAGAGCACCAAGTTCACTGAGAGATGACACAAAAATATGTGTATCTCACATCTTGGTGACAATTTCATTATAACAGCAAAGGAGCAAACAATAGCTGCCAAAAGTTGGAAAACAATTCTGGCTTACAGGTTTTATTTTGCACCCTGATCTGGCATCTATAAACGGTCCCATACAGCCCCATACAGCCACCAACAATGGGAGTATGAAATGCTCAAACAGTGCCAGAAGTTAGTTTCTTTTCAATAGACATTTTTTCTAGCTTTAGGTCTATTTTTGTCAGTTTGCCACCAATTTTAAGGAGTAAGCTGGTTTTGAAAAATATTGTGTTATACATCCCCATGTGTTGCAACAAATATTTAAATAACATACAGGTAGTTTTTCTTTTCATTGTTAACATCCTGACAACTTTTTACACTTTATAACCTTAAAGTCTGTTTCAAAGCTCTTTTCAAAATGTCTGCTCTAGTGCACTGGGGTTTGAGATCTGTCCTCAAAATCAATGGTGTGCAAACTTTTTATATGCCGCCCCCCCTTACTTAGCATACATTTTTTTACACTTGGCGAGTCAACATAAATCTGAAGCTAAATGAGTCCATTGAAGCGTTTGATTTGGCATTGTATGCTGCAGAGCTGCCCTTACACTCCGAGAGCCAACGTCTCTGCTTCCCCGTCTCTGCATACTACAATGCTAAAAAAATGTACACATTTAAAAACTTTTAAGAATGTGTTTGTTAACATTTATGCATTAAGCTAAATCCATGATTTACATTAAATCCGAAAAACACACTGTTAAAATATTAGTGGAAGCTGCCATTTCGGCTCTGTTCACTGCAAAATCTTCTATCCTAAAAAAAAAAAAAAAAGAATTTGCCCAGCATCGATGTTGAAGCGTTGGACGAAACTAGACTCGCCCGGGTTAGCCCAAAAATTAAATGAAAAAACGTGTTGAAAAAAACGTGTTTCGCTCTGTCGTCTTTTTCAAGTTCTAGGCCAATCTAGATTCGCCCTATTGGACGCGCGCGAGTGACGAAAAAAAGTGGTAACTTCGGGATTTGCCAGGAAGCCGTTGACGATACTAGATTGGCCAGGGCAAAACTAGGCTAGGGATGGATGATTGACTTATTATACTGCAGCCTTGTTTATAAGGATTTACAGTCTAAAATGATTACAGACTCCACATTATTAGAGTTAACACCAGTCCAGCTGGTGTTATATAGCCATGTTTTATGAAGGCAATTTTAAGTGCAGTGTTAAGGTTAACACCATTGACAGCTCCTCCACGTCTGGTTCCACTGTAAGCCAGGTGCTTCATCCTGTAAAATAAGCTTGTGAAGGAAATGACAGTGATGTTAACCTCAATAAAACTGGGCTAATCGCACTGCAGTGGTAATTTCTTCAGTCTACAGTCTGGTTTAGTGTAAATGGGGATCAATGGCTGGATACGATTACAACACATTACACTGTGTAACGGGGGGGGGCATGCTAGTCTTGCTAAAGAAATTGCCACTGATCAGTACTTGACTGGAGAATGAAATGGATAAAATAAATAGAAGGATAGAATACTTGACATTATACTCAAGTCTGTTATTACCACAACGCCTTACGTCTGACCGTAAAAAGACTGCATAATCGACTCTCTCTCTTACTATAGCGTCTCTATAGATCTCACTGTAGTGTTAGTTCTGCTGGTGTCTATCTGCTCACTGATGCCTACTGCTGTTCTGCTGTTCTAGTCACTCTATCATCTGGTCTGCTGTTGCCACCTGCTCACTGTCTGCAGGGGAGCTGCCTCTAAAGCTGTTCTGAATTCTGCAGTTAGCATGTCCAATCTTAAAGACCGCGAGCAGTGTTTAGAGAATACACATTTTATACAGTAATGTACTTTGATCTGGGCTCGAAATGAGTTCGAAGAACAGTTTTGCTTCTACAGACATCATATTCAAATTAGGACCCACATTGCTTAGATTGCAATCGGGAGTGTTCTCTCAGAAGCACTCCGGAAAGAATTTTTTAACAAAAGTAATATTTTCTTTAAATCAAAACTAAACTAGCTTCTCAAAAGGTCGCTGTGGTTCCTCAGGGTAAAGAGCTGTGTAGGGATGCTCTGTGTGCTTTCCAAGCTAAGCTCTGCTCAGCCCTAAACTGGAATTCAGCCACGGTTTTGAGTGTCTTCTTGCTGCTAGGCTCAGTTAAGAACAATTGCTATATATATATATATATATGAATTGTAAATGTTATAGAAAACACACACACCCATTTCTACTGCTGATGCTGACTGTAAATAATAAAGTAGGATGTTTTCAAGATGAAGTAGACTGCTGCTAGGCTACAAAACTACAAGATAACAACTGTAAATATGTGTATTTTGTGGCAGCGACAGGGTTAAAAGCCTCCCTGCCAGCCTAAAATTGTTTAATTTGTGTTCATTGTTTAATTATTAATTGTTAATTGTTTTACTGTTTTGGCAGTTGGCCTCATTATTGTAAATTAGAGCCAGCGGCCTATACCTGTTTCTCTGGGGCATATAAACCCCAGAGTTAGTTCATACAAGGCAGCCTCTGTGTGAAGAGACCAACTGTGTGTCATACACTGTGTAAAAAGGTACTGTGTGAACCTTTTTCTTTGTAAAAATACACATGGATGAAGGCTATATAATTGCATCCTGAGCCACTAAATAAAGAAAAAGTAAATAAATGGCCTGACACAATTCCATATAACATTAAAATAGCTGATTGTTAATACAAGCGTGTAGTGTTTTATTACATCCACCAAAACAAAGAATGTATTATGGTAAGACTTCTCAGTTGAAATGTGTTAGTAATTCACCTAACGAAAAGAAACTTGAATAAACCAGATTACAGATCTACTAGTTTATTGTTTATTTTTCATGAGATTTGCTGCTCAAAAATCTAAAAAAAAAAAAAGTGTGACCTGCACAATTCAAATGATGACGATAGCAAAATAATTGTTGATCACATAAATATAGCATATACATTTTTACATTTCAAAATCATTTGCACATTTAGACTTCAAGTTCAAGATAGACGGGCTTAGTGGTGTTTAAATACTGTACCTTGTATAATTACAAGACAATCAACCATGCATTTACAAAGAAAATACCTTTAGCTGGAAACTGTCAGTTCTGCAGGTGCTTTTAAGCACCATAATGTCAGATAATGTCATAATGTCATATAAAGATCGAAGCACAGCAGGTTATCTGAGGACTATAAAAGGCAGATTGGGAGACTGTCCTAGTTTCAGTTAAAAATAGGTCAGAACAAACAGCTATAATCCATGTATCGCTCTGATTACTAATTACTGACAGAATTACTCTAATTTACACTTAAAAGGAGATATAGAAAATAATTATTGTAGGATGTGATCTGAAAGCCTAATTTAAAAACACCATCCCTTAAATGGTGTGCAAAGTCTTTTACACAAGAGCACTATTTACTTAATGCAAGGAAAGTGCAGGCTTTTAACATTCAAGTATTGAGCAGAGTGAGGAAATATAAATTTATTTCCCAGGCTTGCGCAAAAGGCTTGAGCATTCTACAAAGGCCAAGTAATATAAGAGCATTCATAAAGGATGAGCTTCTCTACTTATGATAAAAAACTATTGTCTTCACAATTTTGGTAATGATTCCTGTCTACAATTAACTAGTAACACATTCACCCAGTCTAATCTTTGATTATCACACCAAGATGTCAATTCAACCCCAATATGTATTTGTATGGATGAGGTATGGAGCAGGTCACATGGGTATAAATGCACCATGGATTGGACTGCTGGTTACTTTTCATTATACTCTGACCAGACACATGTGGGCATATGTATGACACCATCCATGTCAAAAATGTCTTGTGGCAAAACCCTGATTACCTTTAAAACCACAGACTTTACAGGTAAGTCTAGTTTATTGAAATGGAGTCTATAGGGTTTGCACAAAGTACTACTGTTGCTTTGACTCCATTCCTTGCAGCTACTTTAGCTTCTAGCATTCTAGTTGAAATATATAATCAGCATTAATCCATATGATTAAAGTATCTACAAATTACACTTAAGAAACTAAGCCCTTTTCAAATATGCTTTCTAGAACATTGTGATTGAATAGACCAGTGTGTGCACGTGTCTGGAAAAAGTGAGAAACACCACCTTTTCTCAAATCCGCCAAGCACATGCTGTCTTTTAGTTGAGTAACACTCTTATGAGTGAAAACAAAAGTGCTCACTTGAGAGGAAAGGTTGTTAAATAATCTTCTGTAAATGGTCTTTAAGTAACGTCTTTACACAATGGCAACCGTATCTAAAGCACAAATCAAAATGACTAGTAATAAAAATAATGATATATGAAATAGACAGAGATGCTTCACCCTCATTCACTGATCATGTCCATCTGTCTCACAAATCTTCTGCATGTTTTTATCAGAGCCTACTCTAGACCTTTCAAATTGCAATGAGGTGTAATCCAGTCATTTTATACACATTTCTGGCTACGATAATGTAGTCCTGGGCTACTGACGTTCCTGAATTGGTTAAGTTGTCAAAACACTACCTTGAAAACCCCATGCTGGCTGCAGGAATGAAAGAGCAAGAGTAAGAAGCAGTATGATTAACAGTGTTCCAGACCCTAGAACGAGCAATGCTGGTTAGGTGTCCTTAGGCCTCATGTGCTTCTGTTGGCGTGCTGATAGCGTGTGTTTAAGAAATCTCTGACTTGCAATTATCTCTGAAATGCATTCATGGGTGCCAGGAAGACTTGAACTGTCAGGAATTGTACTGCATCACAGATATGAGCTGACATGTTTACAATGCAGCATGCATGCAAGCATTTCCAGGGCGTGGAGTAGTTCTGATTGGATTGTTTTAGTTAATCCCCAGAGCAGAAACAGTACCCATCGGATGAAGACAGTTAGCCATTTACAGTGAATAAAGGTTGATGCTACACATATCATAACAGGTCTTGTTCATTCAAACAAATAATTTTTTTTTTTAAAAATCACGTTTCAGGTATTACTACCTTTTTGAAATTGTGTTTTAAATAAATGTAAAAGATACAGTAATACAACAAAATAATTAGAACATTATTCAGAACAATCACAAGATACATACATAAATACTGCAGATAAAGTATTCTTCGGTTTTATTGGTAACCTGTAATAACCCACATTATAGGGACACTAGTTGTAACTAGCAATTCCTTTCTGTGGATTCCACAAATTATACTTTTAAAACAGGTTAGTTTAAAGGTCACATTCACAAACTTCATAATTTTTTTTTCCTTCATGAGAAAATTACATATTATCGTCACAGAATGGCAGATACAACTGCCAAATATACCTGCATTTTCAACACCCACGGGATCTGTAGTATACAAGATATACCCACTTACTGTGAAGTACACATGCAAGCTGAAGTAATCAAGACCCATTACTTCATAATGAACTCGCCGATAGAGGTGCAGAATGTGTGAGAGCAGTCAGAGTGCTTGGTCCCCAGCCTCTTCGCTCGGCTCGGATTGGCTGCTGTAAATAGCTGACTTCAGCTCATGTAAATTACAGCTGTACTGAAGGGGTCAATATCGCATGCAAATCAGCAGGTGTTTATTAGTTCAAGCAACCTAAGGGTGAACACATTTTCTAACAAGAAAAATGAGAGCGCCACTAATTAGATTCCAGCTGATAACTATATTGGCTGTCACAAGATCAGTGTGTAAAATTTGCACCAAAAAAATGATATACAGATCAGACAGCTTTTAGCATTTCAAAATGGTTTTCCCGCTTGATGCATGTATGATGCATTTATGAATTTTATGTTTTAATTTCAGTACGCAATATACGTTGTCTGATATAATCTTTGCTTAATCTTTAGAAAGGGATATCAATAAATAACATACTCACTGGGGCAATTAAATGTTTTTATAGGTGCTTAAGGCAACGAGGAATACTACCATTGATTTATTTGTTATAGTAAAAAAAAGAGCTTTGGGTACCAGTTTGTGAATTGTTTAAATCTTAAATTAACAATCAAGGAATACTTTAAAACAGCCTTGATTTAAAAAGTCCTTAGCGTTGCTCATGAGAAATAAAAGAAATACATAAAAAAAACTCACCTTCTACATAAAATAATGGGTTTGATTGAGTATGCTTCCCAAAAGCAGGGTTTAAAAATAGGTACATTTGCTGGTATGTCACCTGACCAGAACACCTGATGTATTGCAGTTTTATAGAAAGCGCCTGCAGTTGATTAATTAGAGCTAGTTGGAGGGGGGGGGACGGACAAATGAAAAACCCATGCTGCTGTTTTCACTGACAGCAGCATCGGTTTGTGTTTCGAAGACTTACACTAGCATCTGAGCATTCCAGCAGATCAGCTCAAAGATGGAGAATTTAGGATCCACAGCAGAGCTACTGTATTTTAAATGCGACAGTCCTACATTTAGTTGACAGTACTCTTCATTTCGCTGATGTTTTGTATGGCACGTGTTATAGAAGATGTCACTTTGTTCTCTGGACTGCTAACTAAAGCAGTGAACCAGATGAAACTGGTTTTCACTGCCTGTGACAGGATATTAGCTTCTCCCATACTGCATATATTAAGTGCAGGAGCAGACGAGTGCTGTAACACTTACAAACCACGCAAGGAGAAGCAAGCAGGTGGAGAGCGTGTGTTATTAATTTACTGCAGATATTCTGATGTGTTATTAGCATACCACAGACAACAGCAGTGTGGAGTAGTGGTTAGGGCTCTGGACTCTTGACTGGAGGGTTGTGGGTTCAATCCCAGGTGGTGGTCACTGCTGCTGTACCCTTGAGCAAGGTACTTTACCTAGATTGCTCCAGTAAAAACCCAACTGTATAAATGGGTAATTGTATGTATAAATAATGTGTAAAAAATAATGTAATTGTATGTACAAATAATGTGATATCTTGTAACAATCGTAAGTCGCCCTGAATAAGGGCGTCTGCTAAGAAATAAATAATAATAACACACAGACAGCCTACCTTGACAGACACAAGCAAAGAAGTTCAGCAAAGCTAAAGCACTGGCACAAAAAAATAAAAATAAATGTTATATATATATATATATAATTTATGGGAATTAGTTCATTAATCGGTAGATAAATTTGTGCACATTTTAAAATAAAGGTAACAGTCTTAAAGTGGGTCCTGCACAGTAACACTTTAAAAAAAACAAAATACTAAACATTAGTAGAATATAAGTAGAACACAGGCATTACATTGTACACTTTCATTAATGCGTTGGAGCGTTTCGTTGTTTGTATTCGAAGAAACTGTCGGTATCCAATGCAAACTTTGTTTATATAAAGTATATACCTTGGCAGATCTTCTATTTCTCTCAGACATGTTCAGAATATGAACTATGCTGGTTGAATCAGAACATTAACATACAGTAGATAATGGCAGTTTGCTGCTCTGGTACAAATTATAATACAAGGTCTAAGTCCCTGCATTTTTTTATCAAGTGGCACTAAACAAAGGCAAAATTGGTAGATTAATGACCTGCTCTGTCCTCTTTTAAATGTAACTTTGTAATGGCCCAATGATTGGCTGGTATATGTAAAATACTGAAGTTGCCACTACGAAGTTTCCTATATATTTATATAAATACTGTCCTTTCAATTCCTATGGATATCTGGAAGCCTCTGAATGCAGCCGATGTGGGTTTTACTGTCATGCGAAAGTGATATGAAACTGGACCAAAATGTTATAGAAATTACTTTGATGGTTTGCTGAGTTTATATCTTCAAATAGCAGGTCTCAGACCTGACACCCCCCCCCAAAAAAATCCCACATCTAAGACAGCCTCCCCTCATGCCTCGCGTGCTGTATGTCTGTAATTAAAAACTAAAGCCAGAACTCGAAAGCAATCGCATCTTGCATCTTGCATCTTTATCAGCTTAGTGAAGTGTTTGTACATTGAGTATAATTGACATTGATTGATGATACACTTAACATTGTAGGAGAACGGATGAAATAGCTTACCAAGAAAATCTATTTCCTTTTCTAACAATATTAAAGCTAGCTGATCAAATGTACAGTATAAGCGCAGCCTAATTTCATTTTATATTAGAATATTTTTTTTATGAGGAAACAGACAAAACCACATGAGCACAGACTGTGTATACAGAGAGACTTTTTTCCCATGTGGAACCTCCTGGGAATAAAGAGCCACCTGCTAATGAAGAATGCTTTTAGATAGTTACCAAGAGAGCTGGCTGCATCATGCCTTTTATATTCCGTAGAGACATTCCATGCTGGAATGTCTGGTAGAATTTACTCATTATTACTAGAGTTTATTACATGAAGTGTTTGACTCACCACATTGCCATATAACATCACAATGATATCATAGAGACTTGCCTTCAGCATGGACTCCTTTCCTTCACCATTACCCAAGCAGGGAGGCAGAGTCTGAGTATGATGCAGGGTTTGATGTGAAGCAGATACTGTACAGAAGAACCTCAAAGTTTACGAACACAAGGGGAATAGAGGATGCTCGTAAGACAGAAAAGTCTGTAGCTCTGAAACGGATTATTTTTAATGGTTTAATGTATATGTACTGTAGAAATATAAGGTCTAAATCTATAAAATGGGGAACAAAAATGAAATAGTTTTAACTGATAAAATTCCCAGCGTAGGATCTTTTCTAAAGTAGTGGTGTGCGTTCGGTTTGTAACCGCGCTGTTCCTTACTTTGATGTTCTGCTGTACTGTAGAAGGGTATTTTCTACTTTACTGACATTTTTCATGCGTGCAACTCTGCTGTGCTTTTGTGTTTTAACTTAAGTGCATTGGTGGAGTAGATATGCACAAAATAAGATGAGCTTTTGTTCTAGTTCCAGAGCTTAATTCATAAAGATATAATCAACATTAATTACCAATTGGAAGAAAAGCCTCCATACTGTAGACACGATTGCAGTGTACAGATAGAGGCTGAAAGAAATAGTATATGCTACCAGTGTCAGAAACAGTACTGTGAATTACAATGGTTGGACTAATTGAAAAAGTTGTGGTGCCATCACAGTTTTCATAAACTTGTGATGGAGTTTGCCTGCTTTGATTCATACATACCCTCAATTTACGAATGTAATGATTCTAGGTCATTGCTATGCAAGCACAGCAGGGGTCTAATATCCACAGTGCTGTAAATAGGTGCTTTATTGAACTGATTGGTTTTGTTTAGTCTGCGCTGTCATCACTGCAGACAGCCTCTGGACGTGCATCTATCCCCTCCCAGCTCTATATGCCTATAGTGAAAGAATCAAAGAGAATTCTGGAGATAACACAATGATCCATTATTCCTAAAAGCATGATGAGTTGCACTGTCCAGTCTCTTGAACTGCAATGCTAAATTGATTAGTATTCCTTACACATCACACTCTTTTAGACAGTGTTCTAAAATGTAAGGAATTATAATTACCAGCAATTACTCATAAAGTAGAGCCTATTATCGACACCAGCTGCAATCACAAGCAATTTGTCCATTTATGCACTCCACAATACAAAAAAATCTTAAATGCTAGTAATTAACTCATTGTTTTTAATACAATCCTGTTTTAGCAACTAGCATTTTTACTGCTATCCATGTGTCTGTGTCAATGTATTGTTGCTGAGTGGATGTTATACAGCATTTAAGCTAGTTTAAACTAACAGTGCTGAAAGCTGCTGTTGTACTGTGTGTCTGTTAAAATAAAAGAGCAATCAGATGATTGCTCCAAGTAAAGTATATTGTGCATCAGAAACATAATAGTGAATCATCTGCTGTGGAAATGTATGACAATTTTCAGCATGTGTGGTGAAAATACTGTAAACATCTGCCTTGTGCAAAACTGCTCCTAAAATCACAAATACATATTTATTGTAGCAGCAGGTTGATAGTGATTTAGGTCTCTTGTTATCTTCCAGTTGCTAAATAAAAAATAGATAGAGAAATCTTTGTGCTTTGAAGCCCTCCACCACCACACAGCAATTCTCCCCTATGGGGTAGATACTGGTCAAGTCTGTCCATTAATTGGCTACAACAACCCACATAATTTGCTTGTGAATCAATTGACTTAATCTGTTCCAATTGGCTATTGCTTATCTTACTGTGGGAGGATTGGTTTTCTTCTGCCTTCTATAATTTGTCTTAATTAAGTTTAATTGGCTGTGATTATTTATTTGTCCAATAAAACCTCTTAACTTGCCTAATTCTCTTGGTGTCTTTATACGTGCAATAGAGAATTCTAAGCTCAAATAAGGCAAACTGTCTTCTTCTAGCCGTACATTGATCCTCAATAATTGTGAACATGCAATGCTGCACTTGTAAAATGCACATTTTGCTAAACAAGTATCAATTGCCATTGTTATCGATATAACACAACACAAGAACAAAATTAATGGAAATATTCTTTCAAATGATGCTTTATTCTGGTAGGGAAATCACATTCTTTTAGAAAAAAAAAATCTTAAATGCTTAAAAAGAAGCTGCCTACTCTACATCCAACATCCTTCATGGGATCTAACAGCAGACCTTTGCGTAAGTGGTGAAAGTACAAGAATAGCCATTTTAGCATTTCGCTTCAAAAGCTGTTTGATGTCCTCAAAAGATACCCAGCAGTTGCGACCTCTGCCATCCACTGCCCTCTTAGGATTTCAGACACTGTCTCTCTGCATAACATTCACCCATTACTGGTTTACAATAATCCCTCTTCTTACTGACGGCTGACATAATACACTGAATATGACACATAAATCAACAAAAATGCAGATTCTGTCCAGTGCTCACATAACAACACTATAGAAATTGACTGACCCCAAAAAATGTGATATACTGTAAACATCCTATTAATAGTGATCTGGCAGTCCTAATATACTGTATTCACAAAGGTAAAGGATATTGACATGGTATGCGATGGTATTTACACAAGAGGAAGATTCATCTCCTTCTACAATATCTCAAAGTCATTTTCGACTAGCAGTTGAGATATAGTGAACAAAGTGCATTGTTATTGCAGTATCCCTTTTACAGATGTGAGGTTGTACAATACCATTCTGTTTCCACACTCACCATTTTTCTTTTTAATAACAGAGGCGACAATTGTGTGATTACAGTATGTGGTCGTTTTACGGTCAGGGCCAAGGCTACCAAACAATTTTTTACTTGTGATCAAATTATGCATTTCAACTTGTGTCTCTGCTAATTATTTTTCCAGAAGGTCTGAACAAATAAGTCAGACTAAGGGGTAGATGTACTAAAGCGTTGCGCCTGTCACAATAGTTTCAAACCAGATTCATCCCAGTACTAAACAAGCGCAATGCTATTTGCGACTTTTTAGGGAATGCTTTGCGGCAGCAACTTTTGTTTGCAGTTCAACCTTAGAAGAATATGTAATTATGGGCGTTCCTGCATAAATTTGCAAAAAGGGGGTGGGGATAGTGTAAATGAGGGTTCACAAATATTATAATTAGATCGTACGAAAGCTGCTGGTAATTGCAACACTTAGAATTGCATCAATTTGTTAAGAACTTTTGAAAGCATGTTTTAAACAGTTGCAATTGTTGCTGGCATTTCCCAGTCCGCTTTTTCTCATGCGTTTCCAGTTGTGCTCAATGCATTTTTGAGGCGAACACCCAAGTACCTAATTTTCACTAAAGGCAGGGTGTACTTACATGCCTTATTGAAAACAAATTTCTATGACATTTATGGTTTCCCCAGCGTGTTGGGAACAATAGACACATGTGCCACTAACCCCTTCAGCTCATTCTCAGCATCTGTATAGAACCATGGTCTATTTTGTGTCAATTGTCTAGGCTATCTTTTATTTGCATTAGACACTAATGTGTACAATGCAGCAGCATGATTTATTTTGTGTTATCGGTAGGCAAAAGTAAAAAGAAAGTGCGCAAAGTATTCATTTGATTTTACTACTGCACTGTAAACTGTATAGGCCTGCTGTACAGATTTATATTTTTACATAACGTAAGGTGTAGCCTACCAAAACACATTAGTGTTATTTCAGCACAATGATTTACATTTAAAATGCATTAAGCACTATAAATGTGTCTGTGTGTGCGATTTTATTGTATATTGTATTGTTTTTAAACCAAACACCTCCTTATGTCCGGTTTAGCGAGAGGCTACTGTATGATTATGAAAAGCTTTTTGGGGGTGAAGGTGGGGGCCCCCACTGTAGAATCTGATGGGATTAACAGTATTAAAATAGGTAAAATGAAGACAGAACAGGATGCATTGCACAGATGATGGTTACATTTAACAAAAACAATGTCATTTTGATTCTTGCACTCTTGCACGTCTAGACGTTACCCTTCGGACACCCTCTGCTGCAGTAAACTCAACTATTGCTATTTCTTTGAACAATGTCGCACGACTCTCGCAATGCATAATGCTAGAGATGTTGTTAAAAGGACAAATATTTAAATTAGTATATTGCGGCTGTCTTCATTAACATATTTTCTCTTAGTACATATGACAACATTTTTACTTTGCTAAGTGTTGCAACAAAAAAATGAAAATTGCGGTATGTTTAGCTGTGACCGGCCCATCTTAGTACACCTACTGTCAGTTCATGTGTTTCATATGCCCAAGAAGGTTGTGCTTGGACAGAGTAGAATCCTGAAAGCAAATACAAAGGTATGAAATCTTTAAAATCCTAAATTACATTCCTGCCATAAGAAACAAATATCGCCATGTGTTTACTTAGAGCATCATACCACTAACGAGTTAACATCAAGAAAAGACAGTTGGCAAGTAGGTCATTTTGTAATCAGAACATGCAGAGCAAAACACTTTATTATTGAAAACCTACATCTGAGTAGCACAGCCATGCCTATAAATATTTTATTGGGACTTTCTTTTACAGTGAATAACGTATGGCTATTAAAAAGTAAGTAAAGCATGCCTTGTTGATAAAATCATCCAACAAGTTAATATATGTCTAAAGAGAGCCGATATCCTCTACCAGGGCCATTTCTTCTAAGGAAACATGGTTTACTAATGTCTCTTTACTCCCAGCGATCATCACTTGAAATATGTTTTGCGGTTTAAACAGAAAATGGCAATGTAATAATGTGTAGAGCTTTCATTTTACGATTATCGCATCTGACTGCTGTCACCATTATTCTTTCTCAGATCTCATTCAATCTTAGTCACTTGCATTGCTCTCAGTATATCTATACTAATCATAACCCTGCTGTCCCCAAAGTGCCCCAAACCCCTGCCCGTCCTTTCAATCACATTATACAATCAATTAAAACTCCCCAGCCTAGACAGTCTCTAGAAGGAATTCAGACTTTGACACTTTAGGATGCAAATCATGCATGTAAAATTGGTCCTAATGGCAGCAATGGGTTCGGAGTCCTATGCAAATGGAGCGTTATCAGACATTAAAATGTCCAGGAGCAGCGACTTGATGGGATCAGCCAGTGAAAAATGATCTAGAAAATGCACAAAGCTCATTGCAAATGCAGAACACGCTGCAAACAGGCAGTGAACCCAATAAAAGGGAACAAGAAATCTAGCACCATGAGCACTGAGAATGTCCTTGCTGTTTATATTTCCAATGATGCCTTTCTATTTCAAAACCATGGGCTCTTTGTTGTCTTTGCATGGCCCCTTCCCCTCTCACAACCTCCCTGGGCAGGCTGGCTTTCAAACTGAAGCCTCAGCTGCCCCCTGACCCTGAAACTTTCAATGCATACAAGACTGGCCAGTGGGAAAGTTCAGATTGCTTGATAGACAGAGCACACTGAGGGCAGGTTATGCATGAAAGCACATCTAACACCAGGGGCTGGGCGCTTAAGATTATTGATATTCTTACTTAATGAACACGCCATTCATTTTTGAACTTGTGCTTTTGTCTGGCCCTGGAGAAAGGGCTGAACTATTATGAATGCCAAAAACAATCAGAGAAAGGATTGAAGAAGTAAAGATAAGTGGGGTTTGTTAGAATATATATATATATATATATATATACAGTATATATATTTCAAATGTTTAGAAAAATAAGTTTAACAGGTATGGGCCTTATTGGAGGGGAACATGTTTTAGTTTATTTACTCCACAATTCAAATGCATACCTGGTAAAAGAACAAAATATATATTTTTTAATGTTTATTCAGCTGTTTGCCAGGGCCTAAACATGGAACAGTGGCTCAAAATACATATATCTCCATCATTCAAACAATGCATTACACAACAGGTGTACAAATACAGAGTAGAATTATGCGTCTCTTTATGCCAGGCATGTCCAACTCTGATCTTGAAGGGCCATTCTACACCAGGCTTAATGAAGTAGGACCTAGATGGATTTAGATTGAGGTTTAATGGTTTGGTTAAACAATTAAGAACATGGTTAAAACAAAGACCTTGTCAGGATATTTTAAGAGTTGTCCACCCCTGCTATATCCAGTGATTGGCTGTGTGAAGAAGATAAACAGGGAGAAAGAGGCATGCCATTCTGTTTCTTGGGAAAAGCTGGTCTGCCTGTTGTATTTGTGTATGTGTGAAACTACATGTGCACCAGCCAGCCTTACACACACACACACACAAAGACACACACACCCTTCTTGCACTGAGTGCCTGTGACCCATGTGCACTTTACAATTCTGACCTTTAAATGTGATACGCACTGTCATTATCAGCGAGGGAAGATTTCTCAGAACTAGCAAGACCCCATATGTTGTGCTCCTAAAATATATTGTAATTCTGGTTTGGTGTTGCGTACCCCTCGTTAATAGTGGATCATTTTGAGGTGTGACTCTATAGAGCTGTGGGAATTAACCAAAACCTCTTCTGCCTTCAAGAAAAACAGTTCATGGTTGACCTTTTATACACCAGACACAATCAGTATACATATGGATTTCTGCCAGGCTTTTTATTTATGTTGCTTAAATTCTAAAGAGAATTTCATAGTTTGCAAGGTACCAAAACTGTTCTACCTCAGGCTCCTTCTGGGAAATGGATCTCTCACAAGACAAACAAAAGCCTGTTCTGTCCGTGGCTGACTGCCAGCTCCTTCTGTTTGATAGAAAACTTGAATCTCTGATGACAACTGGTCTCTTACTGAGCCGAGCCTTCCTAAACTTCATGCTGCATGAATATGCATCCGATACATTCGTTAACTCCGAGAACAGAACAGTGTGACGCCTACTCAGGAATTGAAAAAAAACAAAACTTCCTCCTACAGTAAAAAGGCAAAATGTACACGTGTCAGTGTCTTTGTAGAGCTCCGTAGTTATTTATCCACCACTTCAAATGAAAGTTCAAATGAAGCACAGCTGAAGCTAGAAATATTTGACTGGAAATGCCAAGTTCATTAACAAAAGCTTGGCTATTTAATGAACGTATCATTAGGGCAATTGACGGATGATGATTGGAACACCCACAGTCCAAATGTTGGCAGTGGTGGTGTGTGGGAAGGGGGGGTACTTTTTCCATTTTAAGGATTCCGTTATGCTCTTGACTGTGAAAGCTCTAAATCATAGATGATACAAGTGCTCCAATTCGGGTGGCATCCTTTAATTGAGGCAAGTTTATATGCATTAAGTGTGTGTAGGGGGGAAGACTTACCGCCAGTCCTGTCCTCAGAAGTATTTTGTGCACTGTCAGTTCCTGTGCCCTTGGCGACCATATTAAATGGATCTGCTCTATTTAACATGCTGAGTTGCTATACGTTTACACTGTTGGCAGGAGCTGGCAACATCTACTCGTCTGGGAATCGAGACTGCTTGCTGAATTTCTGTAGGCTATACCAACGACAGTAACAGTCATCTTTCTGGCTGGGTTCATTGGGCAGAACTGCGACCCATGCTCCACATTTTTACAACAAATAGGTTATCAATCCTAGTATGGTACACTAACCTGTTGATCAAAACGAAGTTAACAAAAGCTATGGATTTCACCCACCACGACATACAAAAGTCTTACAACAGCTGGCTACAATATATCAATGACAGAAAACCCCTTGCTAGTAATGCTGTGCTTATACATAGCTGCAATATGTACTGTGTACAAAAAACAAAAACTGTCCTTGAATTTTCAGGTAACAAGAAAAAAAGGTCAAAGAAAGTGTCTAAACAGAGGGTGTTTCTCGATGGCCATGGATGACTGCAGCAGATTATTTCAACTGACAGACTCACTTAAAAATCTGCAGTTTTAATTAGAGTGGTTTCCATGGAGATACTCACTGTCCTGTAGTTAAGCCATGAGGAATACATTTTATCAGTTCTCACAAAGGACGAACACTGTGTTGTGTTAAACCATGTAACGGTACTGTGTTGCACAACACAGGTTATAAACACTGTGATGTAAACATATGGAGATATCCCCTTTATTCAAATCTAAACCCCCTGTAAAAAATACCACTGCAGTTTACTACAGTACACTATATGCAGTGATTTCCAATTCCTCTTCAGAAGTCCCTCTCAAAGATGAGGTTGGCGTTTTAACAGAGTTGTTCTAAATATTTTAATTTAACATTAGGGGTATCCACTGCTTGTCCTCTGCAGTTAAATTGATGAAGGCACAATTTCTCCTCAGCAGAAAAGCCCAGATAAATACATACCGTTAAACAAAGATCTCACACAAGGGTTAGTCTGAACAAGCAGTTGAAGCAGATCCATTGCTCCCAGAATGTGCTTCAGGAGAAGCTTTGTGATATTTCCATTTTATCACTGCTATTTTTTCTTGTTCCTGGGATGGCAAAGTGCAGGTAAATGTCAGGCCACTCTCATTAAAACATAAACTCGGCTCCCTCTAATCTCCCCGAGGAACTAAATTTCACTTTCACGTCTGCAGCTACGCAACGCAGCCTAAAGTGCCATCTTTCTCCACTAACCCAAATAAGTCACAGAAACCGTTTTTATTGTTGGTCATTAGACATTAAAATCCCCATTACAGCAATCCCATATTCACATGGGACAGGAAGTGTCTACATTAAATCTGCTACCACAAACTTTTACCTTGAGGACTGCACTAGGGAAGCTGAATGCATTTCTTTGAAACAAAAGCCTTTTGCATTTTACAGTACAGATGATTGGTTTGTAGGTTGAAAAGAGAAATGTGTTGTTAATCATACCGTTACCAGTCTATAAGGAGATGTGTAAGCTAAGATAGTAACAAGCAACTTAAAGTGTTTTTTCTTACTAGTTCTAATGTAAAATTGTGATAAACTAAGACAAGTAAATGTTCTCAGGCAAGAATCGTGTCGCGAAATGTTATTTTCCTTTCACAAAAAAGAGAAAAGTAATTCAAGATGCATCCTTATTTATATGTATTTGGACAGATTTTCTAAATGATATTTAAAAGAGATTAGTGGATTTCCTTTAGTTTTTCCACTTCTATGCTGTAACATTCTGAACTAAAATGAATGACCTGCAAAATCTTTTTATAGGTTCCTGTTTGCAATTATTTTTCGACAGTTTATAGCCTTGTACGTCCATCGCTGTCAATTTACATGCTCCAGATCTTTATTACGAAACCAAGGAATTTGCGGTCAGTCATTGAAAAGGAATTTCCATGAGGAAGAAATTGAAGATTGTGTTGTTTGGTTGGAGGCAATTCAAATTAAATTCTACTGGAAACATTTAATTCCAGAATTGTGCTTAAATTACATAACATTTCTTGTTACCTCTGCACTTAGACCATTCCCATTGTCTAAGCATTGCATTGGCTGACATGACCTGAATAGCACTATAGTATTCAAATTGAATGTATTTATTGACAGACTTATAATGACAAAATACAAATGAAACATGAACATGCCCAGGTAAACGAGCAAAAGGCAAGCAATCGTAGTTGTACTCTTTGGCCCTGATAGATGCTTTGTTCATCTAAATGCAGCAATTAGTGGATGCAACTTCACATTTTGAAATGTATTTTACTAATCCTTCAAAGCTACATGCACTGCACTGCACTGCACTGCACCCAAACAAATACTCCTGGCAACTTGTTTCACATGCTTTGAACAAGGAATTACATCTCTTTCAGAGTGCAACAATCAAATGTCTGTGTACTATCCTAAGGTTATGGAAAACACAATGAGTTTCGAACAATAGATATCACTTTCTTAATATGCTCTGTGATATATTGCTGTGGGAATTAGCCAGACTAGTGGAAGATGAGCAGACTATCACGGCTGCAGGAAACACTTCTTGCAGAAAGTGTAATCAGGTCATCTGCTAGACAGCGAAAAAAAAGAGTTATTACAGTGAAACTGCTTCAAGAGCCTAGCTGTCACAGGGACAGAACAATTAATCAAGGTTCTTGACATGGCCTATTGAAAACGAAACATCTTACTTACATTTTAAACCCCCCAAAACTAGAACCATTTACACTAGACATGGATAGAGATCTACACCGGTGCTGTATATAGCTTAATATTGAAATTATAATGGTAACAAAGAACATAATAAAAATACTACCTGAAGTACGGCACTTATTTAATTTGGCACGGAAGCCGATGAAGTCAGTCTGGAAAAATAGCTACATGGGCTATTAAACTAAATCTACTGTATGTTTTGCACCCAGAATAAACATGTGAAAACGTATACAGCAATTAATGTAACTCATTATTATACCACTTCTTGTATTATTATTATTATAATAATTAGCTTACTCTTTATAAAATACCAGCATTATATGATGTCTGAAATACAGATACTTAAGACTAGTTCATACTAGCTGTAGCCAGTGACTAATAATGTTATGCAGCACAGAAAAGTACATTTAAAACCATTATTCATTTGAGTTTAAATGAGATTAAATTATAAATAGGGTTTTAATTGATCCATTGAATTGATTGTGATGAGTATAGTTCAATTAACGCAGAATAGGTTTTTTACACTGAAACCAGCGTGTTTAAAATTGATGGAGAGAAAAGAAAAAAAAACGTTAAATACATGTAATAATATATAAAACACATATGACAAATAGCTAAACAGTAAATTGTCCCTTTCTATTAATTCATTATTTCATTTGCACCATTATACAAGAAATGTATGGCTGTGGATTAAAGGGTCATTTACAAGTCTAAGCAAGTAAACGAGGATGTATTAAAAATGTATCTGTAGTTTAATTAAGTGTCATCACTTTTCTAGAGGTTATTATTATTGTCCATTAGGCAAATGAAAGCTGAAATGATTTTCATTGTACTTGCTTATATAACTTATGATCTCATTCCCTGTAATTCACAATACAGTGTTTCACTTCCCAATATAAGTGTCTGATTTAACAATGCATTCATTCACAGTACCCAATTCATCCTACAAGCCATTGAGCGCATATGCTAGCTGTAACATTACTTCTCGGAATCGCCTTGACTTGCAGTACAGAAGAACCCTGTTTCAGCCTTTAAAGCGAGACTGCTTCATAAGTGCTGTGTTATTTTAGTCTGCGTTGCACTTGTATAACTGAGAATGAACTACAGCAATACCACCTTGAATTGTGGTCTCATCAGATCTCAGAAGCTTAGCACTAGGTGCAAGCTTCCCAAGCGACTGCTTAAACCATTGTACAAAAGAATCACACTTTGTTTTTGGGTGGTACTGTTTCCCAAAGCTCAGACTCACCTGCATGGGCCATTCTTATCAGCAATGCATCACACAACACTCCGGCCTTGGACCTGGCCAGTTCCTAAAATGTCAACCAAAAACAAGCATATCTTTCAGCTCACTTCCCCCTGGGTCAAATATGAACCCGGCATGATATTAGGACTGTGTCACCCTACGGATGATGTTTGAGACAATGCTTGTGTGTACTTATAGATAGTGGATGAGAGTATAGTTGTTAACCCCGGTCTGTCCTGGATAAATTCCCCCTGCATTTAACAATCTTCATTTTCCTAACCCCTATTGACAGGGACAAGGAACTCCAGAGGCTATGTGGATCTATTTTGTGTTTCTGTTCAAACATTGCACCACAGGCTGGTAAAATGAATGCCAGCATTAAGAGCACTTAACAGGTTAAGGGGTCAATACATATTGTCCTAATTTCAGTACTACGACTGAATGATGCAATTCTTTTAGGCAAGTAATCTCCTTAAACTGGAAAGCAAGACACTTTGGACTGCCACAAGTAATCTCTAAGTTAGTTGATAAAAAAAATCCCTGAACTATGTAACAAGAGAGGGAATCAATCATAATGCAGTTGTGCTTCACAAACAAAGCTACTGGTATTGAATGTTCTTTGCTTTCAGCTAGGCCCAAATGTGGTCTGATATTTAATTAGGCAGCAACAAGTTAGAGTTGAATTCAATTTAAATAGTCTAAGACAATGCTGTAGATTTTAAATTGAATATCATCACTTCGCCAATACCATTTATGGCTTCTAGCTATAAAAAGGACAGTGAGGTAATAACCTGCTTGTTACCCCATGAAGTCATTGGTTTTTGAGTGTTTTTTTTTATTATTTGAATTACACTGTAATAGCATAGTGCTTATGATTACACATATTGGTATGTAGTTACAATGCAACAAGATGTTCATTTACAAAATGAAAACTGTTTTGAGTTGTTAGGATCTTTTTTTATTTACACTGTATGTAATCATGAGGCTCTGTATTTACAGTGTAATTACAGCACTAAGTTGAAACACATGGAATTACACTTTAATTGCAGTGTAGTTAGAGACGCTAAATGTAAAGTGTTGTCGTCTGTTTTTATGAGTAAAGTTTGATATTCCAGAAACTTTCTTAGACTGTCGTTAAATAGTTTCATGAATAGAAAACTGCCTAAAAAATGAATCTGGTGAAGCTTTGTGAAAAAATACTTTATTTTATATTTTATATCTAACATGGTATTTGTAAATTTAGTTTGATAATTTAACTAAAAGGTAAATACATGTTCCAACATGTATTATTGCCTACAATGAATTAGTTTATTTATACAAAACTGTGAGTTCATCATCCTTGTATTTCAAGTAAGTTATGTTCCAAATTCCAAAAAGAGTTGAACAAAGTTTACTTGGGACGAGGAAAGCATAACAGGAAATTGCCTCAGATTCAGTCATCACAGCCATTTAACTTTCTGCTTTTCTGCATAAGGAGACTGCATTTAAAGACTTCAGCATACATCCCTGTGGTTTGAGACCAAGGTGCAACACCGATAGGGGTGGAACTGCCAGCACTCCAGATTCTCACAGCCTGCACAGTTTGGGACTGAAGTAAAGGGCCTCTATCAGGTAGTGGCATCAAGCAAAACACCGATAGGGGTGGAACTGCCAGCACTCCAGATTCTCACAGCCTGCACAGTTTGGGACTGAAGTAAAGGGCCTCTATCAGGTAGTGGCATCAAGCAAAGCAGTTTTAGGCAGTTATTTTTTATATTTATTGTTATAGCAATTACACTATCTTGAAAGAAACATTTTTTTTTTTGACAAATGTTTTAACGAGAAGTCTTTATCAGTCTCTTCATAATTTGCCAAATTATTATTTATTTATTTATTTTACTTTATATCCAGTATATTTGCTGCAAGCAAACCATTTTATCAAAACTTATGCAGATTAAGTTATGCATTCTGTAGCTTTTTTACCCAGGAGTAATGTTACAAAAATACCAGACTTTGCAGTTACAGTCTGTTGGAGGTAATTTTATAGATCATTAATAACCCCCCTATCCAATTCCACTTCTCACACCATTTGCAATAACGATAACTTTGCAATGCCCTTTGGTACCAACGTGCTGTGCAATTAGGATTGTATGTGGCATGTACTGACTGCAGCTTGGGGACTCTTTGACTGGGTACGATATCTGTTCATGCAGCAGAAAACTGAAAATATATATTTTTAATGAAAACATCTCAGGGAAATTGCCTTCTTGTGTTAATTTTTCAAGCCTAAAATATAACAATGTCTTTTCACCATGAGAAATAAAGTGTCAGGCTAATGCATGTTTATGAGCTCATGATTTCAGATAACAAAGCTTCTTTTAAATAATCAAATGATTATTAATGCAGATTAGCACTAATTCACTTTTAATAACGTACCAACTGGAGCAAAATGTAACCAGAGCTGTCTATGATGATCAACCAACTGTCTGTGTCAGTGTTTGATATCAATGGGCTTGCACAACATATTTAATTAGACATTCAAATCAAATCTTCCTGTTTTCATTTATTTTTTGTTTGCTAGAATGAGAAATCATTTGCAGTTCCTTTTTTGAATTGCACTGAATTACATAGCATATGCTGGTACACGGCACTTTGTTCCACACACATTAAACTTTTATAGGGTAGCTGTCTTCTGCTCCTTCACTAACAACTCATCTGGAGAGTGTGTGTCAAAGTGTAACAGACGTCTTCTCACTGCATGAACTATCACCATATAATTAAACTGAAACAAAATGAAACCTGGCAAATAAATCGTTTCTTTTTAAGCACTCTTTTTTTAAGCAGTATTTTGCCCGTCAGTAGGACATACAGAGCTTTTATATTCCATATAGATGTTTTAAGTAAATTTGGTTCATACAGTGCTGGTTACGGATTTAGTTAAATGGATTCACGCATCTCCTTGACTTCACCTCTTAAACCTACACATTTTCCTATTGAAAATGTACAAATATGTAATTCATATAGTGTTTTTATAGACCAAAACCCTAGTGGATGCCATGTGTATATTCAAAAACTGCACCAGTAACCAAAACCATGGCATTGCAAAAAACAGGGTTGAATGGCAGTCCACCAAGGTTCACAAACACATAGCCGTCTTCTTCTGCCATGTTGATCTGGAATATCCGAACGCATGCTGTATGCAAACCATAGTATGCCCATTCACCACAATGAATTTATTATGAAAACTAAACCTTCTACCCCTTTTGAGATATCAAACACATCCCCATGTTAATAACATTGACAGACAAATTACCATCACTGCTCTATACCCTTGTAATCTAGTAACTCCTGGTTTGCAAATCATAAATAATTTTAGTGTTGTTAATGGGACCCTGAAAACCTCCTGGATTGTACTTTCATTGTTTGACAATTCTTACTGCTTTGGCATCATCAGAACATTCTGGAATTATCAGTAATAACCTACGGGTGTTATGCTAAAAGAAATACATTAATATCATTAGATCACAATGGCGAAATACATATGCCATTGGATATTTGCTTGGAGTATATAGCCACTTCCACAGCTAAACGGCATCACCCGCCGCACTGTTACACAAGCAGGGCCATTCCGGTCTCGCTGAGAACGGTTAGTAATGCATTCTCAGGTCAGGTTGAGTGAGCACACACTTGATAGAACAAGAAGATTAAGATTTTAACACACTTGCTGTGAAACAACAGCAACAACAACAGAGATAACTTATAAAATGTAATCACCGGCGTCTTTCATGTAGAAATTAGCTTTGGGGCGGACTTTAAAGTAAACCTGTTATTTTTGCCATATGAAAAGGAGGATTAAAAAAAAAACCCTTACTCCAGGGTTATGTAAACAGTTTTACAGTAGAATCTAATTTAAAATGCTAGAATGACACACACAAAACTTTTCCTGCAGGGGGTATCTGAATCAATTAATAATTCCATTTCATTTTCTCTTTTTTTCTATTTTTCTATCAGCAGCAGCAGAGAGGGCTGCAGGAGGATGATAACTCCCTCCCACAAGCCCAGCGTCAGGTGACACAGCTTGACAAGACAACAGCAACAGAAGCCACTGCATTTTAATTGCAGGCTTAGTAAGAAAACAGTCTGTTCTCCCAGGCATTGTTTACATCATAGCCATTATAAATGGGATTTGGTTTTAACTGGGCTATGTACAGAAATGAGGGCAAGAAGAATTACATTAAGATCTCTACTGTTTTTTTTTTTTTTGTACTGTACACATGTTTATATAAGCTTGTGTTGTAACCGCATTATAAAGGCATAAGAACATGTCACTAGAGAAATGTTGGAATGTCTGAAATAGAAACAAAATCTGAAAGTTAGAAAATGAATGAAAATGATTAGGCATTATAGGAATTGCACCTTTGCAGAACTCTATAGTTTAGAATGTATTTATTTTACAATAGTGGTACTGTATATTGGTGTTGAGCAGCACTATTGCAATTTTACTGCTTCCAGTCAAATGCAGTACTTAGGGTATATGGATTTTAGATCAGAGCACAGATAATACCGAATCATTCCAGTGTATAATTCAGGACCAGTAGGCTGGTACTAGAATGAGCAGCAGCAGTGGATCAGTGGGGTAGAGGCAGATAAACTGTAGCTCTGGAGAGTGGGACTGCGAAAGTGTTAGTGCCCAGGGATATATAAACTAGTCTAGCAGAGTAGACCAGATTGTAAACTGAATAACACATATTACTCCCAGCCTTGGAATGTTTGATCTTTTTTTTCTTGGTTGTATAAACACATTCTTCAGTATAAATATATCCAGTAACATTAACACTGTTGAACAGTGTTGATTTAAACAGCAGAGGTCTCAACATATCCCACATTATTTATTTATTTATTATTATTTTTTAAAGAAAGTATGAGCACAATTTAGTTTAGGGATCCATTTATACAACACCTATAAATGTGTTATTAAAGGGTCTGACAATTATTAAAAAGGATTACAAGTTTATTACCATGCCATTTTAATGACACATTAGCACTTCAGTTTAGTCGTAAAACTACACTGCAATTAATGTGCTATAAATTGCTATATATTTAAAAAATATATATTATCATTCAGGGTATTTTTTCTAATCAAACTATAACTTAATAACATAATTAATAACATGATTATGGGTATATAACCACTTATAGCAAATCTATAAACTAAAGTATGACAACATTACTAGTTTTCTAAAGCTTAATTTCAAGTTGTAAAATAGTGATTAGGTCTGAAATGTTCTCAGTAAACTGTATTGCTACAGCCTGCTATTTTGAACAACTGTCTAAAATAGTTTTTACTATTGCCAAACCAAACTATGTATTCTAACAAGATCCCTAACATGTTGACCATCAGTTTGGCCGTGAATCCTCTCTGCCCCCTTTCATGTTGCCCAAGTATTTCTGTATGCTTGGTGCTAGCTGCAGGTTATTCAGCTAAAGGAAAGGTGAGGTTTTCTGCTGCATTTACAGTAGTTTATTTTGTGGAGCGTACGAATACCAAAAGAAATGTGACAGTAAGATTGTGTGGGTTGAGGATGTGTTTGTTTACAATGTGGAGCTATGGGCATGTGGCACAGCAGCTGCTACGCAATGACAGATAATGTTCTCAAGGCAATCTGGGCAACTGCCAGCATTTTTTTTATCATCTTTGTCAGCAAGACTGTCAATTACTAGGCAGATGGCACCTGATGTGCTGGTGAAGGAATTGAGTTAATGACCAAATGTGCCAGAGGATTAGAAATGCATTATATACCAGCCACTACATTCTGTATTATATTAATGAAACCGCTCCCCACAGAAAACCAGTATTACTGCACACACACATTCAGTCATGTAGCTTTCTATTTGGAAAGACATGTTCAATTTTAACAATTGACTGACCAAAGCATGCACGTACCATGTAAGTTAATCCTGTTAGTGTATGACTTTATTTTTAACTGCACATGCTTGTCTATGCTTCATAGTCTTGTATGCTTTTCGAAATGTTGCTATTTTTTATCACAGTGTACTGCAGTAAAGTTGTATATAGTACAGAAACACCACTTTTTCTTTAAGATCTTTTCACCATGGATACTCATTAATGTTTTATCACAATTCTGATGCAAAAACGCACTATAGAAGTCAATTTGCATTGCATTGTATAAAATCTCATATATATATATATATATATATATATATATATATATATATATATATATATATATATATATATATGTCTTTAAAAGAAAGTAACATAACAATGGTTACAGTATATATTTCTGACACCTGCTGATGTTAATTCTTGTACGGTTTATTCAATAGTGCTCTTGATTGGAATAAAATTCTGTTTATACTTTGTATATAAAAAGGGATTAAATCGACCAGAATACTGTACATTGAGACCTGACTTGCTCTGCAGGATTGAAAAGTATAGCAGTTCATCAAGCTCTAGAATCAAAAATATGGAAGGAAGATGTGGTGTGTACTGGAGCACCATATGAAATCTGGGCTTTACCCGCAATACTACAGCTCTTGCTGAACTGCTCTACCCTGCCTGCAGTTCTGCTTTGCACAATTTAAATAGAAGCCCCCTTGTTTCCTCATTCAATAGCATCTTTTATTTAGTTTTTAATCTCCCTGAAAGTGCCATGTTCTGAAAATGAATTTAAGCAGTATAACTGGAGATACTTTCTGGACACCCCATTGCATCCTTTATTTATCAAAGTGTAACTGAGACGCATGCAGTGAATGCTGAATGTTATTCATTGCTGTTGCTAGGAGGGCCTACACTTCCTTACAACCCCACTGCTATCACATGAACCAAAGTATGACATGATACTGTAGACCACACCCTGGTGCAGGTCATCCTTTGAAATAATAAAGTAAAATGTAAAAAAACCTTCGAGGAGCATCTTAAAGTTCGGGAGAGTATCAGAACTATAAAACAAAGACTAGACACTGCATTTTTGGTAGGACTTTGTACATCAATAATCATTTCCCAATGTATTCAGATTGTCTGCTGTACACATGAGGGCCCCTAGAAAGACATATTAAAAAGAAAAAAACAAAGTAAATACAATTTTAGATTGTCATTACACTGTAATCACATAGTCATTCAGTAATTACACAAAGGCTGTGCAACTGCAATGAAACAACATGCTTAGCAATTTTTTACTTGCTAGCATCTGTGTATTTACAATGTATTTGCTATGTAACCACACATGCAATTACAGCGTACAGACCCATGTAAACTGTTACTGAGGATTAATGAGCTACTTCTCCAGTAATTATTAACACAGTGCAGTCAGTTATCTTTACAAATATACCCAAGTAGCCATTACTATTCTAAGCACAAAATAACAAGTCTGGCCTTCTCCAAATGCGTCTGCAGATATCATGTCAGCTCAATCCAAATCAATGAAATGAACTTATCATTCAGGTCCCCAGCATCTGGGGACTTTCCTGTGCTTTATCTGTTTAAATGTAAAAAGCAGTAACATGAACATCACTTACAGAACACATGAAATATCCGGATTATCCTGCAGACAATAACACTATATACTGATAAACACAAAAGATTAGGTCATTTTTTATTTAATGGGCTGAAAGAAAGACATACATTTAATTTGTTTATATTTGCTTCCAGGAAATGTCAGTAAATCAACCACACTAGGCTGAAATCTGGAAATATACAGAAGAATATACACTGATATACAGAAGAATATACACTAATACCCACCACCTGTTTTTTCAGCATTCTGATGCATTTTTGCTGCATCAGCAGTGTCCTTTTTATCTACAGCCCCCTCATACATTTAAACATGTCCAGTGACTGCTTCTAGCAAGGATTATCATTAATATCAATGCGTTGCCCCCAAAGGGAACTGTACTGATTCTTCTTAAGTGATGTGCACTTGCTCCTCTCTGTTTCATATGTGTTTAATCTCCAGTAAACAAACTCTCAGTGACCTTCTCTATTTGCCAGTCCCTTTTTAAGACATGAGGAGATTTGCTCTGTAAATTCCATGCCACACATTATGTCAGATCTAAGCTGAATCAGTTCTGCAATACTGAAACTGTAAATTCTGATTCCAGATTTAGGACTAGAATCAGAAAGAGGTCTAAAGATTCCATCCTTTCATCTTTAATTTAATACTAAAAGTTTTACACAAAGAATTTAGACTATACACTAACCCTTTTCCCATTCTCCCCATTATTTTTCCAGCACTGTTTAAAATTCCCCAACCCCTATAGATCTGCTTGTGGTAAACTTGCCCATTAATTGTGCAGTCTCTCATGCTTTCCCAAAACCATGCATTTTCCACACCCCACTATGTGACTTACCATACTTGTGTGGGCTTCACGCTGTCCATTTACTAAACTATGCTATGCTATTACCATGATGCACCACTTTAAACATGTATAATATATTGTGATAGATCAAAGTTACTTACAGAATTTAATTGTAATAGACGCAATATAAGTCTTCATATTTCACTAGTATTCACATAATTAATTAAACTGCTTTCAAGTTGAGGCAGATTATTTCAGCTAATTACAGTCCATCTTATAATTGTTCTGTAGCTGTTACTGACTTTGTGTACAGTTTAGTGCTCAACGGTGCACTATTAAACTGATTTGCTTCCATTGCCAATGAGCCATTAAGGACAATTAGACATGGTTTTTAAACTAATACCAGAAAAAAATCTAAACCTGGAACCAGTTAAAAAATGAGAATTTACACCAGAAATAATTCTATGGCTATATAGTTGTGGGTCTTTTTGATAGACCGATTCCCACTCGGGTGTCTTGTTTAAGGGGCACAAAATGATTAGCTTCTGATCTTTTGTAACTTTACCAAATAAAAACCATTCAGGTTTGCAGACACAGTGTTTCCAGGTTAGGGTTCATATCAGTGCACCCAACTGTCCCCCTTTCTCACTGTGCACCCCTTCACTGTCCTGTGCTTTCATCGGTCTTTGTGACACTGGGCTTATACAGCAGTGGACTGTAAAAGGGCTCCAATGAAACACTTATAGTTATATGAGATATTACATTAGAGTTTATTATTTCTGTTTCCTGTTTAGTATAAGGCAACATGCATTATTCACTCTGCTAGTTTAATTAAGCCTTAGGCAAGGATTGCTCATATGAGTTTCTAAATCTATTGCCAGCGACACTTCTTCAAGAACGCAATATCACATATTTTAGTGATATGAATAGGGTCTTTATACATGGTACATGTATTCTCAGGATCACAAATGTGGCAGCACCCCCTTTTTCAGAAAGTTTTAAAAATACTTAATTCTTCCACTGCTACCCTATTTACTGGATATTGCGCCCAGTCTCGGCTGTCTGATTGTATTCATATTAGCGCACAGTTTTAGTGGCCAAGGGTTAATAAGCACCCAGGTGCAATATCAAGCATATACGTTGCTACTCATTTTTGCAGTATCCCTTTGCTTCGTGTTTGCACACCATGCTCTCAGTAGTGCCATTTTCTTATAGTATGCCCCCAGGGATTCTTTGTTTTTGTTCACAAAAACACCCGTGTTTAGTAAATTGAGTCAATTAGAAGGGCACTCACACACAATATATTTTTTAATGACTGTTTCTGTCTTTTTTTATTTGTACATTTGTTCAAAATATATAATAATCTATTATAGCCGGTCCATTACAAAAATTATGTAAATTGAATGCAATGTACAATTTCTGGTTTTACAAAAATAAGTTTGTTTTTTTTTCCCCCCGTTTACTTAACTTCACTTTGTCATTTAATAACCCTCCTACCCCACTAACACTCTTCAGATTTTCTAATAACACTTTAATTCTAAGTATTACAGCTGTCGGATCATAATGGAAGACACTTTAACAATTTCTCGTGCCTCTGCTTGACATACTAGTTTTCATTGGCTTGCATAAGCCCCACTCAAGGGTAGGGAAGAAAAAAAACAACTCCTCATTCCAGACCATCTAACCTACAAAGCTGGATAACAATGATCTGTGCCACACAATGCAGTTAAAGCATCTGAAACTCTATTTAACTCGGCTGGATGTAAAGTTTGGGATTTTATTGTTTTGTTTCATTTTTGTGAGCATTTTAATGCATAAGCCCACTCAATAATAGAATTTTAAAAGAAAGAACCCCCGTGGAGAGAATCTACATTGACATCTGACTGGTTGCCTGAAAACCTGCTGAGTGATTCTATAGCAATCCATTCCAGCTTCCCAGTAGGCCATTAAGCCCTCGGCCAATCAGAATGCTGGAAGAGTGACATTGTTCACAGCAGAGCAAGCACAATTGATTTTTTTTTTTTTATTCCAGCTGAGTAGAGAAACCTCCTCCCGAAGAGCTTTAGCATAATTTCTTAGTTAAAAGGGGTTTAAACAGATTTGTTTTTGGAGTATTTAATTTCAAACACTGGGACAGTCTGTCAGTGTATATGCATTACGGGACAGTTGACTTCACACATTGATATTCAAACTAGAGACTTGCTGTTCTTCCCAAGCTGACTGAAGGCTACTGATTGACAGGTTCCAGCCCTTGTCCTGCTGGAGCACAGCACCTTGCACTCTGAAGCCCTTGGAATGTGTCTCCTGGGCCATTAGCAAGAGTGGATTCACAATGGAAGAATAACCAGCTATTCTGTCCCCTTGTATGGAAAATGACCCCTTTGTATTGCCTGCAGCAACATATTTTACATGTTAATATGTATCTTAAACAGCAGGGCCAGTTCTGTAATAGCTTTTTATTCAGTAATGACCAACAAACTAAAACAAGGAATAAATACAAATATATATATATATATATATATATATATATATATATACAGTATATAAAATTAGCCCATTATTAATAGATTGAAAATATAAAGAGAAGGTCAGATTTGTTATAAATTATTATATATCTTTTTAGAATATTCAAGGTTTGTCTGCTCTGACAATTAATGTATCGTAGTTTAGACTTGCAATGGTAAAGTCAGGCATCAGGAATAATGCACAGTATAATGTATTTGATCTCTGTGCTAATGGGAATGCCGTCAGTCATGAGGAAAGCAGTTGACCCCTAGGGAATTAAGCCTCATTGTTGGACTAAAAACATGTTTTCACATTAACAACATCCGAAGCCTGTTTATAGCAGTAGGGGCTCACTGTAGATCCTGGTCTTTGTTTTAGTTAAACCTCCATCCAAACCCTAAAGTAGTTCATGATCTCATTTTACCTGTTAAACTTGGAGTGGAACTGCCCTCCAGGTCCATGATTGGACACCCCTGCTGTAGAACAAAATAAAAACAAATAAAAAAAAACAACATATTATTACTTTTGAAGGAGGTGATATGGACCATTTCTGTGGATCAGTTTCTAATGCTCATAAAGGGTACTAGATTGGAAGCATTCGACCCTGAAGTTCTCTCTTCTCCAGATAATGCATGGGCATCCAAAACGAGTTTACAGTATAACACCCCACTTGTTCTTTCGAAGATGCACTCATGTATGGTATTTTTGAGTCACTGGATACTACAGAACAATATGAGATTGGGTTTTACAATTGTTCCGATAGAAACCTAGCTGACCCTGAAAGTGCCTCTTTGTTTAATCCTTGCCGTCAATCAAGGTGTAGACTGGAATGTTTGAACTCATTTTTTGAGTGCTGTTAAAAACAAAAAGACAAGGTTATGTTTGAGGTACACTGCATAATTGTTAGAGATTTGTAGTGCCATTGACAGCCACACATCTGTATCTAATATCCAAACAGCCATAGGCTATTTTGAAAGTCCTGGCAACTTCTTTTTTAGATAGCAATCATAAATATCACTCTAATGTCTTCAAAAGATCCTCACTGCACTTGTCTTTGCAAGCTTCCCAGGTTATAGCAAGCAGATTAATTTGTAGGCTGCCTGCCTTCTTTCCCTTTTTAAACATGAAGGGAAGCTGAGAGATGCCTTCAGATGGCCGGTGTTGCCAAAAACAAACAAACAAAAAAAAACCTTAGCCAAGCATTCTTAGTCATGGCAACCTATATGCTGTGATTGCATATAGAGTGTTTCACTTAAAAGCAACTATTTGGATAGTTCTTATTTATCTTTTAAAAACATTTGCATTATAGATGAACATATGGTTCTACTATCTGATACCAATACAGTCAATACATTCACTGACTGAAGGCTCAAGCAGGTCTTCTGACATTATAGAGGGCTGTGCAACTAAGCTTTAATACTTTCATGGCGTAGTAAACAATAAAAGCAACTGTGCTTTAGGGTTTATGGAATTTCACAAGTCCAAGCAAAAGACCTATAGATTCTCTTTCGTGTGGACCATTTTCAAGGGCTTGTTATTTAGGTGATGAAAAGAATGGAAGAAAAAAACTGGACTTATCCCTCAGGCTAGCAGCTCTCGAGCAAGGTCAGGAAGAGCCACGGTTTGGAGCAGAATTGACAGATTTCTTTCCCAGTCAGTCTGGTAATGTAGCTCATGCTCAAAGCATACTCTGCTAGGCACCGGTGTTTGGAACAACCTGACCTGTTCATTCGGAATGAATTGATAGCCCACTTTCATTGCACTCTCGACCCTAAGGGAGGCAAACAATTGCTGCATCTTTATACTCTGCAATGCAGTCAACTGAGGTTTTGCAGCTGTAACAGTTTGAATAATTTGGGGAAATAACAAATAACATATCTGTGACCTGAAGGTTCCCTAATTCTCTTGATTTAATTGATTAAGTGGTATTATTTTGTGAGACTGGGTGAAGGTCAGCTAAGGACTAAACCCAACCTTCTGAGTCTTAAAAAAGACCTAGCAAGCTCGAAATGGTTGCGAAACCTTAAAAAAAAAGCTTCCTATTTCTCAGCCAACTGACGTTCATATGAAAAATATTCAACCCAGTATATTTTATCCTATCATGTTCTATCCATTCCACCACTGAAACATGTGTCCCCTTAAAAATACATTTATTTGGTTATTACTTGAAGCCACATGTGGAAGCAATGCTGCTCTGATGTAAACCACATTGGCATATGTATTTTTAACAGGTACATGTGAAGACAGTACTTAAAATGGGAAAAGAGCACAATAAATCTGCAAGGCTGGAAAGGCTAACAGATTCCAGGTGTGGATGAACAGGAACTACTGAACTGACTGCTGACGATCTCTGTATGCAGCTTTACGCCTTAGCGCCTTTGTTGCTCTTCAAAGTGTAGCATTTCATTTACTCTCTGTTAGTTTTATGACCCTGGTCTCTGTGTCACATAACGAGATCAGGGGGCTTCGGTTTATTGTTTCTTTCCTTTTAGTAACTCTTTGGTTTTTATTTAGCTAATGTTTGTTGAAGGGGGTTTGGGGGGGGCTGGGGGAAAAGGCTAAAGCAGCAGTAAAGCACAGTAAAGCAGCTGCCACACTGGGTAGCAGGTACCCAACAGCTACATGTAAGCCAGTTCTTTGCAGTCGCCTGTAATTTGCGCGTTTAACTGTTGATAACTAAATAAACAACATATAGAAAATGTCCAGGGGTTAGTATCCTAGATTTTTTTTAATGTAATAAATGTTGTATTGCTCGCCTTACTCATATTGACTTACTCTTATGAGTGTGAAGCTTCAACAATAAATCGAATTTCAGTTATCATGTCACCCTGACAAAGATTGGATGACTGTTTTTTTTTTTTGTTTGTTTTTTGGTGTATATGAAATTCTGAACTGAAGTAATTTAAGGTATCTTAGAACTGGCATGGCTCAGCCATTTCATATCACCCTAATATTAAATGTAATACTTACCTCTGCGGGTCCCAGTCGACATTTATATATTAAAGTGACTTTTACTCTAGACAATGTGGAGGTTAAACCAATTATTAAGCTATTGCCTGGAACAAACAGCAATGCATAACTGCAAATCACAACAAAATGGAAAAAACAGGCTGCTTTGTTCGGTATGGTACATTAACGTTCTCAAAGTCATGTGCTGCTTTTTATATCACTTACTAGGATATGTTCTTGTGTTTGGACAGATTACAGCGGATTCCCTGTGAGCCAACACAGAAGGCAAGGCATTTAATCTCACTTGTAGCTAGTGTGCTAAAATATACTCTTGTTAGCCTGGACTTTGATACTTCCAGCTAGCATGTTTTTGAATGTGTTTGAATAAAGTGACTAACTGCTGAGGTTCCAGCCCTGCAGTATTATTACAGGTTTTTTGTCTTTGTTTCAACAGTCTGGGGGAAAAGCAAAGACCTCGCTGTACCCCTGCTTTATTTCAAAAGACAATGAGTGATCCTAGAGCACCCCCTAAGTGTTCTCTTCACTTTTTGCATTAGCTTCTAGACTGCCTAGCTAGTTTAACTTTTTTTGTCTACAGTATAGTCATTTATATTTCCGGTAACCCTTTAAAATAATGATCACAAATTCATAATGAATTCCAACTGAATACCACAGGAATAACAGCTGAATATCTTCTGCACTTCCTCTGAGTTCTTAATTCATTTTGAATTCAGCCCTAGTTCAGATTAACAGGGCTGAACTCCAAATGATTACTTCAGAATTCAGAGGAAGTGCATAAGATATTCAGCTGTTTTTCCTGTGGGATTCAATCAGAATTCTTTATGAATTTGCGGCCATTATTTTAGTGTTGCCATATTTTCTAGTGAAGCACAATTGACCGTAATATTATGTTAAGAAACAACAGGTATATTTTTGTTTGTTCTTCATGGAACATGCACCACTAAGCTCAACCCAGGTTGGTGGTGTTTAGCTTTAGCTTTAGGATATCTGTGAAGTTCAACCCAATTCTGTTGCACTGCATTTTTGACAAAAGTACAGAAAGCGATTACAGTAACACCAAAATAATAATTTCATGAACATAAACTGTAATTGTGATAAATAATAATGATCCTAAAACGTATTAAATGAATAGTCTAATTTATTATTTTATTAAAAAGTTGGAATAGGACCAGTTGCAGTTAAAAAAAAAAAAAAAAAACGTGCTCACTTATTTGTGCGAAAGAAAAGAAAACCTGTATATGCTGAGGCTTCTTTAAAATATATTGTAACCAGATATGTTAATTGCCGTGCAGCACAAACGAACACAGTTGCCATTAAAAAGAGACTGACAGAAACAGGAGGTGGCATGGTAGGACATTCCTTTTTAAAGTAGTTTTCAACATGCTAATAGGACCGATTGTTGAAAGTGTGCTCCTCAATTACCATACTCTGTGAACGTCATCAGTGTGGTGTATCTGGAGCGGAATGCAATATCAGATGCTCAGTGTTACTTTAAGTACATGGATTAACACTCTTTTAATGGTCTTTATGTAATGCCTTTGCAAATGTTCACCAATAATGTTACCATGCTTTACTATACATATCTGTTCTTTATTATGATGTTACTATTTGTTCATTACGCTATGTTTTTACTTTGTTATGCTGCAGTATATTATAATCCAAACACTACAGTGGTAAACAGAGACATGATCAAGGTCAGTCTTTATGAATACAATACTGTTATATATGCACTGAACGGTTCATGTCCACTTTAACAACAGTTTTGTGAATGTCAGACTTGTGTTCATAACCAGAGTACACACATGCAGAGTCCTCCTAATCTCAGACTACAGTATTCTTTATATCTGGATTTTGTTACATAGAAAATCAACAGTTTGTCAGACCATAAACAAATACAATTGAAAATGTCCATATGAGGCGAAAGCCTAGATGTCCCAGAGATACACTGAACGATGGGAACCAGGCTGACTCTGGGTGCAAATCATTGTCAGTTAGTTTTGCTCCCCTACTGTTTTTTTATGGGTATTTTAAAATCTGCTACTTCAAAATGAAGGTGTTACTGTAGCAGTGGTTTTACCAGGAGATTATACAATCCATATGTGGATCCTGCAGAGAGGGAGGGATTCTCTATATTATAATATAACAAGTTAGACTAATTTATTCCCATGATGTACGTGTGTGTATATATATATATATATATATATATATATATATATATATATATATATATATATATATATATATATATATAGCTCAAAGAGCCTAATATATAGTATTATATAGTATTAATCATACATATAATAATACAATAGTATCTACTTAAATCAAACCAAACAAATTGCTAAACCAAAAGACAAAGTCAATACTCAATATAAGAGGTAAAACCAATTACAAGCAAGACAAACGTTGCCTTTGTCAGTATTCTAACAACCTTGTTCTTGTCTTTCAAAAACACTTTCTTAAATAAAGTCTGTGAGGGTGTCCTTTATCGCATTAGTAAGATACATATTTCTTTTAATATTAAATGACCAAACACTCGCAGAGGGTCATTGAATGTGTAATTACACAGCTCTGATATTGATGATCAAAGTGAAATGAGGTCTTACCTTTTTTATTGTATTATTACCCTATTAAAAGTACGCATGCAGCTAATACTCAGGAGGAGGGCAGTTAAACAGAGTCACGGGGTTTGTATGATCTGGTTTTCTTAGGAAGACAGGTCACTGTGACCTTGTTAATATTTCAGGTGGGATTAATTCTCCCACAACCACAGGATATCTTCTTGGCAGAAAGGTAAACGAGGTCAGTAGAGCCTTCATCGTTACTCATATATTCAAAAGAGAAACAGCTTGTGTCTGCATAAACATGTGGTGGCAAAGCTCAGTCAAAAGATTTTTATTTCTATAAATAATATCCCTCAGACAGGGTCTGATGCATTCCACTCTGAATGGCCTTATCCTTCAAGGGCAGTGGAATAGTGTCACTCCACATCTGTTGTGCCCCAGAAACATTTTTGTGACCTCTGCACAGGGCATCTGTGTAGAATAGCCTGACAGAGGTTTCTATGTGTTCCGGGTTATCAAGAACAGCTGACACTGGTACCCACTGCATGAATTAACCAATTGCACTGAACAATTTGTCAAACTGGTCCATGCGCCACCTGCATACTTCTCCCAGTCTTTCTAAGAGCAACCTGCTATAACATGCATGAAACCAGCACCAGCACATGAAAGAGGCTGAAATGCTACATCTTCCACAGAGCACATCAGAGGCACTGCAGCGAATGCTGATCTTCATTTCCAAAAGACATTGCATGCTCCACTGCCCAGATAGATATTTGTGAACTCCCGTACATAAACTGACTTTGTTACTGCAGGGGGAGTTTGCTTTTCATTTGACTACTCAGGCAGGCCAGATATCAGTGGAGATCAAAGCTGTCCAGCACAGTTGCCATGTGGCTATTTTAATGATATCTGTGGTTCAAGTAATCTTAATGGGGGTCATTGGACAGACACTGGCTTTTTACAGCTATACTTCTGCTGCAGATGTCACAGTGTTCGCTAACATGCTAAGGTACACTAATGCACACTTCAGTTAAATAGCAGTGGGCTTTAAAAGAAAAGCAGGACTGAGGAAGAAGTCTATCACAACAGTTACTATTTATGTGTTTGTTTTTAACAACTAAATTACATAGTGAACAACGTACACATATTTTCTGCAACCTTATCATTTTACAAAGACAGAGGACAATTAAATCTTAAGAATCCAAATCTGCATAAGGCATTTATTTTAGCTGGTTCCAATTTAACTGAATAACTGGGAGGCGTGTGATATCGTAATTCTGTTGTGGTCTCTTATCTGCTTACATGTACCTGCAAGCAAATTGAGATTAAAGCTGTTTTTGAAAACTATACAGAATAATATGATATACAGTAGTGTGCAAATTTATTAGCACACCTCCAGATTTGGCTTTTATATGAATAGCTTGTTTTCTTTTTAAATGCTCATTACCTCAGCTCATGCTGTGAGCTTGCAATGAAGGCCAGCCCATTATTTCAGATCTCATGGTGCACAAGGAAAGGGTCCTGGTGACCACAGTCCATAAATAACACCATTCAGTCTATTGGTGCCCTGTAATTGAGTCTCAGACAAGAAAATGCACATTTCACAGCATCTTCAATGAGAAAAGGGGTTCTGGAAAGGAGAAAGAAATGGGTAGACATTTCTAATTATTAGTTCATGAGTCAAAAGAGAACAAAGCGAGAAAAACAGCATATCTAATACCCGCCTGCATTATAGAAAAATATACAGCTAAAAAAACAAATAACAATAAATATACTGACATCATTTTCAGTGCATGTTTGATGAGTTTTTATTAGCCATGACAATATTAATTAATTACTGGTTCTTCTCTTCAGGTAACAAACAGGAGCAAGCTAAGAAAAAGTAAGACTGCTGGTTGGCATATTAGCAAATAGATACAGCTTTGTGGCTTATTATCTTAACTGGTCAGGTTCAAAACATATTAAGTCATTTCAGTATATTATGCACCTCAATTTCTCTGTGTGTTAAATACGAGGATCATAGTATACTTGGTAAATAGTATTCTATAGATATACTATGGTTCTTTTAATAGGACAGTATAGGGGCGAGTGGTATGCAAGGGCTGCACATTATATAAGTGATGTAACCCAAGGCAGCCCAGTCATGTTTGTTATTCGTGGCACATTACAGAATACACAAAGTGTGCTGTCCAGTCCTTAGAGCCTGCAATCAGAAATATAAATCCACTTCTTACGTATGAATTGTATATTGTTTGTATGTATTTGATTGGATAATATATAATTCATACATATTTCAAATATAGGGGCTGCTCCCCTAACCAAAGAAACAGGAGATATCTCTGTTTTCATTTACTTTGCTTTGAAGGGAGGTCTTTATCTAAACTTCCTGCCAAGGCTGTTATGGATACATAAAAATAATTATGAATGAATTTCCATCTTCCAGGTTCTTGATAGCACAAAGCACCACGTGTATTACACAGACCTGGTTTATCAAGGCCTGCATCGTTCATTACGGGTGAAAAAATATTCGTAATGTATTAATCTGTTGAAGGAAATGTTTTTTTTTAGGAGTGAGTGTGTCAGGTCTGGTTTTAGATCTGCCTCACCACCACCACCACCACTGTTGCATGAAGGTTTGTGTGCCTCTGCTCTGACCCCTGCTCTGACCCCTGCCTTGTCAACTCTTCTCTTGTAATTTCAGCCACGTGGGTTAACAGCAAGAAACTGCCACGTCCAAGACTGCAAAATAATGAGCGTTATCCACAAAGGCCATCTATCCCAGCATCAGCAAGTGACTACCAATATTGACCCGGCATCTGCCACACATTTCAACAATGACTATCTTCAACGTCTCAAACAGGTGGTGTATCAGCAGTGAGTATTACCCTTGGATTGCATTTGAATTATTTATGATGCTTTTAAAATCCTACAACCAAACTAATAGTTTTTGGCATTGCACTCAGTGCTAGCAGTGCTAGCAGTTCTGCTCCCCCAGGAGTACCCCTAGAGAATGAGGGAGGTTTTTAAAGGAAAGGAGTAATAAAATGCAATATATACTGTTGTTGATTTCTCAGTTGCAAAATGGTGCTCATGGAATGAGAGACTGGTATCAGGTAAACAGTTCAAAATGAATTTATTATGCAGAACAGATGTGGTTATGGATATTTCAAATGTAAACACTGACTATGTTGGTCAGGATCATGCTGTTACTTGAGATAAGTGGATATGACTTAATTTCAAAGAATGCTATGCTTTAAATGCAACAATGCATTTGTAATGTTGGAATTCAAGAACTACAAGCTTCTACATTTTCAATGCAATGAAACATTATCTTTTGTATATGCACCGCATATTTTGCCATACTACAAATGTGTCTATATTCCAATGCTGTACTAATGTTATTATAGCAGTACCAGCAAAGTAAGTACACAGGTCAGGACAGGAAAAAGGCCACATGGTGAATCTGAGCAGACACAGCTGTCGTACAAATGTTTGCATTCCTACTGGGTAAAGCTCTCTGAAGAAGTAACACCACACTCTTAGATTATCCCTGATACACTGCCACCTGTCCACCATTTCTGAGGTTGAACTTGTTAATCACACACCAGCCCCGTAATCCACCAGTACCAGCTGCCATGTATTTATATTCAGTCAGGAAACTCATGCGACAGATTATTCATTAAAACAGACTCGACAACACTACTACACTATACATATTTTACACTTCATTCCTTGCCTTTTGAGGTACCCCTGCCCATCAATTAGTAGGGAAGACATGGGCAGGGGGGGCAGACATACATCACAACAGTCACCTACATCTTGTCTGCTGCTACTGTACTGAGACTCTATATTGTATTAAGGATCCCAGGAGGCTGTGTGGTCCAGTGGTTAAAGAAAAGGTCTTGTAACCAGGAGATCCCCGGTTCAAATCCCACCTCAGCCACTGACTCATTGTGTGACCCTGAGCAAGTCACTTAACCTCCTTGTGCTCCGTCTTTCGGGTGAGACGTAATTGTAAGTGACTCTGCAGCTGATGCATAGTTCACACACCCTAGTCTCTGTAAGTCGCCTTGGATAAAGGCGTCTGCTAAGTAAACAAATAATAATAATAATAATAATCCCTGTCCTGCTTAATGGATATGAATGACATGGCTTTCACTATGTTGGAGGTACATAATGGATTCATTCCTGAAGAAACAGTTTTCCAGCCTCTTAGTTAAAAAAAAAAAAAAAAATTACAATTACTCGCCGTCAATACATCATTTTATGTGGGTGGATTCTAAAAATAAACCTAAGCAGAAAAAACAACACTGAAAAACATGTTTTTCTTGATTTTTATCCCCCCCCCCACCCCCCAGCCAGTCTGCTGAAATGATCAGTTTCGTTCCAGAAGCTTTTAATGTTTCCTGCAATGACAGCAGGTATTCCAACCACGATTTCCCTTCTTATTAAATCTGGTTTCTATTTTGCATCTTCTGTGAGGAGGAATAGCATAGTCTTTTGGTGTGTTATCATCTGCAAATCCTGTGAATCAGCCTCCATAGACACGCTATACAGTAACACCTACAAAGTCTCCTGCTGAGAACACAGAGCTCTGGTGGAGCTGTGAGCTCAGCCACAGACCGAAGCTGTCAAAGCTGGCTCTACTATCAGCTCTGGCTGCTTAGTTCACTGATGAGAAATCAGCTGGTTCCAGGATACAGAATTCACACCTCATAGGAAGCTGGTCAATAAACGGAACAGGAAAAGGTCATAAAAATTAGATTTTTTTTCTTAGCAGTCTTTAAAGATACCAGACTTAGTGCTTTCAACACTGCAGACCTTTAAAAAGACCTAAAAAAATAACCCCACTTTAAAGGGCAGACCACTATCTCTGTCTAGCAAAGATATTTCCTCTCCACATGGCAGATGGTAAATCAATCTGGGTTCAGAAAAGCTCTTCTTGTTTCACAGTGGCTGTGTCTAAGGTATATGAGAGGGGTTCTCCGTTCTTTAAAGACATCTAGTCAAAACATTTCTCATTTGAATTTATTAGTTTTCTTTTAGCATTTCAAAATTCTTGAGCTCTTACTTCCCAAGCTGCTGGATGCAAAATTCTAAGTCTCTTAATTTCCTCCACCAGCATGACTCTCGCTTGTGTAGAACACGACAAAAGCGAAAAGAGGAAAGCTTTGAGTATGATATCATACCCAAAACTCTAACAAATAAGTATTTTAATTACATACTTCAGAACCAAAACAGGATTCATTGTATAATTTAAATAGGTCTTGAAAAGGAAAATATGACTTACCTTTCAGATAAGAATATTCTGTACATTTCCCAATACATGGCGCTCAGTCTAAAAATACAGCAGTGTTATAAAGTGGAAGGATTATGATTGGGAGGAGGCCGATACACTCATGGTCTCATTTGGTTTCTTATGCTCAAAAAAACACATGTCTCTTTTGATAGGTCTGCCATAGGTTGCTCTGAAATATGTTCTGTAACATAATAATTATCCCGCGAAAGAATTTATATTCAGTGCCAGCTTAGTGGAAACAAAGGGTGGTGTCAATCACAAAAGGAAAAAAAAGGATGAAATGCAAATTAGGTAGATTTAGTACAGGCAAATACCATATTGCCAGAAAAGGTGTGATATTGTGATTTTTTTTCGCAGAATGTAACATATTATGGTTGGTTTTTACCGACGATGATTAGCACTAATCTTGGACTAGCTAATGTTATTTTAGGTAAGGTAATCCAAGATTAGTGGTAAACAGAGTCAGTGAAACCAGCCCTTTGCTATAGTGTCATTTAAAAATAAATAAATACCAAAGGAGAAACCGCCTGCAGAGATCTTTAATGGAAAGCTAAAATAAAAATTAATTATGTTAAATACACCTGCAGCAAAATGCCGCTACCTGTAATGTGGCATTCACACACAGGGGTTGAATTAAAAAAAAAAAAAAAAACACTGGATGGCATTGCGATGTGAAAGTCTGTCAGGTGTTTAAATTGTGCCTCGAATTCCTTCAGGAGTGCTGGGGGTGGAAATCTGCAGTAAAGCAGTTTCTGTTTTCAGAATGGCCTCTAGCATTTAGACTTTAGAGGCTTGTGAAACAAGTAGTAATTTATGCTGTGCTTTATCAATGTCTGTCTAACTTCAAAGAAGAAGATGCTGCTTTTCTATATTACAGAATACATGTCAGCGATTCTATTAAAAAAATGTACAATACAGAGAGAGAGAGAGACAGAGAGAGAGAGATTTGAAAGTTATGGACATTAGAAATCGGCCAATACAGTAACTTTAAAACACCTGGAAAAACATGCCTGCAAAAGAAAAGCTCATTTCCAATTCCTATTTCTTTTTCTTACTGTGGCCTTCAAAATGTCTTGAGGTATTTCAACAGCAATCAGTTTTCCTTCCAAATGATTTAAAACAGAACTTCAAACTACATGCAATGCTAAAAAAATTAAAATTGGACTTACATGCACACACAAGTAAGCTTTAGCATGTAGACAACCACAAACTTTGATGAAAAACAATGCACAATATGTTTATGGATGACATCCTTTGTTTGAAATGTCAACTATTATGTCATGTGTTTTTTAGGATGCTTCGTCTTTAAGGTTAGGATTTGTGTCTCTGCGCTTGACAAATTCTGTTTTGTAATTAATGTGTGACTGTGTGAGCCCGGGGCACACAGGACAAAACATGTCTTTGATGTTGCAAAATGTTGTAGGACACCTCATAAGGTGTGGATGATTGAAAGTTAAACAAACTGCCTGCTGTGTTTCTGGAAAGACTCCAAAGACTGAAATGCTCTTCATTTTAACTCCATCAGTCTCCTGCGTCACTGATAAACATGCCTTAGTGGCAGCATTTGTATTTCTGTGCATATTCAGGAACAGCTCATGAATGTCAACCAAGGCTTCTGCATGTCACCTTCTGAGGTCTAAATGGGGCAGTCCACAGTGAAAAAGGGGATTCATGCAGAACTATTTCACACAAAGGTTAATAAACATATGAAGGAAGTTGCCAAGGGAGGGCAATGTGATGCAACTAGTGTTAATGGGTCAAGAAAGAAACAAATTGTGTTCCTTGAAAAAGATGGAAAAGGCTGAGGGAGACAGGAAGAAAAAAATAAGAATGCCTTTCCATAAGAATTAGCTCCTAAAATGTCTTCTGTTCTTCCGCCTGTATAAATGCCCATTTCGGTGATTTTAAACAGCTCTACGGTATATCCAAGGAGAATCAGGATCAAACAGGGTACTCATCAATCACCAGAAACAATGAGTAAAGAGAATGCTTAAGAACTTTACCCTGTATTGATTTTCCATAATATTAGTAAAAACATTTACTAATATAGTGAAAACAAAGCATGGTTTTTCAAGGAGTTTTTTTCAGACATAAGAGTGATCAGCAGTAATACAGTTTCCAACAATTCCTAGAAAATAAAAGGTCTGTTCTCAGCTTTTCTCTTGAATTTTACGATGTGTGTGACTATCTTCACAACTGTCTGCTCAATGGTTCTCATCTTCATGTTACTTACCTGGAGTGGATTTCAGACACTGGATTGTAGGGTCCCTATTGTGTGTGTGTGTGTGTGTGTGTGTGTGTGCAGGGGGAGGGGGGGGAGGCACATCTTTAAAAAGGTTTCAGCTACACCCTTTTATATGACGCGATATCCTGGCCACGTCTCTGAAACGTTACACTCCACCACTTTGAGAAGCATTGCCCATTCAGTAGCAGTGTGTAGTGAAGCATAGAAGTAAAGCAGAGATGGTTGCTATAATAAATACATGGCAAACTATGGTTAATTCCTGGCATAGTAAAAACGTGCAAGAAGACTTGTTTATAACGAGCCATATGAACAACCTGTTTTAAGCTCCCATTTGAGTCCCAATGTCAGCGTCCTAATGGGCAAGATGAGATGTCCAATGCAAAGCCTAAGCTACAGTATAGTGTTAGAATGAGTTAAAAACTCTTAGCGATTCACTGCAGTATACACGTAAAAGCGACTGTGAATCCAATAATATTCTAAAGGTCAAATGTAAAAGGCAATGTGAACTCTCCCAGGTACATACAATATAGATAGATTCAAAGCCAAACTCTTATTACTGCAGACATTAACTCACACACACACACACACACACACACACACACACACACACACACACACCTATTCTTTGTTTACCTACAGTATATTAAAAAAATGTCACCTCACCTCTCATATTCACTAGAATATCAACTATTCATAAATTTTATTGAGCTTGAAACTTGTTCTTTAGACTTCAACAAACTTCAACACCTTCATTTAGATCTACCAACTCAAGACACAGTTAACTATTGAAAAGCCAAATGTTATCTTAAGTAATGTTGTGGGTTAGAAGGTGCTGGGTGCTCCTATCCCTTAAAAGGTCCTATGCTGAGGCTTGTCTTATTTTGAATAGAAAACATATTCACTCGTGGTGAGGAAATGATCATTGATCTGAGCAGCCCCTTTTATTATTCTTTTGTTCTCACAAATGCTTTTTTACAATCATACATTCCATTACACCCCCCCCCCCCCCCCAACCCTAAGCCTGTACAAGCCTTCAGTCTAATGATGCTGTAGTTGAGCGCTATGCAAGATTTCAGAGCAATACAATAGCAGTCTTTGACACCAATCTATCCATGCTTTCTTTGATCCTTGGCTGCTCTCTGAGCTGTTGACAGCCCGAGGGTTAAAAGCATTGTCAGTGGCAAGCGATTAGCAGCTTCATTGTCTATTTCAGTGACTTGATCGGTTCAGCTCTGCATTGTAGCTGCTCCAGCGAGTGCTTACTGGACATACGTCATCCTAATCTCATCACAACACCCTGGGAAAGTCAGATGTGACAAAGCTGAAAGGTCCACATGTGCGTTATTATTTGTAAATATACTCTTTTTTTTGAAGAGATTAATGATGTGTTCAAGTTGAATTAAAATGAAGATAGCAGTATATTGTTACTGCCCAGGTCAAGAGGATTTAAACAGTTACAGATCATAATCTCACAGCTCTCTACAGTTTGCTTGCTGGTTTAACACTGACCACGCTTTTGATTTTCCAATGTGCTTTAATAAATCTCTCCTGGGAGAAATCACCAGCTGGAGTAATGTACAGTTAAAAAGGTGCCTGTATTGAAATAATCCACAATGAATGCATTGTGAAGCAGGAAAAAAGATATATTTCTGTACTTTGCATTGATTCAATCTTTCAACGCCTTGCTCAGACTGTTGTTCAAGTAAACAGGATACAAATGTCACACATCCCACAACGATAGGGTCTGGATAAAAGTGTGTGATACATTTGCAGGAAATCCCCTACAGAAAAATCATACAGCAATACTTGTAGTCAAAGATACCAACTGCTTATACTGTAGTAAAACATGACTACTTTGTTTGTGTATCATACTTTACTGTTTAAAAGAGCAACTATGAGGTGCCAAGTCTTCAACACTGTTTAGTATAATGTATCTTGGTACTGCATACAATTTTCTTGTTTAAAACGTGTATTTTTAAAGGGTACCGTAGTTTTAATTTGATAAAGGAATCCACAAGATCCAACTAAGTTGGTTTTCAGGTAACCCCCAAGTGACTTAATTGCCATTTTCAACCAAGAAGCAGAAATTCAGTTTGCTGGCATAACCCTGTAGTGTGTAAAGATAGTGGTTTATAGTTGTGGTGGTTTATTAATAATGTGATATCTTGTAACAATTGTAAGTCGCCCTGGATAAGGGTGTCTGCTAATAAATAAATAATAATAATAATAATAATAGGGGTGTCTCAGTAAGGGAGTCCAGTATTACAGTACATTTTGTATATATTTTAAATGATTAGTTTTGTATATTACAAATCCATATACTGTATTCCTATAGCATTTTACTTCTTTCATTTGTCACAACCTTGAACCCATGAAAGTACATTCATAATTACAGGACAATGTGTCTAGTGTGTCAAGAAGGCCCTTCCAGAAGCTGACCATCTCAATGAATACTCTGCTGTTAATCAGCTGCTGTGTTTTGTTCTCAACGTGGATTATTAATCACTGACAAGAAGAAGAATGAAGCTATGCATGACTGTCAAAGTATCTGTTAATGCAGTTCCTAATCTCGTCTGATGTGGTTTAGCTGAAAGAACTGGAAAATGAATTGTCAACATGGGGATTCAAAGAGGGACGTTGTTCTGTGAAGGCACTCGGCGAATCATTAAAAGGAATTGTCTCTAGAGACTGCATTAAAGTGTTGCTTTCTTTAGAATACAAGGAAATACACTTCAGAGCTGTTTTCAGATGTAGTCACAAAGGGATGTTTATTTATGTTCTCATTTTCACAACCAATTTTTTTCAATATTGCGATAAGTCACACATAGAGATGGTGTGAATCGATGTTCATGTCCAGTACAATGTCTTCAGGATTCTAAATCAATATTGAGGTTTGCTGTAAAACACTCCATCGTTGATGTAGAGAAGGCTGCAATAGGCTTGAAGCTGGAGGTTGAGCAGTGCAGAGGTTGAAAAAGTAAAGTCTTTATGATAGGGATGTCCAATCACAGCCTTGGAGGGCCATTCCACTCCAGGTTTAACATGTAAAATAACTACTTCATTAGGTCAGTTGAGCAATTAAAAACAGGGCTGTAACAAAGACCAGGAGGAAGACCCAACTTTGGCAACCCTTGCTTTGTAACGTTGGGTTTATCACAGGAGTGTAATGTTTCTGTATTCAGTTGGAATCCCAAAATAGTAAGTGGGACAGTCAATTCCACTGTTGTATAAAAACATGAAATTATTTATTTTATATAATTTAACATAGCTGTGGTTCTCAGATACACAAGAAACGCCCAATAAACTTGAATCCTTGCCTAGCTGAACTTTTCACCCTCATTTCCTGTTTATATACTGGCACTTGTTATAAGCTTTCCTTAGACCAAGCTTCTCAGCTGCTTAACATCAATTTAGAACAGCTAAAAAGCTATTCTGTGTTAGACCTCTCAACACTTATTGTAAAACTAAAAATACTTTAAAGAGTAAAAAATAAATGCATTTGCCACGGCATCATTTCTGTACACCACTATTCACTCTCACAAAGCCTGACTCACTTCCTCAAGTTGATCTTCACCTGAAGACATCACAGCAGTACAGTGATACCCTACATGAAGACTTCCTTTCGGTGGGCATTAATCATCAAAACAAAACGTGTTAGTGAGTTTTTAACTGCAATCTTTTGAAAGACTTATAAATGCCTTGCAAATGTGGAACAATGGCCTCTTTCTGATTAACGCAGCCTCTTGATTGTATAATGAAACTACTGTATGCAGTTAAACCTGACCCTCAGGGTAAGACTACACACAGGCGGATGTCTATTGAAAGTGTTTAACTGTAGACCAGAGAGGAAATAGACGAAAACCACTTTTTATGAGGGGCACGTTGCTTGGCTTCTTGATCAAAAACAGAGTAATTTCTGTCAATATATTTATAAAGCATTTAAACAGATTGTATGAGCATGATGGAAGATAACAAGATATAATTCTACCTGTGCTCTCAGGGTATCTGTTGCACTTGCACTTCCTGGGTCATTTCCCCTCAGCAGGGTCTTCTGGGTCAAAGCATGTTACTGGCTGAAAGCACATCAGTCAGCTGCTTGTCAATGACAGGAAAGAAGCCATGGAAGGGGTGGGGACAATCTCACCCTCCAGGTGAAATGATAAAGAAAATGCAACATTAACTGAAAGCATGGCTTGCAAAGAGAAGTTTCTTTAACCACGTGTAGAACCAGATATCCTGTTATAAAATAAAAAAAATAAAAAAATACTGGAAAATTTGACATTTGAGAGCTATATAACGAATGAAAGTGAACAAAAGGTAAGATTTATGGAATAATTGTGTTCACTACAACCTCTTCAAACAATGGGGTGGGATGTTATACTTATTGAACCAGAGGTCACTTAACTTAATATTACTGAGCATTCTAGTCAACCCGGGTGAAATGCAGTACACTCACTCTCTGAGGAGTCTTGGGTCATTAAGCAATCCAGTCTTAGTAAAGGACTATATGCTTAAACAGTTCCTCAAAGCTTAAAAGCATAGCCAAAGGCAGTGATAAATCCAATAAGCTGACCCTTTAATTCACTAAGATTAGGGTTTTATAACGAGTTAAAGATAATGGACTTTACAACCACTGTTTAGATCCTGGTGGCAAAGTGCAGCCTTGATGGACAGTGAAGACAGAAGGATTAACACACGATAATAGAGCCTCATTAGACGCTGTGGTTTGTTCCATGTATCTCCTTGTGGATGATTATAAATGAAAGAACTGAAAGATAAACACCAAAATTAAAAAATGTAATAATGTAGTGTAGTAAAGGTCAATGTTGTATTCCACAGTGCTCCTTTGAAGCAATACTTTGTTTGCTCTAAGGCATAATGGTATAAAATTGCTTGAGCATGGCTGGGTGGTTTTAGGGCGTAACATTTGACCTCAGTGAAGGTTGATTTCTAAAGTTTTTTTCAGTGTATTGGAATCTACAGTATTCCGCACTGGAATCCTTTCGTGTTTGTTATTACGGAGGCTGTGTGGTCCAGTGGTTAAAGAAAAGGGCTTGTAACCAGGAGGTCCCCGGTTCAAATCCCACCTCAACCAGTGACTCATTGTGTGACCCTAAGCAAGTCACTTAACCTCCTTGTGCTCTGTCTTTCAGGTGAGACGTAATTGTAAGTGACTCTGCAGCTGATGCATAGTTCACACACTCTAGTCTCTGTAAGTCGCCTTGGATAAAGGCGTCTGCTCAATAAACAAATAATAGTACGGAAAGAGAAACCCTGAACGAGCTGTTGTATTTGCTATGTTTCTGATCTTCGGTACTTACCATGTCAAGCAGGTGTATTACTAGACTCTTAATCTAAATTAATATTCACTTTTATTTTGTTGTCATTTAACAGCCAATCATAGTTCTCAAAAGTACTAAAACATTCTTTACAAGTACATGCATTCATTGTTTCCATTGTTTTCATTATGTTTTTAATACTCTAACCCTAACTGTTTGTCTTCTGATTTGAGAAGGAATCTTTGTTTGAAGAGGTTTTGAAACCATACATATATATTTTGCTCCAATGCAGCATTAATGGGCAGAGTAAAGCGTGCTCCCTGTTGTCTGTCACGGCCATGTGGTTTACAAATAGAATTCTGTTAAAGTAATTAGAAATGATGAAGGCTCTTGATACCAGGACCTGTTGTATGCTACTGTGTTGCACAGCTTTTGTTTGGATTATTTTCTGTGACAGACTCTTATTTGTGCTGTACCAGCGAGTCGGTTAATTAATGGTTGACTGATAATACATTTTTACCATCCTTCTGCCGCCTACTCTTCTTGTTGCAATCTGGATGCTGTGTTCTTCTACACTAGTATGCAGTGGCATAACATTACAAATACAATTCAAATACAGCAGGTTACATAACACCTTTATTACAGTCTCCAGTAACACTTTAGTTTAAGGATGTTATAAACACACAATAATGTATCTATAAATGTGTTATAAAGGGTGCCATAAACCAATATTATACATATAGTAGATATAATAACAGTGGTAGAAGAACACAAGTAAAGTGGCATGAAGCTTTTTACTTATGAAATGTAGTTGTTACAAATCCTTATTAATTATTTTCAAGCTCAAAAACCTTTCTGACTGAATCAAGTATAGAACATTTCCAAAACTACTTCAACTGTTTGAGTGTGAATTACAAGGTCATGACTGAATCTAGCTTTCCATTGTTCTTGTAGGAAAAACACACAGCACTAACGTGTAAAGGTAGTAATAAGAAAGTTATTGAAGTAATAGAATGCAAACAGAGCAGCGAGCTCTGGTCTCAGTAGGATGGAAACCTGAGCTCTGGACACTGGGTTGCGTCATCTTTTATACATAAAAGTTTTTCATCCCTCAAGGACAAGACATGTGCAGCATTTGAAATACAAACAATTTCCATACTGTCAAAACTGCACTAACTTTTGACACACAAGTATAATAAAAGACAGAAAGAGATGCAAAAATCCTCCGCTCTTATGGGTTGCTAAACAAACCCTTTATTGCAGTATAAAATACGCTTACATTATGTAATACAGACATCTGTAAAATAAGTATAAAAATACTTAGAATATTTATTTCAATCTGTACAAAAAAATGACAGATTGCTTAGAAACGCTCTAGCTTGAGGCTCATTCAGCTGTTGTAGCACTTTGAAAGTCGTAACAAACCACGCCACTTTCTTGCCCTGAGAATGTCAAGTTCAAGTTCAAGTATTGCCCAAGCTACAATGCAATACATAAACATTTAGAACAGATACAATATGGTTATATTGAGTACATATTGTATATTGAGGTCAGTGTATTACAAATTATCATTGAGTTCTAATAACATTGCATTTTAAATACATTTTGAAGTAGAATTTTTTTTTTTTCCTCCGAGATAATGGTGTCTTGCATCAGATGCAATATCAAAACATAAAATTCTATATTGCCTTGAGCTGTTCAAGAACCCAGACCATTATTGCAAATTCTGTAATTAGTTTACAAGATTTATGACAGCGATTCTTCATGAGAAAAGCAGTTTCCTTCTAGGGTTTTCAACTCAGGAAACTGTGGCAGACAAAGACTGCCATAAGGTTACCAGCACAATGTGCATGGGGTGGCCAAACAAATCAACACACCATACATATACAGTGTATGTCTTTGCAGTCATTGTTCACTTTGATATGTCTCAAATTTAAAAGAACAAAAAAAGCTGCAACATAAAATAAGACATACATTTAGGCATGTTTTGAAACAGACACAGTGCCTTATAAGTGCAGTTAAGAAAAAGAACTGACTTTGGTTCTAGCAATGTTAGCTGCCGGTTCTTGGGAATGTTTTCATGGTGGATGTATGTATTCCATCTTTTCTCCAGATAAAATTATTTTCAATGCTGTGTACAAGACTAGAAGAAAAGTATGTTAACCTGTCCTGCAGGTTTTATTTTTATTTTACTTTGTAGTTTTCAGACTAAAGCTATTTAAACTGATGTATCACCACCATATTCCTTTATTTCTAAAACATGGTATTCTAGTTATATTATTAGACCTGCTTTTTTATTTTCACAGATTCTTTAAGCCATACAACTGACTCCACAAAACTATAAATTAACATAAAACATTAATTTGTACTATTTACAGAATACAGATACTATGAAACTAAAATAAGACCCGTTCTAGGCACAGAACAAGCTGTAGGCTTATAAATGTCATGCTATAAAATACTAGCATGCTGGGTGACAGAATACTGTATTAAAAATAATGTAATAAAACTAGAAGGCAAAAAAAACCATGTTTGGAATACAGCAATTGCAGAATTACATTATTTGTATCTACATAATAATTGTATGTCAGAGACAGGGATATGTTGGGGTCACAACTTGGGACAGTCCTGGCTTAAAAGATTAATAAGGAAAAAGACCTAAAAATGAAATTAGTTTCCCATGTAGTAAATATACGGTATATTTAAGAAGGTTGTAACCTTATAAATTTCTGTGCCCAGTAAAAAGTTACCAGTATAACAAAAACACCATTTTTTCTTATTATTTAGTTTTGCTTCCTTGAGATACTGCAGAGTTTGCAAATGCCATTCAATCAAGTCACCTGTACATCTAAATAAAATCAAACACATTTGCAGCTTATTTCAGATTACGTTTCTGTATGTGTGAGTTCAACCAGATTAGGCTAGAGGCGAAATGAAAATGCTTGTATCAGTATTTTATCAAGATCTAAGAATAACGATTTATGGAGCAATGTTTCTTGCTTTTTGTGTTTTTCACCATAGTGATGTTTAGATGGCTTAGCGGTGATAGGAAAAGCATAAAAAGCCTAATTAACATAACTTAAAAATCCAATTTCATCAAATACAGTTCATTTATTCCAGAAGAGGTCTAAAAGCTGATTTCTCTTCATGGCTCATGATTGTGCTAGCTTCAGATTATTTCTCTCTCATATAGCACTAACGATGTATAACAAGATAAGATGACTTTATTATTAAATAATGGCAAATTGTGGTCATGCTAGATATATTTTGAAAATATAAGTGTTCAAATTTAGTAAAGCCTAAAATATACACTTAATGCTGTGGTTATAAAGGACAAATATGAGAGAACGGCATATAAAAACAACAGTTTGTCATAAAACTCTAAATTAATTGTATCTATTTTTTAAACATTGAATAACTAATTTATACCAACAGCCGAGTTTGATAATGTATTGTTAAAGAAACATTTAATAAACATTTAACTTTAAAATGATCTGTAGCTTTCTGCGTGTAATATGTTGTAATAAACCTTTAATAACTTGTTCAAACAGCATACGAGACACAATAGTAGTAAAGATGTATTTATTAAAAAAGAAGGGAGTAAGCTAAATACAAAGACCATTAGATTCAAAAGCCAACCTGACAGATTCAACCAAATACAGTAGGGAAACTAAAGGGCAGAGTGGTAAATGTGATCTATGAAGTACTACAAAGTCTTTGGCCTCATTCCAAATTCCCGAGTGTAATTAAATTACAATCAGCCCTGAGCCCCAGACTGCCTTGAACATTGTTCGAAGGGGGAAAGGGGATGGGGGAAGGGAACTGGCTGGGCTGTCACCTCCCATCAACCCCAGCAAGCCCTGGCCCTGGAATTAGTGCAAGGTGGTGGTGGGGAGGAGGAGGTGCTATTAAGAAACCAACACACTGCAGGTGAGCCTGGCATCTAAAGCAGGGTATAGGCTATACTCATCCTTGCCTCTTCTTGCTGATGGGTTGCTTTCAATCAGGGAAAAAGACAGGTATTCTAAAAGAGACGTGAACACAAACACACAAAATGAGAATCTGGTGGTACTGTATTGTACAAGTGTGCTATACTGTAAATACAGCACACAGGTAATGCAGGAATAATACATTGCAACTATGAGTATTTCGATTATGTTTATGCTTCTTCATCTGTGTAAAAAGAAGCTTTTGCCACATTGGTTACTTTAAAGCTTCAAGTGCTGTTTTAAATAATAAGACACAATATTGTTTGAGCAGCACTGTTTAGTGCAACTCTATATAGTACACTCTTGACAAAGGAAATAACATACCATTTTCCTTTATTAACGTGTATGTATTTTTTTTTTCATCATATATTTTTTAAATAATTGTAACCAATGCCTGTGTTAATTTATTGTTCTTATAATTTGTATAGTTCTCTAACAATAATGTTTCTAGCTGTAATCTAAATAATATAAGTGGATCTGTGTTTTTCAGCTAGTTTCACAGACCCCGGCTAACACTAGTCTTGGACTGTCTTACCTGAGGTAACATTAGGCAGTCCAGGATTAGTGCTAATCAGGGTCTGTGAAACCAGCCATATATATCTATTCCTTCAGAATGCGGTGAACATGTTTGATTTTAAGACCTGTTGGCGTTGCCTGCTGTCTTTTGTAATGACTTGCTGCTGGTTTGGCAACACCTCATCACACCCCTAATAATGCTTCCACTTAGGTGTGGTGTAATATAGTATATCTTACAGGAAACGTCCCACAGGTTTCATCAAGATAAGAATCAGCAGTCATGTGATGAGCTTGGTTTTTGTACAACACCCTAACCTTCCCATAAAACACATCTTATAATAATGAAAATCTTGCAAGCCATGTTTAATCCAATATTATGCACAACATTATAACAAGGACAGGAGATTGATACATGTAATACCTTTATCAAATCACTCTAGATGCAGTTGAAGGAGCATAAATCCAGTTTTCAGGGCAGGGTGTGGGGACTGCAAAGATACAAATCAGAAACATGCTCTCAGAATTGGATATTTAAACATGCAACAAACCGTTAAGAATGTAAATGGACAATTACAGGAACTTCATGCATTCTGTAATAGAAAACTACATATTTTCAGGGTATATAAGTTTTGGCCCATCATGTTTAATTGTGTTTTCCATAGTTACTCAAGCCTTTGTTTCAAGCCAGCATTGGCTTTATGCCATCATCACAGTTTCTCCCAAAGCTTCAGTGAGATACGTTACAGTAAGACATTAACAGCACTGTAAGGCAATAACCTGGCAAATATAGGGACTACTACAGCTCTTGGTTTTTAAAACGTAATAGATTGAAGAACAACAAAACGGGGCAGCTTGATTGTTGGGAAATTGTATTTTATTCAATCATTTTAAACTGCTGGTACTACAGAAACAAAAACAGTGGACATTTTGAAGCAAATGCTTAGTAAATTGTCATAGTTTATTTGAATATTCCCCCAGTTATCATAGCGCTACTCATACTGAGTCATGCTGATCCATGTTACCAAACAGTTCTCATGTAAACAACTCATTTCTTGTCTTTAGTTTAGTCCTTTATTTAAACAATTGCTGACAGTTTGTGCGCTTCTCCTACCCACTATGCATAAAGAGTTCCTGGGTATCCATTGTATTGCAAATTGATGAACCAAATCAAATGAGGAGCTATTTAAAAAAATAGATGACAAAACCATGACTCATTCTGTTAGTAAGTGGAGCCGCCCCTGTTCACCTGTTCATCTGTTGAGCGGAATGCGATGCAGCTGAGAATGTTCAACAAGGGGTTAATATTAAGTGCACTGGCAGGAAAATAAAGGCGATATGCTGCATTGACACTGTCAACACAGCGCCTTACCTTGGGAGTCTACTATTCTATTCTTAGCTCTCTAGTGCATGCAGTCCTTACTTCGATAAAGCTGCGCAAAATCAAAACAGTGTACAGTGTTTTATTGTGCAGAATCCTCCATCACAGTGTTGTGCTTATCCACTGCCTGCTCCAGTAAATACAAGTTTATGCATACACTGATCTGCACAATGGCTTCATGATATTACATGCTGTTGTGTGTAGGAATATCTAAACTTTATAATTTCCACTCTTGAAGTGGTGTGCTGCATTACAAGAAAATATGCAGATGTTAAAAAATGATTGATCCGCTTCATAAAGAAAGATAACAGAAATAGTAACCCCATAAATAGATACACATTTAAAAAGCCCTATTTTGTGACCTTTTTGTGATTTCCAAGCTTGGCTATGTGATCTAGCTTAAGATGTATTTCTATAACTGACCAGATGCAGCCTGCCTGGAATTGTTTCCCTGTATTTCTATTTGTACCACTCAAATAATTGGCTACGTATGACAAGTGGAGATGCAAAAAATCAATAATCAATTATTGATCGTCATTCATTAAATCAATCAATTCATTAATCGCCCTGGTGTTGAGAAATGTCAGAATCTAATGAAACAAATCAGATGTCACCTTGCGTTAATAGAATGTGTAAGACAGTATAAGCAAACATGTTTGCCGTTGTATTTGAAGGTCCTTGTGAAGAGTCTGTACATTTTGAACGATAAAGTGTCCTCAATGCATTGATTACTGTTTGTCCGATATTCCATAAGGACATTGGTTGTTATATTGCTAAAAATATAGCTCAAATACACCTACTTGTGATGAAGTATACCTTGACTAACATGTAGTTAATTCATATGCCACACCTACATGACTTTCTAAATACTGCATTACCTATGAGTAACTAGACACAGAGTGATGATACATCTTATACTGATGATGATCCATTGTGCTTTAATTTTGAGGTTTGTCTCTCAATGCATTATATGCTTTATCAGTGACAATTATTTCCTGGCAGATTCCCATGTGTGAAATAAAGTGTGCGGCGCATTGAAATGTATACAGCAGGATATCATCGTAAGAAGTTATTAAAGATGTCAAGTTGTCAAGGTGACTATAGATCTGCTAGTATTCTGATGCGGTCACTAGACTTGATGGTTAAGCAGGAGAAATGGTGATTTTCTGTCAGCCACAAAGAAAATAAGGCAGATAAAAAGAATGCAATCCAGCAACATTCAACATGACTTTATTTGCGTTAAGATTGTAGCCTGATATAAACGAGACGGCTGAAAGAAAATGTAATTCATTATGGTTTTAAATTAGTCTACAGAAATAAAGTGTATTTTTCTTTAAGTCAAAGTGATATCTTTATCTTTGAAAGTATTCCAATAAAAATGTTTGTCTTCATGCATGAAAAACAAAAAGAATCTTGGTGTTTCTGTCCGGTAATGTCTGACGATGGGATATTGTGTTTCTTGTATTGAAAGGGTTATGGAGGTCATAGTTTTGCAGTGTTTTAAGCAAAATGTAAATATATCATTTAAAAACATTATATAATTTACCACAATGTGCATCATTTACTACTTACTCATCCACTATGCATCCTATAACGCTCCTCATTTTTGATGACCCTAGTCTATTGTGTTTTTTCAAAGGTTATACAAATAAAATATTTATGTTGGGTGCAGTATGGTAGCACTGACACAATTATGATTCAGAATAAGTGAACTGTGGTATAATCTCAATGAAGTTTATATAACACTCAATCACAGGCCTACAAATAGCACAGTTTTCAATTAATTTGATGCTGAATTCCAAACTGAAAATATATTATGTTGCTAAGCTCAGATGTCTACATCAGAAAGCCTGCTACAAGAATAAAAAGGTTGTGTTATTAAATCAGAATCAATGAATCAATCGAAGGAAACGCTAAATGAAAACAAAGGTTTGGGTGTGGTAAAAATGGACCCCACGATATGACAATCTGTTTATTTAGAAACCACTATTAAATATCAGTCCTGTTTTACCATTTTAAATCCTTACAAATAAAGTGTGGGTACCTGCATTGCTTAATAATCAGAGCATTGTTGAGACACAGACTGTAAATTCTGTCCTTTCGTTTGGTCAATTGCATGTACACTCCTGTGTCAACCCAGTTCTTCAGCTCAGGCTGTCAGATGCCAAGCATGACACAGTACATGTGTTCTGTTATTACAGTCTGGGATACAGACATGGTTTTAGCCAAGTGGTTTAAGCTTTATTTTAAAAATAGAAATTACAATTGACCCTCTTATTCTAGTATGACATTCAAACCAGAAGACAGCGAACATAACCTATTTCAGGAGGGGTTTGCTTTGTTTTATATGCAGACTATATCAAATAAGAGACATCGCAGCTGGGTTTGATGAAGAGTAATCTTTAGGTAAAAAGGAAGGCATGTAACTATGAGGATTCTCTAAATCATCTGCAGATTTTGGCTAAAAAGGAACACCAATACTTCTTTGCATATAAAAATATTATCTGCTTAAGGAATATTATAGATAGATAGATAGATAGATAGATAGATAGATAGATAGATAGATAGATAGATAGATAGATAGATAGATAGATAGATAGATGTATGTATGTTAATAACAGCTGATATCTATTTTATGTTAAAGACGAAAAATATAGTTCATTCTGTACCAATCTGTTGTGCCAGTATCAATTTAGTTTAGATGATAAAATCAGTAGACAGAGAGGAAAGCAATGGCAGGAATTCAGAATGCAGGAAGGTGGTGGTGTGAATTAATTCATCCACCTTAACACAGTTAAGCCTTACATTGTAATACCAGGAAGTGCCTCTATATTTGTACTTTGTTGGATGTTGGCATCAGGGTACAGTGACAAACTATACAGGTTCACACCTAACAATGAAAGTGTACATCTACTGTAAAACAGTGAGGTCATCTCAGGCAAAACCTAGTTTAAAATGAACTTGCTGCATTTACTGCCACTTAATTGTTTATTAAGAAAAGCTTTCCTTCATAAAAAAAACATTCTTTGCAATTATTGTAACAAAGAAGAAACATGTGTTTTCCATTATATTAATTCTCGTCAGCAGTTTTGTTTTCTCAGTATTTATTTTTATTTTCCTGAAAGCATGCTTTATGAGGCCAATATTTGAACTGTGCTTTTGAACAACATTACCATTTTAAACGGTTCTAAACTTTTCAGTACTAATGTTTGTTTTTCTATAATGATTCTCAATGCGTGCAACCTATATTTAATTGCCACATACTATCCCAGAAACCCACATTATGTTAGTCTCATCTCATGTCTTCTCCTGACACCCTGATATCTTTACCCTTTCATATTCACCAACGTATAAAAGAGTGATAACCAAGGCTTTGATTGATTGATTGATATATGAGCTACAAAGTAAGTTATAAGCAGAGATCTCAAGAGATAAGATGAGACGATGCTATTTTTGGTATTATTAACATGGGTTATCATTCACTTAATATTACTGAATCCTAAAGGCTGATCAAACCTACCACAACAGTAGGGTGAGGCCTCTCCACAGGATTCAGTGAATACATTGGCACAGCATAGTGGGCAAAATCTGGCACTGCCACTGCAGTAGCTTTTGGGCCAAGTGATTAAAGCAGTTCTACAGTGATTAGAGGTGTCAGATTCTGCATCACAGAAAGCTCAAAAGCAAAACTAAAGGTGTGGCCGGTTTATAATACCTTTTGGTTAAGATCAATTCCTGGTTCATTATCGTTTCTGAAACCCTGTTACAAGAAACCTATAAAAAAAACACACACACACATTTATTACATGCAGCGCTACCTATTATTTAATCAACACAGAATTAATTCCTCAACGCGGATACAAAAAAAAATGGCACTTCTGGTTTAATTATGTTAGTCTGAATAGTGTTTTTTGTGTTTTCAAGCTGACTACCTTGTAATGTGTCAGTACAAATTAAAAGCAACACAAATGAAATGAAAGACACTACAGTTTATGGGGCACTAATAGGTTTAAAGAAAAACAGAATATATTTGCTTGTACATCACGAATCTTTTCACTGGCCTGGGTCACACAGCTGTGAACTGCAGTGTCTTTTATAATCCCTGGTTCACATATAATTCCTACTTGATAGTTTGATTGCCTTTCCTACCGTTTAGAATGCAAAATATTTAAACAAACCACTGACCCCATCTGGGGTTGAGAAGGAACACCTTGTGTTATATATCAACAGACCTTTATAAAGCAAAGAAAATGAATAATGTTGCATATTTCAAAACATAACCTGCTTTCAATAAAGCTTGGTTTGAAATCAATAGTTTTTACAGGACAGAACCACATTTGAGGGGATGCTGTTGGATCTTAACGAACCCTGGATTGGCTCCAAGAACAAAACTCATTGTGACAGGAGGGAAGGTCGTGTGAGGTAAGATAGGAAAAAGGAAAACGTTTCCTTCTCATTATGTCATTGCTATAATAAGCTCAAGTCTCTGCTGTGCCACTGCAGCAGCTGTAGAGCAGGAAAAAAAAACATTTGAATACCAATTAGAAACCGTGCCAGCTATGTAAGGCAGGATTTACACCATTACAAAAAACTTCAAGGCTCATCACATGTATTAAGGATTTTAGAGGTTATTTCAGCCTATCACTAGGCCTAATTATTGCAGGTTACCTTCCCCCAGATTTTGAAAACACTACACTTCACGCTATGCTAAACTTGAATACACCAGAAACAAAGAAGCCTGCAGTGCAAGGCTCCCTAAATATCATGTGTGTCATCTTGTAGATATTTAACAGCAGAATGCTTCTGTGCTGCTATTTTATGTAAGAGATGATTTTTAGTTGTAAAAGCCTACATATAATGCATGACCCACGTGTTTAATTATATCTGGTGCCCTGGCTGGGAACTAAAATGTCAGTAGGTTTTTTTTTATTTTAATTTTTTTAAGTTGTACAAAAGGGGCAGGTATTCAGCTTGTGGGGGCAGATGTGTAACTAACTTGTGAGCAAACCCTAGTCATTTTTGGTGGGGCTAAATCACGTAAAATGCTGTGAAACTGTAAACAAAGTTACATATTGGGGATTTTTAAACAATGAGATGTCAAAGTCTGGCTGGAATACCTTTAAAAAGTTAGTCAATAAAAAATAAATCAACATTTGACAGTCTAAAACTGGGTTATGTATTGCACAGCATTCCCCATAATATAAGATTTCTATACAGCTTAAGAATGCAACACACACGTTCATTTTATGTACCATTTTTATTAGATTTATATAGAAATACTTAAAAAAACATGAAGTAGCACCATTACTTAAGTTTTACCTTTATTATGTAGAACTTTAAAATGCCAGAAAAATAAAACTCTTGATACAATTTCAAATCTTGTTTCAGCAAATATAATATTAGTATTTGACCATGAGGTTAAAGGCCCTTTATCATAAAATAAAATATACTTTGTTTTTAAACTTTGCTCAATAAAGTACAATTACGCTCAAGTAACTTCACCTACATATACATAAACAAGTGGTAAACAAATGTATTAAAATAGAAAACTAGAGTGGTGCAAAGGAATTCTGTAATTTCCACTGAAATCTAATTTGTACAAATGTTAGAAAGCATAAACGATTCCGTTTGTTTGACTTACTAAGTTTTTTACATTTTCATAATAATATAGAATAAAATATGCTTTATATCACTGAATAAAAAATATGCTGGGTGAAGCAGATTTAAAAGACTTTCTTTTTTTTTTTGCTAAACCTATAAAAACCTCCATCCCAACAGAATACTGTTTAATGCAATACACATTTTGTGGTTTGCATTTCCATCCACAGTTGTGTGATATTAAAATAATACAGTGTTCTTTGCCCTAAGGCCATACTAAAAAATAAAAAAAGATTTTTTTTTAACCCAGCTACAAAAAGTTCACTGAACTTAAATTAAAATACCTGTAAACATCTTTGCAATACGAAATATAATCTTTCAAGTGAAAAAAGAATAAAATACTTCAATCTGTATTAATGCAATTTATCGTTAAAACGTTAAACTTGTGGATTTTTCTTTTAATATATATAAGATATGTTGTTTTATTCTTTTTGCTAAAGCTGCAGTATCTCCCCCCCCCCCCCATTTACATTCTCCACAGGAACGGCTTGACTTTCTACAGAGCATCCAACAATTTGCTCTGCAATTAGCATGTTTCCAATATCAGAAGGCGCACTCACTAACAGTCTGTACATTACAGGACTTAAGTATCTCAATCATGAGTTCACGTTTTGGAACTTTATAAATTTATTGTAAAATTCACTATTACTATAATTTACTAATCTTTATTATTTGTAACATGCACTAGATGTTAGAGATTTTTCCCCCCCAAGTCCTGAAAAGTTGTGTCCCTTTTTGGATACTGCAGCTTTATATATTTATATATACTGGTTATTATATCTTTATAATGCAGTACAACAACATTTTTTTGTTCTATTTTTCTATTTTATGAAAATATACGTATAGCCTGAGAAACTGCAGCGTGGCAGACGGGGCATTTGGGCTCGTTTTTCTCACAGATGCGATTCGCACATTCCATGCAGAACAAGTTGTGGCCACATGGGACCAGTGCTGCGATCACTTCACTCTCAAAGCAAACCGAGCAATCCCGGCTGCCCTTCCTCCCTGTACCAGACGAGGTAGAGGAGGAGCTGGACGAAGAGCTTGAGGAAGAGGAATCAGAGGGGACCCCAGACAGGGGGGACCCCGAGAGAGAGGCAATGCCACTGGAAAGCCCGTTGCTGGTAAAACCAGGGAAGCCGAGGCCTCCACCTCCAGGGTCACTGCGCACTCTGCGTGCCAGAGGATGCTCTACAACCCCGGTGATGTGGTGCAAGGGAGGGGAGAGCCGAGGCTTGGCGGTGCACCCCACACCGTTCACCCGTCTCTGGTTCACAATGATCCCATTGGCATTAGTGGAAGCACTGGCTGGATAGATGGCAGTGGTGGTGGCGGTGGTGGTAGAAGTGGCCACGTTGCGTTCATACTGGGACCAGATCAGGGTTGACCCGGGTGGGGCAGGTGCGGGGTCAAACCCTGGCGGAGAGTCAAAGGTCAAGTCAGTGCAATCTGGGGAAATGACTTCACTCCCATAGATAAATCCATTCCCATTGCTATGGACATTAACGTTGATGTTGACGTTATTGTTGTTGTTGTTGTTGTTGTTGTTGCCATTGTTCGAAGCGGTGTAGCTCAAGGCAGGGCTTGGCGGGCTGTAATCTGCCGGCCTGGAACTGCTGTTGTTCCCAAAGTAGGAGTCTGTGGAGGCACTCCCCAGAGAGCTGGAGCTGTCATTGCGGTAGTTGGAGAAAGGCTTGCGGCCGGCATGGGGGGTCATGCTGGGCGTGGGCTTGCTCCACAGGCTCCCTGGGCCGTGAAGCTCAAATCCCACATCGGTGCCATTGGCGTGGAAGTCGTTCTCGTCTGTCAGCTCGATCAGACCCCCAGTGCGCACGGCGATGTGCGCTTCGATCTCCTCCCGGGCTCGGTCCACGTTCTCAGGCATGCCCGTGACCTCAAAGACTGGCTCTTTATCCCTGCTCGGAGTGACGATGTAGGTGTGTGTCTGCTGCTGGATGCGTTTGATGGTCGCCCCCTTGGGTCCCACCACCAGCCCCACCACTCTGTAGGGCACCCGCACCTGGATGGTGGTCTGCCCGGGCAGGTTGGGTGGCCCCGGGACTGTGGCAGCCCCGTTCAAGCTGCTGTTTTTATTCCTGGAGGCTCGGATCATGGAGAAATGCTCTGCGGCTGAGATGATTTCCCTCCTGGCCATTGCTACATCTTCCCTTCTGCCGGTCACAACAAAGACTGGCTCATCCCCACGCACTGGGGTCTTGATATAGGTGTTGGTCTTAGCTCTGAGAGCTTTGATTTTACATCCTAGGAATGGAAAATAAAAGGGAGGGGACAAAAGCTAAATGTTAATAATAATAATAATAACAATAATAATAATAAATATATATACAAAATAATGAATACCAGCATGATGATATATCTTGACATAGTTACTTATTCAAGGCAACTGCTGCTGTTATTCCAAAAATAGAGGAGTGCAGATTGCTTGCAGCAGACTGCTGCATGTTAACGGCTACAGTATGTCGTTGGAGAAAACAAAACCGCTAAACTATCCTAGTACTGCAGTAGAAAGTGTTTTATACACAACTATTATCGTTGTGGTTTTTTGTTTGTTTGTTTCATGACTTTTTTTTGCAAGTTAAGGAATTCAGATAAAACTTTCAGGCAATGAACCTTAAAATTCGGTTCTGTTATGCAATATCTCAGTGTTGGCAGGTTTCAGACTTTATCTAACACTGATATATATATATATATATATACACACACACACACACACACACACACACACACACACACACACACACACACACACACACACACACCACAAGAAATAAAAATAATAACACAAAAAGCTAATAGCGCATTTTACTAGTTAGTGCGGTAGTGTTCCGTCAGTGTTCTGCAAGCATGCCTCCGCTTCTTTGTCTTACTAGACAGCAGGTAGCAGCCGTGACCATGCAGTATAAAAAATAGCTCCGGGTTTGCAAGTTATTCACCCTTACTGCATTAACAAGTCTGCACACAGTGCAGTGCCCCGCAGCCCGTGATTATTTAGACGAGAGATTACATGTCAGTTGTGTTAAAATGACAGAAGTATTATAATATTGAAAACCCTGACATATTTTTACGCACCTTGCCTTCCGACAATTTCGGCTACATGCTCTGAGCTTGGAACTGGGACACACTCGGTCATGTTGACGCTCTTTCTTCTCGGTTCGTTATCGTAGACCGAATTGTCATCGTTGTCCAAACCGAGCAAAGAAAGCTCCAGCGCTATCTGCAGGGCTCTTTGGTCATCGTGGGTCTCCCCGTTGCTTCCGTTCCTCTCCATGTCGGCAAAAAGTGAGCTTGGCATCTTTCAAATTTCACAGTCTGGTTGTAGCCAGGGATCAGGAAGATCAAAGGGGAAAAAACTAAGGAAGGAGGGTATGACTCGTAAGGAACAGGGGGTCCGGTGCGAAATCAGTGCTTCTTTTTCTTTGCAGTCAGTATTCAGTGCAATCCGGTTAAACTGGACGTACTAATAAACCGGATCCCCAAATTCTACGGGACGGATAGACCGCGGACACCAGAATTCTAGATTGTTGGAATGCCGGCAATGGCAATATTCCTTAAAAGAGCCCCTCCCCAGCTCACTCAGCTCTTTCTGTTTTCTGTCTGAGCAGCAGCCGCCAGACAGCACTACTGGGGAATATGTGAACATGACGTCAGCGACTGGGAAGGGACGGTGCAGTGGTGCTTGTATTTGCATATCTCATCTGATTGGCTAGCCATCGTGCAAAGGGGTTGAAACCAAATGTCTGACCCCTCAGGCAAACTCCTTTCTTTGTTATCTACCGAAACAATAAAAGAACAGTACTGCTTGTGTCTTGTACCTGGCATACTTCGTTAGTATAAATCAACGTATCTAGTTTAATTTGCATTTTTAAGTAAACTTAGAAAGGTTGCTAATAGATCATGGATTTGTATGCGGTCATCCACATAAAAATAAATTGGCTTTAGGAAATGATATGATAGCCTTCTTGCTTGTTATAGCACACTTACAAAAATGTAGTGCCACGGGCAAATCTGTTACAACCAGGATTTTGTATTATAAGGTAACCTGTAGCACTGCATTTAAGCAGTTTAAGACATTATCACATAGGAATATTAAAATAAAAAACACTGTCGGTAATATAAAGAAAGACAGCAGTTTGTAACTATTATAAACTGTATAGGCAAATAGACAACGAGGCGGGTTAAGGTGAGTCTAGCGTGTGATAAAAAACGGACACAAAGACAACGTACATTATATGGCCAGATCTGTAACTGTTTAATTTATGATAACCTATTTTGGAGAATCAACATGAGGATCAAAGTTAATTTTTTAACTGACTATGTCAAGTAATGCGACAAACATAAGAACGACAACCCTCCCAGCCTCATGCAGTTCCCGTTCCATACCGCTGAGTGATTTTTTCTTTTTTTAAATCACTTTTTGATTCATACTGTAATAAAATATAACTCCGTCTCCAGCAAACAGACTCGGATGTCCAGAAACACTATCTTAAAAATGCATTTTTAAGAAAACGATTATCATTATTATTTTTTTTATCAGAATGCATAAACGATGCCATAAACCAAAGATAGCGTGTATTGCATATGTCTAGTGCAGAGCAGCGAGCGGCTGTCTTGCACAAATGAGGCCACTGTAATTAAAAACAGCGTGCTGGCTTGTGCTAAACCGTGCACCAGCATGTCCAAACATGTATTCAAGCAAGCAGGTTCTGCTGCTTCTACATTTCTGTGCACATTACCAGCTTATCAGAAAACAGCTAAACGTTTAACAGCACGGCGCGAGGAGGGAAATAGATATCCGCGTGTTCTCGAGTATAATAAATAAACGAATGCATTAGTTGTGTTCGACAAATAACCCTTGTGTGATAACGTGGCTTCGCAATTGACAGTTTTTTTTTTTTTTTTTTTGTCGTTGTCCAGCGTGGGACACTTTACAGGTAATTGCTGATCACAAATAGTCGTCATTTCCTCTGGTTGTTTACACGTGGATGGTTATAAAGTTGGCGATTCAATTGATCTTTGAGAAACATAATTTCGTTCAACACATTGTGGTATACAGTAAATACTCTGTGTGTGTGCGTGTGTGGTTTTTCCCCCCACCAATATTACGCACTGAATGTTTAAAAGTACCGTAGGCTGCAGAGTAACCTACTTCTGAACTGTCCTCCGCTGTGCACAAATGACACCATGCAGTGCAGTAGGTATTTAAACCAATGTTACACATGGTCGTATTTTATTCCATCTGTTGCAGGCACAGCTTCTGTTGTTATACCCGTGTTTTCATTTTATAATTGTACTGTGTAGGTACACTAGAATAGGTTTCTTTTGCCACGTAAAAGGCCATTCTTTTTATTTTGGTCAATAAACTCGCAACATCAGCACAGAATAAAAATTAATAAATCACATTGAAATGATGTGTGCAGGGTGGATGTGCTGATTCCAAAGGATGCTGCATCTTCAAGACAAGTCTGTCTTTGTGGACGTGCTGGAGCTGGGGGGGTGATCGAGTGGGGGATGGGAATTCGCTTATCTAACACAAAAGACATCTCAACTCCGTTCAGAACAATTCGAACGGAAGAGGACTTGCTTTGTCACCTCGCTCCTACTCCCGCACCACAATAGGTATGCTAATAGAAACTGCTTTCAACCTGCAAATGTGGGCTGGAATTTCTTTTGTTAACATCCCCTCTCCCCGCAACATAATCGCATTCAAGCTTGAACACAAAGTGCATTTAAAACATCTGGACGTGCGTTCTCTAACGTTTACCCATACAGTCTAAACCAATACATTATCAGGACATTTCATTTCAATACTAGAGTTTGTGTTTATATGGAGAAAAATGGCATTGAGGTTATCATGCATTTGCATCTTCCATATGTCCCCATATAAAGACTAGAAGAGTTTTTTTTTTTTTTAATCCATCACCATATCAGGCTGTCATGCATGAAAGGTCTAAATGTTATTTAATGGTACATACCAGTCTCACATAACACGTGTATTTCCCACCATACAGCAATGTTGAAGTAATTCAGTGTCCTTCATATGTTTCTTAAAAAAATTAAAAATGAAATACGTTTTATTGACAACATGTTTAATTTGTGATAATCGCTCAGAATACTATATTAAGGTTTGACTTCCTGTTGGTCCAGCAAATTTCCTTCCATATTTGTGCTCTGTGGCTCACCAGATTAATATCATGTACGATAATAGTTTTTCTTTTTTTTTTTAAGCATCATTAAAACTGCAAAGACACACTTCAATGACACAGTTCCTCCTTCCATGTTCAGGATTGTGGTTTCCTGATGTGGTTGGTGTGAGCATACGCAAACTTTAATGCAAGAATTAACTTTTGATATTCCTTTTTTTTTCCTGGCGATACCAGCTGTATATCCTTCGTCCAATGGTTAAATCTTTAATGACCTCTTATGTAATTATATAATCTTCTATGGTGCAGTTCTATGCCAGTATATAATTTTTTTTTATACAAGTCAGCCCTTTTAAGCAAAACATGATTGATCACTTGGACACAGACTTCTAACATGATGACCTTGTCTGTACTAGAAATCCATCACACGATATATAAAGTAGTGTGAAATGTAAGTGTTACAAAGAAAGATTTATTTGAATTGGATTTTAACTTAGCAGTGTTACCTGATTGCCAAATGATGTAATTTGCAGCATGGCGCTTAAAGGAGGCTGTGTGGTCTAGTGGTTAAAGAAAGGGGCTTGTAATTAGGAGGTCCCCGGTTCAAATCCCACCTCAGCCACTGACTCATTGTGTAACCCTGAGCAAGTCACTTAACCTCCTTGTGCTCTGTCTTTCAGGTGAGACGTAGTTGTAAGTGACTCTGCAGCTGATGCATAGTTCACACACCCTAATCTCTGTAAGTTGCCTTGGATAAAGGCATCTGCTAAATAAACAAATAATAATTAAAGAAAAAGTACCTATAACTAACATTGCATCTTAAAATATTCTCTGAAGTTACCAGTAGTTTTATTTGCTAAATAAATATGGAATACTTTAAAACTAAGCTGATTAGCTATTCTTCGTGCTGTAGGTTGAAGGCACCTTGTGATTACATACTTCATTTTACAATACATTTACCACAACCTACTAAACCCTCTATAATCCCAGTAGTTTAATTGTCTCAACGCAGTGTTTAGGATGAAGCCTCCTCAGCTCATTACAGTGAATGAGGAGATGCAGGTCACAGCGTGTTCCAAATAATTAGCTTATTGAGCAATCTCTTTACATCTTAATGCATCTCACAAAAAACAGTGCAAAACATTTTCTCATAAGGTCACTGGAAAGACAACAAAAAGTGATCTTATCTAAAGCTTGTTAACATTTGTGATAAATGAAGTATGAATGGAGAAATTCTGTTTTCTATGACTTATTCCTGGTACACTCACTGACAAGACTCTTAATGAACGATTCTGTTTACTTATGCCATACTGTATTACCCACAATGATGTATTTTTAATGCACAGATTGCCTTTCAATCCAGCAAGAAGCTGTAGCAGTTTCAGGATGATCATAGGACTTGCTTTCTGTCACAAAATGACAACAATACGAGGAAGAAGTATAAAATATACAGATTGATTATACAGTTACATGCCAATGTATACCAGTATGGGGTGATTAGATTAACCAAAATGCAGTCCAGAACAAAACATTCCTTAAAACAGACCTTAAAATGTTACGAAGAGGGCCATGTATGACTACAATTGAGTATACAAGAGCATGGTTTTATAACAGCAATACTCCGTTTGTGGGACATCTCCTAAGCAGACGGAATCTTATTAAGAAATCATTGAGACTAGAACAAGGTTACTGTCCTATCATGCATGTAGCTAATCAGATTGCTCTGTATAGGCTATTTTTATGCTATTAATGATGGGAAGTCAATCCAACCTCCTCCAGCACTTTCCTGTTAATCATGGAGACCCTCTTCTCTGCTTTTGCTGTCTGTAATGCTGTATAAGTGTGCAACACATGTTTCTCCAAACACCATTGAAATATACACAAGCAATACATTCATTATTAGCAAACAGCCCTAGCTTTACACATCACAACATTTTACAGAAGATCACGGTTGAAATCTGGAAGGCACCTTACGACAAGACTCAGATTAGTTTCAAATCTCAAGATGATATTTTGCAGCTAATACATCTGATGACATTTGCATACACAATGCCTGCACCAAAGCTTAGGTCAGGAACCCAACTTCAAGAAAAGAGAATGATAATGTGTACATATAGCACATCTGCAGATTAAACCATATACAAATGGATCCTATTAAGAGCAACATCAAATATACACTGAAGCAACATTATAAGAGCAAAGCAAGCCTAAGTAGTTCTGAAGAGATTAAAGTGACAAGTGTTAAAGCCTTCTGCATGCCAGGTGCTAATCAGCAGGATTGCATTCATATCGGGAACAAAGCTTCTGTATGTAATTCAAAGCTTCTCGCTATGTAATTCTAGACCGTGTTCCGGGTTTGATTTAACTTTCTTTTGCCCATACTGAAGTTATATTGTCCATATTGACAGTTATGGAAATATTGATGATGGAATTTATTTCTTTTTAAATAATAATAATAATAATAATAATAATAATAATAATAATAATAATAATAATGATAACATTTTTCTTGTTAATCCTTTTATGGCCTTGAACGTGTTATAGTTTTTCAAATAAAACATTTTCAAAAACTATCTGAAAGCTCTCTAGTTGGACTAAGATCACAACTGGACTGCATATGTCAGAATTTCTTCACTCAAACCAATTTCTTTCACAAGCATTATATGAGCAGTTGAGGAAGTTAAATGTACTCTATTAATTCAACACGCCATACTTTTTAAAGTGATAAAGATATTTTTAATAATGTAACCTGTATAGAGGCAGTATACACACTCTGCATGGTACAGTTCTGCATTACACATCACAAGGAGATGTAAGTTAATTGCAATGTCTGTTTGGGGCTGGGTGTATATTTAAATCTACCAAACCTTTAAAAATCAAAGATAGTTTTCTGTTGAATATGGCATAAAAATACAGAAAGCAGTGTTGTGCTTACATCGATACAATCCAGCAATGCCACTTGCTTTAATGCTATTGAAGTGTTGTTTGTTTATTCTCCCTGTACCACACACTTGTCAATCCAGTGACAGGTATCTCTGTGCACTATATATCCCCAAGGCGTGTTTCATCTGGACTTTACAGAGTACCTGCTACACTGTATAAAGTCACTTGGCTACTTTGCCCTGATGCTACACTGTGACTGTTAACTTCACACCTCCGTGTGCTGTTGCATAAGCCTGCACCTCCCTAGTTTTATTGCACTGCAGTGAATAGTCTCTCCACAGCAGCAGTGGGAGTTGCCAGTCTTGCTCTTGTGTAGATGGTCTGCTTTGACGTAAGTGCAATTTTAATTCTGGTTTGAGTTCGATGCACACAAACACTATCTGCTTGTTGAATCTTGCAATGATTTGGCTGTTCAGTATTTCTGTTTTCTCGTATTACCTGAATCTTTGCTGAAGCGGGATTGTGAAGAGTTTGCATCACAAAGTTCATGCTTTAGATTTCATATTAGCTCACACCTAAGAGGATTTGCCACAACAGCATCTTCCCACTGCTGTATTGTTATAAATTATATTGAAGCTGTAGAACACCATAGGCTGGTACAGATGCTGTCAGTTTAAATGATAGGAGTTGTGTAACTCAAATAATAATGTAGCTTCTGAAAGCCAATAAGATGTGGTACCCGATTATGTGCCTGCTTGGCATTATGTAACAGGAACATAACATATTCATACAAGATATATTGCAACAGTATTGTTTAACGAATCACATCTGTTTGCCATCCACAGATGCCTTCAGTACAGGCTTTAGGCATTCCTGAGACACTTAATTGTTGATTGGAGTAGTAAAGCACATTACTGACTTTTTTTTCTCTCTCTGTTTAGAAGGCTTCAGTCTCCCTTTTTTTTAAATGTTGCCGGTATTTCATTTTTATTACGAACAGGAGACTTAGCATAACATTCAGTTTGAATTTAATATACAATTTAATTTACGTTTATAAAAAGGCTATTAAAGAGTAAGTAGCGGGGTTCAACTGTAATTTTTATTTTCATTGTTAACATCCTGACAACTTTTTACACTTATAACTAAAAACTCTGTTTCAAAGCTCTTTTCAAAATGGCCGCTCTAGTGCACTGGAGTTTGAGATCTGTCCTCTAAATCACTGCAGAAAGAGCGAAAAGAAAAAAAAAAAGTGCTCTGACTTTTCTGTTCCGTAGCACATCATGAATCATTATTGCTGTGTTACCTGTTTGACAATGTGGGCAATAATCCTTACACTATCAGTGCACTAGAGCAGACGTTTTGAAACGAGCTTTGAAACAGAGTGTAAAAGGTTGTCAGGATGTTAACAATGAAAAAAAAAAATAACAGGCACGTTATTTAAACAGTTGTAGCAACACGTGGGGATGTATAACGCTATATTTTTCGGAACCCCACTACTTACTCTTTAAGGCATTTTAGCTTAAATGGGTATTACTTTATATGAGGTTACCTGTGGTTTGGCTTCTTTTTACTTCCTACTAATACTCAAGCAAATTGAGTATTCAGAACAGCCTGCTCTTAATTTCTGAATTTATTAGGTGACAGCTCCAATACAGTCAATATATATAGGTAAGCAAGACAGATTTAAAGGCCAAACGTGGTTACTGTGTCTGTGCTGACACATTGAACTGAGCATGGCACTGATTTCACAGCCTCTCATTGGCTGCCTGCCAGACGCCTAAAGAACTCTGCCTTGCAGTGGAAGAACAGCTGCAGCAGCTGCCTCACAATGCACAAGATTTTTTTTTTTTCTGTACTGTAGCTGAACTGGCTGTTCTGTGTACAGAAGAAAATTGTCGTGCAACTCAGTGCTCTTTATGAAATGTGCAGTGCTTTGTACAGATATAAAGATTTAAATTACGTACAGAATTTAGAGAGGGTTACAAAAAAATTAAAATAAATCTGTACCATTTGTACAGAACACAATTTGAAAAAGCTTTGCTGCTTGAGCTGTAGTGGAGCTTTTAATTGCAAATTGAACGTATAGATGAAATGACCTATTTAAGTCACAGAATGGCAGGTCTGCAAGGGCTTTGACTCTCTGAATGACAGCCAAGGGTTTGTGTTGGAACGTTAGCTATGTGCATTCTGATCAAGTGCACAGGGTGATTAAAGTGATGAATACAAAGTGTTATTCAGACACCAGTGAACACGACTGTAGAGCACTGCAGCTTTAAATTCATATTTGGAATCATCTTTGGGGAACCCAGCCCAGGCGTGCAAACCCTGGCTCAGTGGCAGGGTCTGTTTAATACCTTTCCCCTGGCACTGATTCAACAGGCCTATCACACAACATAAACACAAGCTCATCAGCTGGTAAAAGACTGGGTGGGACTGGCCTGAATGGACAATTAACACTCAGAAATGAATGGCATACAAAAAAAAGTTGTTTTAGAAATGCACTGTAGCTCTCACAGTATGCATGGTTGTAACCGTTTATATTTAACACAGCGTATATATAAAATGATACAAAGGTATTAACATAGGTCAGTTAATTATGCATCCCTGTATGGCACATACTTTTAATAAGATTACCAGCTGCTTTTTGTTCCTTTCTTTAGTAGCATAGTCATTTGTTTTAACGAAGAAACTGCTTTATTATTAGAATCCAATTTGAATGCTCTGTGACAAATGGTGTCACTTTTTAACACTTTACTTCCTCGGCCAATTTACAGCCTGTCAGAACTATACAACGGCAGGCCAGATTTCAAAGGTATAGAAGGCGTTTTGCTCAGATGACCTCATCCCAAGTTGCATTTATTAAGGCCTGGCTCTACTACAATGCTGTTTTATAGCCATCTGAAATCTGTTTATGGCATCAAGAGCATCAATAAAAGTGCTGAGCCTTACTGAAAGGGAAAGCTACTGATAGTGTGACAGATGGCACAAAAAGGAACACATTCATGTGTTATGCATTTCGATTGCTGAGAAAAAAAAATGTTTTAAAAAATCCACACAAAAAACGTATAATTTATGGTACAGTGTTCTATAAAAAACTTATTCGTCAAAGAAGGCAACGTTTACGAATCTGCAGTAGCCAACTGTTCCTTTTTCAAACTGAAAGTAAATTAAATTGTTAATACTAATATGGTTTAATTGCTAAGAAGTGGTTGACAATCTCTTCAAAATTACAGTTATATGATTTATCATAAAAGCTGTCTTATGTTACAGGCTGATATGATTGTTTTAACTGCACAAGAACGCGTGACTGAATTAAGAGTTACAGCACCATACACACAAGCAACCTTACACACGGCTTAAGCTTTTCTTAGAATCAGCCAAAAAAAATAAGAGCAATTTGATCAGTAAGGTGTTAAAGTTTCTAGGTTTGTAACCATTCCTTTTAAGATACAAAAAGGGCATAGAGGATTAACATGAATCACCTGACTTTCCAACTATGGCCTTTTGTTTTGTAACATACTGCCCTGAATGAGCACTTGACAAGAGTCATGACGTGAACTGATTAACTGTTTAAAAACCACCTTGTGTGACCAGTACAGCATTCTCAGATAGCTTGTAAAGTAAAAATACACCCTTTAAACAGTTACAATTGGGTAATTTATTACTTTTAATCTAGGTAATTGTTACAAGCCAGAACTCTAGCATTTGTTTTAAAGAAGTCATCCCTGCAGCCTAACTGTGATTCATAACAAGACACAGACAATATGATCTTCTGGAAGCAGGACTGCCACGAATAACCTGTTTTCATGAAAACTCAGATTATAGATTCAAGCAATAGGCTTGTCACCCACAAACTACTACTATGCATTTCCATCAAAGCTATCTGTAATACTAATAATAACTTTTTGGAACAACTGTAGGTCAGGTCAAGGACTAACGAGTAGCAGGGCCCTGCAGTTAACGTGTCATCATTTTAGATAGTGTACTGTTATAATTTGTAACATTATTGTGCATTGACCAGTTAGTTATTTATTATACTGTCTGTGAACGGCATTTGTCTATTAAGGAATGTGGTGTTGCCTTGCAGTCCCTAGTCTTTATATAACACCTTTTAATTGGGGCATGTTAAACACTTTCGAATGAGCAACAGGCACTCCCTACTGCAGCTAACTTCAAGAATTCCAGTCAAGAAGAACGGTTTCCATCTTCCTAAGCCACTGTGTAATTATTAATGCACTTCGATATTCCGGTCCTTCCTAACACTGCTGCTGATTGGCCCTGAGGGTTTTTGGTGTGTGTGTATCTATATATATATATATAGATATTCAGAATGGAATTGGGTCAACTGCTAAAATTAACCACCCACGACTTTTCTCAGATTTGCTTCGATTGAGCCGCTGCAGCTTGCGTTAGCCATTTCAGCTGCTAATTTCAGGAGAGCCGAAAAGGAATCATCCTTGTACAGGAAAAGGCAGCAGGAAAAAAAGGGAATTATTGAACTTGCAGAGCTGCTAAAATGGTGGCATTTCAAAGGAGTGTCTATCATCCTCCATGCTGCAGGAACCACTGACAGGGATCAGAGTTGAAATTCCTCTGACTCCAGGTTGCATTGATTGGCTGATTGGACCGCTGCCAAAAAGCACACACTGACTCCCACCTCTCCAACTAATAAGCTGTCTCAGCAGGGCCTGCAATCCCTGAATAAAGGGCTTGTTCTCTCCATTTGTTCTCTCTATTCGCTCTTCTTGAGCATTAATATCTGATACCATGTGCCTCATCATCTTCATACAGCGATTCCTGTCTCCCCTTCCTCTCCTCTAAAAACAGAATTGACAGGAAAATGATTTATAACCCCTTCAGCATGCATTCCTCATCTCTGCATGATGCCTGTTGGTATTACCAATGTTAATGAATTGTTAATAGATGAATGTATACTGTATGTATGTACGTGTGCGTGTGTGCTTCTTGAAAATAATTGCAGAATTAGTTGGCATCTGGAACAAATTGTGTTTTTACAGGCATACGATATTAATAGCAGCTAAAACAACATTTTTATTAATAGACTCAAACTGGTTTCCAGGACTAAAAGTATGATACCCTGACTCCCTCCTCTCCTACTAATGAACTGGCAAGTGGTGGTGGAAATGTCATTAAGGCTGTATTCTGGTGCTGCATCATAATACAAGATCAAATGCATATTAGGATCATATTCTTGTTCAAAAGCATATATTAAAACAAAAAAGGTCCTCGTATTATGTTTTAAACACAGTATCATAAACATTGAAAAGAGGAATTGATAAATAATCATGCTGTTATTCTATATAAATGTTATTTTCTTTTGATCATAGTATATATACATTCATATGTCTGCAGTATCTTGCAGTGCATTATTTAAGATTTAAAAAAATAATCAAATAATAAATAGAAAAAAAAAACATTAAGTAGTCTTTTAATTTGGATGTGCCTAGCTCTTGCTGCACAGTTGCTTCATTCACTATTCTACAAATACTAATCTCAAGCTAATTGTGTGTTCAGTGGGTGTCCAGAGGTTGGGAGAGTGGAGAGTCAGGGATTCTGAGGCTAATGCACCAGGGGGAGCCCTTTGGAGACTGAGGTATATTACAAAGCAGGACAAGCAGGAATCCAGCCTTGTTCATGCGATGCACTGTACGCATCATGCTTTTCTATAATTGCTATCTGTACAAACTCCAATATTTCCCTGTCAAATACACAGCCCCTTTGTTCTGCACTTCACCTTTTCTTTCCTGCAGTCCGAGATTTCAAACCTTTGCCTGGGACGCTCGATCGGTAACATCCACTATCAGTGCGAGTCCTAGCAGCCTGCAATCCCAACAGGGGCTGACAGAATCTATCAATCCTGGCTGAACCACTGCTCTTAGACCACTTATGAGAAGCCACTTGGGCAGAATTACATGGTGGTTTTGCAACAAAACGCTCTCCACTGGTGACCTAAGCTAGATTGGAACCCAGGTCTCAAGAGGTGGAAGCCAAATGCATTAATCTACTATTCATGTCTGTTATTGCTACTGAGTGTACTGCTTTCTGACTAAGATTGATGTGTACAGATTGTAGCCAAGCTGTTTCCCTTAACAATGAAAAGTACAGGGGATGCACAGCATCAGACAGTGTTCTAGGCAATTACATTTTTCTCAGTAAAAAAAAACAAAAGTGAACTGTGGCTTAAAACATCCGACGCCAGCGAACATTCAAAGCAGTTAACTGGAAACAAGATTGTGTGTAAACGTGCAATTTGCCAAGTAAACCACAATAAGTGCTGAACTCAGTGAAATCATAATGCACTCCATTCCTTAAGAAATGTAAAAGTTGTGCATAAAACCATTTTCAGTTGTGCTTATTTTCCACCAGTAATTAACAAACTCCAAACTCAGTAGCCAGAAGCCAAGGTATAATAACTAGATAACAACTACTTAATACCAGTATATGATTTTATACTAGAACAGTACTGTCAAGGACATAGAAAAAATGATTCTCTTACAGCTCATGCCAGCCATTCTGGACATCCAGCATATATTCAGTGTTGTTTATGAAGTGTTCTCTGATGTAGTTCTACTGGGCTTTATAGTGACACAGGTATTACTATTATTAATAAAATAATGAACATATTGAAAAGGATATTTCATGCAATGGGTTAGTAGAAACAAACATCCCCTATAGATTCTACCTGTTGTATAATGTGATTAATATTTGAATCAATCATCAATATCAGTACTACCCCTATTTTCAAAGTACAACGTTTCAATTGGAACTTTCCATTTAAGTATTCCTGGACTGTTGAAAGATTTTGCAACAATTTTTGCAACAACAAGACAAATACTGGCAATTCATACAGGCACTGACCCATATATCTGACAGTGGAAATAGTATCCTTCTGCAAATCCATCTTACAGAAAAAAAAAACAAAAAACATTTTGGACCCCAAACATTATTTTATTGAAGAACAATAAAACATATCCTTCGATTTCGCTCACAGAAAAAAAAAAAAAAAGCATAACGTTCACTTTGTGAGGCAATAATCTTCGGGAAGAGCTGAAGAAAATCTATAGCATTATTTGGACTGTATGTAGATATAGTACATGGAGTCCTGTTTCCTGTTACATAGCCTGTGATGATTTGTGGGCTAAGAATAGAGATGTTTTTTTTGGTGTTTTTTTACTCCCCACCTACACTTCAGATGTCTGGATTAGATTGCACAGCATTTAAAACTAGCACAAAGCAGCAACTACAGTCACACAAGCAGAAAACTAAAATTAAGATAGCCAGGGTTCTAAAGTCACTATTAGTTTGCAGATGCTGCTGTGGATTGATTTTAAGGATGTTATAAGGCGTTGTGTGTCCTTGTGAGAAGCAGCTGTCTGCTGTTTTGTTCTTGACAGTAGAACCGTTTCTGTGCCCACATTAAGCAGTTAGAGCTTTTAAAAAGACTGGCATACTGTTTTAATAAGCACCCTTGCAGTGAGGGTTTTGAAGTTACTTGTCTAGTTGAACAGAATTTATTTTTTTGGTTAACTAAAAAGTGGCAATTCAGAGAGATTTAAATAGGGCTAAAAAGAGTAATCTGCTTGTCACTCTAGTCATCTTTAACAAAAAATAAATAAATAAAAAAACTGCAATAGCTTTATCACTTCTCCTTGTTACCTGTCGGTTCAATTACTTACACCTTATGGAACCCATTAAGGGCAAATATATATAATAACTAACTGAATGTATTAATGTGTATACACATACATGCATGCATAAATAAACACACAAAATATATACATAAATATATAAAGCTGTGTGCAAGTAAAAAAAAAAAAAAAAAAAAACTGCAGACAAACCCGTTATCCAGGCTCTCAGTCCAAGCCACATCTGCACAAAATTGTTTCTATGCTGAATGAGTGCTTGCCTTTGCAAACCAAAGGTTTATCCAGGTGAAGCGTGGTGTTGTAACGTCCCAAGAATACAGTGTGCGACGGGTCTTAGACAGAAGCAGCTGCAGGCTCGCTCAGCTGTCACATTACATACTGAGAGACAAGCCACCTCTGCCAGCCTAACAGCTGTCTCTTTTATTGGATGGCCCCGCTCACCACCTCTACACATCATCATTTCTTTCTGTTCTTTCCTACAGTACTCCAATCCACTTTGCACACTCAAGTGTGGTTTCCAGTGTAAACCTGCCTGGGGGGGGGTTAAACAGTGGTCAAATTCCAGACCCTTCCTTGATCATACTTTAGTTCCGTCTTGCAGATATAATTTATTTTTATCTTCTGAAACCCAAGAACCATAAGGTGGTCTTTTATCTCCACGATCATGATTCAATTTGTTCTGCATAGTAATTTATGATGAACATATTTAGCGGTAACTACTGCATTATACTGTTATCCTTGACACTTGATAATGATCACACACAGCAGTATAAGTAACACACACATGCAACATGGACTGTAGTTAATGAGTTTTATGTAAGGTGGGAGAAACACCTAATAAATTTGCAACCTTTCATTTCCTTTGCGGGATTGGAAAATAAACCCCTCTTTTTAGCCTAACGGTAAAATAGTAATAATAAGGTGTTTGTTTGAGCGAGGTAGCAAGGCTAAGGTTATAGTTTTTTGGTTTTTTTTAGGTCAGCAATAGGAGCATGTGCCGCCTTTCAGAGGATGAATGCCAGTTTCTCTGTGCAGGTGCACTTGTGGTGTAGCCCCAGGAGGAAGGCAATCGCTGACATGCACGCCCATTCAATTCACTGTCAAATGGGTGTTTGTAATTTAGTAGCTGACTGGCTGAAGCTCAGCCCATATGGTAGCTGTTCTGACAAAGAGAAGGGAACAGCGCTTGGAGCAGCTAGAGAGGGAAATGCATTGTGATTATTAACTCTTCGCAGTTACTCTGAGCCTAACCCTTCTAGGATAATCATCACCTAATTTAACCGAACAAAAGCATGTTGTGGTTTATATCCTGAGTGGATCAAAGCACTGAATAAAAGTACATCTGTGTATATGCTCACACATAGGTGCAGTAAATTATTATTTTCCCTGTTCTTTCTTTTAAACATGTATGTACGTCTTGCAAAAGGGTATCATTGAGATATAGGCTACTTCATTAAGGATAGAATGATATATTACACCTTTTGGATTACTGTGATGCTAATGACTTGCTGCATTTGAAAGGTAATTTTGATCGACTGAAAACATTCGGTCATGATTTACTGAGCTCTTGTTAAGCCAAGAGAGCTTGTAATATGAGGAAAATGTGGATCAATAAATCAATAACGTTGTTCTATATATAAATATATATATTTTTTTTGGTGTTAAACTGGGTATTCATAATTTCTAGCTACGAGAAAAAGACCTTAGAGGAAAAAAAAAAAAGCAGACAGGCAAATTTTAAATGCATGGCAGATGCTAATAAGCCAAGGTCACAGTCCATTTCCATTCACCTCCAGACACCTTGATTCAAGTTCAGCCTGAGGGAAAGGGAAGGGGAAACGGCTTACTCCACAAAGATCCCTTCAACAGCTTTGTCATTTATTTACGACTGACAGCAGAAAATTCAAATATGTTCTCATTAAGAAGAGGGCAAGAGAACAGTGCCATTTATCGCTTGTGTTTAAATGGTAACAACAGTCATCATTCTCATCAGGATATCACGCCCCCCGGAGCCAGACAGCAGCTCCGCAGGAAGATGTACAGTATACATTGAAATGTGGAAGTCTGGATGCAAAGCTCCACAATTCAGTGCATTCTGTAGTACGGCAAAGAGCTTTCAACAAATACATAACATAACAGCAATATCTAATAGCAGGGCCCCTCTTCTACAACAGGGTTCAAAACAACTCACATTTACTTCAGAAAATTCAGACACAGTCATCGAATATGTGTGTTTTAAATGTCTCCGATTTTAAGAAGTACCAACATGTCGGAAATGTGGGTTGCACTAGTGTTGCATGGAATTCTTATGAACAGAGCTATACATACCAGCCTGCTAAATACAAGCAAGCGTTATACTCAGGGTGTTTTAATAATGTGAAAAAAACAAGCATATCAGGGGTCTTTTTGTGTTGGGTAGCCTTGTTTACACAGCCTGTTTACTGGTTGGTGTTGGTCATGTTGACAGTTTTTGGAGGGAGTTTGGACAGGTCAAGTATTTCAGTTACTGGTTTTGTGACAGTGGGAGACTGACAGTTGAAAGTCCTGTTACTGGCAGCTGTTCAGAGCACGTGTGCAAGTGATGAAAACAAAAGGGATTTAATTACACCATTGCAGCAACTAAACAAAAGGACACAATCTGAAAGTCTTAACAATAACCCTAACAAAGTAGAGGATTCTTGAGCTACCAAGATTGCACTTCGTTTATTAGACTCATTAAGCTACAGAACATTAGCCAGTAGCCCTTTTATTTTATTCTGTTTAAAAGAAAGGGCCATCAGCACCCAAACAGTTTACAATTTGAACTTGAATTCCAGTTTTATGAAACATTAATCAGAAACACAAAATATATATTTTTTGGAAGGGAAAAATAACTTTAATGCCAAACCAAGGCAATTTTTTTTTTATTTTCTCTTCCCACACACGCAAACTTAGATATTTTATAACATGAAGAATACACATAAGAAAGAACATTCAGAAATAAATACAAATAAGTCCTCCTTCTGTGAATAAAACACACTGTACAGATAAGAAGTCTTGTGATCTTACAGCTGTGTAGGCCCCTATTTTTAACCACTCTGACACTGTTCCCTTGCAGGCAACGGGTCACACCTCTATAAATCACAACTTGGAAGACACATTTGCCACTCTGCCAATAAAAGAACCTGTAAAAAATATATGAGTTCTTCTTAATGATTGGCCTACGTCTCAGTGCCAGTTATCCATTGCTGACTGCCAGCCAGACTTTTAATACATGCAATGCAAAGTGGAAAAATAATAAAAACCATCTCGTTAACCACACTGGTACAAATCTTTATTTTAAAATAAGACACAGACAAGTTCTCTAGTTTCCAACAGAATTTGCTGAACACCACAAAAATAAGGGAATAAAGAGAAAAAAACCCAGAAAATGTCATCATACATAAAGTGTAAAAGGTTAGCCCTAGTGTAGACAGAAACACACTCAAGAGACAAACAGCGTGTGAGTAAGGTGGGAAATATTTTCATTTTCTGACTGAGTAAATGGCTGTGGTCAGAAGGACTTGTTTATTGAACTCTAGAAGATTTGAAGCCAGGCTGCGCAATTACTATCCAGAGAGCTGCCTGCTACAAACCAATTGATTTTAGATTAGGAGAAAGTATGTGGTGATGAAAACAATGCAAAAAAGGGAATGAGCACACAGAGGGTTAAGATAATGAATCAAATCTTATTTGTGTTGTAAATCTAATTTGGAGAAGGCGGAAGAAAACCAAGGCCACGGGCAAAGCACACAAGGCACTAATCCAGGTGAGTATTTACACTGGCTGTAGATCAGTGTTTTGCAGTGGTAAACTTTTACAGCAATTAGGCAGTCGTCTTGTTTCTCCTCTGTAAAAAGCTGGGGGCTGCAGTTGTTATATGAGTGGGTTAAGGTTTTACAAAGATTTTTATTATACTTTGGGCAACTAATGATTTCGTTAGCAAACATAATGTAACAGTATAAGCATTTGAGTTAATAAAAGCTTATGTGTTAGAGATGCCGTGAGGTGCTTCTTTAACCTAAATGGAAGAAGAAGAACCCTTCAAATGCCTTTCAGATGTGACTAAGAAGTTATACATGTATCTCTTGGCTATAGTGAAATATTTGATAGCATGATTCTCATTTTAAGTGTGATGTTATCTTTTCTGTTTTCTTGCATAAGGGTCAGGTTGGTGACTTACAATGTGTGAAACAGATGATGTCATTGTAAACAGAGCAAGGTCAGAGTCCCTAAAGACATACTTCACTGACAATTGGATGAGATCATTGCATATATGTGTATGCTCTTAGGTGAATCACTTAAGCTGGAGAAAATAACAAGACAGTTTACAATGTGCTAATACCAATATACCGTGACCTTTAAACGGAGAATCTTCCTTCTGCAGAAACAGAAACAGTTTTGAGGGTTGGTGGTTTTCAAAGTGCTTGTACAACATCAGAAGATGAGAGACGGTTAAGAGTTTAGGCAGATTGTAAAGAGCCTTTTAAAAAAAGGTTGTAAAGCCATTGAGTTTCTTGTACCCTTTAGAAATACCGTTCAGTTAAAAGAGAGTTGTGTCATAGCATAGCAGACTATTGAAGCATTCAATCCAGTTGATTTGAAGAACCATGACCACCAACCAATTTGTCGGTACTTGCAAACATCAAAGGGGGAGGGCTGATACGTTTTCTCATTACATAGGTTTATATTTCATGTAAGTTTTGTTTTTAATTACATATACAAGTAGGCTTTGAAACTATAGTTTCCTTGTTGTATGATAGTTACAAAGTGTTTTTTTTATTTATTTTTTAATGAAAGACAGACTAATGCCGTGAGCTCGAATAGCATGATTTATCACCTGTCATCTGTGAGCACAGGAACAAAGGTAAGTGTCACACATGTAACCCGGATAGCTGTAATGTCACAGTCATTAACTAAACCTTTGTAATTCGTTTCAGAATTGCATGGACTACATAAGCGCTGCGGGGCTGTTAGACAGAAAGTAGCTGCAAATGAGGCAGGGGCGAAGATCAACAAAATGAGTATAATTGCCAGAGAAAATATACAACAATTATAGGCAACAATTTCCTTTCCGTGACAAATTAGGTCTAGCGGTATTTGCAATTCTGCTTTTTAGGGCTGGGATCTCGTGAAAATTTGATCGAAACACAAAGGAGCAGCATGATGTCATTATATTTGCTCGGCACTGCACCACACAGATCACTGTTATCCCATTCAACCTTTCAGATGTGAACATTTTTGACTATGACTACGTTTCTATTTAGTGTAGAAGAAAAATCTTATGATAGGATTGAGTTGGTTGAGTGCTTAAGGTTAAGGATGTTGAACAATAATGCAGTGTCTCGGGTTTTAAATGTATGCATTTTCCACAGAAGTTAACACTCCCTGTCAAACATATCATACAATCAAATGGTATCATACTAAGGCTGTGACCTAATGCAGAAACCAGCAGGCCATAGCAAAGAAGTGTGGGTCCTGCGAGATCTCCATGTTTTTTATATAACAGACATTTGTTTTGTATCACACTGAAAACAGCTAGTGGGTAAACCTGTTTTTTTTCTTCTTCCTAACGCCCACCTATGACACATGTTTCATTTGTGAAATATTTAAATCTCTGGATTCTCCAACCATGAAATACTGCTTGTAAGTTGTTTTTATTTTTGGTCACGCAATAGTGATGATATCATCCTGTTGACAACTGTCACTACTTGATGAGACTCATTTCTTTTTGCCACTTGCACTTGCTCACTGTAATTACTCTGCTCAGCTGTCAGTAAACTTTCAGCAGTCAACTGACATTACAGTTGCTGAGAAGCAGCTGCTAATATATAAAAACAGATTCATATTTTGTACATTTCTACTGAAACATCAACCCGTCCTTAACTTTATTTTTTTTAAATCCATTTTTAAAAGAGAAAGCTTTGTTGCAAACCAAACTAATAAAGTAAGTAAGACTCCCATGAAACAATGTTGTTGGTATTGAGTAAGATCACGTCTGAGATACTCTTTGAATAGCTGCAGGCTACTGTATATCATTAACCCATTAATGTGCACCGTCATAAAACAGTCACACAGGGACTGAATAACAGGACAATGGCTTTTTAAAACATCCTCAACAGGGACCCCAGGTATAAATGTCACAAGAAGCTCTTGTTTGACTTCCTTTTTCTTATTAAAGTGTATGCATTTATTTATAATTCAAAACAAAAAGGCTACACTGCATTGAGACTTTTGTCCCATCCTATGACAGTCACATAATTCTGCATGCTGTGGATGTCATCACATGCTTTTTTTTAACACACATTTTTTTCAGGGTGGCCGGAGAAGGTGTAACTAAGATAGCAGCAGATGTTAGTGGTGTACAGGGATTTAAAAGGCCAAAGGTCCCGAATGTTTGGAGTAAGAATTTAAATATCAAGATATAGAGGATATCTTCTTGTTGAATATAGCTAGAGAATATAAAAACTGTAATTTTTTGGTAACTAGAAAATTGAATTCTGGTTAAACCCTATTTTAAAAATTCCATTGGTACAGTTGAAACCACGGTGAATCAGGTCGGGTACCCATAAAATGTGATTGGCCCACACTATTTCTCAGACAGACACATTCTGTGAGATTGAGATGTCAGCTTCTTAATACAGTCTTAGTCTTGCTTTAAAATGGACTTTGGTGAAGAAATGACACCAAAGCCCTGTGAAACACATTAGCTGCCAATTGTCTCAGCATGTTCTCAGTGATTTTTAATTAATCACCGGAAGACGACAAGCGAATCAGGAGTCCAAGAATAATCCCCTTGTAAAATAACGGAAACAAGAGCCTGTCGAGTTGAGGTAAAGGTCAGGGGGCAGGTCCCTGGGGGAATGAAAGTAACAGACAAAAAAGCTTTTGTGAAAACAAAACAAAAAAAAAACAACCCGGCATTTGATGTTACAATGATCTTCCTGCCAAATAGCTCTGACCACGGCAGTTTCATGGTTTCTATTTTTTCACTCTTGCTAGTCAAGGCTGTTGTGATTTTAGTAATAGGAGAACAGACGCTTATGAGGTAATGTTATAGATAATAATATATGGATAAACCCCCTCTGGTCTAATCTTTCATCTACTTGAATCACAGTTTTCCAGTCTCTTCAAGCGGCACTCTCTTTCGAGATCAGTTTATTTTTGTAATTGCATTTTAGTATGCTGTATTTGTATTTGATTACACAACTGAAGTTCATATTTGAGAAGATATGAAGAAATAAACCATGACCTAAGGACTACATTATGAATTTCCTTTAGAAACCCACACTATAATTATTATTATTTTTTAATATATTTTATAGGGTTTTGTTTTTTTTGTTGTTTTCTGTTGTTTTACAAGAACATGAAAATCTAAAAAAGAACCCTAAAAGAAATATATTTGTCATGTTTAGATTTACGTGAGAGAACGTGTACTACACGATTTAAAAGTAATTTCAATGGTAGGTTGTATTATCCACCTGAAAGGGTGAACCACTCGTGTCGTACTGGCCTAACAGCCTGTAAAGAAACTGCTCAATCACAAAGCATCAGATAGCAATCTGGGTTGGGAGGGGTGTGTATCTTCATCTCTCATTTTAAACTTGAACACAGGCTGCTTCCTTTCATCCAAGAGTCCTCTGCCTGAGCACCATTAGGCTATTAGACGCTGAACACCTGCTATGACAACGTGAACATTACTAATAGTCAAGCAGCCCTTCTTTATAACTATGTGCTTAACCTCTTCAAACCATGTGTCAGGTTACACATCCAGCATTCTGAGTGGGGTTTTCTTTTGTCTCTGTAACACACTCTTTTTCTTATTTGTTTTCCTAAATGAGATAATTATCTCCATTCTCCTTAATATCCTTCCTCTGGCTAGGAGTGCCGATGTATGAGTCACAGAGTATATCTTCTCATCAAAACTGCTCCGGGGTTAATAGACAGAAGGTACCTGTGTGCTTGTAAAATGAGGTTAAAGTTGCCAGTTTTTTTTTTTTAAACAGGATACTTTGTTTTACCCTGAAGCTCATTCTACCGTAGAATCACTGTCTGGAAAGTACTTTAAAAAAAGTGTGTTATCTTTTGACATTGTCATGCATTTAATTTTCACATTAAAACAACACACTCCCATTAACATTTATTAACACCTTATCTTTTCTATCAGAATGTGTTGTCAGCGGATTCTGTCTACAGTGATACAGTCACACTGGTTCTGCAAAATTAAACTCATCTTCATTAAACATAGGGGTCACGACGAAAACACTGGTCTGTTTGTAGCATTCCCAGCAACTGGAAAAAAACTACTGATAACCAGATAGAATTAATCTATGCTATGTTTATTTTAATCTACCACTTTACATTGCAATGGATAGATCTGTATCTGTAAATGGCATTCTAACCTCTCACAATAAGCTACTTAATGCCACATAGTTCTTATTACACAAAGCTTTCTGTGGGCACACATTATGTCACTAAGCAACTACTATGAATATATCACTTCACTGAGATAAGTTACTTTTATTTATTTGTCAGGCTAGTAATGTCTCTGTTATGTATCACTGCTTCTTATGATTCAGTAAAGAAGAAATCAGCAAAAATAGGTTGAGTAGAATATTTTAATTTGATATACATTTTCAATACAGCTTTTCAAGATTTCAATGACATTTATAGAACACATTTTAACAGCATTTGTTTTAGTTATTCTGCTCAATACAAATACACAACATGGTCAAAAATACTATTAATTAAATATTTCTCATGAACGTTTCAGTTCTTTGTCTTAAATCCGTCCACCTCAAAATACCCTAAAACATTATGTTGCTTGCAGTTTCAGAAGGCATGAATTTTTGAACAGCTTCTTTATGGTTACCTTATTAAATGATATCTGAAAACCTGATTCAAAGTCTTGTGGTTGTAACTTTTTATATCTCAAAATCCCTCCCGCCCCCCAAAAAAAGAAAATTGCAATTGAATACATGGGGACTTCTAAAAAAATGTTTACCTCTGAAAGATAAGTGCCAGTTAACTATCGGTACAGGTCTTGGATTGTTCTCCTGTACCACAAGCCACATCCTATACTCAACAAGAGCCAATGTCAATGAGTTACTTGTTTTTGCCTAGTGTTCTTTGCTTCTCTGCGTGCTCCACGATTTTTTCTTCCACATACAGCCCTTTGCGTTTGCGTACTGCGTTCATGTACTTGCGTGTCTGGTTTTCAGAGTCTGCTTTTTCACCAAAGTGTAAGTACTCCTCCTCTGTGGTGGGCACCCAGAACGGGTCACTGGAGATCACCTGACAAAAAAAAAAAAATAGTTTCAGGATATCCACAAAAGGAAATACAGGTAATGTGAAATTATATATGGTACAAATTAATAACATTGTAAGCTTAGACAGTGCATACAAATACACTGGGACCATTTTATTCACAGAACGTTGTTTATATTTGTACTTATTTAGTCTGTTTTGATTTTAACCACTGTCAAACGTCTGGCTCAGTCAGTTCTGCACTGGCATAACAGAAAGCCCTTTATGTAAAGCACACTGTGCAATGATGTTCCTGTGGAAACGATTGGAAAGGAAACATACACTGCCTGCCTGGGATGAGGCAATGCCTGCAAGGACTTATGGGCTGTTAATAGAATGACCTAACAATTACACAGCAGTCAGAGAGCACAATTACTGTACCAGTACAGGCAAGCCCGGGCACCTGGTCAGGGATCTAAGCAAGCAGGCTGACTCATTTAGACAGAACAGATGGTGGGGATACTCATGGTGAGATTCAGGGTTATACAAAAGCCTTATCTGCACAAACAGAGAGCTGGAGGCACTGCTGCGGGGGCATATATGACAATACATCTGCCGCTCCTTAGAGATACACAATATCCAAACCTCATTGGGGATGAAGAAACAAGCTTTTATCCAGAGCGTGTCACGTGCCTGCCTTTGACAAAATCTCTTCTCCTGGAAGCTTAGGCTACTTTGTTTTGTTCAACGTTTTCCTGTATCAGCTGTCTACCCTCCTTTTTTCTGTTCGGTGTGGCTCCGTGGTCAGGTTAATGAACACACAAGACTGCAGCAAGGATTGAATTAAACAGCAGCGGGCCAGAGATAATGCAAAAGTTTATACATGAGTTTTATATTTACAAGCTCATTTTAGTACAAATTCCTCGGAAGAAGAACGTTTTGCTACAACTTCACTTGCACAAAGCTACTTTTAAAACTATTAAAGACGTTAGGATTGTGTATTTAAAGTTACAGATGTTATAATTACTTCTCTCTTGGAAGTGTTAATGTTGTTAATGTTGACTTTCCATAGAGATCACTAAGGGTGCGTGCGCATAATCTGGTTTGTTTACTTTTTGCTGTGTAAAACTTTGACATAGAGGCTAAAAGAGCTGCTGTGTTGATTCTGTGTTTTTGATTTACATATATAAAATCTCACATATCACACAGAGCTCTTTTTCATTTGCCATTTTTTGAAACTGTCGCGCAAATTCTGGTGAGATGGTAAATAAGTGCAAGGTATATTTGTCATTTGTAGCGAATACAAACATCTCATTTTTGTCCCAGCACTAATATTATATATATATATATATATATATATATATATATATATATATATATATATATATATATAAATATATAAAAGTGCCTTTTCTTATGATATCTGACAGGCCTATAATGTCTGCAATGTTCCACAATGTGAATAGTTAATGTAGTTTCAGGGTACAGGGTAGCTCCTAAACCACATAAAGCAGGCTGCTAGCTTTACTGCGGACAGAGGTGCTGGATGCTACATTCTTGCAGCACAGCAGGCAGCACTCACCTCAATGCTGGTTCCCCCATGCAGTTCAGGCAATTATATTTACAATGACCTGGAATGCCAGCTACTTGAGCAGCTTCCAGGCCTTCCCACTGAGTATACTTGTCTTGTCTGTAACTTGTGCATCACATGGAAAATCACAACTCAACAACTTCCCAGGATCATTTCACAGAAAATGCAAGAGATTATCAATTGCTCCTGTCTATTACCACATCCATGGCTGTAAACAGGATTTTGGTGAAAATTGAGGAATGGGCTAGAACAGGAAAAAGTCAGTCAAATATATCTTGCTTGAACCAAAGTCATTGTATTTATCTTGCTCTTAAATGTATTATTACTTGTACTGTGATTCTTGAAATGTATTTGTTTACGACTGTAAGTCGCCCTGGATAAGGGCGTCTGCTAAGAAATAATAATAATAATAATAATAATAATAATAATAATAATAATAATAATAATAATAATAATAATCAACACACTTTCATTCATACGTCTGAATGACTTATGAGTGGAAACAAGGGTTTTCTAGAGCTTATGTCTCTTGTGAAACATATATTAATGAACCTTTGAAAGTGTGTGGTTTTAAACCAAATAACTATTTTTTTGGACCACAATGCCTACAGGTCAGGGTTGAGTGGGGCAGCTGCACATGTAATGCCTGTTCTTTTATTTGTAGAACAGCAGCTTATTTTTAACAATCAGACTATCAAAAGAAGAGAGTACATTGCAGAACTGGCAGTAGTTTTTTTCTATTCATGCTGGTGTGGGAGTGAGGTATTAAACATTTTCTCAGATAGGGTAGTGAGTTTTATCATCCAGGTTTCAGAGTCATAAGTCAACGGAATTTAAAATACGACCTCTTTGCTTTGGAATACAAAGGCTACATTTAAAGGATTCCAAAAAACTCCAAGCTAGAACATATCCTGTGTAAGGTTTGAATTGAATATTCAATTTCATTACTTTTTTGGCAAGTGCCAATTTGAACAATTAAAGTCATGTGTGGCAATGGATACTGGGTGACCCTGTGTACTGTATAATTGAAAAGAAGTGCTGGGAAATATGACACAGGCTCAAACACAACCAAACGGTGAACAAATCCATAAGCACATACTTAAGACAATTATTATTATTATGCAAAAGAGAAATACAAAACTGCCACTTGTTAGCAAATGCTGTGATGCTGCTAACACTGCAATGCAAGTATGCTTAAATATAGTACAATACGTGCAATAAACACTGCACATATAATACATAAGTATTTCCTGTACACTGGACAGCAATGCTGCCCTACAGTATCTGTCCTACCTAGCCAACAGTCAACATACTACTCCTGCATCGTCAAAGCATTGACATAAGTCTAAATTCTGGACATTTTAATTCAACTAAAAGGCATCTAAAAAAAGAGGAGTCAGCAATGTTAAAACTTTCTCCTCTTTTCTTGGATTAAATTAATGAAATGTTCTTGAAAGATGAGGAAACGGCAGATCCCTGACTGAACCCTTTGTCTGTTCAAAAGCCAGGTGCAGCCACAACCCTCAACTCTGACTGGAGCCCGGGGGGAGGGAGGGGGCAGCTCTCTGTCTCCACGGAGCCTGCCAAAGAAATCCCACTTAATCCATGTTTGTATACAGTGTGTATACCTGTCACATTATTGAACTTCTCTTATCCTAAAAGCAAATAACCCACTGTTAAGAGGGGTCTGACAGGGCTGGTTAACACCACTTCTTTGGCATAGGTATAAACATTCAACTTGTTTAAAATCGCTTCTGCTATGGGTAAGCGTTTTTGTGGTTAGAAAGAAACTATGTTACTTTTGCATAAAAGATAAAAGATTATCAGAAGTAGTCGTTAAGTGCTGTACACCACAATTCACAAGTTGTCAGCAGAGCCTTTATGAATGACTTTCCAATGGTTTATGTCTAGTGGATCGAAGGCTTAGACCATCCCTGTCAATCAGATTTTCTAGTCTGAATCTTTGGCGATGGTTGCACTCTCTGTGAGCCAGAACACTTTTTTTTTTTCACTCAAAGGGCTGCACCACTCCTGAGCAATCCAAAACAGGATGACAGACTTCAATGAACAAAGGCTTGGGCCATTTGCAAAAAAGGGGCATGTTTGATTTGCCGTCACGGAACTTCCTTTTTTTTTAAACAAATAAATAAAACTGAAAACACTCAAGCTGTCAATTTCCTTCATATGTAAACATTAACAAGATACATTTCAGTGTTTGACATTTATTTGTTAAAGCGTCCAAACACAAACATTACCCACAATGCCAATAACATTCTACAAACTGGTACATTTTCTGTAGTATGCACAATTAGCTACTTCAAAATGACCTTGAGAGTCTATTACATGTCAATAATGGCCCATTAGCCCATTCTACTGCAAGAATCCTTCTGCAATCTAACAGCAGTTCTGGGCAGTTCTAATCTTTCACAGCTTTCAGTTGAAGAGTTTTTAATCATTCTACCTGTGGCTGGACAGATGTCCAGAGGTCAAGTGACTGCTGTCTGCTTTTACCCTTATGCAAATAATTTGAAATCGTAAATGTCCTCTTGAAATAATAATAATAATAATAATAATAATAAGTTCACCCAAGCACTGGTTTGGGAAAATACAGCATTCTTTTGTTTTTCGCACAGCAGTCTTTTTAGAAGTTCCTGCTATTGCTATGCCATTGCTTAGCCTCAGCAGTGCCTTCTGGGCAGATTCAGCCTGCCAAGCTCTGAAACATACTGAACCAACAACTGGGACCAAACCAAGAGAGTCTTAGAAGTGCAAAAGCTGAGGCATGTGGTCCGTTATTCAAGCCAAAAAACAAACAAAATACAAACCCAACTTCAAAACTGTATCCATACTTTAGACCACCAGTGTGTCCCCACAGTGTGTCCCCACTTTAGACCACCAGTGTGTCCCCACATTTCTGATTCTGTAATGTTATTGGTAAGGTAAATACAGACCGCTTTGCAGACTGATTATATTTTACTGCTGCTGTTTAGTTCTCAAGTATGTCAAGAAAGAATGAAAGGTTCAGGCTGGTGTCACAGGAAATTAGTCGACCAGGAAATAAGTTGACATCATCTATACATCTGTGATACTTAATTGCTGAACAGCGTATATATCTGTATGTGGCTGACATACAGATTTGTAACAGTACACACCAGTTTCTTTCAACAAACGAATGTCTACAATGACCTACAGTTTGCAGACAGCATTAAAGATTCCCGAAGCTCAAGTCAGACAAAAAAAAATGAAACATTTAAGATGCAAATCAAACAGAAGAATGCCACAAGCTTGTGCAAGTAGAGTTATGTACATTGATATACTTATGCCAAAAATAGTAAACAAATAAATATATACCAAAACACTATAATGACCGCTCCATTGTAAAATGAAATTTCAGATCACAAGCCAAATCAATATGATCAAATGTTTATTTCTGTAGCTAGAACAGACAGGCTGGCATGCTCCCCTAAGTGACTCTGGGAACATATGGCCGTAACTGTGTCCAGCCTAGATGAGGGAGACAGAAGCAGGTATAATGCCTCTGAACATGTGGTGTCTCACAGCTCTGATCCTCTCTAACCCCTGGAAGCTATCTAATTACAAGCCTGAGTCCCCCGCACTGACCTTGACTCATGTTTAATTCAAACTTCACAGCTTGGGGGTAAAAGCCTTTGGTCAGTGTGGGCCTGTGTGGTACCCCGCTGCTTGCAGTATAAGCGTACCATGGGTTCAGCTAATTAGAGGCTGTAGGCACAGAAAAATGAATTTCTGCACCACAATACTGCTTGTAGCATGCTTTATAAAAAAAAAATAGATGTACATAAACTTGAAGGGTAATTATGAAGAATTAAGGCGAAACAGCCTTAATTCAGCCAGTTTGCATTTTTTACTCTTATAACAAAACATAATATTGCAACTTGCACCTAAAATATTACCAGTGAATGCTAAGTGGTAGGAAATAACTTCCAATATGAAATGCTCTTTTGCTGTTAATCAATGGGACAGTTTTCTCTCTGCATATTTCTTCTGAATCCTATACAGCCCTTCTAGTGCAAATGAAATACGTATTAATGAAACTCTACACAGTTCCAACCATTCACAGGGGAAAATGTCAGCATTAAGTTTACTTTTCCAGTCATTATGTTTCCTGCAAGACTAGCACTGGGAGCCTTTCTTTTGTTTGTGCTGTACAGGTTCCCACTTCAGGAAAGCCACGGCCAGCTGTTTGACTTGGCCCATTCATTTTTATCTTTCAGTTCTGCAACATATTATGTAGTTAAAAATCAGGCAGATTTAAAATATTTACTATAGATTAGTGACAACATACCTGTGTGCATGTCTGTACTCTTGTACAGTGAATTACATGCATAGACATACACAAGCAATTTTTACATACACAAGAAACTGGTATTCCTTTCTGGTACAGCTACAGGAAATGCTTATCAAAGATGAGCTGCCATTTTCAAATCTGTTTTTTTTCATTACCTCCCAGTGGCTGAAGACCAGCTGTGGACTGGCAAGGCCACTCGTCCGCTTCCTGATCTCATCCGCAAAGCCAAAGCTCTCCGCTACGGGCAGGACTGCCTTAATAATGAACATGTCTGTGCCTTCTTTCATCTCCTCCTGCAGCACTCGCCCCTCTCTCCTGGACAGGACGCCATACACCCGACCTGGAAAAGGGATGCAAACAGGTCACACGAATCTATTAGACATGTGTCCAATTCCTGCTTTTAAAAATAACGAGTATGCAGCACTGAGATCTTTTTTCATGTTTAACGAAACTCTTTTGCCAATGCCATGTTACATCTACAGTAACTTGCACAAAAAAAAAAAGATCTTTGCAGCATTAAAAACAATGTGTTAGTTTTAAGTTGGAGTCAAACTGTTGCAGCACTTTATAAAGGAGAATCCTACTTACTTGTTTGTCTCTTTATTACTGTTTATTTACACATCAGCTACTTAGGATACTGCTGAGTGGTATGCAATATTATCTAACGCTTGGTGAAGATAAAAGGGACTCACATGAAAACACTGCGATCCCAGGAAAACAAATCATTTGCATCTCCATTACATAATCAATACAGGATGGCCTCTTGGGTCCCAAATATTTCAGTAATTATTGTATATCCCAAAATCAGATAGAACTGGTCAAATACAAGGATCAGAATTGCTTTCATGGACACTGGCATTTGTTGGTAGCATCACAGTAAGTGCAAATGGAATCACTGTGAGTTAATCATATTCTGTGTGGTTAATTAAAATGAGTTTGTGTCCAGTTCGTACGGTTTTAACATCAATGATAGTTTGACACTGTATTGGCATGCTTGTCTGCAACTAAACCCCTAAATATTTTACTTTTTTTGGATTTTTTTTTTTCTGTAAGGAGGGACACATTCTCATAACTATTACATAATCTGGGTTCAATTGTAAACAGACCTGCCCTATCAACAGGGATGGAAACAGGACCCTCATTCCATAGCAGTTTGAGCCACTTCATGTTTATTATGCGCTTAACTGGCACACCTGAGCTTGCTACTGTACTTATACACTGGGACTAATTAGGCTCCTAGTAAAATCTGGAATGGCTCAAACAGCTATGAAATGGGAGTCTTTTTCCCACCAGCTGCTCTACTAAAGTGGCATAAGTAGTACTCAAAGAGTCAGTTTTGGGTTCTGGCTTCGATTCAATAAACTCTTGTCTTGCCTCAATGGGGGGTCCAGTTACTGCTGAAAATGCATTAATATAAGTCATTGTAACTATATTTAGCCGACAACTGCCCTTTGTTTCAGAGCTCTAAAGGATGACATCACCGCATCTGAATATTGATGTTCCACGCAGCTTCCCATCGGGGAACAGTGAAAACTATTTCCTTTATATACAGTAAATCATTTTAAACCTAGGACAAAAAAAAAAAAAACTTGTACTGGTAAATATATTAAAAAGTATGAATTTACAGTTGGCTTGGGAAATACAGTATCTGGACCTTTATGTCTTACCTAGTACCTCTGCAGTGGCCATGATTTCACAGGTGTACATCGCAGCCAGGAGGCGCTGGGGTTTAGCCTGGAATGCATGTCGACAGGCATCCTTCATGGCTGCTATGAGCTGTCCCGAGAAGGGCCCATAACAGTCAGCAATGGCCATGTCATTTTTATGTTTGTAATGAGCAGCAGTGCTATTAGAGTGCAGACTAACTTGAGCATGTGCACCCTGAGGTGGTCCTTCATAGTTATTGCTGGCTTCTGCCTCCGCTTGCTCCTGCAGATCCCCAGTGGTCTCCTCTTCCACGGAGTCTTGATGATGTGTCTGTGCAAGGTGCTGGGGTGTCTTCATGCCCCATTTCTCCACAATGAAGCAGACCCCCATTAGAGGTTCCTCACACATAGGTCCGGAAAGCGTGGCCAACTGAAACCCACTAACTATGCTGTTGTCAAAATCCCAGTATACTCCAACTTCAGATGTGCGTTTATCTAAACACTGCCAGACTGATGGTCTCTGATAACCTTCTACCCTGTTAAGTAAAATGTTAGGCCCATATCGGCGTGGACCGAACGTCCAAATGTGGTTCACAGCGCCCCTCCATTTCCGCCCTTGTAGATGGGTCTCCAGCTTCTGTTTCAAGTCCTGGATGGCCTCTAGGGTTTTTTGATTGATCTCCAGAGCCTCCCTGCCTTCCTTCACATTTAAGTTGAACTGCTCCATTGTTCGTATGAGGTCGCTGCTGTCCTCCAAGAGCCAGGTCACTTCTTCAGGAAGCGGCATTGCTCTAATGCCAAGGGTGGCCAATTTGTTTGCGGTAGTCAGCGTGACCAGTCCATCAGAATCAACCTGGAATCCTTCACAGTACTTGGACTGTTCTTCCTTCACTTGATGTATCACAGCAACCTTGTGCTGTTTCCCCATGTCTTCATTCACCATGTCCATCTTCGGAGGTCGAATGATAGTCTCTCTAAATGGAATAATGGGCTCTGAAGCACTGATCTCTATCTTGGCAAATCTGCAAATGACAAAAACAAAAATCCAAACGTCAGGGGAAAAATGAAATGACCCTTTCTCCTGAAAACTGCTTTTTTTTTCGTACGGCATGCAAGCGTATCTGAAGTTTTCAGAGCCAAAATTCATGGCAATACATTTTGCATGCCAAAAAACATTAATTTTACCATTAAATTATTATTCACACAAATGGTAGAAAAATCACAAAAGGTAATGCTTTAAATTAACAGGGACAGTAATGCAGATATTAAAAGTTGTTACTGAGCATTACTATATTAGCCTATAGTTTCTTTCAAAAGAGAAGGAAATGCAATTTGCTAACCACCACAGAAGACAGAATATTAACTAAACCACACATGTATTAATTTTCTAATGTTTATTGTATGAATCATGTTTTTTTCAAAATCATACAAACTCCTATGTTTATTATCAGAATTACAGCTTGTAGTTTTCTTGATCACTTTAAATTGCTAATTTGTTAGACAGTATGTCATATCATTCATTAAAAACACTTCTCGCTGTTTATCCCTTACTTAAAAACTAAAATAAATTAGCATAATGTAATATTGATCGCTTAACCACCATTAAGAAGTGTAGCTACAGAACAGATAACAGCAACAGTTTGTTTGACACCAGTTATAAGGAGGCTTTCTGTAATCCTTTTAGTCCCAGACAGTCAGAAACATGCTGAAAAAGGGCTAATCCTTCATCTAATGTTTATATGTCACCTCCCAGTATCTCGTGGGAACGGCAATTCAGTATCACAGCTACTGCTGCATAGGAGGGTTGCTTTCTAACAACTGGTAAGGTAATGAAAGTACACAGTACATTTAGTTATGTCAAACACTTCTGAACCAACTACAGTATATAACACACAGACAGCACTAACCAAATGATACAATTAGAAAATGTTTTACATTTTATCAATGATTTGTTAAAACAGAATTCCAAAAGATCAATTTACCCTCTAAAAATATATATCTCATTTTCCACTGCAGATTAATATCAAATAAATCCTCTTCGACAGCTATTTCTGTACATCACCTGTTTTTTTTAACCAAACACCCACTTTGTTGTTTAATGTGGTACTGGGGAGGCTGTGTGGTCCAGTGGTTAAAGAAACAGGCTTGTAACCAGGAGGTCCCCGGTTCAAATCCCACCTCAGCCACTGACTCATTGTGTGATCCTGAGCAAGTCACTTAACCTCCTTGTGCTCCGTCTTTCGGGTGAGACATAGTTGTAAGTGACTCTGCAGCTGATGTATAGTTCACACACCCTCCTTTATTGAAAATGGTTTTAAGGCACTCTTGAATGCTGGATCTTTTACTGTATCATTGTACTCAGCTCAGCAGCTCCTAGGCTATCAAGGATGTGATATTTTTAACTCCTCATCCTGAAAGGGAGTGCATTTATCCAGCCCGTTAGCACCAGTAATAAGTTGAGACCTCTGCATCTTTGGTTTACCCCTTGCTCTTGCTTGTCAGTTCTGGGTCAAATCTTAGCCCAGTCTCATTTAACCTCAGGGTGTAACACAAGTTTTACACTGCATGCCACAGATCGTAAACAAAGGGGAGTCCGAATAAACTAAAACAATCAGCTATTCACAGATACAGGATGTTGTAAGACATTATATAGATGATAACCACAGATTGCTTTTTTAACCTTGATAATTTTTCACCATGTTAACTGTCATATAAATGCAATTTTTCATCTACACGATGCTCAGAGGTAATTCTAACACATGCTTTTTCATCTCTTCCCAACCCAACACCAACGTCTTTCCAGATTTATTCCAGAACTTAGTTGCCTGCCCAACTCAGTGGAGCAAGTCCGTGGTTGAAAATTGAATTTTTTTTCTGCCCCATTAGGAGAATCAACATGACCAACAGGATGTTCCTCTCTCTAGGACTAATTTAAGTCCATACATTAGTGAGTGCACCATGATCGTAGTAGTTCCTGTTAAAACACCACCACAAAGCCCTGGGAAAACCCAAACACTGAACACACAAAATACCAAATTCAGTAGCAACCTCATACCCTTTTTCTGTTTTATTTTACCTTGAATATTCGTATGAAGCATACTTCATTAACATATACAGTCTTCCAGAAGCACATTTTTCTTTTTTTAATAGTATTTGATTTAACGCAATGGGGTTTAATAAGTTCATTGAAATATTTTACATGCAATGTATTTTTGTGTTGGTATACTGTTTGTGTTGGTAACTTTTCTTTTTGTTTACTAAAGTACCTTACCACTTCAAGTATTAACGCACCTGGTATTCAAATGTAATCTCATCTCTTGAGTTTAATTATTGGCTTCATGTTTTTGCTTTGCAACAGACCCCAAATGAGAGCAGTATTTAAGAAATTAAAGCCGGAGATGTCTAACATGGAACTGCTTTAACTTAGCCTAACATTCAGACAAGCCCTGCAGAATCAGGGACATTTCAGAAACAATCTAGAATTCTCAGTATGGCTTTTAATCTTTGCCATATTAAAAAGTGTATTTACGCTTCTGGGCTCTCTTTGTTTCTGATGAGGATGGATTTGTTTAAAGCACCATTATTGTAATACTGCAACGACATGTCCTGTCACAGAGACTAATGGTAGGGCTCTGAATTCTTTATTAAAAAATACTTAATTGCTGAAGCAGTTTTTCAAGTCTGCCTGGGAATCTATTTCTCAGTGTATTTATTGTAGGGCATATTACAAACCACTGTACTCATGCATACAGTCCTCCATCTTTCAAAATACAGAAAATGCAGTGGGGGAATTACATACTGATGTCGACACACTCCCAAAAAAGAGAAGTCAACTTAAAAAAGTAATACAAGCCAGCAGGATTCAGTTACTTGACATTTCTTTTTGGTCATGTGTTCAAAGATTATGAGACACACCTGTGCTTAAATATCTGAGAGACAAGCACGCCTTTGTTTTAAGCAGATACATGAAAGACTGTTTACCTAATCAACACAACTCCGCTCACCCTGAAAATCATTTAATGTTCCGCCTTTTGCGGAAACTCCAATAAAGAAGGGGCCTTCGGGCTAACTTGGCAGTGTTAGTGCGTTCTTAACAAGCTCTTTGTGAGGGCAAACTCTTATGTTTATTGTATGAATTGAAAATGCTGTGTATGCGAGATTTCAGAACACTCAAACTGCTTCTGCTAGAAGTGCTACATGCACCTGAACTGTCAAGTACTGTTTAATAATAATAACAGAGTCTCCGTGACAAGACATCTTGACTTTCTTATGACAAATCAAATGCCACCTGTCAGAAAGTCTTTGTTCCGGACAAATTATTTATTTTACTCGTAGACCAATTACAACCCGAGAGGAGACAGGATACATTAAAGCCCTGGACAAAATATTCATCTTACATGACTGTTTATTTTATTTCTCCTCCAATGACCTTATCAGAAGGAACACATAAAGGAAGGCGCACAAGTCAATGTATATTGATACATACATTTATCTAATAGGATATTGTCAAGAGAAATTCTTTCTGTTTACCAATGCTGACTGGCTGTCAAATGTTTTGAAAGCCTAAAGAAATGCATGCATATCCCTTGCTGCTGTTCTTACAAAGCAATTTCTTTATTCATTTCTCTGGTTTTATCTCATCGCATTTCAATAACTTTATATGAACAAAAATGATATCCCCTAGACAGGTCTTACACCGGAGCTTCTAGATTGTATATAACCCTTAAATATATTATCAGATTCCAAGGATGCAACATTTGCGCGCTGTAGTTGGATTCACAGCTGGTAAAATATATATTTATGCTCTGACAGTAGTGCAAAGGTTGTGTCTAAGAAGCTGCCGACCTTACTAAAAGATATATCACAGTTGTGTGTGTGTGTGTGTGTGTGTAGCCAAGTGAAGAATGTGTGTTGAATCGGACACTGCACCAGGTTCTGAGCGCTAACCTTTCTCTCAGGTCGTCCAGGCACCGCTGGAGGTGCACCTCTCCAGCTGTGACCAGCACATGCTCCCCTGTTTCCTGTATGAGTACCTCAGCGCAGGGGTCAGCCTGATTCAGCAGCTTCATCCCTCGAACCAACTTGGGCATATCACCTGGGGGAGACAATTTGTTGATTCGTGTTTCACAAAAAGAGAAGACATCAAACAGCACACGTGTAACAGAACACATAACAGGTTTTCAAACTTACTGGGATGTTTGGGTTCGATAGCCACTCGCACAATAGGAGTAGCTTCGAAATTCAGTGGTGTAAATGGCGGACAAGCAGGCGAGGTTGATAACGTGGCCGATTTCAATACGAACTCCTCCAGCCCTCCAACACCTTGAGAAATAAATCACAAGACACATTGAAGTTTAACAAATACCCTAGAAATGTGTAACTAGGTGCATTAGAAGACTGCATTAGAAAAACGTTTTTTTAATGTTTTAATGGCTTGCTCATTATATTAATGGACACTGGAAGTGAACTGTGCGGTTTTCCTGTAGTGAAAACACTGGGCTAATAAGAGGTACTAGATAAAACGAGGATGTCAAAAACAAACGTGTGTAAATAAAAATGTAAGTATTTCAAGGTAATACCAAACGTGACTAATATGCTTTTTTTTTTTTTTATATATACTACATCGCAAGGTTTACCTTGAGGCTGTGAAAATCCTTAAATTAGCAACATCATATACACTTTTTGGTTACTGCATGTATACAGATCAAATATTTGAATTGAAAACTTAACACTTAAGCCCTCAAGTGTTTAATTTCAAGGCAAACTCGTACACCAGACTAATTTTTTATTTTTTTTACAAACAGCCAATGCACGTGCTTGCTTTGTTTTATTTGAGAAAAAGAAAAGATATTTTCCATCTGCTGAGCACAGTTTTTTTTTTGTTTCATATGTTACTATAGGTTTACCTTGAGGCTGTGAAAATCCTTAAATTAGCAACATCATATACACTTTTTGGTTACTGCATGTATACAGATCGTATACTGCGGGATTCCAACATTGATCTTGAGTAATGTGGAACACTCTACAGTGCACACATCTCTTTATATTATACTAAAAGCTGTACAGATCTGACTCACGCTATACCAACCCTAACTTTTTGGTGGTATGGGAAAGCGTGTGAGTGAGTGTAAACATAAAACAAAATATTACAATTTATAATTTTATAAAATTAAAGTTGAAGAATTGTCCTTTTAAAATTACATGACTTTCACGTTTTACCTCCCATGATGCATTGCGTCTCCTTTGTAAAGAAATTAATGTATGTGTGTTGGGTAGACATTTGGCTTATAACACTGATGGCTTCTAAAGACCAATTTAATACTTTGTATAATACATTATTATAAATTATTAAAGAACCCTTAATGCATTCTGATACTGGGCCCATCATTCGCAATTACCAAACGGAACTGAACGCCAATCGATGCCATCCTATTCCAAACTATGAAGAGCTTTACAACATTAAGGCAGTTTGCAAAAAGTTTGATGCTTAAAAAACGTAATGTCTTTTATTACCCTGAGCACGGCCAGGAAATCCAATTTTTCAATGGGGCCATTAGGATTGAGCTGATGAAGCATTTATGTTATCCCAGGGAGAGAGGATGGATCAGGTTCCTACTCTCGTTGCATTTCGGTAGTACAGCTCTTTATGTAGATTAAGATAACAGGCACCGCTTTTATAAAGTGGTAATGTCTATTTTGAATTCATAGCTATTAGCAAGTAGAAAACTGTAGTTCGTGAAAGAATGTTTTATATACATGGTGTTGTTAAACAATAATGCAGCTGCACACATTTCATTGCTGACACCCAAGCTGTTGAAATTACAGACATTTATTTGCAAAGTGCTTTTGTTGAATTGTCTGTTTTAGCTCCATATGCATGTATGATGGTAATATGCTGGAATTACTTTTTTTTCCCCCAAGTAAAATGTGTTGCTAGCCCAAAAGAGCAAAGCAATAACACTTCCAATTTCTCTGAAGCCATTAGCAGTGCTCACCAGTCTCTGCACTGACCCTTCTGTATTGGATTTACAAGACTGCAGCATGTAGGGAAAACAGTTTAGTTTAAACCCAGATGCTCCATGACACACTCCTTGTTATCTATGTTAAGCAAAAAAAAAACACCTTGGAATGTAACAGTAAAGAAAATAGCTAGCAAAAGATAAAATATATCCGATACCCAATAAAAAAACCACAGACAACAGACTACTGATAAAAATGATCCAAAAGAATGTAAATGTGAGTGGGTAGCATTTTTTTCCTTATGATCAGATTTTTTTTTTTTATTTCCACTTATGGTTCATGTGGTTCTGATACTGTTATTACAAACAGAAATCTTCCAGTGAAATGCGTTCTTCACTTTGCCTCCACGTGGATGCTGTAGAACAAGTTCTTATTAAGAGTTAGTAACTTATTAGGTTGCATATATTACTGCTACACAGCTACAGTACTTCACCATTTTGCAGTTATCTTCTGTCTTGTGAGTCAGAGACTCATGATGAAACTATGCTGGGAATCCCCCCTCTTCAACAATGCAGGAGTCTTCCAGAGACTAAAATATACACAGCCTTTCCTTTATGTTAAGATATTGGCAGAAACATGGTAATGTTGTACTGTCTTGTCAAACAAGTCTAAACCCTTTATATTTGCAATAAAATAAAACAAAAAAAACAATGTTAACTGTAGCTTCCAATCAAGGAAGCAATATAAGATAACTTACTTAAGGGACCCACGCATTCCGCAAGCAACCTGATGACAAGAGTTACTGTAAAGCAATTGGTCAGTACCCCCAGTTTGGGCCTGTAAGGGTAATACAATTGGCTACATTTTGATCCTGGGGAAACTATTTCACAGACTTCTATTTTCAAAATATTTACCAACAGCACAAGGTCTGAGGCATCTGAACACGTTTCAGTGGCCTGTACTTATCCTTGTTTTAATCCCACTGGATTCTTGGAAAAATCAAGATGGCAGTCAGATCGTTCTCCTAATGGCACAGTTCACATAATAGAAAATCAGGTGCTTGGCATAGTGTAACATTACAGTTTACAGGAATCACAAATGCAGAGGCAAAAAAGAATTGAACTTTCCAGTTGGCCGATTCCATTTTTCTCAGATATATATATTTCATTGTATGCTTTTGGATTCAATAAAGCATATTCCGTAGACTTGCACCTACCAGGCCTAATCAATTACACTGGCAGAAAAGCAATCTATATTTTGTAAATAATGTAGGAGTCAGATGGACGATTCACTAGAAGCAGATACAATAACTCCTTTCATTGCGGTATCTGATTTTCAGCTCGTAATTCTTTGTGTAATGTATATTTTCATATGATCTAGCAATAAGATAAATACTGGTACAGTGCTTCCTCGCCAAGCCACTTAAAGAGGGATTGCTGCAGTTAACAAGCAAACATGGGGTTCATAAAGCGTCTGAAAACAAAGAATTATTATCTTCCAAAGATAACACGGTTTTGCAGATCCCAGTTTAAAAAGTGGACACTTTTTTGCACCTGTGACATTATCTAAAGCTCTCTGCTAAAGTTTGCTTTGAAATTACTGGCATTTTGTTGAGCTACAAATGCAGCAGAAATGTAACAGTCTAATGGTGTCTTAAAAAAAAAAAAAAAAAAAGTTTGTCAGCAGATAAGAAAATGATTAGAACTACAATGTGAAGGCAGCGTGAACTAAATGAACCCTGCTTAAGCTCTAACCATCGCTTTATTATTGAAAGACTCACTTCTCATCAATCCCAGGCATCATTACCTTCCAACTTACTGATGACATCATCTCTTATGGATCTTTAAGTGGGCAGGAGTGGAGAGCTGTCATGCTCCTGACTGATACCACAATGAAGTGGTCAAAGCTCATGACCTTAATAAAAAAGGGTCTTTTACTGAAGTGGAGTCAGTAATTACTGTGCCTCCAGCAGCTCTTACCATGGTTATGATGTGCGTACTGCAGCTGTAGGCTTAGTGCACTTATCTTTTAAATGTCTTCGTTTGGATATTTGTTTCTATGAAAGCTTGTAACTTGTATCTTGCTGTTAGTTTTCCCTAAAATACCACCCGTACCTGTAACTAATAAATCCATATACTGTATCTAGTCTGAATACTTCTGAAAGTGTGTGTATTTCTCAGAAACGTAATCAATATGAAACTTGTAGCTAACCGAAATAGCATATCATGCTTCGTTTTTCATAGGAAGTCGCATAAATGCCATATTAAAAAAAAACAAAAAAAACACGTTTCATGAATTTTTTGTGAATAGGGCAAAAAAGTCTATTGATTTAAATATGTATTACTTTTTTTTAATGTATTCAAATAATCCTGAACACCTACTGTGGAGAGTATATTACCAACATATCGACTAGAGAACACCCTGGTGACTTCAGTGTCTAATAGAGGGGAAAACCTCACCCAGAAAGAACACAGAGCAGCTCCGATCACCTAATAAAGCCAAATACTGCTTGTGAAAGACTTACTCAAGTCTGTCAAGGTGGAATTGATCATTATTTACTTTTCACCCCCTATGATGGGGACAGCGTGTGCTCAGCAGCTCAGACGAGGTCTTATCTTCAGCAAGATAAATGGATCTCAGGTAAGTTATTCTTTTTTTTTTTAGCTGTGACCTTATCAACAACAGTGCCAGCCCAATTTAAAAATGGTTCTGTTGGCCCCACAGTAACAAAGAGCTCAAGTGTAAAAGAATCACTCACTTGCACTACATGGCACAAACGAAATGTGTTAAGTTCTGTTCAGTACTAAAGTGCTGTAAATAAGCCCCAAGAAATTTGCTGTGCTTTCGGTTTCATTTTTTACCAGTAATCCTGAAAGAAAAGTTTTTTTTTCTTTTTTAATTTTCTTTATAAAGAAATGATCTACTCAAGAAGGTCCCAATGTCTTTCTTTTGTTTTCAAATGGTCTTGAGCATTTTACAGCAGTGCAGTTTAAAAGGCAGGCTGTGACTGTCACACATGTCTAACAGTGAGACAGTAGAAAAGCTGGGAATTAAAAAGCTCTCCGAAGTATTTCTCAGTGTTAACCGCTGTGCTGTGGTTCCCCAAACAAACATAGGGAGCAGACAGCCTCACAGCAGATTTTCATTCTTCAATGAAATGTTAACAACAATGAACACTGTCTTAATTATCTGAATGAAAAAGGCAATTAAGCTTGAGTTAAACAGCCACTGCAAGGCCAACATAGGTAAATGACCGATAGAGGCGCTAAGATCCTTATCGGGTTTATTGCGCTGAGCACTTCCAAAAGCAAACATCTCCCTCTCTGAGCAGAGGCTTCTGTCAGCAGGGTCTCGCAAGATTAGTAACATGAAATATACTTCTATAAACACGCTTCACTTTTATCTCTGAGAAGCCATCAGTAAACAGCTTTTTATAGCAGGCTCATTACTGTGACAACACTACTGCCAGGTTTCTGGGAGAATTTCTGTTGCCAACTTCTTTCCCAATGCTTCCTTCCAGCTATAATGCACCTTATGCGCAGTACAGAAACCACTGAACTGTTCAAGCTTTATGAAATGCCAGGCATCTTATGCAGAACTCAAATATCTGCCATCCTGCCCTCTGCTGCTGGTATTCACTTTCAAAACACCCACTTACTGATGGAAGCAAAGCAATTGCGACAAATAACAATTTAATTAACTGACTCATACGGCCAACATAGAGCAATTTAAGTGCAATTACGTATTCCGGTTTGGGTAGACAATGAGTTTTGTTAATGCTCTTACCAACTTTATTTGTGCTTTGATGTTTACAGTCAGAGCAAATATGCATTATACTAAGATTACTTAGGATTTACAGTATGACTTAGTTCAGTATGACCTATGAACTGTTCCAGGAGTGATTTTAAAACGCATTTTACCCTTCCCTTACTAGGGACATTAATGTTGATTGGCTGATGCGGTTTTGTTTTGCCTTGTATGTAAACCCCCCCCCCCCAAAAAGACCAACACTAGGATGACTGCTTGTGCACCTTAAAAAAAGTATTTGCACAAAGGTTGCGAACAAATAAATATGGCTTATTTTTTTCTTAATTTGTGCTTATTTTTAGCAATTTTATGTAAATCGTTTTTTATTTCGGGGCTTTCGCTTTTTATGAATATGTTTTCGTATGAAATTATTGTTTTCGCTTACTTTGCAAAATTGTTGAACGTTTTTTTCTGTCACCATATGTATAGTAACACAGACAGTACTTGCACACTTCAATTGTACCTTCTTTCCTTTGCTGTCTTCCACAACTAAATCTTTTTGTTCACAGGCATATTCTTCGGGGGTTTTGTAGGTTTAAGCATTTTTTTACATTTCACCACAATTTGCCATTCTGTTTTAAATTCCACGAGTGTGTAAAAATACTCCCTATCGAACTATAACATAGCTTTAAATCTTGCGAGCAACAACAATGCTCCATTTCTAATTGTAATCTCGTTTTAAATCTCGCAAGCGTGATACAATCCTCCAATAGAAATGTAGGAGTTTGCTGCCACTCAGTATCTGGGGTGGGTTTAAAGTATTCAGAACAAATCAATGCGAGATACAAGTGAGGAAGGAAGGACACTGCCCAACTGCACTATTATTATTATTATTTTTTTTTTTCTTTTTTTCACAGGGAAAGGGGTCATGTCAGCGTGAATTGAGTAACCATTTCCAGTGTTTTTCCTGTGTTTATTGGATATACACCGATTTCATTTTATTTTTTTTGTAACGGGGGTGGGGGTGGGGGGGTGTGTTTTATCGTTTTTTATCGGTTAAAACCGAACATTAGAAGCCCTACAAATAAACAAGCACTTGTGGCTGATGCATCATTTATTTAACCAGTGTGAGGGAACTGCACTTGAACTCGCTGAGGCCCAAGAGACTGACCACCAATTACATGTCTCTGGAGTCAACTGAGGACGTCTGGAAGGCAGAAACAAAAGCCATCTTGTCTGACAGGACGTTTCCTCTGTGTTGTGGTCCCAAAGGCATCTACTTAATGATATTGAAATCACAGCTTAAGGCCACAGCTTCACTGGGTTTTACCATGCCGGTAATTGTGAGAAATCCAATTTGTATGACCCTGCAAAGCAAAGCATGTGTATAATCCCCTTTTAGTTTCTTGCAGCAGAAAGCTGGTGGTAACCACAAAAAGAGCTAACGGTGATTTAAGCCCAGAGAAATGTCCTCCTAACCACAAATACAGTTGGCCAGCGCAGAAGTTATATAAAGAAAATGTTTTCCTCCTTGTGTATTTAGCAGCTGCAGTTCTGGGTAATTTCTCTAAAGCTGGCGCCGAGTCCTGCCTCTGTAGCCTAGAAGTCGAATAATAAAGTGTTTTAGCTGACTTTTTGCTTTCTTGTTCTATCACATGCAGTAGCTAATGTGCTACCAAAAGCTTCCACTCACAGGCTTATAAACTATTCAGATATAGAGCAAACACACATTCCTTTTGGTTTCATAACAACATCCTAATAAGCAAGGTTAAAATGTATGTGCTTCATACTATTTAAACCTTATGTTGGACAAAAGGTATCTTGCGATTCAGATTTTGCAATTTTATGAACATAAATGCACCCTCTTTGACAAATATTATAAGAGGCACAGTATACTTGGGATAAAAGTACTTTAATATGGTATTGTGGCAATGTGCCCCGCCCCTGTGTGTATTTTTGTGTTTTATGTTGCATGTAGTGTGTTAATGTTGGTGTATTGTAGTTGGTACACGGGATATAATGCGGGTAATGAGCACGAGTGTTTAAAATGTATAATTGTATTTAGGCACAGGGATTGCACTTCACTTCACGTGCATTTAAAGTATGTAATAATATGTGAGCACGGGGTTGCACAGAAATAGTTCACGTGCTTTGATTCAAGTGAATAATTAATTAGTAATTGAATCCTGGGACAATAGTATATATAGATGCACGTTTTACTCGGGGTTGGGTGTTCGGTGAGTAGAGAACGGGAGAGAGGAGAGTACAGGAAACTAAAATAAATGAAAATAAACGAAAAGAATAATTGTTATTTGTTTTGACTCACCGTGTTTGTTTGTCTATTAGTCCACTGTTCGTTTAAGTGTTAGTCTGCTATGTTTGTCTATTTATTTTGGCCGCACTTGCCGTGTGCTGTTTTTGTTTAAAACCTTTTTATTTTGTTCATTATTAAATGCGCAACAGCGCAATTCACATTTCAGTTTGCAGTGCTGTGTGTTTCTTCCAGGTCTGACATCACCCCTACAGCCAGCTTGTAACAGGTATATTACAAGTTGTGTGAGTTACACAAGAGATGCAACTCAAAGCAGCTCAAACATGCGTGTTATACTCAAGGTGCAGATTATATTAGTAAAAACTGCGTTAATCATTCACCAAGAACACTATCTGCTACTGCAGTGAAAGCACGCTGCACAGATTTCCATTTGAAGAGGATACAGGCATCACAGAATACTGTCACCTGGAGATATTATTTATTTTACTTTTCAACGGATTCCTTAATAAATGTACGCCAATCACTAAATCCTAGGAGATATCTGCAGAGTACAAGTGTAGGCCTGGATGAGATTACATTTTATACACCCAAACAGTTTTTTCAATTTGTGTTGATCTGTTGGAATTTATGTAAATACTTGTTTTGAGATATTAAAGAAAAAAAAAAAGTATGTTGAATATTGTTCTGTTGCACGCTATAGAAAGTACACTACCGTTCAAAAGTTTGGGGTCACTTAGAAATTTCCTTGTTTTCGAAAGAAAAGCAAATTTTTTGTCCATTAAAATAACATCAAATTGATCAGAAATACAGTGTAGACATTGTTAATGTTGTAAATGACTATTGTAGCTGGAAACGGCTGATTTGTAATGGAATATCTACATAGGCGTACAGAGGCCCATTATCAGCAACCATCAGTCCTGTGTTCCAATGGCACGTTGTGTTTGCTAATCCAAGTTTATCATTTTAAAAGGCTAATTGATCATTAGAAAACCCTTTTGCAATTATGTTAGCACAGCTGAAAACTGTTGTGCTGATTAAAGAAGCAATAAAACTGGCCTTCTTTAGACTAGTTGAGTATCTGGAGCATCAGCAATTGTGGGTTCGATTACAGGCTCAAAATGGCCAGAAACAAAGAACTTTCTTCTGAAACTTCGTCAGTCTATTCTTGTTCTGAGAAATGAAGGCTATTCCATGCAAGAAACTGAAGATCTCGTACAATGCTGTGTACTACTCCCTTCACAGAACAGCGCAAACTGGCTCTAACCAGAATAGAAAGAGGAGTAGGAGGCCCGGTGCACAACTGAGCAAGAGGACAAATACATTAGAGTGTCTAGTTTGAGAAACAGGCGCCTCACAGGTCCTCAACTGGCAGCTTCATTAAATAGTACCCGCAAAACACCAGTCTCAACGTCAACAAAGAAGAGGCGACTCGGGATGCTGGCCTTCTAGGCAGAGTTGCAAAAGAAAAAGCCATATCTCAGACTGGCCAATAAAAGAAAAGATTAAGATGGGCAAAAGAACACAGACACTGGACAGAGGAAGATTGGAAAAAAGTGTTATGGACAGGCGAATCTAAGTTTGAGGTGTTAGGATCACAAAGAAGAACATTCATGAGACACAGACCAAATGAAAAGATGCTGGAGGAGTGCTTGGCGCCATCTGTCAAGCATGGTGGAGGCAATGTGATGGTCTGGGGGTGCTTTGGTGGTGGTAAAGTGGGAGATTTGTACAAGGTAAAAGGGATCTTGAAGAAGGAAGGCTATCACTCCATTTTGCAACGCCATGCCATACCCTGTGGACGGCGCTTGATTGGAGCCAATTTCCTCACTGACAGGACAATGACCCAAAGCACAGCTCCAAACTATGCAAGAACTATTTAGGGAAGAAGCAGTCAGCTGGTATTCTGTCTATAATGGAGTGGCCAGCACAGTCAGCGGATCTCAACCCTATTGAGCTGTTGTGGGAGCAGCTTGACCGTATGGTACGTAAGAAGTGCCCATCAAGCCAATCCAAGTTATGGGAGGTGCTTCAGGAAGCATGGGGTGAAATCTTTTCAGATTACCTCAACAAATTGACAACTAGAATGCCAAAGGTCTGCAAGGCTGTAATTGCTGCAAATGGAGGATTCTTTGACAAAAGCAAAGTTTGAAGGACACAATTATTATTTCAATTAAAATCATTATTTCTAACCTTGTCAATGACTATATTTGCTATTCATTTTGCTATATTTCCTACTCAAACTCATTTCATGTATGTTTTCATGGAAAACAAGGAAATTTCTAATGACCCCAAACTTTTGAACGGTAGTGTATATTTATTTAATACATGATTTTTATTTAGAGACTATAACAGTGTTATATAAGGCCAAAATGTAATTCTCTTTCATAAGCTAGGAGCCCCCAATGTCCAAATTTAAGTACCAAACTCCTTTGCTGGATGGAAAAACCAAAAGCATATGGCAGTTGACAGCTGTCAAAGTTAAGTGCTGTTGAATTACAATAAGGCCTTTAAGTGGTGAATTTGCCAGGAATCAATTATTTCTGTGGGAGTCTGAACATGTTGAGCTTGACTGTATGGAAGGGGCAGAAGGACACATTGGCACAGCATCTGTTGCCAGAAAGGTACATAAAAGGGATCGATATGCTGGAAAATACACTTTTAACCATTTGTATAAAATATCTATATTCTTCTTTGTCAGCACATCAAGGAATATCTCATTTTTGTAATTAAAGCAGTGGCAAAAAGGAAGGAATTATCTTTTAACAGGGAAATTGTGACACAAACACGAAGTGCTCTGGTTTTAGAAATGTGTAACTTCTCTTTTTTTTATTTCTGGAAAAATATAAGACACATTTCAAAGGGACTTTGCCGCGACACAGAATCTCCCTTTAATTTAAAATTATTTTTCAGTTAAACATCTGTTATTTTTCTTATCACAAGACAAAGCACTCATGGTTCAGAGTACGACTGGGCTCCATTGAGTGCACTTTATATATTTATATAACATTGTTTGTAGCACATTCAATTTAATTAGGATTGTCTATGAATTTTACGGGAAATGTATTGCAGTCACCATCCTTTTCCTACTGATCCACTTTCGAAGAGGTCAACATATGAAACTAGAAAACGGTATAGTAATAACCATAAAACACAAATTATCTGTAAATTTAGTATTTTAAAATATATTTGCAGACAATGTCCTATAACTTTCAATGACATCTTGGCTCCTAAGAACAAAACCAAGGATCGTTATGGGTGGCACCGCCCTTATCATAAAAAGAATACTTCAAGGAACAATGCATTACAGAGGTAACTATGTCTTGGAACAACTAACAAACTAGTCAAAGTAAGTATTTACTTCAAGTCGCATTCAAAAATGGCACTCCTCTGTGTCTACATAGAAAAGGCAGTATGAAAAGTCCTGGTTCCTACAATATCATTTCCAGTGAAACAGAACGAAGGGATAGATGGACAGTCCTGAAGGTGATGAGGGCTTTACAACAAAAGGAAGCCAGTGAAGTTTGAATAAAACAGAACTGATGCAATGGTTCGATTCGGAAATTTTCACAAGAGACAGTTTACAGCCTGGGTATTGTAGGTCAGAATTGACACTTATTGAACAAAACATTTCTGTGGTTCTGCTGCATGTGTGAGTAGGCCAACGGCGAAGGAAACTCATAGGAAGAGGCTGCTGTAGCCAGCTCTATTGGAGATGCTGCAGACAATATAAATCCATTGAGAGACTAAATACAGGTGCCTTTTTTTTTCTATCTCTGCATGTGGTGCTGCCTTCTTACTGAAGAGATATGAACTCATTTACCTCTATTCCAAAGGCCCCCTCGATACCGCACTGGGCCTGGCTAACATTCTGCTGACTAAACAAAGTGCTTCGCAAGTGCAGTATCAAGTATCACCCGCCAGCAACAGTGCCTGGATGCCCCTTCTCTAAGACAGACACAAAACGTGACAGCTTGGGATAGTCAGCTGCTTGTTTTACACTCAAGTAATCTGACCACTTTTGCTTCCCCCAGATGTAAGCCCTAAATTCTAGAAAGTACATAGCAGGTGCCTTTCACTCCCACAAAACAGAGTAATATAATATAAAGTTACTCAGCCTAATGCCTTTATCATATGTGAAGTAATGGATGTGATCTCTATCAGTAATGCACTTTTTTTCTCCCAGTTAAAAGGAGAATAAATAAAACAAAGATAAAGGGTTCACCTCTAAGTTAAATTATACAGATAACTTGCCCAAAATAGGATTTAGTAAGGCATACTTTATATAATTACTAAATTAGATTTGACCAAAGATGCTTCAGACAGGTTACAGTTTAAATATCTGTTTTTTAATTCTTTTTATTGTATTACTGTAGGGAAGAACATAACCTCTTTTCCATTTATACATTACAGTATATGGGGCAATTCTATGTATTTTGATTTAACTTCTCTTTTCTTAAACAATCCCATATGTTTAAGTTGTGCAATGTGTCCTTCAAAAACACATGGAATTCTAGTGTAGGAGAAACTGACTAATGTTATTCTTTTAAACATAATACAAAGATATAAAACAAAAATATACAATCCAAAAAGCTATAGGCAGATGAAAGGGACTTATGTGAATAGATCTGGATTCAATACAGTCTTTTTCAACATACTTATCAGTGAATGACATTATTTTTATGTTTAGAAAAATGGAAAAGAACAAATGTTCAGGTACTGCCTTGTGTTAATAAAATTGTCTTTCTGTGCAGTAACATCCTCTATACAGTGGGCACCCCAGCTTGAAAAATATTGTCTTTAATTAGGTTTCTGAATGATAGAACACACTTCAGGGCATGTGCTGTTCAGGGACAGCATCAGTTTTAAGCTGGTTATGAAACTCATGTTGCATAACCATATCATGAAAACAAAAACAATTACGCTCACAATACCCTCTTATATGGAATGCTGTGCTTTCAATGCTAACTCATAAAATGTTAAATAACTCTTTGAAACTGCAAGGAAAGAGTATTTGTGAGGATTAAAACCATCCTATTAAAAAAATAAAAAAATAAAAAATCTTGCCTGTGTTTTGTTTAACAAAAAAAGGAAACAGATGCCTGGCAGAAATAGGTATTTGGGTAATACAAGGTCTGCTCCGTTTCAGCCTCCGCTTGGCATCAAGCAGGCAGCAGGTGGCTGATGAGGCCCTTAAAAAACTATAGCAGATGTCCTTGTTTAGAAAAGAACATATTTTAAACTGCTACAAGGAAAGTTGGTCTTTATTTAAAAATCTTTAAAAAAAAAACAACATTCAGCTTCTTTTTTTTTTTACATGAATCCAGCACAGAATACGGGCATGCTGTGCACCTCTGTACGCTCCCCCAGGTAAAGAGTTATTCACAGCGCATTTCATTGCAAAGTTTTGTCACTGATGATCAGAATGAATAAAGAGTGCTCAAAGCTTCATGAAAAGCTGCAGTCTGTGCATGCAAATGTGGTAATTACAGGCCTGGCCTTTTGTACTGGAAGTGGAAAGGATTCTTTCGGGCACATGGTTAATAAAGTAAATTGTATACACCACTACAAGGGGAGCCTTAATTAGCTACAACATATTGCAGACTGTTGCAGTGGTTGGTGGAACTTACAGCGTCGGAGGACCACAAAGTTCTGAAATGCGCACAGGCTGGTGTGCGGTCAGCCAAGGACTCCCCAGCCGACCTAACGCCTCACCCACCCGGGCAGCACTTGGCCAACTGTGCGCCGCCCCCTGGGAACTCCCGTCCATGGTCGGCAGTGGCATAACTTGGATTTGAACATGGATTTGAATTGTGATCTCCAAGCTATTGGGCTCATCCTGCACGCCGAGCGGAGTGCCTTTACCGGATGCGACCTCGGGAGCCCCACATAATAGTTATTTTAGTCAATTACAACTTTCAAATGAAAGACAAAGCCATCATCCAGTCACATGATCCAATATCTCTCACACCAGCAGCAATGCTTTCTGTATTGTTCCAATTTTAGGTGCATCTCAATAATTAAGCAATTTCCATGAGACCCAAGATCAGAGCTAGGATTCCAGAACATACTGCTTATTCAATAATTACATTTTTTTTAAGTAGTTCTAGTTGAAAACATTAAAATAAACCAAGATTAACTTCTAGCTATCAATCTCTCTTTATAATGTCTTTCATCCGACATAAAAAGGTTTATATGATGGGAAGGTTAATGCCCGGTAGAGATTTACAATTCCAGACTTCATCAACTGTACCAATGTCTTAAAAGATATATAAATCAGTGCAGTATCTGGAGAGCAAAAAGAGGCTCATCCTTTTCATTTACAAGCTTTGCTGTTTCCAGAATGCTCACTACTAAAGAGAATCTTAAAACCTTAAACCCTTGATAGTTTTCAAACTAATTAGTGTGTACTAATTTAAACTGGCCTCCCTGCAGGGCTCATGTATTACTGTGCTGTCATTGAAGATCCTTTATGAAAGATATACCTTGACTGAGATAATCATAGAGTACAGTTGTGTACCAAATATGAAGCCAACACGGCTTATGAGATATGATCAGGTGAAGAATCAACGTCTGCAGATTGACAATTATAAGTTCCCCTTATGATAAACTGAATATGCATAATTAAGTACACCTTACAGATGCAGAACAATTGGAAAATTAATGTTATGTAAAGGAGGAAGCTTTATTGAGCTCAGAAGTGCCGAATGGTTTTGGAGCCGATGAAAAAAACAACTTTCAATATAAGCTAATGCATTTCAGTAGCGTGATTGAACACTGATATTAATGGTTTCAACATGTTAGGTGTTATTAGAAATATGTACGGAAAGACACTTTTAAAGATTACCAAGCTGTAAACACAATAATGGACATGCATATAGTTGGCAATGTGCATCAAAGGTTTCATAGAGGTCAAGTCTCTGAGGGGAAAAGCAAACACAGAACAGTTTCTGCAGGATAAGGAGCTGACAGTAGCTGTAGTGCAGCCTGCTGGCACTCCAGCCCCCGTCTCTCAAAGCAACAGCCGCTACGCCCCCAGGCAAGCATGGTCCTGATACAGGCGGGGGCCATAGGGGAGTTAAAATGCATAGCATTTAAAAAAAAGAATCAAAAGGTTCAGGAAGACGTTCTTTATGTAAGAGGAGATAAAAAAACAAAAAAAAAAACAACTGTGCCCATCACCTAGGCAGGGCTAAAAGAAGCCAAGAAAATAAAATGAATTAAATAAATAAATAAAATAAGGCGATGATGATAAAGAAGCCGTCTGTCTCTCCATCAAGACAAGATGTGACGGCAGAATTAGCCCACCAAATGTTTGAGAGAATTGTAAAGCTGGTGCAGGAGGTGGTTGCGCTTGCAAGTTGGCATTGATCCTGGAAAGCCATTCTGGCCCTTTTAAATGGCACCACCACCTGCAGCTGCTCTGCACACCGGCTGCTTATGAAAACCGCCGAACCATTAAAAGCAATCCCAAAGGACAGAGCGCTTGTTAGACACCCTACCATGTTTTGTAGCCGGGTTAAAGCTCCTTTCTTGAATGACCAAACAAAGGTCTAATTTAAGAGGGATTAAGAGAGCAAAGGAACAGTGGGTAGGGAGAGTGCGGACAGGCACAGCGCTTATGCCATTATAAACTATTGAATGCATTAAATGAAGCTGTAACTAAAGTTTGTCTAACAAGTACTAGTATAAAAAAAATATATATATATATATATATATATATATATATATATATATATATATATATATATATATATATATATATATATATATATATTCCAATTTAATTGTCAGTAGTATTTAATGTTAAGGTACTGTAAGATAATTCTAACAAAAGGTAAACTAGACTAGTTTTAACAAAAGGTAAACAAGACTAGTTTTTTATTTTTGTCACTCAGCAGTGTGTAAAACTGATTCTGAATCTATATTTGTTGTCTCAATATACTCTGAAATCCTCCGCTCTTAAAAAGCGCACTTCCAAACTGCAATTCAAGTAACTCTTAACACTTCTACCACCTGAAGCGGACAGCAGTCTCATTAGGTGGGAAACAGTTTAATGTCTAAGTTTGATATCCAAGACAAATCATTCTCATAAATGATCATATCAAAGTAGTTCAGAGAAAGTTAACAGCTGCAGCAGGTATTACAGAACACTTCAAGTACATAATTACAATTTAATTATTTATTTCTTAGTACATCAATGAACCTGTTCCCTGCAATACTCTTCCCCTGGGGGATGCAAAAAACATTTGCTCTATGGTCTGATACTGTAGATCCTCTCTATTCCAAGTTGCTATTAAAAGTCATTATAGACAGTCTCATTCAAGAGACCTAATAATACCAATACAGACTCATTATGTATGTTACTAGGATAATAATAACCATTTGTGTTGAATTTCCCATTCCTATTCTTTATGACTATTGATGACTCTACTTGCGATTCACAAATGAAGCACCTGACAAAGACTCTTACTTACTGTTCAATGGAGCAAATGAGGTAACATGCTTTATTTAATCTGCCAATCGCCCACATGCCAGGACTTGCAATTCTTATGCAAACAATTGTTTTCACCCAATAAACCCACACTATTCCTGCCAATAAAACACACTCTGCTGTGAAAAGGATTCTCTGTTTCACTTTGCTTCCTGTCACATGGAGATATCATTGATAAGATTTTGGTTTGGCCAGGGTTCTAAAACATTGTTAGTTATTACAGGAACTCCAACACATTGCAAAGTAACTAAGGCTCGTTTTATCACAATAACATCAGGGCCTTAGTCGATAGTTATGAAGTACCCAAAATTAGTAATATAAAACACACATTATACTACATGTTGTTTCAGTATTAGACATACAATGTAGATACTAAAAGATTGATATATCTAATAATAATAATTAAAAACAAACAAGCAAAAAAAACAAGAAATCCAAAGTTGTTGCTGAGAAAAACTATTTCATATATTCTTGACCCAAAGCATTTCTAAGTGTAGAAGGGCAGACAGTTTTCCTGTTTTTCTCTGTGAGGCTTACCTTGAACAACGTCTAATGGCTACTGAGCACAGGGTATTTTCCACTCTAAGAGAAACATCAGAACCTCATTTATTTCCTCCACCTAGGGAATAACCGTCTAGGTTATTTTGAGATACCTAAACATGAAAACTATCAAACAAATGTTACATAAGGACACCTGTCTGCATTTTTAAACGCTTGCATATCTCTCTCTCCTTGGCAACTTGAGGATACAGCTTAATAAACATATTTTTTTTAAAACATTCAATAGCTATTAGTTATGTGGAATACTGTACGTGTTCGTTCTTGGACATGCCAATTTGTTTTTAGTTAAATACAGTGCTGTAAGACATTGCATGTGCTATAGATTGGAATCACCTCAGTCAGCAGTAATTTAATGGCATTTGCATCTGTGCTGCATCTGCTCTTGAGGAAAGCTAGATGTGTTACCACATGCTTTGCTTAATGTGACTTAAGCCTGATATACTTTTGTTAGCAATCCTCGATTTTTTTTGTTTAAATAACGCAACATTTTTATGAAGCAATGTGAACAATAGTGATAATAAACTGAGAACACCGCACATAGCACAACAATGAGAATAAGCAAGCAGCTCTATACCAGACAGTAGTGATGTATTGCCACTGTTCTCTCACTCCTGATCTCATTTGTAGCTCACTTTTACTGGCACACCCTTCTTTGTTAAACTCCTCAGGGGCTGGTAAAGAAGCCTGTTTTCCGTGACCTATTAGCTTGCAAGGTCAAATCTGCAATGCAGCCAAGGTGCCCAAACAAGCAGTTGATTAGCTCTTCTGTAACTCTCTTTTGATAACCAGCCATATTGACTTTGCACACCCTGCAAATCAACCCGGCATTACAAATTCCAGCAGCTAAACTAAAATTCAGATCTGCAAGTGATAGGATACTTTAAATAGACTAAGCCTTCACTTGCCTCCATGCTGGAGGTGGTGTATGTGTTAAAAACACAAAAACTTCACCATGATACAAAACAAAAAAAAACTCAGCATATCAGATCCCTGACCTTCAACATCACAAAGTCATGATACAAACAAGGAATGCTGCAAATTCCAGATTATAAACGAATTACGTGTGTGGGTGTTTTCAATAGAAATTAGAATTTCCCACAAAGAAGTCACTGCTAGTCGATTTGGAAAACAGCCTTGTAATTTCATGTGAAAAAAAAAAAAAAGTATAATCACACAAATCTTTATTCAAGTGGAGGCAAATATTTAGACTTCATGTATTATTTAAGGTGGCAAATTATTTGACAAATCCGCAAGGGAGAAAGATGAAGGTTTTAAGTCTAACAGTAAACAGACTTAGCGAAATATTTCGATTTATGGTTATTGGAATTAGGCATAGAGTATTTGTTTTTTATTCTAAGATAAATCACTCGAGCCAAGCTAAAGAGAATCCCAAAAAACTGTCAATACTAAATGCTCAACTCTTAGTTCTATCATGCCGACCAAATTACAAGTCAACAGCAGACCCAAACTAGCTGCTTTTCTTTCCATATTAGCAATGGCTTGTCTAAGCTGGATAACTCAATATGACCCAGGCATTAGTTTAGAAACAAGACAACCTGGAATCTTTGAAAACCCCTGGCATCTGCCTGCTCTGGCTTAGCCCCCTGCCTTCTCTTTGTCTTGAAAAAAAAAGAAAGAGTGGCAGGCAGGCTTTCCTTGGACAGCTGGTTCTTGTTTCATTGTTGCCACCTAGTGGGTGAGTTCACATTTATCTGCCCCAGCTAGAGTGTGTCTGGCAGAAAACCAGAGATCAGCTATTGCATCTGCAATAAAGGTGGCCACCTGCCAGTGCTGTAAATGCTCCTGTTGTGAATTGTGCTACTACTTTACAAACCACCAGCCCTGCCTGTTTGGAGACAGTGGTAATAAAACCTGCTGAATGTTAAGGTTGCCAGACGGAAGCGTCCTGGAGAAGATTTCTTGAAGACTATACCCCCCTCCTCCTCACCCTGCAGGATTTCACACAGAATCTTTGATGTGAACAGCCTGCCCTCGAAGAATGCCTTCCGACAAGACTGCAGAGGTTCTAATCTAGGTCACAGGAATGAAATAAGACAAGACAGCACCATTCAATAAATTACAGCCACTGGGAAGCTGTTCACAACAGTTTATCACAGTCTAATTCCAAAACCCCTGTTTTATGATGGTATAATAAGAGTGCCAAGGATGAGTGAGTCACTGTCAAACGGTCAGTTACTACAAGTACTGGCAGATTTCTCTTTACAGATAACATAGAATAACATGAAATGCTAGAATAAAATTGCCTTACTACACAATTATATAAAGCACACCATCCAGCTAGTAAAAAGGTACTCACAAATATATTGTTAAGCAGTAAGGTTGAGTTCTGCAACAACCTAAACTAAAGGGTAATCTACATTCAACAGAACGTTTTCACAGTATACATGTGTGCCTTATATATCTGGGAGAGCAATATTTGTGTTAAATTACAGTATAGCAAAAAAAAACTGCTTCCAAATTTCAAACCTTAACCAACTAATTACGAGATCTGTTTAAAAAAGCAACAGACTAGGTGCTAAACAGCCTGCAAAGCACCGATCACAGAAATGAGAACAACATTTAAAATGTGTATTTTAATTTATAGGAAAACTCTTAACTTTAATCTCGTGTGTTGTTGAATGCATGAACGAAGGTCTTAATAGAAAGCAAATGTTTTCATAAAACTCTGTGTTGAATCAGCATTATACAGTGCACTGTTTACAGAACAGCTCGAATGCTTTCAAAACATTACTTCCCTGCAACTGGATTGAATTGTGAAAAGTTGGATGCAGCCCATATATTTAACCCAAGCAACAAGCTCTTGGCATTACAACACACACATCAAAAACTGAAATGGTTTACATGGACTCTCAATAATTCTTGAATGATCATAATTGCCACCAAAAAGCACGATATGGGCTGTTGACACCCAACATTATCATTATTTTTACTCAAAATGATTGTAAACTGGCTAGTGAACGTGCTTTTAAAAGCACTTGGTGCTTTCAATTTAATAACAAACGTTAAAAGAAATAAACAGCAACAGTTTGCACTACAGTTTTAATAATACATTTCAGCAAGGCAATTAACATTTGCAAAAGCTCGTTCCCAAAACGGCTCTGGCTACATGGGTGCATTCTAGACCAAACATGTTACTGTTTAACAACCCCAACATTACTGTTAGAATGCCATTGAAGTTTGGGCATATGTCTGTTTTAAACTGTGTCTGAATTCATTAGCATTTTTGTGCCTTTTAAAAACAATAATGATTTTCTGCTCTAGACCAAGGAAAAACAATCCAAAAAGCCAGATAAGAAAAAATAAATAATAATTTAGGTTAGGTTATTTATACATAAATAAAATAACCTAATCTTCCTATTTTGCAAAAATCTGATGTAGACCCAAGACACAACCAAGTTTCAGGCTAAAAATATAGTAACTAATATAGGGGTCAGCTTATGCCACAGCCAATTGTGCAATCTGAGGGCAAAAAGGGAGTTTATTCAAAGGCTTTGTTCGACTGGCAGACATGACTGTAATAGCTATCTTAAGGCCATTATCTTTCTACTAGACCAGTTTCTTTAAGCAATTATTTACCCAAGACAGCACAGATGAGATGCCAAACAGTGGGGTCCTTCCCAGTTATTACAGCTGGCTAGATTAAGACACAAGCATGAGAAGTGACTTGCCCAAGGTCATGCAGTAAAACGGTAGCGGACCTAGGATTTGAAAATTAGATCCCTCCTGTTTACAATGTCTCAACAGCAACCACTTGATCCAACAAATGAAGTTTCAAGTTGAGCAGATACAGTAATTAGGCTATTTTTTGTTAAACGTGCACCTATGCATACATTACACAGAACAAAAGGAAGATTGCACATTTACCACAGATGTTTTTGGATCCAGATTAAAAATAATTAAAAAAGGGCTGTTGTCTTTGTTTCAAATTACAAATCATTCCCATTGGGAAGGAAGATCGACACATTTCATTAATGCATATAAAATTGCTTAGGTTTAAGAACAGTTTCCTTAATTTTCTGGATAATCTATAATTCGTTTCCTTACATGGTCAGGAACAAAGCACTCCTGCAGCCTTTGAAGCTGCAAGATAAATTGCTTCGGAAACGGAAATCATTGCTTCTGAATGAAGTCATAAAAAACAACAACTCTGCAATAGGAATTAATAATGAAAGCCTCTTTTATACACATGGAGCTCAGCACTTTGGTGGTATACCACAATACCGTCAGTAAAAGGCTTAGCTGGGTTTCATACTGGCCAGCATTATCATCAATATAAATACAAAAAAATGGACCACTGAAGACTGATATGACTTTCTGTTGCTGGTGTATATTTTAAATGGCAGGGGCTATTAATGAGTATGCTGCCTGTGAGCTCTAAAAGCACTGTTACAATACATTACGACATTACCTTGGTATGCTGACATATAGGAATATTTCAAGATGTTAATGTTCATCCTAATAAACAAATGCAAAACTGTTTCCAAAGGGATCACAAACTAACAGTATATATGAACATATGAGCTTTGCCTTTATTATCATAGTATGTATATGTAAGAGAGACGACTTTGTTCAGCCATCTTAAAACTATAACTACATTAAATGATGGAGATGCTGCAGCCTTAAACACTGATTTCTAAATGTGTTTAAATAAATGTGTTGGTACCCAGCCTCTAGAGGGCTGAATGATGAAAACAGCAGTGAGGCTTGCTAGATGCAGTAGGAAACAGTAACCCCACCTCCAAGGCGAGTGCCCACATGTTTGTATTGTTATGTTATGTATCTGTATGTGTGGGTGTTGGTCTGTTATTCCACATAACAATGTCTCAAGGGCTGGAATCCAGCATTTTCCTGGGTTTGAATTACATTATAGAAGTTATTCGGTATACTATTCAGATGAATGCTCAAACCACATCGTACAGAAAAAAAGTTTAGGGTTTAGCAATTACTCTGACAGGTGTATGAACAAAAACAAGTCAGACACTGTATAATATAGTATCTATATACAATACAGCTTTGCATACAATACCGAGTTGTACACAAAAGCCTTTCAAAAGTGGACATATCTGACAAAAAAAAAAAGTGTGAGAATCTACAGAAAGCTGTTATCTGGCACTCATTTAATCATTTTTAAAACCAAATGGAATAAGTCCATTTCAATGCCATGTTTCTGTCTTTTTTATTAACTGGTTAGTGTAATGAAAGTCTGGATATACTGTACACAGTTTAGCACAGGGGTCTCCTTCCCCCGGTCCTGGAGAGCTATAGGGTCTTCTGGTTTTCATGTCAACTGAGCTCTCAGTTTGTTAATTGAACCAATCATTGGCTTAATTAGTCCAGATTAACAGGTTTTCCAGATCCAGATCTTTAGCCATTGATGATGTACAGACACCTATAAAACCTGCAGGATTGGGACTCTCCAGGACCAGGGTTGGAGACGACTGGTTCAGCATATGCGGCTGTTCACTTTTTTGGATTCTCACTAAAGGCCATGTGACCAGTGAAGGTCTAATGAAAGGCACTGCCTTTGCTTAACGTATGAACAGGCCACTCTTGTGACATTCAGGAAACTGTTAAAAGGGTTTCACCTTTGTGTACTTTCAAGCTTAACTCTTTGTCACATTCGTTAAACGGTCTCGGCTCAGCAGTTTAAAAGCATATACATGTACGAGCAGCAGGAGATAAAAAGGATACTTTCAAGATTTATGGAGGGGATGTTTCAGAACTAGGATAGTTTTTCTTCTGGGGTTTACAGGCCCATCTGTCCTTATTTCCCTGATGTTTCATTCAATAAAATATGAACTCCCACAATTTTCACTGCAAAAAAACTGGCATGAAAGAAATGCTCTCTGAAAAAACATGAATCAGGTTTGTTGATGAGGCTGAATCACCAGCAAATGGAAAAATAAATCATTAAGTAAAATCCAGTGGAAGACCTATTTTTAGTAGAACGAAGACCTATTTTATTTTTTCACAGTCCAATGTCAGTATTTTCAATAGACAGAAAAGGATTCAGGGATATTCTTCTGTTAATACACAGTATAAACACAGTTTGCAGAAACCAGATTTACGGTACATGGCACACATGTGGTGACTGCTACATTGGCGGTGGCTTAAGTCTGCTTTTAATTTCTGTTCCAGTTCAGGGGAGGATCCCATAATGCTTTGGCACGCACACACTTTTGTTCATCATGTGGTCTGTTTAATCTCTGGACCTCATCACACAGGCATTAAAGACTTTTTAATGGCTAACCATTCTGTACAGGTAATGGCTCTTGATTGAATTGGACTATATGCTAATTCCCATCCTAGGTTTCACAATTCCCCACAATGCCTTGGGAGCTAAGAGCACATGACATCACTAAGTGCCAGTATTGTAACCACACCACCAGTTTGTAACCCAGACTAAACCTTATATACTGTTTCCCATTATAACACAATTTTTCTTTTCGACCGAAACGCACCCCTAACAATCTGCACTAAATGCTGATGCAAAGCTTTCAAAAGCTTCAATAAAGGTTTATTGATATGATATCACTGAGGGTGTGCTTGCTTCCTTCATATAAGCAATAGCACATTAATAGATAAATGCATGCTGAATAGCACTAAACAACTCAAGAATGATGTACTAGTTTCACTTTAGTAAACCATGCTGTCCATAAATTAAGGCAGCAGTAATTCACTGAAATGCACAAACAACCACCAAAGAACTGGAATTCCGATAGAATTTAAACATTTTATAAGTTGTATCTTTGACATTTAATAAAGACTGAACAGTGTTTGTGTAAAAAAAAAAACAGGAAGTATTGTCATACTGTTTATATGATTAATTACCAGCACTGAATAAATACATTAAATATATACTGCATAGATACATACATACAGTTAACAGTCTGGGGCCTTCCAAAACCATTCACCCACTATCAGGGTGTTTTTGTTTCCCCCCCATTTACCAAATTATTCTGATCTGCATCGAAACATGTGTTTTTTTTCTGGTGAGATCTTGGGATATTCAGACTAAAGAATACTGTATATAACATCTGCAATCCGTTTTAAAAAGGGCACGGGAAAAAAAAACATTGCTACATCGTGGATGTTGATTTTATGGTACTGTTCGCATGGATTATGTGCATTTGAGCAGATCTGTGTGCCTCTGACAGCAGTGGGTCACTGCACTGTAGGTGAGATGCTAGATCAACAGTGACTCTTGCTGTTGTTTATTACAAGAGTTGGGTTTTAAGTCATGATCAAAAGTAAACTGTTCAAGAAGTAAACTTTAAACAGTACCTACTGTCTGGTCTTGCAATGGTCTCTTCCTGTCTGCTCTCAGGCTGAACCAATAGCTATGCACGCAACGTTAGTCGATGTGAAATCAGTTAGAGACGCAGATACAGTAGCTGGTCCCCTGTGTAATTGTGTATCCTAGTGCCAATAGACAAACTGTGACACACAGCCTTCTGTTCATCAACTGTAATAATGTCTTCTACAATTTGTATTGGTAGTCTGTTTCTTCTGAATATTAAATAAACGATAATCATGGGCGTTTCTTTTTGTTTCTATAAATAACATGAAGTTAAACAGGCCTACAGCATAGCGGACGCCACAAGTGCAAACCAGCAGTGAAACAGATCATAGGCTTAATTTACTGTACATGATCTGGATTATTTTTTTCTCAAATGAGTTCTGCAGGATGTAGAATATATTTGGCGAAATGTTTCATTAATAATCCACTACTAAAGCATGTTGTCCTGTACCTTCAGCAAGTCAAAATATAAGGATTTCTCAAAAAAACAGCACTGTTGTAATCTAAAGCAAGATCACAGGTACACATTTTGCAGAGACAGCACATAAAGCCAATGAGTGACTCCTGAACATATTTTTAGGGCTATGACATTTTTACCAGTGCAGTGCACTTTACCAGAACTTCCATCAATTTTAAGAAATATAATCTGCAGTGGTGCTGAATAAGCATCCTATTAATCTTCATTTAGTTTTATCCAGTTGGTGCACAAAATGAATATCATATTGCCAATAAAGATTTTCCTGAGCAGTTCTGCAAAGCTCCCTATATTTAAACATCTGGAAAGCATTTGACATTTTTGTGATAGTACCAAATATCTGGAAACCCAATTAAAAACCCACAGGGGTGGGAGTGCACAGCTATTTAAAGATGACACAGATTTTTTAAAGCTTGTGTTAGTGTTGTGTATTGCATGTTGTGTTAATCATGTAAGTATCAAGTGCACATTTGCATGTTTTAAATGCCACTAGTTTTGTATGATCATACTGTATAAATTCATTTTTCGCATGCTTATTTTTGCATACTATAGTCAAGTCTTGCACCGACTGCTAGTTTACCCCTCCCACCCTTTACAGAAAGAGGGGTCTGTTTTGTAATGTCACTAGTGTTTATTGGAAATACAAAGTGTTTACTGTGGCAAATATACCCATGTGGGTTCAAAAACCATTGTCATCGCCAGATACCTGCAAAGCTGCCAGGAGGAGAGAGCCTAAAAATGTTGACAGATAAGCCTCTTGACAGTTAAATGTGTGAAACTTCAAGATGTGTACCCCCAGCATACAAAGCATGTTCAACTAAGAAGATTTGCTAGTACAAATAAAAACATACCCAGTTAACATAGAGCTGTCTAGTACAAATAAAAACATACCCAGTTAACATAGAGCTGTCTAGTACAAATAAAAACATACCCAGATAACATAGAGCTGGGTCCAAATAGAGCAGGCTATCCAAAACAAAAAACAATTTGCACTATATCATACCAATATAAAATGTGCTGTTGAAAAGCAACTGCTGTGGAATGCTGAAATTCATAAAAGAGACCAGAACAAGTTTAAAACGCCGCGTGCACGTGAGTATTAACTACCAGCGTCTGTCATTTTCCTGGATATTGTCACGTAGCAACCTGCAATGGAAGCTTTTGACAGCTTGCAAACCAGCATTCAAAAGATGACTAAAAACAACTTCACTTCCATTTCTAGGGGAGGATATACCGAGAATATTATTTTATAGTGGGGTGGGGGAGTGCCTTTTTGTCCTTTAGGACACATTTTCAAAAGCCTTTGGCACAGATTTATCAAAGTAGAAAGAATTGTTCAGAAGGACGTACCGAGCACATTGCCTGAGGGAACCTCTTGCAGCTGCTCCAGCTCTCTACCCATGAGCAGGTACAGATCATCCAGTGTACAGCAAGCCATGTGGGGTATTGATGGAAGATCATCTGCAGCAGAACAGCCCACAGGCAACTGAGAACAGGAAACAAACAAACAAAAAAAATATTAGTGAAGACAATTACCAACAACACACTGGAATCTCCCTCTGGAATTTTTTTTGAAGACAGAAAATATCTTAAACATTTGTTTCAGAGTTAGCAATACTTGATTTGTAGGTCCAGCATTTTTTATTTCACTTTTGATATTTTATCTAAGCATTGCTTTTAATCTTAGATCTCTTAGGGTGTACTGTTCTCCATCAGTCAGAGAAGATAGAAATCCATTCAGTGGCATTACAAGTATGCAAGAGGCCCCTGTATAAGGATTTATACCTTTGTTTAGGATTTACAGGAAACCCCAAATCATCTTCATTATAAGAAGATCACTGCTCACATTTTATAACATTATTTCTTCAAACCACCACCTCGTCAACTAAATGAAAACAGACATATGTGGCTAGATATAGTAAAGCCTAAATATGACACACAGCAATGAGCTGGTTAAAATAATAATAATAATAATAATAATAATATGCACACAAACTTTAAACAAAAAATGACTACAGGTTATGTCTGAGCACTCAGTGGTTGATGTGTGCTGGGACTTGATGCTAGTCCTCATCCCATGCTATATATGCCAGAAATACTCCCCAAACCAGATGGAGACAGTTTTGGGGGAAATAAAACCCAGCCCACTGTAACTGCCTTGTGTTCTGCTATCAGCAATTCCCTGCAGACAAAAGAAGCAGACCTTTCAAAGTACCTTTTTTTTTGTATTCCAAAAGCATTAAAGCTGATGGTTACAGAACAGTTGATAGCCCTACAGTGCTATTAAGATGTACGGCTCATGTCTGTATGACACAATAACACACATTTAATATGTCTCTAAACTCGAAATAACATCATTTCATAACACTAACAGTTGGAGCTCGCCCACAGTAATTTTGCTGTTTTAGCATTGCAAAAATTGCTTGTGGACACATGGGTCTGTTTGATATTTCTGTCTCAATGGTGCAGGCAGACAGGGAGTGTATATATGCTTTCTGAATGCTTTCGGGAAGAAATAATGTAGAGCAAACAGGTATGCAAACTAAACAATATGGGAAAAAAAAATACTGATACCTTTTCTGTGTATAAATCATTTCAGTATCACTTGCTCTGATTAAAGTCCTTCTTTAAAAATGTTATGAATTCTGAGGTATAACGTACAAGAAATAAGCAAAGTTAAGTGTTCTGAGTGTTTTTCTTTACTGTTATTGGTAACACAAAAATGTAGAAGGGGTTAAAAAGGTCATACATTATATATATATATATATATATATATATATATATATATATATATATATATATATATATATACACAGTACTGTGCAAAAGTTTTAGGCAGGTGTGAAAAAATGCTGTAAAGTAAGAAAAGAATGCTTTCAAAAATAGACATGTTAATAGATTATATTTATCAATTAACTAAATGCAAAATGAGTGAACAGAAGAAAAATCTAAATCAAATCCTTATTTGGTGTGACCACCCTTTGCCTTCAAAACAGCATCAATTCTTCTAGGTACACTTGCACAAAGTCAGGGATTTTGTAGGCATATAGTCAGGTGTATGATTAAACAATTATACCAAACAGGTGCTAATGATTATCAATTCAATATGTAGGTTGAAACACAATCATTAACTGAAACAGAAACAGCTGTGTAGGAGGAATAAAACTGGGTGAGGAACAGCCAAACTCAGCTAACAAGGTGAGGTTGCTGAAGACAGTTTACTGTCAAAAGTCATACACCATGGCAAGACTGAGCATAGCAACAAGACACAAGGTAGTTATACTGCATCAGCAAGGTCTCTCCCAGGCAGAAATTTCAAGGCAGACAGGGCTTTCCAGATGTGCTGTCCAAGCTCTTTGAAGAAGCACAAAGAACGGGCAACGTTGAGGACCGTAGATGCAGTGGTCGGCCAAAGAAACTTACTGCAGCAGATGAAAGACACATCATGCTTACTTCCTTCGCAATCGGAAGATGTCCAGCAGTGCCATCAGCTCAGAATTGGCAGAAAACAGTGGGACCCTGGTACACCCATCTACTGTCCGGAGAAGTCTGGTCAGAAGTGGCCTTCATGGAAGACTTGCGGCCAAAAAGCCATACCTCCGGCGTGGAAACAAGGCCAAGCGACTCAACTATGCACGAAAACACAGGAACTGGGGTGCAGAAAAATGGCAGCAGGTGCTCTGGACTGATGAGTCAAAATTTGAAATATTTGGCTGTAGCAGAAGGCAGTTTGTTCAGCGAAGGGCTGGAGAGCGGTACACGAATGAGTGTCTGCAGGCAACAGTGAAGCATGGTGGAGGTTCCTTGCAGTTTGGGGCTGCATTTCTGCAAATGGAGTTGGGGATTTGGTCAGAATTAATGGTCTCCTCAATGCTGAGAAGTACAGGCAGATACTTATCCATCATGCAATACCATCAGGAGGCATCTGATTGGCCCTAAATTTATTCTGCAGCATGACAACGACCCCAAACATACAACGAAAGTCATTAAGAACTATCTTCAGCGTAAAGAAGAACAAGGAGTCCTGGAAGTGATGGTATGGCCCCCACAGAGCCCTGATCTCAACATCATCGAGTCTGTCTGGGATTACATGAAGAGAGAGAAGCAACTGAGGCTGCCTAAATCCACAGAAGAACTGTGGTTAGTTCTCCAAGATGTTTGGGCCAACCTACCTGCCGAAGTTCCTTCAAAAACTGTGTGCAAGTGTACCTAGAAGAATTGATGCTGTTTTGAAGGCAAAGGGTGGTCACACCAAATATTGATTTGATGTAGATTTTTCTTCTGTTCACTCACTTTGCATTTTGTTAATTGATAAATATAAACTATTAACATGTCTATTTTTGAAAGCATTCTTACTTTACAGCATTTTTTCACACCTGCCTAAAACTTTTGTATATATATATATATATATATATATATATATATATATATATATATATATATATATATATATATATATATTTCATTTTCCAAAAGAGGTGCTGACCATAAGGCACTTTATATATGCATGTCTCTGCAGAGTTAAAAACAGTTCACAGCAATGACATATAAACCATGTATACCCTGCTTGATGACGCCTGACAAAGTTGGTTGCACACTTAATCTCTTTTTCTTTTAAACCTGGTCGCTAATAATTATGTGCATCAGACACTAGCTGCATAAAAACCATGTTTTGTACATCCTTGAAAATCACTTAGGTCTGTGGATTTACTTGCTATCTGTGAGATCTTTAGACACTGTGTGCTTTTACCTCTGTGGTGGAGACAATGTAACCCTCCCCAGCTGTGAAGACTGCTGGTATATACAAACACACATACTGATAGCATCTTCAGGACTTACTTAAGCTATATTCTATCCTTCATCTGAACAGTATAAACAGGGCAAATGACACCTAAAGGCATTTGTTTGTTAAACAAAGCAGGTAAATGGACAGGATCCCATTGGGCTTTGGTAATTGAGTGCTTAGCAGTCGTTATCTGGTTTATCTGCGAAAGAATCTAGAACTTATTACTAAGCTGCCTAAACTTTATTTGACATGGGGGTTGTATTGGCTCCCAACACTCCATCACCAATACTCAGTGTTTGGAAGGCAGGGCAATGGGGCTGACAGAATCAAATAGATCATTTGTGCTGAGGGTAATACGGTACAGATTGTTTTTTCAGCAGTTTGATTTGATTATATCCGATTACTCAAATGATAAGCAAATCAGTCCTTTTTGTTTCTTCTCTAAAATCATGATCCATTTCTATATTTTATTTTACCTACTGTATGATTAAGTTTTTTTGTTTTTTTTTTCAGGTTAAAAACATTTTTATTTTGCTTACCTTATTTAAGACCACAGCTGGGTCATACTTGGGGCCCAAAACAAACATCCTTTGCCCTCTTCGCACTACTCCACTGTAAACTCTGGCAAAAGCAACGAAATGCTCCTTGCCTTCTTTCTCTGGTGTGCTGTCTTTTAGAGTCATGGTCTCCATCTGCTTACTGAGTGGATCTGCACCTACAGTACAAGGGAAGAGAGTAAATCAACCCGAAATGGCCACAGACACCAGTATTTTACTAGGAAGCCTGCTTAGTTACATATATCGATGATTCTTATAAAACAAGCTGTTCATTCAATTTCAGAAATTCTACTTTCTGTTTTGTTAGTCGTTACAGACATGCCCCACAATCCTTAGAGATGCATTCACAAACCATTAGCATGTCTGTAAATCTAGACAATGCAGTCCTTTGCATTTATCGTCACTCTAATGCTTTATCAATACAGCTCCTGGTGTCTTTGCAGAGTGGGCCTTACATTTCCCTTGTCCAGCTGACTGAAGTTGTTTCTTCCAAAAGGACGCCTCTTCCTGATGAAGTTGTTTCTGAGGGTCCGTTGGGGTTGTTAAAAACCCATTTCTGTTTTTAACAATCATCAATCTGTCATGACATTTAGAAACCCATTGTGGCCAAAGACATACCAAACAGATCCTTTTTTTTTGTTTCCTAATGTCACCCGTAAGGGTCTCCACAGCTGAACCTCAGCTTTATGTGACTCTAATTTTGTCCTCTCCAACTACTTCCCATTCAACAGAACCTTCATTAACAACATATGGATAACCAAATATTGTATTTCTATGTGATAGAAAAATATGATTTGTTTAGCTTTTAAAAAGGTCATGATCTGTATTTCAGTTTCACTATAAAAGGTCCTATATCCTTGCATGAGTTACTGCTTTTTGTCTGTTCTGGTTATATAGCAGAACATTGGGCGAGTGTAATAACAATGCAAAAAAGTAGCAAAGCAAAGCAAAAAAAAAAATATTTTTTAATTTGTACCATAAAGCACATACTTCCCTTCTTAAAAATAATCTACCGCAGCATAACAATATTTTGTACAACATAAGAGGCTGCAGGTAAAAAAAATAAAAATAAAAATAAAAAAACAGACAGCAAAGTGTATTTCTGTTTGATGTGAAGATTGCAGGCTTGCCTTTTCTGTTCTCCCCAGTGGATGCTGCAGCCTCAGATGTATTGCCAGTAACAGCTTGTTCAGGGTTACCTGGCCCTTGACTAGCTACAAGCTTCTCTGCATGCCTCTGCCTGGCCAGTTCCCTTCGCTGTGCGATTTCCTCTTGAGTTAAAGGCCTGCAAATGTCCAAATCAAATGGTTATGTTTTAACACTTTCAATGTCGATTTTTCATTTTCTGGAAATGCAGCATGAATAGGGGTGTACAGAGACGTCTTTCCCATAACCCAGGGAAAGATAATAACTAATGAATGGTTATTGCTAATAACTAGATACCTTCTGGGAAAAAGGGACAAAGATCTATAGATGCAGCATCACACAGCCTGACAATCTACTTCCATTAAGAATGTTGTGTGCTTAATGGAAATGGTTGCTTTATGTAATTTTAAATGTAATGTTTTCGATTTGAAATGCATTTAAATAACCCTCACTCAGGAAACCAGTTACTACCTGACATTATAAACCTGGCAAATCACCATGAGTCATGAAGCAAAAAATGTTAATGGACACATTTTCTTTTTAGCATTACAGTGTTACAAACTAAACCACCATTATAGTGACACCAACAACAACAACAAAAAAAATCACTGATGCAAGAATCCATTGAATTGCAGCAGCTAATACTAGCTTGAACTGGAAACCCCCTGGTTCTCACCTAACCTTAACAATAACATGTGCACATATACACAGAGATGCCTATCGGATCCCAATTTCATACTGTGTCAACAACAAAGACAACAGATATCCTTTCACAAAATGGATAGGTTTTTTTTCCGCACTAACAGACAAGTGTGGCGACCCTCTGCACCAAAATGTCACAGGCTTAAATCCCAGCTTTGTACAGGGGTCACTGGGGTTAGTGGCTGCTTTCCAGGGAAACAACTCCAGAAGTTAACCCAGAGCCTTCAAACTCAGCAGCTTGTGTATGAGCAGGACTGGCCTGACACTGAAGACAGGGAAGTTTTTAGCTATACAAATCCTTCTTCTTTCACCAGGCCTCAGACACCTGAATATACATTTTATATACGGAAATTACATTACAGGTAGTTTAGTATACTTTATGAGTTCATCAACCTTTTATCAGACCCTTTGAACAATGAATGTGTTACAAATGTAATATGGCACACCACACAATGGCATATTAAGTAAAATGGGAAAACACAAAAGTTAAATATTCCAGCAGAGCTTAGATGACACAACAAGCTCACAAGTTCTAAGTCAAAACTGTCTTGGTTTTTCATGTATGAAGGTAAAACACTTTGCTTTTGAAATTTCTTTTTAATGCTATTACACTTTTGTTAAGGAAACCGTTAACCTCTGCTACGAGAATTGTGCAATTCGTATTGAATGAATTTACACCTGGATTCCAAGACAGCTTCTGTCAACGTCAGCTCATCACGATCAGTCAGCCAACTTACAGCCATTAGCAACTATGAAAGGGCCAGCTAACTCTGCCCAATACATGTTTGCACATGCCATAGAATTGTGCAGGCAGTGAATGAGGCAAGTTAAATACACACACGGTGCTTTGATTTTGCATTTTTTGCTAGTACTGTGGTTAACAGCAGATAGGAGTTTATAACGGAGACTTGCCTCTTCTGAAGAGCTTGAACTGCTGCTAATATAAGAATGTTGAATCAAGGGTTTTGGTTAATTCTTACATTTTAGACAATATATTTGTTTTTGTTGTATTGAACATTATTATATTATAATGTTACACAACAATATATATGTATATATATTATTTATTTTCACTTTGAAATTTTGAGGAGGCACTGCTTCCCTTGCCTCCTCTGAGGAGCCTCCACTGGTTGATAAGGCCTTAAAGTTATACAACACTGGTATAGAATACAAAGTTATAAGTTCTAAACTGTTGTAAAAGTTCTGAAAGTTGCCAGGCGAGAAGGGATGTGTTAAACTGGGCAGCCTGATGTTTGGTAGATTAGTGAAATGAAAAACTGAAAAACTGAGCACCATTTGAATATAAAGTATGATAATATAAATCATTTGTTTATGTACAAAAACTAGTGTAAAAAATAAACAAATGCTCAAAAGTCAGAGCATCGACTTTGCTGTGATGCTAGACCCACTGCCTAGCAGGGGGAAAACTGTACCCTCCCTTGGAAAAGAGTGCAGAACTAGTTTCTGGAAAACACAACTAAGGATTAAAGATCTCTGACTGAGCCAGTTGTGTAAAACATGGTTGGCAGCATGCGCCCATATAAACATGCCCAACATTACCATTTCATTTTCATCAAGAAGCCAATAATAATGTCATATAAATGTCCCTCTAAATTTTTTGAGACCCATTTTTACACCCCTTAATTATAAAAACAAATTCTGTAATTACAACAGAACAGCAACATGATCCCCTGATGGGGTCTTGACTTTAAAACAGTTAGAGCCTATAAGTCGAAACTAGTCTTTAACTCCCATGAGTAACTAAAGTCCATTCATTTGTTTTGCTTTTTTTATTTGCCTCCAGGATTCTCACAGTAAATGCAGTTAAAATTAGAAATCTACTTCACCAGAAGTTCCTGAGTTAAAAAAGACTACATTGCTCCCTGACCAACGAGAGCTCAACATCATTACTAGTATGTTAGTTCCACAGCAGGCACCATCTATTTTCATCTGCAGTATCAATGGAAAAGAGTTCCAAACCAGCAAATTAAATGCAGATTTTAATAAACCAATATAACCAAAACAGAGCAGATTTAATATCCGAACACTAAATGAAAGAGCTGCTTGGATGACAGAAGATTGTAGTAGGAATATACAAACATGTTCATTTTGCCCATCAGTAACTTACAGAAAAAACAGTTTTTACAGTTTCTAATAGTATATCATATGTCTGTTAATACATTTACTGTAACAAATCTCTACTACACTGCAAATCTTAAAGGAAAACTGTTACAGGAACTGATATTTGTAATTCTACTTTTTAATGAAACCATCCAGTACAAACTCCCAGGGAGTTGAAAATGCACACATGTCGGAGGCCGATGTTGTAAATGTATCCACATGTCAAGTTTGCACCCACTCAGTGCAATGCTTCCGTGACAAATGAAGTGTGAGCTTCAAAGTGGCCACAAAAAAGAAGAGCTTCTTTTAAGGACTGAAATAATAATGTGTTAATTATGAACGTGGTGGCACATATGCACCCATGCAACCGGAAGTGAAACCACAATAGGGGAGACCACTGAGATGACTGACAGCGACCCCCAGCCATTCAGAGCGGAACGGAGACGGGACAGACAGCAAGTATAAAAACTACACAAACTAGAGATGATTTCTACATCATTATTTTTGGTAAGAAAATTAAAAATAACGAGTGGTTTTACCAACGTTTATATTTACCAGAGTTTAACGAGCTTTACTGATTAAAATCGAAAAGCAGCAAGCCTATGTATATCCCAAAACCCCTAAAAAGGCAATTGCTTATCTTATATTTTCAGAATGTCAGCCTTTCTACGAAACCAGATTTTCTAAGAAAATTGGAACATTCACAGTTGACTTTTATACTGGCTGTGAGCTGAGAGAAAGTGCAGTACACCCCTCAAACAGCTCCATATATTACAGAGGGAATCACAAATAGAAATATGCCAAACTGGTCCCATGATTCCAGGTCTCTCGTTGACTGTTGGCTTGAGGACAAAGATATCTCACAGGCACTCTTGAGCCAGGCTAGAACATTTACAATTGTAAAATATATATATCCATATATGAAACACGACTAAGTGTACCGCGGCATTTCAAATTTACAGCTTGTTATTAATACACCAGTAGCATGACAGTATTTCTATTAAAAAAAAAAACACGAACAAGAAACACAATTGCTTCTTTCAAGTGTCCAAAGTTTCATTTTTATTTACTTTTTGTTTGATTAGCCACTCAGGCACCCATACTCTCATTCACAACTCAAGAAATGTATATATCTATTATTTTATAACACCCACCGCTGCAAGTATGAGGTAATGGTTTCCAAGACTTAAAGAATTTTAAAAACCACAAAGTAGATCAAGAAATCTGTGAGGGGAAAAAATGATACTAAAACTGTCTGCAAAAGACTTTGTCTGACTCTACAGTGAAAAAGCACAAACTTGCACATATTTTCCAGTTAACTTTTGAATGTGGTCTCTGGATTTCAAGAATCAAATAGGGATTCTCACTTTGATCACATTCTGATCAGACGTGACAGGCTGCTGGTAGTGTCTAATTGTTGATGGGTTCCCCGGCTAAGTGCATATTTTGACTCAATATGCTTTGCTGCTAATCCCAGGGGTCAAGGTCCCCATTTCCATGTTTGTTTTTTTATACAGCAGAACTTGGAATTCACACTAGCCCTGCACACAGCCCTGGATTTCTGAACTTTCGTTGTTTATGTATATTATTGAAATGACCAGGTGCCGGTTCCTGATAAGTCTGCTCTGAACTGATTGCACCTTTCACAGCATGAATACATCAGTCACACCTGAGTCTGCAGGGTTACTAACAGGAGTGGATCGTCTAACTAGTGAGGAATATGTTTAACATCAAACTCGGCTCCTGATCATTTCAATTATATACTGTACTTAATTGAAAGTATTTCTAAAACCCAGGACTGGGTACAGGGATAAAGTTAAAGAAACCCAATCCAACCAAAGAATATTGATTATATCTACAATAAATAACAAATTACAAAAAATTAACATCTGTAATATTATAAAATAAAGTGTTTATTTTCTCACCATTTCAAGGTGTTGGAAGACCAATCTATAACGCTGTGTTTAAACAGTTTTTTTTTTTTTTTTCTTGCTGTATTTGCTAAATGTTGTTACTGTTTCTAGTGGCACAGCTTGGAGAGGAAACTTAATATAAGCAGCTTGATGGTTCTGTTTTGTGCATAAGGCATTTTCTGGTAATATCAATCTTAATGCTAGCACAAGCCCGAAGGATACAAAGGAATTTCACTGGAGTTACTGGAAAACACAGCTTGTTGATTTAGAAGCTTCTGCTCATTTTTTGTCTCCAACTTTTAATTGGGGGTGCGTTGTACAGGACAAATTGCATCAATAGGAAAGAAGACACTATCAACTGAGATCACCAGTCCAAGGAAATCAACATCCTTAATCACATTATCAAACTAGAACAGCTTAGACTGTCTCATTTTCTACAGATACAATCTACTTTTGTGAAGAAAGCCGTATTAGTGGAGCTTGCTTTTTAAATTGCCAGCTGCAGTATTTTAAAGTTCACCTAGTGAATAACACTAGTGCATTACAGTGTACGCCCTAACCGTCCCTGCTCAATGACATCATCTGCCAATCAGACTTAAAGACATTTCAATGCAGAGCCTTGCTTAATTTTAGAACTCAGAAGCACCTAGAGAGTAAGGTTATTCACTCTCTCGAAGTATCCACACAACAATGATGAACTACATTGATCATTGCTATGGCAACAGCACATAATCATAACATTCTTGTACAGTAGAGGCATCACCAAGTGACTTGTAACACCTTCAGATCTGAAGCAGCATCATACACGAGGCAGAACACTTTCATATAATGACTTAAAACAGAAGCAGAGAAGCACTATGAAATACCACAGCGCAATTGAGATTGTATGGGTAATCAGCAGGGTTTACATCATGGAACATATGAGCTTATTATTATGCAAATGAGAAGAAACAAATTGTTTTCTAGAGCCCAGGTTATGAGCCTTGGTTATTATTACTATTGTAAACATCAATCATTAGTTTCTGGCTTATTTTAAAAACGGACGCACATTCAATCGTAAGCCTATTGCGGTAAATCTGACAAGTATTTCCAAGTTCCTCGTTTACTAAAACACAAAAGCAATCAAAGGTACGACAAGTTGATAGAAGGCAACACTATAATGAAGCACACCAACCAACTTAACTGTAGTTGATATAGGTTTTCTTCACTGACATTCAGTGACTTGTAACTCTATGCTAAAAGCAGAGATAAATGCTACTTGTAACCTGCTCAATATAGTACTTCACAGTTTCAAACTATTTGTACTAAAGAGATAATGTATACATTTTTTTAATTTAGTAAATCGCCAATTATTTTATTATTTTCTCCCAATTTGGTATATCCAATTATTTTTAGACTCAGCTCACCGCTACCACCCTCGCGCTAACTCGGGAGTGGCAAAGACGAACACATGCTGTCCTCCGAAGCATGTGCCGTCAGCTGACCGTTTTTTTTTCACACTGCAGACTCACCGTGCAGCCGCCTCAGAGCTACAGTGTCAGAGGACAACACAGCTCTGGGCAGCTTACAGGCAAGCCAGAGACTACAGGGGTCACTGGCGCTGAGCCGAAGACACCCTGGCCGACCTAAGCCCCACCCCCCCTCCGCCAGGCGGCGCTCGGCCAATTGTGCGCCACCCCCTGGGAGCTCCCATCTACAGTCGGCAATAGAATAGCCCGGACTCGAACCGGCGACCTTCACCAGATGTGCCACTTGGGAGCCCCTTGTGTACATTTTTTATGTAGCCCCATTATCTTAGTTCTTGACAAATATATATTTACTAAACTTTTATAAAACACTCAGGCTATCTTCATAGATCTAGGAGAAAAAAATATAGGAATTAAAGAAATATATATTTTTAAAAAATAGCTTTTTGGGGGGTAGTAGCTCGAAACACTACCTTAATATTCTTTTTGTCAAAAAACAAAAACATATTAATTGTTCTATTTATTTAGCATTCATAACAAAGCCAGAGAGAAACACAGGTCAGCTCCAGCAGTGTACTCACTGCATTGTACATGATTGAACAGTCATCAGTCATAAACAATGCTTTTTTTTGTTTTGTTTTTTTAAGACTTTAATAAATCTAGCTTTTGCCTAGGATTCACAATAGGGAGAATACACTTTTCAAAAGCACCAGTTAATTACAAAATGTTCAGCATAAAAAAAGCTAACAGAACAGGACTCCAGTGTTGTAATATATGATGCCAAACTGAGTTTTCATACTAACAGTAATAAAATGAAATCTAGATTGATTCCCTTGTGATCTATAAAGTGTCCAAAGATAGAAGTCCCAGCAAGGCCTACCGCTGTGAAACAGCAGCTTGCAATCTTCAGTTCTTCAGCAGGTGGAATACGTCATGGACACACAGTTAAATATCTGTTTGATCATTAGAATGGAAAGCTTCACTGTTTCTCATTAACCAAGATGATGTCATCTTCTTGCCAATAAATCTTTCTAAAACTATGACACTTACTCTCTCCCTCTACTTCATCATCTGCTATGATTAAGGCTTAGTTGCATGAGAAGGGTTTGTCTTCTAATTCCTAAGGGAGAATAATGAGAGCTCACCCAAGGATGTACTTCTGTTTTATTTAAGGCTGACAGCCAAATGTAAAAGAATGGGAGAGGAGATGCCAACTGCAGAGGACTGAACCATGCAATTATCAAACACTGGAGCAGAACACTTACACTTGAGTTATTTGATATGTTGTCTTGATTAACTAATATCTTTGCTGAGTGGATCCATGTGTCTAGCAGATATAATGTGGAAAAATCCCAAACTATGGTACATTTAGTCATGCTTAACCTATAAGCAAGTCTGTAATCTATAACAGAAGCTGCACTCTGAATGGGTAAAATCTCCGAATCACTAACTTAACAATTTGTTTTCAGTAGTAACAGAATTACAAACTCTGACTTTGATCAATCTTAAAGCAGACTTTAGTCTAATAGATTATTTCTCCCCACTGGTAAATGACTACAGCCAAAAAGTTGATTTAAATTGTTCAAAAACAGTGAAGAGCCAACGTGGCAAGCTTATATAGTTTCTGAGTTTGTAGTTTACAAAATCAATGTTACAAGTATCTGCCTGTCAATTTCTCAGTGTTACCACGATTTTTCTACCCTACTGGAACGTAGCATCACAGCTGCAAGCGCTTACTGATCATGAGGACTGGAGAGCAGCAAGTGACCACCGTTCCTGCTGTCAAGTCAGTCTCCACTTTTCACCCCCTGAACCTAAGCAACAGATGCTACCAAGACACTGAGCTGGAAAGTTTCCATGTTGACTCATCGGGTGCCCAGACAAACTAGCCCAGTGGGATTTCATCAGAACAAAGATTTTCGAACATGTGAATAACTTTTATTTTTTTCAAATTCTTCTTCAGTGTATCTTTCTAGCAACTATCTTACCACATACCCAGGTCAAACCCTTCCCAAAAAATTGTTCCTCAATCCTAATCAGTTCATACTATGTCATGCATGTTCAGTGAGATTTCCTATTATGTTTGTGGTAGAAATAAACTCTTTAAATCAGGTTCCAAATAATAATAAAAAAGCTCCCTACATCATCAGAAACACTGGGCTCTTTGTTATCTGCATATGTAGCACAGACATAAGGATTACAGCAATGCACATAACAAACAAACAAAAAAAAAAAATCTGCAAAGCGTTTCTGCTATCATATGCTTTCAATAATAAAAGCACTGTAACACAACTCTTTCAAGTCACAACGCAGCTTTCATTTGATAATCATATTAGCATGTTTCAGCACAAGTCACACAACATTAAGAGCTAGCAACAATGAAGCCGATATGTTGAGAGGTTTATTTGGAAAATAGCTGTGAATAGCATTTAATTATGTTAGTTTGTTAAAAACATAATATATATATATATATATATATATATATATATATATATATATATATATATATATATATATATATATATATATAGTATAAAAACAATACATATATATAGTGCTCAGTTTAGAAGGCAATTCTTCAATGCCCTACTGTCCTTTCAGAGGATAATCTGTTCTTTGGGTTTTATGGTTTTCTTAGATTAGTGTAAGAAACAAATACAGCTTTGCTTGGGCATGAGCCCATGAAGCCCACAGGAAAGGGTGACTGCAGACAGGTATTCCATATATTGTACCTGAGGGACATGTTGTAAAACATTATGGTTACATTCATCTTTTTAAATTTACTCCATAATGTCTAATGCTAAAAACAGCCACTCGGCAATGCATTATCAGTGCAAAAAAGCACTCAAAGTGAAGGAAAGAATCTGGCTGTACCATTGAGATCTCTACTGGTAAGTTTCACTGTTTTCTCCAGCAATAACAATACTAATAATAATTTAAAAAAAAAAAAAAGAAGCCATCACACTTCATATACCCTCACGGAACGCAAGACTAATCACTGATTAATGAGTCAACACTCCAGAGGCCACTGATAATCAAAGAGAAAGCATTTCACATGAAAGTCTCCAGACAGAAGCTCAAACACATCTGTAACTGTCTTCAGTAGCAGTCTCTTTCTTGATTAAGGCTTTTCAAGAAGACACAAAGTCCTGCTGGTTTACATAACATAAGCACTGTTCTCATGTAGATAACTCCATCTAGTGTTCATTTAGTGCATTTATTAACACCAGGACAAACCAACTCATGACCTGTTGGGGGGGAACCATGCCTGCCTTACTGATAAGGGTGGCCAGGCTATGCGCTCAGGATTGGCCTGTAATTAAATAAAGATGTGGTGGTCTCACATCACATATTAAAACAACATGTATTTATGTATTGCTAAATAAAACTCACTTAGCTCAGAGGCCAAGGGAGAGTAGAGACTATGCAAGGGGTAAAGGTGTTTTAAAGAAGTTGACTGTTCTTCACAGCACTGTGGTTCCTGTCACTCAAAATGGCAATAAAAAATGGTAACGTAATTGGTATGTTCCCAGCCAGTCAATTTTGATAATGCTATCGTTTAGAGCTGTTTTTGTTGTTGTTGGGGTATGAGAGAATATGCTTTATTTTACACAAGTTAGGGGAATGATGAATCGGATATTCTTTCTGTGTCTCATTCAGTATTACAGGGACACGTGCTTGTAAGGCTACAAACGAAACAAATATTTGACTGTATACTCAATCTAACCAGAATCATCGCATCGGCAAAGCACCCTGAGTGAAATTCCTAGCTGTCAGACCTGTCTCCTTTCAGATCCGTCTTGAATTTCAGTTTCAGCCAACACAACCAATCTAAAGTAAATTGGCTGAGTTTTGACAAACATGTTGAGCAGCGAGTCTACTGAATTGCATAAAACATGCCTACATGTCACTGCCAAGTGTGAATGGAGCATCGCTGCCCGAACTGCGTCTGCCAGGACGGCATTCTATTCTGTGGTGCACTTTTCTTAATCCGAGTACAAATTGTCTGAAGAAAAGCATATTAGCTCCAATCCCGAGTTTACCAACCAATCAGGATCCATATTGAAATGGGAACCTTGTGGCAATCAATATTTTTGCAGGGCAAATTTATACTTTCAAAGGAGCTTGTGAACTAATTGAAAATGAAGTAACACAGCAGAAAAATGCAACTGAGAATAACGCAGAACAAAAGAAAGGGTCTAGAGCAGGGGTGGGCAATTCCAGTCCTGGAGGGCCGGTGTCCCTCCTGGCTTTTGTTCCAACTTTGCCCTAAATTACTTAATTGGGCCAATTATTACCAATTATTGGTCTAATTAAGTAATTTAGAGCACAGTTGGAACAAAAGCCAGGAGGGACACCGGCCCTCCAGGACCGGAATTGCCCACCCCTGGTCTAGAGTAATCATCAAAAAGTGGCACATCGAATGAAACTTCGAGCATATCAGGTGGTCTGTTATACATGGTGGTTTTAAAGACAAGCGGCTTGAATCTCCCAGCTTACCTCTGTTTGTTTTGTGGCAGTGCCTTGGAATCAACAGCGAACATCTTGGAGACAAACACAATCACTGGAGCAGAATCATCACTCTTACATTCCATAAAAGCTGATACAAAATAAATAAAGAGAATTTAAAGTGTTACATTTATAGATAGGTTACATTTCAGAGTTTTATATTGAAACTGTGCAACCAGAGACACACCACAAATTATAAAGCAGCTAGCAGGTATGAACACTAAGATGATAACAGAAAAAGAAAAGCAATCTGGTACACAAATATATCATAACTCCGAAATACTTTAGTGAATGTCACACCTTTCAGTTCAATCTCAAATACTTAGATAAATGTGGGACTATGAGTGCACAATCTCATATGGGCTGCTGTTACAAACTTCAGAATTTACATGGAATGGTTTTATTATCAATGAGCTTCATGCTATAAAAACACTTTCATGTTTAGGCCAAGTCTTTTGAAATTTCCAGCATAAAGCACAAGCTGCCCTGACATGAACAAAAAATGTTATTTGATTGAAATATTACCAACATGACTTTTTTTAATAGCAAGAGAATGAAACAAACCTGTTGCACTATTTTGGCTGCATTATCTAAAACGCCATATTATTCAAAGCTGGGACTGCTCAGCCAATTTGGCAGTAGTCTGGGTCTTAATCTCAAAACTTTCACAGAATACATTGAAAGTGGGCTACAATGAAAAGGCAATTGAATCTGTGTGCCAAAAATGTTCTGTGATCTGAAAAAAAGGACTTGCAAGTAAAACTCCATATCCGTAGGAAAAATCTACCAGCAGCCAAATTCTCTTTCTTCTAATTGTAATGTGGAATAGCAGTATTTTCCATCGGACAATCCTCTTAAGTATAGCTTTTGCAGGTACCATAATACAGTGTGTAATGCATATAAAAAGAACAGCAGGACAGCAAAAACAATTCTAAAAATGCTCTCTTATCCATTGTGTAGTTTATAGCCAATTTAACAGGTAAGCTTTATTTAGTTCAGCATTACTGTCCGATTTCACACGTGTACAACAACGATCTCCAGCCACTACAGGAATACAGACTTAAAAAACAAATGGTAAAAAAAAAGTTCTGAACTAGTTTTCTGCTCATGTGATAAACAGCCTGGATGAAAATTGTGATTTTCTCTCTCTATATAGCTTACTTTATAGCCCCAGTAAAAAGTAATGTAACTAACTTACCTCGCTTGAGATCCTGTGTTTGGTCCGGTAGGGAATCAAACCGCCTAGCTCCGACACACATTAGCTTCTCTACCCTCTCGGCTGATATATCTAAAGGACTTGGTAGCTTAGTACACACCATAGCTGTATCAAGTGTTAAGAAGTTTAAAACCCAGTAATCATCATCCATAAATACAGTACTACTGTTAGAATGGCATTATTCAATCTAAAGTAATATACAGTAGATCTGCGTTTACAGTGCTAATTGGTGAGCTTCCTGGGAAAGCAAAGGATACTGAGCACAGCATGTGACACTGGAAGCCACTGACTACAGATAGCACTGAGGAGAACTTTAGGATCTGTATGCCGGAAGTCTCTTGCAGCAATTGTGAGTCCTAAGGAATGTACCATCTTTTCCACTTTATCCTTGTCCCTGGTTACAACAGAAATCACATATTAGAAATATACAGCTGTGAGCCTTACCTTATACTTACAAAACATCTTTTTGTACTGTAATACACAGCTGTTCACTAGAACCTGTTTCTTTCACACAAAACTCAATGGAGGAAACAACAGAATTTAACTGAACTGCTATCCCTGCAGAAATGCTTAACTCACAATGCAGAGAGATCCAGTGCACCAGAGAATAGATTTGGGATGCAGGACGATGGACACAAAATCTGGCAGCAGCTTTTACTTTTTTACCTCAGTACAGGGCATTAAAATAGACAACTGAATGAAGGGTTTTTAACTTGTACTGAATAATGCACCTCACAATAACCAAGCATCTCTTATAAAAAGCATTATTCTTTGAATAAGTAATACATTACCTTTTGATGACCACTGCTTCGTATAAACTCCAAATATTCGCCAATACTAACTGAACAAAGAGAGGCTTTTTCCCTTTCGACTAAAACATAAATAAAAATATGGTCATAGAAAATGACACAGCAGCAACCATTACACATATAACAAAAAACAAAGCTGCTTTTCAGGGGTTGGTATTGTTTCAGTGTGAGACTCAAGGACTTCTATGAAGAAGCTTTTTACAATGCACATGCTGTTGTGTTTAAATCAGTTTTTCCTCACTATTTTGATGCGCAACTGTTATGATAAATTGAAAGACTGAGGGTTGGAACACGTTATTTTTGTGTCCTTTTGATAAACTGAAGGAGACCTTGCCTGTTGCAAAACAGAATTTGTATTTGTGGACAAGTTACAAGTACCCTTTATGCTTTTGCTCCCACTGTAACAGAACAACATTCCAACCCCCAACCCTGTTACTCATTTCTGCACATAAATGAGTGACTTAATGGTGCGGCACCTACACCACAAAGCATAAAACATCACTGGGGAGACTGTCAGGCACCAATCTCCTATAATAGATAACAGACAGTGATAACAGTCACTTGGACAGATGCAGTACATCATTACCTGAGCCCCCTTCATTATCTTCTTTGCCTTGGCATTGAGATAAAAATCTCCCCACAGTGTCTTGAGCAGGACTTCAGCCTTAATACCCATTTTTTTACTATAAAGCTGGGCAAATTGTTGTACGCTGGAAAAAAAAGAAGTCACTGGAAAAATAGTTTTGTGGCATTCTGCATATGGTTAACCCAAGTAACAACATCTTAATTAAGATACTGCAGCCATTGTTTTTCCAGGGCAGATGCAACAGCCCTGCCAAACATGCTTAGTAAAAACTTTAGCTGGCACATCATCAGAGCCCCTGTTTAAACAAGGGCTGACCTGCTCTCTTTTCAGCCAAACAGGCAGCTTTAATCACACAAATCTAAGCGGTCTATCCTTTTTAATGAGGTCATTATGTAATTGTGCTACAAACACACAAGTGCTATTTAGGCCATTTCTGCACATTCTGTACTGTCCTTGTTTGAAGTACCTGGTGTAAACATTGAATATGACTTCTAGACAGACAGCAGCAAAGTGTAATCTGCATATCTGATAAATGATAATCCAGATGCAAATTACCTGTGAATCCCCACTTGAGATGCATTAACACATCCTATTGTATTGTCAGATGAAAGAGCAAACTGAAATCATTATTTTTCAAAGTTTTTGTCCAAATAACATCCACATTAAAAAAAGTGCATACGTATTACTAAAAGCACTGAAGCCTTATTAAAGTAAATGAAAGCTATTACAGTGCCTCATTTGCCCTTGTAACTAATTGAACTTTTCACTATATTTGCAGTAGTACAATGCTGCATTACATCTTTGCATCCCCTGTAATCATTAAAATCATAACGACTTCCTGACAGAAGTCTCATAAAGTCAATAACCCTATTCATATTCATCCTGCTAGGTTCACTTTCTGCTAGGCTTTTGTAACAGCAAGGTGCAATATTGGGAAACTTGCAGGTTTTTAGCATTACAAAAAAAACACTACATTTTAAATCAAGGCCCAATTCAGAAAAAATATAGACCTACATTTTATTTTATTTTGAGTATTTTATATTTACACTATTTTCAAAAAGGTGTAAGATTTCATTTAACTGCCTAGAACAGAGACAAGGCTCCACATAGTGGACAGTATACATACTGCATGTGCAGCTATATTTTAAAGTGATTAAACCTGTTCACCTCAACTATAGACATCTCAAAGAATGCAGGTCACTAACAAACAGCATGATCTCCTAAACAAACCAAACCTAATCCTCCACCTCATGAGCAGTAAATATAGAAGACTCAAAAGAAGTTTCATTGAGATTCTTTGCAACCTATTTTAAAAAAAGTTCTTTCAGGAATTAGATGAAGATCTTTACCTAAAGCCCCACCCATCTATTGCACTGGCAAAAACCACGTTCCCTTGGTCAGGTGAAAAGTACAGGTGTGAATCATCTGTCTCCTCCAGCCCTGCGCTCCAGTCATAGACCTGCTCTCCACTGGTGTTGTCACAACTCGCCTGGGAATCTGCATCCTTCTCAGCTCTCTCTTCTAAAACTTTGGAAGTAAAAAGAGACCCAGTGACTGCATTTACCTAAAAATAAAGCAACACGTTCATTATTAATTAAACCTCATCAGTCTATTTTCATTGTACTACCCTTTTGCCTTCCATGAACAACTCAACTTTAAGTATTTGGCTTTGGCTCAGGCGATATTTTATTGTAACAGGGCCATAAACTTTTGCAACCATTACAAAACAGAAGAAATACCTTATTTTTGTCACTCATGGCTGAAATACAATTGTAATTTTAAACACATTTTTCAAAATTTACAAACACATTTTTCAGCCTGCTGTTTTCTCAAAACTTAATCGTTAATCTGCAAGTTTGTGACTCCAAAGTTTAAAATATTGTCCGTTATGTTGGAATATAGTCCCAGTCTTGCCAGTGGGCCTGTCTTTTCAACTAAGAGTGTCTCTCAAGCCTGCACTGCCCCAATATGATTTTGTCTAATTTGCTAGCTTTGGAAGAGTATGCATTGTTGCATAAGCAAAAGCAAGGGGGTGTTTTCACAAATGACCTTTCCTGACAATTGTCAATCAGTTAAAAATGTACATCATAGGTTTTAATGATCAGAACTTTCCATTTGAGATTGTGTGTTGTGAAAAAAATAATCATACCTGTTCCAAGAGTTTTTGAAGGTGAGTGTAGATCTCTTGAGGAGTGAGTTTGAGTTCAACAATCAGTCTGTCTATTTTATTTATAATCAAGACTGGATGGATGTTTTCCAGCCAAGCTTGTCTTAAAACAGCTTGTGTCTGAAAAGCAAAAGAAAGACAGAGATCTAGTACTGTAGGTGGACAGACCTGCTGCATAGCCAGCATTATTACATGAGCACTGAGCACGTCTGAGGGAAAGATATTTAGCATTTCGCTACACACGCATCCAAAATATTTCTGTTTTACGACTTATCAATTCAACAATTTCTTGACAGCTAGTGTACAACTGGGATTATCCAGATTAACCTTTTACATGAAGAGATGTCTGTAATGTTGAAAGAATACAGGTTTGTGGCAAGCTGGCCTGAGCGGTGACGTCAGACCCACAAGAGAAACACACAGAGTGGTGAGTGAAATGGTGAATGCACTTGCTTGCGCGTTTTAATAATAAGAAACAACTGGTGAACAAAATAAAAGGTTTGAACAAACGAAAAACACTGTGGGCAAAACAAACGGCACGTTGGCCAAAACAGACAGACACTAACGAACAGGGGACGAACACTAAACACACAACAAGTATCGTGCTGGCCCTCCAGCACGAAAGCAATTGTTAGTTTACTTTTTAAATTCTCTCCTCACTCTCTCTCTCCCGTTCTTTCTCCCTGAACACCCAACTCTGAGTGAGTGAAACATACCTCTTATGCAGCTGTACCGAGACTCGATTGCTAATCAATCATTCAACTGGAATCTCGGTACATCTGCACGTGAACTAATTGTGCTCCCTGTGCTTCCATATTAATACCCACTTTAATCTGCACGTGGAGTGATTGTGCAATCCCTGTGCCTAAATACAAATATACATTTTAAAACACTTGTGCTACACAGACCCATTTCTATCCCATGCACCACTATATCCACATATAACAGACAACATGAAACACAAAGATACGCACAGGGGCGGGGCACACTGCCACAAGGTTACATAATATTGCCTCAAATATTTTATAGATCATTAAAATGGACTAACAGAGTTAATTGTAATGATTCTGTGTTACAGAATGAAGAAAGCTACTGTGCTAAGAAATGACAACACAGGGTTCCAAGCAGGGACATTGCAGCAAGCCTCAAGCTGCTTTACAGTACAGAACTTTCAAAAAAATAAAAGAGGCAGAAAGGGGCATTATTTAAAACAACTTTTGGATGACTGGTTGGCAGGGCACGGATAATACAATTGCGCACACCTGCCACGGTTTGATATCCCTCAGAAATGATTTCCCATCCCATGCGTGACAGAAAAGGACTAACTGTACGGGAGTAAGCATGCGCTTAATTTCCATTTCAAAACCTTTGACATAACAATTCTAGTTCTTTTAGAAAACTATTTCAACACTTAGATTATTGACACAGAAAACCCTACCTTCCTACCCACTGGCGCCTATATTTATGTTTGTATTATGCTTTGTTTATTCAAGGCTCTTATTCTATGTAATTAATCTAAAAAATGAAAGAAGAAACAAAATAAAAAACAGAAAATTGCAATTTTACATTCCAACTCAATTAGAGTTAATTAGTCAATAGAAAACAACATCAGCACCCAGCACAGGGAAGAAGGTCATGACCATTAGTGTCTTACAGTTTGCTCGAGGACACTAAAGCACCCCCCTGCAGTGATCTAGCGAGAACGGACACACCTCAGAAAGTCACTGCTGATAATATACAGTGCCTTGCGAAAGTATTCGGCCCCCTTGAACTTTGCGACCTTTTGCCACATTTCAGGCTTCAAACATAAAGATATGAAACTGTAATTTTTTGTGAAGAATCAACAACAAGTGGGACACAATCATGAAGTGGAACGAAATTTTTATTGGATATTTCAAACTTTTTAACAAATAAAAACTGAAAAATTGGCAAAATTATTCAGCCCCTTTACTTTCAGTGCAGCAAACTCTCTCAGAAGTTCAGTGAGGATCTCTGAATGATCCAATGTTGACCTAAATGACTAATGATGATAAATAGAATCCACCTGTGTGTAATCAAGTCTCCGATAAATGCACCTGCACTGTGATAGTCTCAGAGGTCCGTTTAAAGCGCAGAGAGCATCATGAAGAACAAGGAACACACCAGGCAGGTCCCGAGATACTGTTGTGCAGAAGTTTAAAGCGGATTTGGATACAAAAAGATTTCCCAAGCTTTAAACATCCCAAGGAGCACTGTGCAAGATAATATTGAAATGGAAGGAGTATCAGACCACTGCAAATCTACCAAGACCTGGCCCCTCTAAACTTTCAGCTCATACAAGGAGAAGACTGATCAGAGACGCAGCCAAGAGGCCCATGATCACTCTGGATGAACTGCAGAGATCTACAGCTGAGGTGGGAGACTCTGTCCATAGGACAACAATCAGTCAGATACTGCACAAATCTGGCCTTTATGGAAGAGTGGCAAGAAGAAAGCCATTTCTTAAAGATATCCATAAAAGTGTCATTTACAGTTTGCCACAAGCCACCTGGGAGACAAAACATGTGGAAGAAGGTGCTCTGGTCAGATGAAACCAAAATCGAACTTTTTGGCAACAATGCAAAACGTTATGTTTGGCGTAAAGCAACACAGCTCATCACCCTGAACACACCATCCCCACTGTCAAACATGGTGGTGGCAGCATCATCATGGTTTGGGCCTGCTTTTCTTCAGCAGGGACAGGGAAGATGGTTAAAATTGATGGGAAGATGGATGGAGCCAAATACAGGACCATTCTGGAAGAAAACCTGATGGAGTCTGCAAAAAGACCTGAGACTGGACGGAGATTTGTCTTCCAACAAGACAATGATCCAAAACATAAAGCAAAATCTACAATGGAATGGTTCACAAATAAAACATATCCAGGTGTTAGAATGGCCAAGTCAAAGTCCAGACCTGAATCCAATCGAGAATCTGTGGAAAGAACTGAAAACTGCTGTTCACAAATGCTCTCCATCCAACCTCACTGAGCTCGAGCTGTTTTGCAAGGAGGAATGGGCAAAAATTTCAGTCTCTCGATGTGCAAAAAACTGATAGAGACATACCCCAGCGACTTACAGCTGTAATCGCAGCAAAAGGTGGCTACAAAGTATTAACTTAAGGGGCTGAATAATTTTGCACGCCCAATTTTTCAGTTTTTTATTTGTTAAAAAAGTTTGAAATATCCAATAAATTTCGTTCCACTTCATGATTGTGTCCCACTTGTTGTTGATTCTTCACAAAAAATTACAGTTTCATATCTTTATGTTTGAAGCCTGAAATGTGGCAAAAGGTCGCAAAGTTCAAGGGGGCCGAATACTTTCGCAAGGCACTGTACACACAAGCTCCCCTACCTGAGGACAGACTCCTTCCACTGCATCCACAACCACGACGGCCCCATCACACAGCCGCACCGCCGTCGACACCTCCGAAGAGAAGTCTACATGGCCCGGAGAGTCTATGAGGTTGATGAGGTAGTCACTGCCGTCTGTAAGCAAACCATTAATCACAAGTCAACAACCACCTTCAGACTTGATTCTGTGTCTACCGTACCTCTGAGAGTTTCACGAGAAACTTAATTAAACATGAATACGTTTAGTCTACAGTAGTGCCGTTGATTGCCGCCTGGTAATTGTTAACCTAACAGGTGACATTTCAATACATTAATATACAGTAGCAATCGTTTCCAATCTGTAAATAAATCTTCTAGCTTATTTTGAAACAAGAGGGCTTTTTGGATGAATCCCATAACACACCATCAATATACCTGCCCTTCATCATCACAAGTTTTTACTAGTACTTTTCTGCTTCATCAAAAATGGACTTTTGCTCAGACTTACCACTTGTAAAATGCAGTGATATGGCACTGGACTTCATTGTAATTCCTCGTATCTGCTCATCTTCTCTGCTGTCCATATATCTCAACTGCAATAACCAAAAACATACAACATACTTCATGCTGCTTTAAAAGTGAAATAGAGCTCCTGACATTGATTTTCTTTGTTTTTGGAAATATACATCTTTTAGTGGCACACAGTAATAACTGTCTTTACTGGCTGTATTGCAAGCACAATGATATTCCATTATCATGCCTGGGGACATAGCGTGAAGGATATGGCATCTTTTGTACACATGAAGAACATTATCTTTACCATCTGAAAACATACAGTACGTTTGAAAAAGTGTATGATATGTGAGCTGTTAAAAAGCGATGCTAGCTTAATAATACATTAATATACAGTATGTGCAAGACACTTGCTTGCTTCAGTGAATGAATTCTGAGTAGGTCTGTCTTTATGTAGAATATGAAATTCTCCTGCATGTAAACAGATAATTATGATATTTATTTCCGGTATACAAATAATCATAGCCACTTAAATTCGTACTGATTGTATTATTAATGCAGATTATATGTTACTAGGTGATTGAAGGCAGAGAAAAACCTTTGGCTAGCTGTAGTGAGATACTGCATGAGAAACAGGGTGTCCTGCAGGGTTTTCCATAATTTACTATTGATGTTCCTTCTCTTTTAAATAAGTCATGCTACCTTGCTTGGTATTTGCCAGCAATCTTTTGTTAAGAGAATTTTGTATTGAAGTCTGTATATTGTTACATCATGTGGCATGAAAGAAATAGACTGGAGACAGAAACTTTATTTGATTCAATAATATTGTGGGTATATATTTCATGAGATCACAAGAAATATGAGCGCTTAGGCAAATTACAATCATTTACACAATATTTAATAATTTAACAACTTTCAGTACTCTACTTTGATTACAAAGTTGACTAGACTATAAGACTTATCAGGTTAAGTTTACCTACAACAATATGCATGAAAGAACTAGACGTTTCTCATCAATTGCTGTACGTTTCTCTTACACGTCTTCAATGGATTTGGCCTGCTGAAATGTTCCCTGTACTTGAACTCCATGCATTCATATAACGTTATCATATTAAACGCATCACCTACCTTTCCTGCCAACCGACTGGAAAAAATGCCACTGCTGGCGATAAGACAATCTGCTAAAGTTGTTTTTCCTACAAAAGTAAAACAGAGGTTTATTTGGTGTGTGAGGTGCGGGGGAGTTTAATGGTGTATCTAGCTAAGCAAGACACACGAATAAATTCTACGCTCTCAAATAATTACATGCGTTGTTTTTCAAAGACTGATGAGTATCATAGATGAGTATCACTGTTTGTGTTGCAGAATATATTTTATTCCTGTCTATTCTGAACTACCACCATTGGCTTATAATATTCTGACTTAAGTCATCCCACTCACTAGTAAGACTCAGCCCCCAAGGTACACAGCAGTGGTTCAGTTGTCACTGAAGCAGTGATCTTACCATGGTCCACGTGAGCTAAAATGCATATATTCCTGATGTTTGATGTATTTTTCTGCAGTGCAACGATTTTTTCCAAACTTGTCAGCCCCATATTTGGTTGTCTGCAAAACATACATAAGAGCAGTACAAGATGCAACATAAACATAAACAAGATGCTAACGATTTTAATAATTAGGAGTTCTGCGGCTACACTACTGAGATGTCATCATTGGTCTATGCATGGCTTTAGCTTCCTGGTAGAATCCTAGTTGCTTCAGGCCACAATTTGTGTTTCATGATTCCAAATCAATCATGTGACACAATGGCCTATATTTTACACAGTGGGCAAAAAGCAGACAAATGGCCAACTCCATAGTAAATGCCTGACGCAGGCAAGTGGAAAACCGTGCCCTGGCTATGACCTAAACTGTATTGGCTCTACCTGCTCTCCCACGTGATTTTTCTAGAATAACAAAGCATAATGTGAGACCTCATTTTTATTCCAGACTTGCTTATGTGTGTGGGGTTTATTTTTTATATAGGAAATATGGAATAGCATTATACATCCAGGATCCTATAGAATACTGGTGTGTCACATCATTGGTCCTTTTTAGGCTTATGGGAACCAGACTCCAGCACACAAGAACACAAAATACAACTGCAAAGGCTTTAGTACAGCTGATACATTCTGTTTATCTTGTAATCTAGCCGATGAGAAGTACAGTAGAATTCAGTAACTTCCCCAAACCGATGGAATCAGAGAATAAGACCGTTCACAGGAACATGTTCATAATAATAATAATAATAATAATAATAATAATAATAATAATAATAATAAAGAAATAAACCTTGCCCTTTTTGTTAGATCTGTAATATTACTGGCTCATTATATTATGAAGCATGATCAATATCTTGTCTTTTGGTGTACATTCTAATAAAATACAGTGTGATATCATTGATGTACTAAATTCACTCTGTATATCGTAGTCGAAAATGTTGCTTGCCATTACAAAATGACAATGTAACTAATGAATCGATACCGTATTAATCCACGGTGTACCGTACAAGAATAAACAGACACCTACTGGCAGACTGACTCTAAAACGAATTACTTTTACTGAACTAAACATAAAAACAAAACATGCTTCGCGCCCTATGAACTAACATTATATAAATTACATACATTTCTAAAAACACAACTCACGTTGCTTCTCACTATCCCGGAAGCCGCGGATTTACTTATAGCCTTTAACCTTTCACCCTATGACGCGTTGGTAAAAACCTTGCGTAGTTGCTAAGATGCTATGAAGTTGCTATGTGACGCTGTGCTTCCCTAGTAACTGCTCAGTTACTGCGCTCGAGATGTTTATCTGAGCGGAGAGCAACAAGGAAAGGCAGTAAGGAGGTGATGGGATGCAGCTTTCTGAGTTTGTTTTGAATAATATTAACATCTTAGTGCACGGAGACAAGAAAAATGACGCGCAAATGTGTATGTGAACTCTGTAACTGTGGGTGAGTTTTATTCATTGCATTGTAATCTAACTGCACAGAGAACGCATCACTGTTTTTATTTCAGATACATATGGAAATACATCTATTTAATTGCAAATGCATGAGTAAAATGTATTAGAGAATAAATGATTCCGTTATTTGGGATCATGCCAATGTTTATAAATATTACCACCCCAATAAATGTAAAATCATAGCAAAAACACAAAGCTTACTAAATCTGAGTGAAGTATTTTAAAACATAAATAGATGCGTAAGTACAAAGACAAGAACTAGCCGTACTGGTATTATTATTATGGAGCAATGCAAAAGAAGAGGTTCAGTAAGATAATGCATGCTATAGAGCTATGAATAAGATAGTGGCACTGGTCTGTTGAAGACAATAAAACTGTATAAAGGTTACCTTAACATTAAGATGTGTTTTTTTTTTTTTTTTTTTTTTTTTAACTGAGCGGTCTTATCCTGTGAGCTTACTTTGAATCTCTAGTTAGAATCTCTACTGATCCTTCATACAAAATGGTAGTTTTGTTTTCATTTGCACAGATATTCATAAAAGTAACAGAGTACAAGATTAGGGTAAATTACCCCATTTAAATGATTTGGCCCAAAAATAGGTGTATTGTTTTTATGCACTTTACAAAACAACCATATTATTATATTAAACAATTATATTAAAACTGTTAAAATAGAAAATCCTAGTTTGTTACGTTAAGATTTTTTTTAATGATTATATTTAAAGTTGGATGGAAGTTACAATACATGATAGTTTAAGTATGAGAATATTTATTTCATTATTCCAAACAAGAAGCAGTCTGTTTTCTATATTACCTCTTAAAGTTAGCCGTGTTTTCAAATGGGATTTGGTTGCTAAGGAACGTCACCAAGGGATTGTCGTTTGTATGAGTCGAGCTAAGGTCCTCTAATACAGTACAGTGCATTGTAAAGTGAAGCTATTCACAGTGATGAGTAAACACTAGGCTTTGCCAACAAGTATAGTGACGTTGCAATCCGTTTGGGAAGTTTGCTGTTAGCTAACATGATATTATTTGCCCTCCATTCATAACTTTAATACTGTTATCCACAAACTCTAACAACACTGCAAAATAAACTTCTGAACAAAGTGTATTTTTCTAAACCAAACATAGTATTAGTAGTGTTTGTAAATAGTGTAGTGGCTTATATTTCTTTGCAGTTTCAGAAAACTTTTATACATTTATATTTCATTTGTGGGAGAGATGTTCCTAAAATGAATAAACAGGAGTGTAAATATTCACTGAGCTTGTGGGATGAACTTGATTTAGCACTGGTTCTAACAAACACTCAAGTGAGTAGAGGTCATTACACTGTGGCTAACTAGTAAATGTTTATTACATGGAAAAGAAGGTAGTGGAAGCCTTAAATGGCATATAGTCAGCAGAAAGCCATACTGTACTATAGTATACCTTATTAGATACTCTTTAATTGCAAGCAGATAGGCAAGCCAAGCAATTGCGTTTATTTACAAATAACAATCTCAATTAGCTTGTTAATGATTTCTCAATACTTTCAATGCGATGGTAATTAAGAGACAAGGTGCCACAGCAGTTTGTTTGTTGAACTGGTTACCACAGCAAGTAGTACACAAACCATGAGCCACAGGCAAGCTCTTGAAATCAAAGGATAATTATAACTGGATGCTTTAGAACCAAGCACATCCTTTTGTATTTTCATCTTTAATGATCAATCAGCAGCTGGTCCATAATGGTTAGTGGAGGAACCCATAATGTTCTTGATTTGATTTGATCTGGTTCTGCAGTTACGCTCCTGAGTGGCTAAAGTGGAAACTGCAATTGTGTTGATTGTAATATTCTAGCTGATGGCCAATGTAAGTGAAGTGTATAATTGTTGGATAATTCAAGCTAGAATACAAACGCAGGTGTATTCCTTGTGGAAACCACAGTGTCTGGGTTTTTTTTATAAGTATTGTTTTCAAATACAACAAGAGCTGCAGTTATGGCTGGGCTGGTTATGGCAAATTCCAGAGGCAACACATTTCCAAATTTTCTGGGGAAAAAAAATAAAATAATTTAAATAAATAAATAAACAGTTTTTGAGACTTAGAATTTAAGATGGAAAGATAACTAGATAACTAATGCACTTGAGGCTATTGGTAGGTGTCAGTTCCATCTGGTAACTGAGTGGGCTCAAGCCTTTGGGCTTTTCTGGAATAGAACATAGAGCTTCTGAACCCTTTTCTCAGTGCTGATCCTGACACTTGCCCAAAGCTGTTGCAAACCCAGCCTCTCCTAGCAGGAGTTGCCATGACCGTGATGAACAGAACTCATACTAATGAGGGATCAGAGAAGCTACAGGGAATTCAAAAGCTGAAGGGCAATCAGACCTAAAATAGTGCACTGTACCAGCCTGAAAATGATGTCATACAGAATGTTTCTGTTGAACAGCACCCTTTCATTCCTTAATGATAACCTTATAATCTCTTTGTCCCTTATAGTTCCTAATAGCTGTTGCACAGGGAGTGAAACAGTGTCATCACATGTTAAATAGACTTTACCAGAGCCCAAGTGAATTGGAGTTTGACCTCATTTTGTCTCATCACACAGCCATAATCATGTTCTCATCAATAGATACTCTTAACAGGGACACAATGGTCAGAAAAGTGATTTTCATTTGAGAGTGATTTGTAATCATGGTGAGGAGCTCAGTGCAGAATTATAGTGTGTGCTCAAGGAGAGATGAAGGGCAGGCTATGATTTAGATAAAGGACAACACATTTACCCTGACTGCTTTGGAAACAGCTTATATGCAAATCAGTGCCCTTCCACTGAATAGCCCAACACAGATTTAGCTGGTTTAGCTGTTATAAATATGTTGCCTATAAATCTATTTATTTTTGGAAATGTATTACTTATAGTGGTTGCTTTATTATTGAAGCCTTTGTGTGTGTCACGTTGAGTTATCAAAGACTTAAACTGACAGTATCAGCTGCCTTCATTAGCCTGTAGGGCAGCAAACTCATATTTTAAATGACGAAACTTTGTTTCTCCATGTCTGTGTTTTTAATAGGCGCCACCGTTGCCCACATCAGCCAACAGGGCTATTTGAGAAAAGCAAGCAGCCCTGCAGCGTGACTGAATATGCTGAGAAGTATCCCGAGTATGAGGGTGTCCACCCTCGACAAAGCATGAAACCCAAACAAGAGTACAAAGCAGGTCGGGATCTCATGGACGGAACCACCACTTTCAAGTACAGCTTTCTTTTCCCTTTTAACTCAGCCATATACAATAGACGAGCATTGGGGGATGCGCAGCGTACGCACGTCCTGTTAGTACAGTGGAGGGCTGCTGGTTGCTAAACATACATTATAAGCCTGCATGTCGCTTATAAAGTTTTAAATGTGTAATCGCACAGATGTAGTGATGTGGATGCGTGAAGGAAAGACACAGTTGACTCTGTCATCTGGGATCATAATTCTATTTTACAGATCTGATTACATTCCGTTTGAAGTAACACGTCGTCCTGGCCGTGTGCAAGAGGAGTATAAGCCGGGTTCTGGTCACATTGACCTTGGTACGACCTACAAGATGGACTACAACCCATACAAGGTGCAAGCGTTTGTAGCTGCCAGGCCAAAAGAAAGACTGCATGCAACTGGAGCGAAACTGGACACTATGCCAACTTACAAAGGTGTTACATTTTATTATTTTATTTTAATAAGACTGTAAATGCCTATTGAATGAACCCTAAAATGTGTTGCTGTTATTTTTTAGTATTAGTATGAAGGCAAATACAAATGCAAATAGGAAGTACAGTATGTGCTGCTATCTTAATGTGCTATTGAATTATTAGAATGCATCTGTAAATAGAGTTGCATTTTCTTTGTATGTGTGGTTTCATTTCTGTGACTTTAAAAACATGTTTTGTTTTGTTTTATTATTAAATACCATACTATATATGACTATATATTGTATTGTATCAGCTTGGTGACCATAATGAAAATGATGATGAAGTATACACATGCAGTATATATGCATATACTTTAACATTATAAATAAAGAATAATTAAAACATTTCTTTCTTTTCAAAGATGATTTCAGAGTATGGGAATTCTCAAAGCGGGAACCAACTAAACCAGAACCATCCTACCGTCCTTCCTCGTCAAAGTTTGCAAATCTTACTACATTCCAAAATGATTTTGCTCCCAAAGGCCTTGTTCCCAGAGAAAGTTTTAAACCACCTAATATGGCCAGGCTCTCTGATGCCCCCTTTGAGAGCCTCACAAGTCATCGCATTTCCTACATCCCTCATCAGCTCGGGGCAAAGTTTGTCAAACCCAAAGAAGACTACAAACCTAGTGATCAACCTTTCGAAGATCTCACAATCCATCGGTGTGATTTTCAGGGCCTGCCCGGGGAGCTCTCCAAGAGCTGCAAACCTGATTTCTCAAAGGTTACCTCAGATGCCCGCTTCGACGGTAGCACTGAGTTCCGTGATCGCTTTCAGCAATGGCCTGTCACCTTGCCTAAGGTCCATAAATTACCTGAATACGTCACTCCAGAAGGGCACATGGATTTGAGCACTACGTCCAATATGGATTACGTTGGGCATAAAGTTCAACCATTTATTCCAAAAAGGCCAATCTCCCGTGGAAGGAGAAGTAGTGTAGCATTCCAGGGAAACACCACCATGAAAGAAGACTTCAGGAAATGGGAAGTACGTAAACAAGAGATGATCAAGAACAAGGAAGAAATGGGAATACCGAGTGGGAAGTTTGATGGCTTGTCAACCTTTCAAGCTCATTATATCCCTCATCAGTTAAACCCAATACAAAGCTTCAAGCCTCAAAATGTTGTCACAAGAAGCTTGGCTCCATTTTATGATGGTACTATGTATCGCACAGAATATACTTCGAAGAAACCAGATTTATGTCCAGCAAGTTTTCAGGAACCACCAGGATATGTCTTTGACGATGTTGACCACCGTGGGCACAAGTACTTCCGCAAGATGTTAACACCATTGGGAAGCAAATCCATTTTGACAAATGGAATACCTGTTCCCAGCGAGGTGGCTGTGATGTCATAAACCTTAAATGTCTAAGAAATGTTTACCAATCAATAACCTTATACAGCACTTTTTGGTCTACTCTGAATCAGTTTCTAAGCACCTTATCAATATATACAGAGATGCTGTATTTGTACTATAAAAAAAAAAATCGTTACGTATATTTTTTATAATGACAATCTTCTTCAAATTCTAGAATGATTAATGTAATTACCATTTTATTATTTTACATTGATCATGATCAAATCTCATATTTTCAAGAAAATTATCATTTTTCTTCTAGAAATTGAAGATCTGTAAACGGCTTGGGGCATCATGTTATATATTTATATCACTGAAATGACTAGATTATTTATACCCCAGAGACTTTTACAGCATTCTCTCTACCTCCTGGGATCTATGTATCGATTACACAACATGTGGGTTTATAGTACATTCATATAGGAAACTAGGAATGATCTTCAGGTGAGGTAGTAAATTTACTTACAGCTAAATATTATAATTGTGTTAAAAAAGACATTTGTAATAAGTCATTCGGATGAGACGTAAAACCGAGGTCCTACTGCAAGTGACTCTGCAGCAGCAGTTGTGATGCATAGTTCACCCCCTAGTCTCTGTAAGTCGCTTTGGATAAAAGTGTCTGCTAAATGACTAATTAATAATAAGTAGCACACAGAAGTCAGAAGACATGGTATTCTCTAATGCTTTTAATTCCTTTACTCCAAAGCAGAATCTTAGTATAGAACGGGGTTTATCTATAAAAATATTTTTTCCATTGCTGTAGATTTATATATATATATATATGAGAGAGGGAGAGATTGATTTTTTAAATGTTGTATTGACACAGAATTAGCATGTATTTAGTTGAAAAATGAATATGTATAACTGAAAATAAATTGTATTTTTTTAAAAATACAGTCTGTGTTAACATTTTGTAACTTACATTTTACTCAAACCTGTCTATTTATATTTAATAACATATATATATATATATATATATATATATATATATATATATATATATATATATATATATATATATATAATTTACTTACCCAATTTGAATGTTTACTCACTTACTTATTTCACTGCACTGCACTGTACTTTGTGGGACTTATAGTATATTTGGGCATCCTCATATGTGTTCTCAATATAAGTGTATTTGTGTTATTTTATTGTATTCATTTACATTATTGTTACACTTTTTCAGTTATGACAGGAATCATAAAAAAAACACACACACAACACATAGACATATCTTTTCAGTTTGTCCCAACATCTTTTATATGTTTATTGAATTTCTGTAAAGTTGGTGCTAATTTTAAAAGTCGTTACTTATAAACAACCTACACATATTACAGTAAATATCAGTAGCTACAAAGGAATGTTGAGCATGTGTTTCTTAGAATGTTTGCAAAGTACTGTAGACGTTGCGTTAGTTGAAAAACATTTCAAAAAAATATTTCTTGCAGTAATATGTCCTAAATGCACATGTCACCAGGAAGAAAGTTATAATCAACACAATCGATAGAGCTTACTAGCAAGTGCTAAATGCAGAGGGGTAGTATTTAAATCTTAAATACAAGGTACGAAGAAATTTTAATCAGAAACTTTGGTAGTAAGAAAATAAAGTCCCAAACATCTTTTATAACACAATGTACAAGATACCATATTGCACTTTAAACATAATATATACAAGTACTATTTTACAATGCACTCCATTAATTTAAAAAATAAGACACACACAAAAAAGGGTTAACAAAATCAATGAAGAATCAAGACCCTTTAGAAATGAAGGAAGCTTAAGGCACAGGTTTGGTGCAAGGTTACTCTACCTCTCTTAATGCACCTTGGGATTCAGTTTTAACAGTGTAGCACTTGTTACTGAAAACAGAGCAGTATAAAAATGTTTATATTTAGGATTCTAATACTGACAAATTTTTAATAAGAGTCGCTTGCATTTTTCATCATTATCGTCAAAGGATTAGCTGATTAACAAACTAAACAATACAATTATCCAAACAATATATTCTAGTAACCATGTTACAGAATTCAATTATCAACAAAGATTCTCAAAATGTGTCATATTAAAATAAACCATACAAATAGAAACCAAAAGTTAAAATCCTACGTCTTTAATAATAGTAACACCATTTTCTAACAGCCTACTCTGAGAGAATAGCTTTCTGGAAAATCAATGCTTTGTAAACATTTTTATTTTATTTTATGGTACCAATCTGAAAACCAGAATGGTTACCATAAGCAACATCAGAAGCCCAATTCAGATTTGGGTAGCCTTAGAATGTATACAGTCAATTCTGGACTGCTGGCTACTGAAAAGATATCGTGACACAACATTTTACTACCCTGTCAAAACATGTATTCCCTTCAGCAGGAAATAATACAAAGAAAGAAAAAAAAGTGGTATATTTTATCAACACACTCATTTAAATGTCTAGTGATATATTGTTAGTATGTTACTATTATTATTACACCTTGAACTCATACTGTAAATGAGTATAACGAAGCAGATGGTGAAGTCAATTTAATTTTAATACGAAGCTGGACAGGGTCAGGTCAACCCCTCTATGAACAGAGTGACATTCTGTGTGGGCTGGTACTCCACCACTTTCAATGTAGTGCAGACGTTGAGAGAAAAAATACACAGTGTGATAATATTAGAACCCCCCTCTGGATTCTGTGGATTACATGCTAATGCAAAACAAATCACACAATTCAGCCTCACTTTCTTGATCAGCTTGTCAACGCATGATTTACAAAACCAAGCGTTTTCATATTTAGGTCTTCTTGCAATAACTGCCAAGCGTTGCTCTGTTGCTCAGATGAGTGTTACCACTTCTACTTCTGCACTAATCATATTTTATTATAAACAGCGTAGACCAAATACACAGCATGTTATTATTTTTTTTTTAAGATTCAGATTCTCAGTATTGCATCCCTCAATAAAAAGTGTGCAGTTTCCTAATTGTTTATTTCCTTCATAACTTTTTTTTCACTCTTGTTCCAAATATTCTAAAATGCAATGCTCATACAGCACTCAAACTCACATGGATGCAACCATAACAGCTTTTTTCAGGGTGAAAGTTTTAGCCACCTGAGCAGGTGCTTAAAAACAGAAGTGAGTGTTGTGTGTGTGCGTGTGCGTGTGCGTGTGCGTGTGCGTGTGTGTGTGTGTGTGTGTGTGTGCGGTGCGGTGCGGGTGGGTGTGTGTGTGTGTGTGTGTGCGGGCGGGCGGGCGACGGGCGTGTGTGTGTGTTGCATCATTTTAGGTGGTCCATTACCCACAGAAGCATGTTCTATTGATATTAGACATGACAGGGTTTAGCATTTTAGTGAGGTGATACACAAGGAAGGGGCGCTGCACTTTCAGCTCGTAGAAGTTTCTCTTGCTGCTAAGAAAGTTGTGATGGATACGATCCAGCACTAAAGATACACTGTTCAGACGAACCAGTATCAGGTGTGATTATATAATTAGTCTTTAAGGTGCTGAATGGATGTGTTTAAAATACAAGATATAACCAAACGTAATCTCGTTCCATGATGTCAATAATGTGCAGTAAAGTAATTTAAAAAAAATAAAAGGTTAAAGAACGATAGGATGCAGGAGGGCTTTCTTCAGTCAATTCCGGCTCATTTCATCGTATCTCATGCAGGAGTTCTTAACAGACACAAAGGACATTTTTTCCATTCAGTCTAAAAACCGGTTATTTTTCAGTTCATTCCTGGTACAAAGACCACAAGTCAACAGAAGAACTCCCTGTAACAAGCGTCTTTTAGTACTGGTGCAACAGTAGCATTTTTCCATGATCGTTTTTTTTTTCTACTTTATAAGCAGGTCAAGTCATAATGTGACCTCCAGAGTCTTGATCTTGTACAGGTGTTCTGATGCATGTTCCTTGTTATCTGGCAGTGTGCTGCTGTCGTCGATAACGGATAGGGAACTACACCTCCCGGCAGGACTCACAGCACCTCTGCTTGTAAAGGTCAATAAGGCATAGCTGGAGTCTCTTTACAACTGCACAGTAATGAGTCGTGTCCATGCATTCTCCTCCTGGAAAATGCAAACAGACCAGCATTAATGCTTAACCTCATTTACTTCTTAAGGTCAGTCACTGTTGGTTCAAAAAGCCTTGGTCCAAGGATCAGGAGAACAGGTAGGTGTTTACAGTTTTATAATCACATTCAGCGGCACACTTGTATGGAAAATGTGCAACAAAAAAAACATCATAATCAAAAATAATAGTAATAAAAAAAGAGAAAACAACAGGTATTGAAAGAAGAGCGATACAAAGAGCTACAGTAGTATAGATGTAAGGCTTGACAAAAGAACATTTCTGTCTGGAAACCACCAGAGGGTGGACTTGTATTTTATTTGAAACGTTTTATTATTTATATGTATTCCTACATCTCACGTATTATATTACTAAACACGTGAACATAATACAGGTTTCATTTTGTGATGCTTTTTCAATATTTATGTAACACTATAATTTAATCCGTCTGATTAATCCTCTATGGACAACTCAGCTCTGGATTATATAAAGTGATTTCTCCTTCTTGAAATGAAGCAGAGCCAAGTTTGAATAGCCACAGTTAGTGGTTTGTAGAACAGTAAGCTGATGCCCAGATACAATCTCATTTAAAAAACACATGTGCAAGGCTAGATGTGTGTCTTAATCATTCTTATTATTTCACATTCCTCTTTTTTTATTCATCAACAAAACGGTGTAAACTCTCATTGCCCTTGGTGTAGAATCAGGGTCTAATTAACATTTCTCAGCCTTTGCAAGAAAATAATAATGTTAAATGATCAACAAACAAACAGCATTCTCATCAAAATGTCTTCTATCACAGTTTTAGCCTCAAGCAAATTCTTTCAACTGTTTTTAAACAGAAGAAAACTGGGAGTTTGCAGCCTTTTAGTCTGGACTTACGGAAAACCTTGTGAACCACATTAAGCTGTAAAGGGGTATTACATCCTATAAAAATACAGACGTCTAAGAAAAACCATAAAACCTCAATTGTGCCATGCTACTAGAGTGGGTATGTCTTGAAGTAATGGATTTCACACATGTAAGAAACATTGGCAACTCTGTTATTGGTACATTTTGATAGAGACATTTGAGAAACCCCTTGGTTTAATATAAATTCAAGCAGCTAAACTTCACCCAAAAGTATTCACTTACTCCAAAATAACAGCAGCAGCACCTTAACTTGTCTCCTTGCCCTGGAGAGGGACATGTGAAACATCCTGAACTTTGTTTGCATACATTTTAACCCTTACTTCTCTTTTATTTTACTTTATGTACGCAGCAGTTAACCCATTTATATAGTAGATCTTAATATTGATGTAATACAGCTATCTGAAATGTCTTGATATCAGATACTTCAGGTGAAATGACCTCACATTAAGATTAGCTGTACTGTTTCACCCCAGAAATCCCACTCTGGCCTATCATGGGAAGGCTATCCACTTGTATAGTACAGTACCCTGCTGTATATGATATAAGACATCTTACTTGAGACCAGCAATTAAGAGGGTGAAAAGGAGCATTTTTTGTTTTGTGTTGTTTATGGAAAATAAAGCAAAACAAGCACTTACTATTACATGAGGTGGCATTACAATGCTGCCATGTGATTGGCCGCTTCTGCCAGCTGCAGTACTGGTCTGCCACGGTCTTCTGGTTTCTCCTGTGAATGCACTCCACTCTCCGTGACTGGAAGCCGCTTCCACAGGCTGCAGTGCAGGATCTCCAGGCTCCCTCCCTCCACTGCACATCACACATCTCTGAGGAGCAGTTTCTCACAGACACCGGCCTGTAGACAGGACAGCACAGGGTGACTCTCTCAGCTTATTGACACTCAGCTACTAAGAATGGGAAAACCTCTTAATCAAGGGCATGACTTTAACATCAGCGGGTTAAGACTGAATGTATCCAGATGCATTTTTTATCTTTTCTTTTAGTACCTCTTCCTCTCATCGCAGTGGGACTCTGGGATGGAAGATCCATTGTGATGCTGGCACATGACCTGACGCTGCTGCACCGAGAGGGATGCAGCCAGACACCGTCCAGAGCACTGCAACAAAACACAATGTTCACAGATGGTTACCCATGCAGCATAGAAGCATGTTCTTGTGCATCAAACTTTGAGCTCTGTTTGACAGCTTTAAAGTGGCTCCTATTAACTCCATAGCAGCTCTTTGTAGATTCATTCCAGGCTTATGTTTCTACACAGCTTAGTGCCCTTAGACATTTGTCAGTGGAAAGGTTGGTTATTGATTATTTACCTTTCCCCATGGTAGCTCCCCCCACTCTGAGCAGGTATCTGAGACACAGGCTTCTCTTCCAGAGGGCTGTTCAGCTTTCACACAGGCATTGACTGGGAGGATTCTCACAATCCCATTGGCTGTCACCTGCTGACAGGAAGTTTTCCTCTGCCGGATTCCTTTGCCACAGGATGCTGAACACTTGGACCAGATACTGGAGACCCATCTGAAAATAATAATAAAGCATCCCAGAATGAGACTTCATTTTTGAATCTGTAGGTCTTAATAAATAGACCGATGCAATTCTTTGAACAACATGTTTTTTAGTCTTTTTCATCAACTGCGCTGGCTTTCACTGGAACAGCGAATCTTATTAATGAAGAATATCATGCAGAGTCGCTTTACTCTGACTGGAAGCTTGATCTTGAAGCGCCTCTAGAAGTCTTCCAGAGTTTACATTTTTTAACAGCAGAAGGTCGTTTGTTTAAAGGAAAGTGTAATGAATTGTTTCCTAGATTGTTCTTTCCTTTGCTTGTTTTGGCAGCTGGAAAAAAAAAACACCTGCGACTTGATGTGCTCTTCAAAAACCCGCCCCTGTATTTGTCACATTAAAGGAGCTGCTCTGAAAGATCTCATATAATGCAGCCAGTCACAGATTGTTACAGTCTGGGCTTTAAACAGGTCTTAGGGACAGCAACAAAGGGCTGCATTGTATGAAGAACCCCCACAGAGGGTAAAAAAAAGACACAAAGTAGTTTCCCAGACTGAATTTATATTACGATTAATGTGTAAGTTCATGCACACGGGTACAATAAAGAAATGTTTTTGGCATAGGTATCCATGACAAATGAAGCATCTTTTCATTCTGCAAAATGAGTTATAGTTTGTAGAGTATGCATTTTGGTTAAGGTATAGCAACCTTTGATATACTGACTGTATATTGCAACTCAAAAGTTACTTTATTTTTTTGGATTATTATTTATTTTTTACATGGACTAAAGCATATTAATAACAATGACAATTTAAGGTAGCAATTATTGACCAGGCCAATTTGGCACAACGAGGGCAGTCCAAGAGATCAAAAGGTGTTTAGATGTCCCAACAGGTCCATACAGGCAGTCTATAGTTAAGTTTCGATACCCCCTTGTAAGGATCCTTTTCAAACTGGAATGAGTTCATTCTAGCCCTGATAGCGCTTGATTTTAAGTGTGACTTCACTTCCACAGAGCGTTGATTTCTAAACAAGGGGCCATCTCTGATAGGTCAGTCACAGATGGGTCACAGATAGGTTAGCCCAGGATGTCTGTACTCTAGGAACCGGTTTGTCCAAAGAAATACATGTTTCGCTGCTTGTTCATTCATTTGGTCAGAGATGTTGAGAAATCCACATAACTTCAGAAGTTAATACAGAATAAGTCACTAAATACTGACACAAATGTGATCATCCAATCAGTTCCCGATATGATCTTTGAGAAGGTTTGGTCTTTTTCCTATTCAAGCACATTTTGATGGCTTACAGGGAGAAAACAAATCCAATCCAAATGTAAAGGATGCATTCAAAGCAGTTAAAAGTAAAGCAATGCACCATAATGCTTTTAAAAACGCATCCCAAAGTATACAGCATGAAGAGTTTGTAAATGGATTCATACACATTCTTACCATACCACTGCTCACTGGAGATTCATTTCCCACCCACGACTAGAAGAGCTAAGTAACTTTATACCTGGGAGGGCAGTCCTGTATGTTGCAAGGTTGAGCGGGGGGTGCTCGCCTAGGCAGAAGATCACAGGCTGATCTGTTCACTTCATGACCGCTTGCACCAATACACATGAGTCTCCTGGATTGGGTTCCTTTACTTCCACATGTAGAAGAGCACGCAGTCCAGTCACCAAGCTCCCATCGGTATTCTGTTACAACACAAAACACTGCCACCTTTAGTCTTCTGCCTATATGACTTCCTTGTTATATAAAGACATGAGTTATAACAGAATCTCAATTGCCTGTGTTATTCACTAATCATGTAATGAAAATAACCTACAGCCTTGTATCCCTTATGTACCAGCAAAAGTAAAGCTGTTGGATCCTTATATACCAGTCTGCTATATTTAATTACAGTATATCAGAGCAAATCCCCAATACTCTTCATACTTAGTAGTTATTTCCAGGGTTTTTCAAACTCTGTTTCTCTCTAATGTTATATCAGGTGAGGTGAAGAAAGCCGAGAAGCTATCATGACAGGTTTGATTGATTCCCTACACTATTTCCCACTGTTCTCTTTCTGGAGCCAATATTTCTTTTTCTTTTTTTTTTAAATCAATGGGGGGAAATTGAAGATCTGTAGCTGTGGGTTACCATACGTTTCATATCATAAAACAAAAGTAAGTTTGATATGTCGCCTTAACAATTCTGCCAAACATGGAAATGTATCCATTGAAATGCATACTTTTCATTTCTAATTTCCAATCTTACAGGCACCCACCCTTTTGGACTTGATTTTCTTCTTAAAAGCACTGCACCAATTAGTGTCTGGCCACCAGGTAGCATTGTCTGCTTCAAAGAAACAGCAAGTAAATCAATGGACCAGAGGGTGACACTTTGAATTCACAACTAACAATAGCAAATTCAAAATACATTGCACGGGCGCAGTGAAGTGCTTAGGGATTGTTTCTAACTCCGATTGCTTTGGCACAATTGCTTAACAAAGCGTGCATCAACATTTCAGGTATGCCGGAACCATTTTCTCCCTGAATGAAACCAAGCGAAGCAGCACAAGGTCTTAAGGGTTACATATCTGAGGTTTACCAATGATGATTAGTCATGCCTTTTTCACAGATAGGCAGACTCGATGTATGATCGTTCCGCTGGTGATTGCACAAAAGACATGGAACTTTTCAACACAAAATGGAAAGTGTCTGCATGCAAGGAATCTGGCAAGTCAATACACCACAGTGTACACTTAGAACTAATATTCAGTTGTGTTGAATGGCTGGGTCTTCTTTTTCCAAAAACAACCCAGGCCTTCATACTTGAAAGCGCTGAAGGCTTCCAATTCCCCCCCCCACCCCCCCACCCACACCCCTTTCTTCTTAAAAAAAATTAAAATAAGGATAAACTGTTGACACATTTCTTCTTGAAGGCTGAAGGTGCTAAAATGTGCCACATTAATCCAGCACCAATGATAGCTACCAGCTGTGTCCACATTGCGGCAACGTTTCTTACACCGAGGCGGTTTGTTAAAGCTTTTTGTTGATTTGTATTTCAAGTTAGGTTATTAACGTAAGGCCTGTTAGAAAATATATCATCTTTTATGTTTAGAAGCTGTTTTTTTGACAGCGCGTAAAAACAGGCAGAAGAGCCCTATTGAATTTGATATCGGCTTTAAGTTCACATCACTGATTTGTATTCCTTAAGAAACAGAAAACACGCTTTAAGTGAAGAGGCAGTGCATGCATGTCTACCCTTTATATTTATAAGCAATATAGGGAAGGTGATGTATGTCCTATTCCCAGTTAAATTCTCAGCATCTGACATACTGCAGCCATTATAACTTTAATATTACAAACTGTGTTGTAAGTTTATTATCTATTCTATCAACAAACCGACCAAAAACACTAACTACACATGCTTTAAATAAACATGCATTATTCTTGAATATGTTCATTATTCAAATGGATTTTTCCAAATTAGACCAATGGAAAATATCCAGGCTCCATGTAAAATGAGTTATGTTCCCTTACATTAAAACTTTATTTATTTGCAACAGAAAACTATTTCAGATATAGCTGTCATTCTTTTCTTTCAACAATTGCAATTAAATATTATGATGATATTTCAATTTTGTTTATGCAGCCACAGCAAGAAAAAAAGTTTGCAGATTATAATGTTGAAATGTTTCTAGTTAAATACATCAACACCCTTAAAGATTTGTTTTCCCACTCTTTAATTCCTATGGGAAAAAAAGGTTTTTTTTATGGTCTTTTTTTCTTTAACTTGTCGTGCAATTAAAAGACATCTGTACAAATAATTTGGCTGGCTGATAAGCAATCTAGCCGCACAGAAATCCTTAAAAGGAAGATCAGCATTTTCACAAACCTTCTAAGATGACGTTGACCCAAGCAGATAATATCTGAGAGTTTATGGTGGTCTGGCATCTGTACTGTCCATCAAATCTTCCACAGAGAGTGCTGACCTCCAGGACTCGACCGCCCACCAGCACTCTGTATTCCAAACCTGGAACTTCTGGAAGGGTCTGATTCCTCAGATACCACCTCACAGCATTTCTGTGGTTTGGAAGCACCGGGCATCCTACAGTGGAATCAATAAGAACAAGAATATGAATACAAACAAGAAGAAGATTAGCAACTGAGCTTTATTTTGATTGTCTAAACAGATATTTTTTCTCGCTGTGGTATTGATTATGCTGTAAAGATTATTCTGAGAGTACCGTATTCCTTCGAATTTAAGACGCAGCCTCAATTTCCCACCTTCAATTTGAGAAAAAATAAAACATAAAATAAATATGCATTTGCAACGATACAACCTTAATTATGCATATGGAGGCAGTTTGCGGTCGTCTGCTATCACACAGAGCATTACAGTTATGAGCTGCTTCTCATTTCCAGTCGTGATTACTCACACCTGTTTTTCTCCCAGTTTGTGAACTGAGGTATTGCTTGGCATGTTGAAAAATACAGGGGTCTGATCAGCATTTCCGATCTATCCAAGCTGGTACTGTTTGTTAGAAATGCTGAAATTGTAAAAGCTTCTCTTTGAATTTCGGGCAGTGACGTCTTTGTTCGTCTTTTCTCAACAGACAGTTACGTTGCTGTTTGCTAAATGATTTTAATACGCGTATCACTATACTGTACTTGAATTTAAGACGCAGGATATTTTTGAGAAACAAAACATTTTTCAAAAAGTGTGTCTTAAATTTGAAGGAATACAGGTATTGAAGAGGTCCATATTTCAAAATACCTGTGAAATCTTTTTAGACCAATAAAATAGATTCCTATGTATTACTAAATTATTTTTTAATATCCCTTCAAGTCCATTAATTATTCTACACATCAATACTTTTACAACATTGTAATGTGGACAAATCCTAAAAGCTTACAGTAAGATGTCACACATCTTACAAATGTGATCTAAAAAGTGTCTACTGTAGCAAAGGTGAAGCATACTATACCTATGCGTAATAGGTCACCAGACTTCACAGCAATGTTGGTGCCAATTTGAGAGGCCATTAAAACCCGCTTTCTCCCATTGCCTCTCGAAAATGATGACTGGTTGACGGAGGTTCTCAATGCTGCATTCAAACAAAATGAAACATCAGTCAAATCGCACGTGACACTTCAACACAGTACTGTATTGGCCTCACTAAAGCAATGTCCTTTCAGAGGTGGCTAGAGAAGACATGAACGACGAGACCAGGAACATATCCCTCCAGCTACTGCTGCTAATGTATTTAGGACAATGTTGCGTACATAAACCCAAATAAAATGAAAATGGTTAGCTATCTATCTTTCAACAGTGTAGTATACATTTAGAATGAAGCATGTAATTCCAAACGGAATTTGAGATGGATCAGACCTCCCGCGTTAGACTGGGATCTGCCAGGTCTGATTCTGTGTTAGCTCCAGTCGCTCACTATTTCTGTACATGCTGTGGATGCCGAAGCCAACATCAATACCAAATGAACACATCTGTCTGTACGTTCGCAGATAAAAGAGAAGGCTTATGGCCACTAACATTTTTTCAGATACAATCCAAAACCTATAAGCCAGCCTCCCACAATAACCGGGAACAATGTAAAGCTTTATAGAAAGTGATGTACACTGCACTCTAGCACTTACCAGACAATTGGAGAAAGCTTGATGCTACCACTTTTCCAAGTGGATTGGCGGCTATGCAAGAGTACATTCCATCATTTTCAATGGAAATGTTCTGAAGCAATAAAGATCCATTCAAAAGCAGGAAACTGTTCCCTTTCATTAGACCTTCATTTTTATGCCAGCTTACAGTTGGCTGAGGCACACCTAGAGAATAAAAAGAAATGTACCGGTAAAAGTAATTATACGGGGGTCTGATATATATATCAAATATCTTTCATATGTCTATTTCACAAGCCCTATAAACACCTCAACAGTAAAAGGAATCTGATTTCTATAAAAGTAAAACAGAAACATGTCCAGACTAATGAACCTGCTCTAAATATTGTTACATTAGAACTGAAATGAATCCGGGATACAGAAGTGTCTCAGAGGTATAGTTTGTACTTAATAAACCACAGTGAGAAAATGATCTGTCAAAATCTCAAGAGCCACACACACACGTTTCCAGAATGATCATAAGAGCCACAGATGTGCGTTCTGTCATATTTGAAGCTTCATCCCCCACCTTCTGTATTCATATAGAAGAAGACAAGTGAACTAGCATTGCTTAACCACAAGCACGACTGAAGAGAAACAAGCGAGACTCAAGCCATGCATCTCCTGATAGTCAGGAGCCAGGCATGTGTTCCTCATCACAGCCAACACTGAATGCTTTCTGGGTATGAATTATGTTAGCAGAAGACAGCTATGTCAATGATGCCTTGTGAACCAGGTTAATGAAGCCACCCTGTGCCAGGGAAGTGCATGCTGGGCCCTCATGGGCAACCCCTGTTTTTTTTGGGTCAGGAAGAGTTCATCTTAAATGCAAAATGCAGCAACTCATTTCTGAGGCTGAGGTCATTCATTCTGTGCATAGTGATGAATTTTGCTGCTAAATATAAATATACTGGGAAACAAATGGACGTCCTTTGAGTGCCAGGCTGCAAATGCCATAAAGCCCCTGATATCTACAGTTACACTGCCGATCTGTGTCACGTAAAATAAACAAACCTTAGCTGGGAATGAAAACAGACACACACACACACACACACACACACACACACACACACACACACGCACACACACACACACACACACACACACACACACACACACACACACACACTGATCTTTTTTTATTAAAAAAATAATATTTTCACTTTAGCAAGAAAAAGTTTTTCTTTGCAAAATGTGCACGTTACATAAGAAAGAAAAAAAAAATCTTGCCAGGATTGAAAGTGCGGTATAGTACAAGCATTCCCTTCCATTGCCACAAGAGGGTACAGCTGTAACATTGTTTTACTTTTCTCCAGGAGTTGCTTCTAAATACTATTGCAGCATACAAAGTTTGTATGTTGATAGATATGGTAGAAACTAGCAGTATTTTTTTCCATACTATGCAAAGATATTGAGTTACAGGCATGCAATTTAGCACTGATCTCCCTAAATTTCAGGATTTGGGATTATGTAGCCTGTTGTGCCACACAATAACTCTTTAGAAATGCACTATAGCGATTTAGGGGTTAATTATTATTTGGGTGTCAGTTACAACACACATTGCTAGCACTAAAATAAATTGAAACCAAAACTGTACAACTACAGCAGGAAAGTAGAGGTTATTATATAAATATACTGTATATATAAACAAACCACACACACACACACACACACACACACACACACACACACACACACACACACATATATATATATATATATATATATATATATATATATATATATATATATATATATACACACATAAGGGCCCCCTAAATGCATAAGTACTAGAAGCATATTTTATGACATGGCAAAGGCAGTCAGGAAACTGAAACCTAGTCATGAATGAATGCTATTCCTAGCTTGACATCAGTCCTGACCAGGTCATGCACAGCTCTGTTCTGCACATAAATCTAATGGATATTAGGATAAAGACAACACCCTTCCAGGAACTGTAAAATGGCAGATTTAGCAGGTTTCCTGTTAGAAATACCAGCGGTTGTGTGAGTACAATAGTACACTGAAGCCCCCTATTCAATAAAAACATTACAGTCAATTTCCTGTTGTTGTCTCCAGTGGTATGTTTTCACGGTGTGTGATTTACCATTCCCAATTACTGGTAGCTCAGCCTTCTAGCAGGGTTTTATTTTTGTTGTCAATAAACACAAAACAAAATATAAAAGGAGACACTGTACTGCATACATTACCAAGATTGTTTTTCAGATATAATTAGATTAATACAAACTGAAATACTGTACCTATTTTGCCATTTTCAATGTGTGAAAACCAAGCTGCAAGCACTTTAGTTAAACAGCCCTGTATTTCATTCTTGCCGAATGAAAATCTCCATCTTTGCGAAGAAACTGGCCCCTCGATTCTATAACATTTATCAAAATGTCCTTGTGGGAAAACACAGAAATATTTCACTTAAGTTCTGGTTTCAGGCCTCAGCTTGGCCTCACTATAAGGGATAGGATTACCTATGCTGAAAATATATATTTCTAGACTAGATGTTCCTAAAAAAAACCTCAAGGTGTTTGCAAAATTACATGAAACAGCTGCCGTCACCAAGAAGGGCTTTATATTAATATTAATGAGCCATTTCACTGATCATGTGACATCTGCTATTAGCTGCTGTGTTGTTGCTATTATTTCATGTATTATGCTACTGTATCATGTATTATGCATTTCTCTGTATTTAAAGTATTATGCATTGTTTTTTACTGTATCATGTATTATGCATTTCTCTGTATTTAAAGTATTACAGATTTTCTTGTTGTTACTGCATCTTGTAAAGCGCTTTGTGATGGTGGTCCACTATGAAAGGCGCTATATAAAATAAAGATTGATTGATTGATTGATTGATTGATATATTAAGCAGAGAGATAACAGTATATAATGTGCCTTTTTCACTGATCATGTCTGTTGCTTTTTGCCTGATGCACTAACGTTGATAAGACTTTTTTTCTTTTTCTTTTTATTTAACGGAAACAGTGCGGTAAAAAACACAGTAAACACAGTGAAGTCACGTTAAAGCTTTGTTAAATACATGGCTCACAATGGCAAAGCCATACACAAACTGCAAAATCACTGTCGAAATGTGATCTTTTAAATGGGTCAAAACCCACCACCACAGATGTGCTTGTAGAAACGGCAACTATAACATTCTGTGACACAGGGTGGCACTTTGCCCCATTAGAATGAATATTAATGAGCTTGCACATTACATGGGATGGGGGTGCTTAGGACAGAGATGGAATTGGGAAAGGCTAAAAAGACAAGCCTCTCGATTGAACCAGCTTTCAAACCACACTTGTGCCAGAACGAAGCGTGGTGATGGCTGAACAGTGCTCTGCTCTCCCTTCTACTTGAAGAATCGATAGGATTTACAATGACAACCAGCTTTACATACATTATGATGAAGAGCTCAGTTTAGTTTGCATGTTCTCCCTATTCATGGGCAGTATCAATACACAGGATTAAGGCTGACATTATGAAATGCGCCCCCAAGAACAAGCTATCCAGTAAAGTATTGGCTTGCAGGTAATTCCACACCTGAGTTGCGATCCAACTGGCTGGTAAATCAAATCAACTTGCTCGCTGGCAATGGAGAGGATTTTGCCCTGGCACATACTTTTCAGTGTTGATTTGACATTACTTTTATGTAAAAGAGGCTTTCACTTTGTGGCTTAAGGCTATGAAATCATTAATAAAATTAACATGTTTCCAAGCCAGCCTTGGAACCATTTTAAAACATGATTTTGTGTCGGCATTTCAATCAAATGTCAACATTCTTTTTCTAGAAGATTACTTCTCTATGCGGTGTGGGAAAAAATAAATTCTCCACGAAACTCATAAATGACATGTTGGTTTTACCTCCAATTTATTTCCAATTAGCTGTAACCTTCATTATTTCCACACCTTAGGGAGGAACGTAAGTATACAAACTTTCTTTTATAAAAGCACAGTTCTTACTATGCTGGCTAACCTTCAGGAAAAGCAACACCAGATTATTAATATTTTTGGTGTCCAAGGTTACACCATAACAGCACAGTTTGAACAAGTTAAAATTTTGGTATATTTCTGACTGCACATCACTGCTGTGATGGAGGTGTCCAGTGTTTTTTTGCTTTTAAAGAATGCACTTAAATGAATGACATGGCCATGTAGAGATGCAATACATTTAGAGTATCATGAAAAAGTAATCCCTATAACCTTCAACAGGACGTAACTATTCTTTGAGAAGCTATCAGTACAGTACATATTTAATTATCTTAAGGTCTTCATTTATAAAGCATGACATGTTCCTAAAAGTAAAGAAGCTGTAAGAACAGGCTCATAGAATAACCTAGAAGCTAGCCCATCACACTTGGCGCCGCTCAGTAAGACGCACCTGTCATGCGTGTGCCACCTTTTCTAAAGAAGAGGTTGCTACCGGCTCTCACTAACCTGCCACAGGACACTCCAGTGTGACATTCGCTCCACTGCTGACAGTCACTGAACCCCCAACAACTGCTGTGACTCTTCGGCTCACCAGGTCCGACACATTCTTCCAGGAGACTCGGATAGAAGGCGCTTCTGTATCCAGAAATAGGATTGAATAGGAAAAAACATCTCAAATACAATGCCATTCATTTCTTATTTAACACTGGTTTAAATAGTCCAGTCAAAATGTATCTGTACTAGTCCACAGTTATTCACTGTTCACAGGTATCACAGACTCCTGAAACTTTTGCTTTAGTCTAATCCATAGCACGTGTCACAATTATAAAAGGGCAGGATACTTGGAAATGGAAATGGAAAAAACGAATTGTGCATTTCTTTATCTTTTCATCTGATCATAAGCAAGCAATTATAGGCAGGTGTTAAAATGTCTAATCCACCTGGAAACATTCCTATATAATCTTACCTGCAAAGAGGAGAAGTGAAGTTTCTGTGTCTGATCCCTGGTCGTTTGTCACAGTGCATCCATACAGACCAGCATCCTCAGCACCAGGACTGGATATCTGTAGTCTTCCAGTGCTATCCCATGCTACCCTGCAAACGAGCAAAACAAGTAAGCTCATATACAGTATCCCACACACTGCTGTATATCATGCACGTATAAATACACACATATATATATATATATATATATATATATATATACAGAGGCATATTAAATAACTGGTGAGACTTTATATCAACCACACAAAAATTAACAGGAATTTGAGATTCGGGTTTAGGGTTAGAATACGGTTATGAAATATTACTACATTGTAATTGTATTTTTCTATTCATATAGCATGTATATTAGACATTAGATAGTCCAAGGTATCTTCGAAAATCTCTACAGTACAGTTAATGAATAGAACTGTCTTACTGGTGGCTATGGTTCAAATTCAAACGATTTACATAAACTCAGGCTTCATATTTCAATTCAAATATGAATTGACTCCTCTCTCTTTTTTAAAATCAATAAGTTCTGGGTTTTCTTACTAATTCTGAGCCCTGGTACACTGGTATGTTTATTATGAAGAATACAGAATATTTATTATGACTGGTGGAGTGTATGTGTTAGGCGACAACCCCAGAGACACAAATCTAGACCTGGAAAGATCTGTAAGCCTCATCATTGCAGACACTAATAAAGCTTTTTAGACACTTAACAACTTCACAGGAATACCCCAAAGGAGGAACTGTTTAAATAAGCCGGAGTAATAAACTGCCTTAAACGTATTGCAGTCTGGTGCGCTAGCTGCGAGTTCACCTTAAGATTGATTGATAGTTCAACCTGCTTCCACATTCCACAGGCTCTCAAGCAACTGCAGAAGACTGTTAAGTCTGCGGTCGCGTCCTTAACGACAATACCAAATAACAGCACATCCAAAGCTCGTTACTGCTCTTTCACTTCATAGAAACATTCCTGCATAAATCAACTGGGCTGTGTTGATTATTATCTGTGCCAGTCTTCTGGAGTTCAGTACTCGTATACTTCAGGAGCTCTTCACTAACACAGTAGTGTGCACATGTATTACAACACCACATTGCTTCAGTTGTTTTGATGTGCTGTGCATATGAAATCAAACCTCTCTCACTGAAAATCTTAGAAAATATAGGCAAATTAGCAATTGTCTAATTTAACTGATGACTTCATAGGCCACCCACACAATTAATTTAAAATAGGAACTGTTATTACAGAAAAGTTGCCCTTATATGAATTCATGCTTTTTGTCAGTTGGAACCACTACTACCGGTGATGATAAAGCTCCATTTTCTGTGTGCTGAGCTTCATAGCCGGTGTAAAAGGTCACTGCTCTGATTACAGGCACGTCTAACTTGACTGTCCTCAAAATAGGACGCAGCAGTTTGTAACCAAAACAAAGGATTACATTTTTTTTTCCTTCTTCCGTGAAGTAATATTTATTTAGAATGTATCAAACTATATTCTGATTTTTTCAAAGGAAAATGAATGTGGTACTTAATGGGTTAATATACTGAATGCTTTCTGGGCATACAATGGTAACATGTGACAAAGCATATGTACAACATATTCTGTGCTGTAGGAGCGTGAAACAACTGGTACTTTTGTCTTAATAAAATTTGAGAGTCACCGAGCCAATACAAGATTTAGCAAGCGCTCGTTGATATGCTGTAGGATATAAGCATAATTAAGGTTATTATCTGGACAATGTCTGTCTTCGCTGTTAGACACCAAGAACCTAAAATATTGTCTCTGTAATAACCCGAGAGAATGATTAAACAAATGAGTTCTTGTTTTAGTCAAGAGACGCTCTGTCTCTGGTTTGCCTCGAGGTTGCTTGAAACTTCAAAGCTGGAGGTGAAGCCAGTGTTTAGGCTCCCCGCTTGAAGGAGAAGGGTATCTGCCTGAGCCAAAAAAATTCTTGTTACAGCTCTCAGTCAGGGAAAGAAAAGGATCAACACTGGCAAATAAAACGACAGTGAATTGCATGGATATGAAACAGCATACATTCTGGGGTCTAATCAATATTATGAGCACAATGTGTTTAGTTTACAGTCCAAGATTGTCAGTGATGGAGACTGCAATAGATCCCCTGTCACTAATCATAATGAGAACTGCATAAAAATAAAAAAAAAAACAGTGGAGATCACTGATGTTTCAATAAGATCGGGCCAGACTGTAGTTCTGTATGAAATACCCAAATAAGAGTTTAGTGTAGTACATTTTGCCATGCTTTTCACATACCTCTCCAAGCTTTACAATGCTTACCTATGCTATACACTTTACTATGCTTTTACTATGATACACTTTTATAAGGGTACAATAGAACATGCACACTATGGTGATCATCAGGAATAAACCTCTGGTAGTAAATATTTAAAGGTTTATTTTATAGATGCTCTCCAATGGTATTGTATGAAGAAACACTACTCAGTTCTATGACAAGTATTCAATTACTTCCTGCTTATAACCTATTAATGATACACAGAAGTTTAGTATCTGCCTCTTTGTTCTTCATACACTTGTTTACACTGAATTCAAACTATTTAGCAGCTCCCCTGCGGTGAAAAGAGAGTGCAGTTCTCTTTGTAAAAAACACAACAACATAGAAGCAATCTGTGAAGCTCTGATCTATACTGGACATTCCAGATAAAGAAAGATCAAGTCCATATACTTGAAGCCAAGATCAGATCAAGTCCATATACTTGAAGCCAAGGTTCAACAGGTTCTAAGTCTCTGTAGATTTATTCCATGTGTTGTGCACATGTTAGGACCAGAGATGCTACGGGGATTATTTATGTGAAGGTGGTAAAAAAAAAAAAAACTCAGCTAGGATCCTGGACCCCTGCAGATATTAGCAATATTTTCCACAGTTTTCTAATGACCCTTATTATAGGCTCTGCTCTCACAAAAGCAAACAACAAGCTGAAGTCTGGAGATCCCTCCCCAAGGAAGCCGGTGGTATTTTGAAAGAACTGTCAAGAAAATGAAAACAATTGGGGTTGTGAGCTCCGAGGAAAACATTTGGATGTGCAGATCCGTCAATTAGGGCTCGCTTGACTGGCTTTACAGACAGTGGGGTCATGACCTGCTCCACATGCGCTGTTGTGCCAATGTGAAAAAATGGCCTGAAATCTGTTTTAAATATTGTTGCATTTACTACAACATGTTGCCTTGTGTTAACTTTAAAAGTGGCCACTGCTGATAAGCATACATTGTCCTGTCATTTGGTCGATCAACTTATTGCCTTCATATTTAGTTAGTCCTATATTTGTCTTGGCAAAAAGGGCTAATATATGATTTGCACACCCAGCTGCTGTGCACTCTGGCTGGGGAGAGGCTAGAACAGAGTTGAACAGAATGGAGTTTCATACTGCTAAAGGAATCATGGAAAAGGTGCAATGTAGTATTTTAGCTTCACACTATGACCACAAATAATCGAAACTGCAAATGAATTAGCTGAACCAAGACCATAAGTGGAATGTGTGACTTTGGAATGTCTGGCAGCACAAAGTATGAATTTAACTTGTCCACCAGAACAATTTTTATGAATTTTTTAATGAAAGATATTAATGTTTTGGCAATCCATGTGAAAGTCTGGGAGGTTAAATGAAATGAAAAAGGAGATTCTAGATAATTTGATATGTTGCAACTGGCAGGGGCAACATGAGACCGAGCAGGGTCTGGGGAGCATTCTGACTTTTTAAAGTCAGACAGCGTTTTACTTTCTTTTAATTGGATATCACGGGAGCACTATGTTTTGGTTGGCAAAACCTGAAGTCAATTAAGAGCACTGGAACGTGTCCAAATAATACTGTATTGCCTTCATCATTTATGAATCTTTCCTTTCCTAATCCTAGGATATGTAAAGATTCCAAATGAACCCAGCCTATAAAACTACTGCTAATATTCACAGGAAAGTGACTTAATAGCCATCAGCTATGCAAAACGTGCATGACCGGAGGAGGCGGGCTTAAACAAATACATCCTAATGCCCCAACTAAAGCAGTCTGCGCGAATACTGACAACAAAAAGCTTTATGAAGTCAAAGAAAAAGAAACCGTCAGAACACATTTTTAGTCCGGACCTTCAATACTAAATTGATATTTTGGATATTCAACCACCCGCTGACCTCCAGCTACTTACCCTCTGTCAAGGCCACAAAGCACCACAGTCGAGGAAATCCTCTAAATTTCATTAAGTGCTTTTGCAATTTCAGTGTGTTGAAAACGGAATAGCATGTGAGAAAGTCAATATTAATACTGCTGTGCAACTCGCTTCAAAGTTGTTCCGCCTGTTGAGATAAAACAGTAGGAACCGATTGGTGAGCTCAGGTCGGTTCCTCTGTTTTCCACATCTGGGAGCTCAAGTTTGAATACTGTACAGTGTTGTATTATAATACCGGACTTCATATGAAATGGGTTTTGAAAACTCTTTTAAAGATGACAGTTGAACATCCAAATCTGGTTTAAAAGATATTGCGTTCAGCGTTTGATCAAATATGTCTACATAATTGTAAGGACAGAACTATCCAAACACCTAAGTGTAAGGTTGTTATATATATATATATATATATATATATATATATATATATATATATATATATATATATATATATATATATATATATATATATATATATATATATATATATTACAAACTTCAGCTTTTCTTTAGGAACACTGAATGTTTAATGACTGTCTGGTTGGTGTAAATGATGATATTATCATGCACAGTATTGTGATCCTGCTAGAGTTGCTCTCAAACTCTTTTTTATGTTCACCATGAAATAAACCTTACCTTGAGTTCATTGCAGAAGGAAATGAGCGTTTTCCCAATGGCTGAATGATAATAAGGTGGAGAGTGTGCCATTAGATAATACAGGCAGTAGTTGTTTATATAGTTTCAAATGAGTTCAATATTCCATCATTTCTGATGGCAATGTGTCAAAACAGAGAGGCAGGCCTGCCAGCAATTTTTACAGATCCATAGCATTAGTGCAGACCAGAAAGGTATGGCTAACAACCCTTGGACAGGTTTCAAGAGGAGGTCTGTGAGGCAGACCAGTGGGATACGTTTACAATCCCTATATTTGCGAGTCTTAAAATTTAAAGTGCATTTCCACTGCACTACTCTGGGTTTCCTTTTTTTTTTTCAAATGCTGCTGCCCTGTGATTTCACGAAACCAGCCACCGCAATTGCAATACATACAATTTGGCTCACGTTAACATAAACAGGGCTGTTTTGAGACACAAAATTAGATTTTTTGGCATGCCATTTGGAAATCTTTTGAAAACAACAACCTATAACAAAGGCTGGAAATGTGGGCAGCACTACAGAATGTATGTATGACCACACATACCTCTCTGAAAACTGTAACAGCATTCCGTTCTTGGTCCAAGTCCATTTTGGCTCTGGCACTCCAGTGGCTTCGCACAGCAGAAATATGGTCTGCGTAGCATTCGTCAGGAAGGCTGCTCTACCAATGCTTACGTTGTTGCTTTTCTGGAATGCCATGAGGGGGTTCAGCTTGTGTCTGATGATGCTGGGCTTTTTATATATCTGTTTGTTATAGACATGCTCAGATGCATTAGGTGTCTTATCAACAAGCTTTGAGTTCGAGGTGTTTTCCTGCAAGGGCTCCTTCCACTTCTCCGTTGTTGACTGAGGTCTGGACACCTCCGCCATCAGCTGATATATAAGTTGCGAGGCCATGTCGTCAGTCACTTCTCTATTCTCGACCAGCTGACTGATGTTCCTAACAAGCTCCTCAAACTGCTGAGAGTCCATGCTGTAGGCTCCGTGAAGGATAGCAGCCTCCAGGTGTTTGTTGGGACGTTCCTGGGAGCTGGAGGGTTCGGCTGAGTTTGTTAAGTAGTTGCCAAGAACCTGCAGGAGAGCCTGGTCGTGCGCCTGGCTGTCGTCCAAGTAAAACTCATTCTTTTCACTCCAGCTCTGCCACATCTTGCTCATTCGGTTCCACTTTTCCTCCAAGCGGCTGGCTTCGTTGAGGTCCAGCTTCGTCTTCAGCTTCTGGCCGTTGGGTGGTTCTATCAGCCTGTTGTCGTTCCCGATCAGCTTGAGGTTGAAAGTTTCCATTGCAGAGCCGGCAATGCAGCGGTACACCCCTATATCACTCGCCTCCAGGCTGTGGATCTTCAGGGAGCCTGACTTGGTTACCCCAATACGCTTAGAATTGGAAAGGTCTTGGCCATCCTTCTCCCACCTGATAAGCATCTTCTGGAACCGCCTCACAGGACACTTGATCACCACAGACGTCTTGGGGAGCAGGTAAGCCCGTCCACCGATGGTGAAGTGGATGCGCTTCTCCTGTCTTGTCTGAATATAGACTCTGTTTAGGCTGAGGATCTGAGGATTACGGTTCTGGGACTGCTTGGGTTTCATTTCCTTATTATGTTCTACAGAAATAAGCACATTTAGAAAAAGAATGTGAGGAAAGTGATACAGAAGTAAGATATATTTATTTCCTGCAAATCCACTGTCATGTTAACACAGACACTTCATGGTCTCAGCAAGAAATAATTTGTTTCTGGCACAAAGTCAAATGCAAAGTTGACCACTGGCAGCTTTGCAGCTTGAGACAGACTTCTTTATCTTATGTCACACCCTTTTGGAATGTTTTTGAGTTTGTAATGTAATATTTTTGTTAACTGACCTTTGAAACTGTTGGAGACCAACAAAAAGTGATCTTGGAATTAAGGTGGGACTGTTTTTGTTATTCCAGGTGAGGCTACAGAAAACATTTTGCCTCAGACAAAGGTTACTTGATCATTCAGCATTCCTCTATTAATTACAATCAGATATCTCTTTAACTCGTAATATTGTATTTAACTTTAGTCCAAGCACATTCTTTAAAGTCCACAGGGTGTGTTTAAATAATGTTATGTACCTCAGACACTTGGCTTGCAATTACTGACATAAAATCCAGGAAAGTAAGTATTGAGTAACAAGTACAAGTAACAGATTAATTATGATCTTTGGCTTGCTACATAATACCACATGACTTAAATGTTAACTTAAATACATTTATTGTTAATCCACATCTTGATTATGCAGGGTAGAAGTGACAAAAGACAATAATGTGGCAGTTAAAGACGGTACTTCTTTAATACAGACATAGAACTGGTTATCTTATTTTCACACTATCTAGGGACCATGCTGTTTTTAGTACAGCCACAAACTCGAAAGGGAGCCGCAGTAATTCCACTTACTGTTTAAGAGTAAACAATGCTCCACACTATAGTGTCAAAACAGAACTGAACAAGCCATACTTTCCCTCTCTTACAACATAGGCTCTCTCTAGGATCCAATAAACACTTATCTCTAAAATACAGCTTTTAATGTGTTATCCACAGTAAAACAGTTTGACATACATTTTAACTTTCTAGTGTGAAAAAAAAAATCAATATCGAAGCACTTAAACATGCATCCTATTTAGCAGAAGATACTATCTGTGACAAAGTTCCTTCTGCCTAAGCGACCGGTGATTTACATTACTGCTGCCCTTCGTTTTCCATAAGCACAAGCAGGCAGATATAGAGGCGGGTCACACGCAGGTCGAGTGTCAAGGGCAGGCACTTACTGGGGCAGGCGTTCATGAGACAGGTCCTGATGAGAGGTGGAGGGAGAAGGCCACTGCACACTGATCTGCTTAATGTGACCTGCTGGCCTGCTGCTGTAAGCCGGCGACAGACTGTCTCCCTTCTTTGGGTTCCAGCACCGCAACTAACTGAGCACTGCAAACGGAATACCGAACATTACATTTAATTTCACTCAAAGCTTTGTTTATTTCTGCCAGTGGCTTTCTTCTGGTGCTGGCCATTTTCAGGAGGTACGACTGTACTGTATTTGCATGAGGGTGTCAAAAACAGGTTCAAGAAACAGGGCTACAGGAATGCAAATAATTTACATTATTTTAATTAAGTTGAAATCCTAAACTATGCCACTGTTACTGTTAATATGCTGTAAGGTAAGAAGATGTACGTTAACACCTTTCTATATTATATTGCTCCAATCACCAGGAACAAATATAACCATTCGAAAATTATACTGAACTCCCTGTGAGCGTCTCATAAGATATGAACATAAGAACATAAGAAAGTTTACAAACGAGAGGAGGCCATTCAGCCCATCTTGCTCGTTTGGTTGTTAGTAGCTTATTGATCCCAGAATCTCATCAAGCAGCTTCTTGAAGGATCCCAGGGTGTCAGCTTCAACAACATTACTGGGGAGTTGGTTCCAGACCCTCACAATTGTCTGTGTAAAAAAGTACCTCCTATTTTCTGTTCTGAATGCCCCTTTATCTAATCTCCATTTGTGACCCCTGGTCCTTGTTTCTTTATTCAGGTCAAAAAAGTCCCCTGGGTCGACAAATGCATGTTCTCATGAATGTTCTGAAATGTTATCATTGAGTTTTCCTCAGCTGCAATGGTCAAACAGCTCACCTTGGACCAGTCTCCTCCTGCCATCTGTGGTGGACAGTCTGTTTTAGCACAGTGTGTGTGAGACAGAGGTTTGGGATCCTGGCAGAACTCGTCGAGAAGCTTCAGAAAACTGCCATCCGACAGCAGCTGTTTACAGTGGACTTTCCGGGACTGGGTACCACCGCCACAGGAATGTGAACACTGTCAAAACAAACCACAAACCAAACTGTTGCATGACTGCAGTTTCTTTCCCCCCCAACTTAGAAAGTTATGTGCATCAAAAAGAGCCTTCTAGCCTTCTAATTCATAAAATCAACGATGTACTGTACGTTTACAAAAAACAGCACAGAGCTGCCAAAAGCAATCTAAAATACCTGTTGCCAATCTTCAGCAATCCAAGTTGGTGGACAATCAAATTGGTTACAAGCCTGCAGCACAGCAGGTTTTGTCTCTTGGCACTCCTTTTCAGCAACGGTGACCGAGTGCTCGGGTACGAGCGACAAGACGCGCGTGCAGTAGACATTCCTGGTCTTTATTCCAACTCCACAGCTAGCCGAGCACTGACTCCAAGAGGTGACTTCCCATCTGAGCAGAGAAACAAAAATAATAAAATCAATGAAATCCTGGTTATCCATTGATCTGCCACTATACCCCCCCCCCACCCCTTGTTGGACTACAGAAGCTGATATATTAAGAAGAATACTGTGTGAGTCTAGTGGTGATTTTTTAAAGTATAAAATAGGTCAAAACAGGTGAAGGGTGATAACGGTTTTGATTCCATACAGAATTAACTTTTCAGTAACCATTCAGCTGAAGCATATTGCGGAATGGGTGAAACAAACAAAAAGAAAAGGTATTCCCAGGATGCTACCAGCACATGGTTCTGGGTACATTAACAACTTTGGTAAATGTTTCTACTAAAATGAGCAGGAAAGCCTGCAACATTGCGATACGGTTTTTCTTTTAGACTCAATTGCAGGTCATCTTCGGTATAGGGATTTGCCTTGTTACAGTAGGCAGTTTGGTCTGGCCTAGCGCAAAGAAATAAGGAACAGGAGGTTCAAATCCTAGATCAACCGCAGATTGGAAGTGAGATCTGAGGCATGCCACAGGGCATTCCTGGGTTTAGTCTGCCCAGCTGTAAACATGGCATAAGAATCCCACAGAAAAGAAGACGTGGCTTCTGCGTTTGGTTCTCAAACAAAAATGAAAAACATAAACGTTTTACCGGGTGAGCGCTATGTTTGCTTTTCAGTTTTTGGGGTTACATTTCTGAATCACAATTCCATGACAGAAACGTGTGCAGCTGTTGTTTGCAGACTGGGAGCCCTATGAAGAGTTCCCTAGCAATAAACTGTATTCATAAAGAAAGCAAAAGATATAGCAGATTGCTGCACTGTGCTAGGTAAATCACTCCCTGTAAACGCTATAAATTACTATCAGGCCTCAAACGGAAGTAGAGGCAATTAAAAATCAACAGCGCAGACATCACAAAATGGGACAAGCGACCCCTGTAGCACAGCATGCAGTCATATAGTAGAAAATGATGGCTCTGTACAGTTATGAGCTTCAATACGCAGCTGCTTCCTGTGAGGGATAACAGACATTATAGGAGCAGGAAGTCATGCTAAATGAAGCTATGTATCATCATTATGAACATATTGAAAAATGTTTGGAAACATATACTGTACATTCGTCTGCAGTTTCTTGATTTCTAAGTCATGGATGTTAGTCTTACTGTGGGAATATATACCTGAAGAAAATGTGTTGGTGGCTGGCAGGGATAGGGTTAATTTCTGTCCCTGCCAGATAAATGTGTGTGGGTGTGGCTGTGTTTGCACAGCCACAGGTGTAATTTATCTGCAGGTATTTAAACAGCAGCAAAATGTATGTTCAGGGCAGTCTCTGGTCTGTGTGAAGAGAGAGAGAGAGGCTGGCATTGTGAACCTGTGTGGTGTAAAAATAGATAGTGTGTAAACCTTTTAGTTTGAGTTGTACTGTTTATGTTTGTTGACTGGTAAACAGCTTAGCTGTCCAGTCTTGTTAGTTTAGGGACTGTAAAAAGTTTTAGCTAGTATTCCATGTGTGAGTTAGGTTTTTGTTTTGTTTGGGTTTTCTTTTATTTCTGTAATTAATAAAAACACACGAAAATGCTTAAAAACTTGCAAATCTTGTGTATGGGTTTGTGAAAAGGGGCTACGAACCTTTCAAAATAAGTAAAATCTTTCACAATATAATATATATATATATATATATATATATATATATATATATATATATATATATATATATATATATATATATATATATATATCCAAAATGTATATCCTTTCTGTGCTAAAAGGCAGAGCTTAGACTATAAAGTCACTTTGATTAAAGAAAAACCTGAATCATGTCCTTAGGCATGCTAACAATGGTGAGAGTTCTGAACGTGAAACCAAACCCTACACTTGAGTCAAATAACCTGGATCTGATACTTTTGGTATCTTTGCATTAAATTAGGACCATAAGAAGGGCCCCCAGTGCTATTCAAGGACACTGGAGAGGTACTGAGTTACATTAGAGGAAGTAGGTATATGAGATCCTGATGCTGGAGGACTTACTTATCTGAAATTGATTTCACACTTATCTTGATTGAGTGGACACTTACACTGAAAAACTAAGATTACTTCAGAACTGAAACATTACTGGATGGGAATTAGAACAGTATTGCATGTGGGAGGATGACCTGTGGATTATAAACACCAGATCTAAGACCAGGAGCAGGAGGTGCAGCATTTGCGCCAAGGCACACACAGCCCTCCTTGGGGTTTATTTTAATGATCTGAACATCAACAGATTATAATGCCCCTGCCCTAAACCTCATAACCACCCTGCTCTATCAAAAGCCACAATTCTAAAAGGTAATGTAGACCCAGGGGTCTTTTTTCTACCTGAAAAAAGAAACAAGGAACAGAGGTCATAAATGGAGATTAGAAAAAGGGGCATTCAGAACAGAAAATAGGAGGCACTTTTTACACAGAGAATTGTGGTGAGTCTGGAACCAACTCCCCAATAATGTTGTTGACGCTGACACCCTGGGATCCTTCAAGAAGCTGCTTGATGAGATTCTGGGATCAATCAGTTACTAACAACCAAACAGGCAAGATGGGTCGAATGGCCTCCTCTCGTTTGGAAACGTTCTTATGTCCTTAAGCCTCTTTCCACTGTTTTTATTTTAAATTGCATTTAGTGGAGTTAATAAAGGGGGTGAATAAACTACACCAAGTGCAGGAATTATTGTAGAGTTACAGGGCAGCAATATTAAGATCTGCCATAGTTCTGATTATTAAAATACCCCTATATCTTAACCCTGGGTAACCTTGATGTTTTCTTAATGAATGGGCGAGAGTTTTTACTCCCTCTTCCAGACAGCACTCCTTACTAGACTAGTGTAATCAGACAGGTGATTGTTTTGAGTGGTTTTGACCAAAATGGGAATATATCATATACCTTTGTTGTTACTGTGAAGATGTGCAATTAACTACATAGTCAAGATACGAAGTTGGAGGGTTTTTTATTTTTTATTTTTACCTCCAGGAGTCAGCAGTCCACTAACAATCTCACAACAGTTCAAAGTCGAGAATTCAAAGCAGTTACTTTTCTGGAGTCCATTTTATATATCTGTGGGTTTTTCTTATGCCCCATGGAAGCAAAGAGTGTATTTCACCCAGGTCAGCCAAAACAAATTCTCTGGAAGTAAAGAATAGGCTCTCTTGTGTGCCTAAGAAGCAGGGGTGACACTAAAGGGCACAACAGCACTTTCATTTAGACCATATCCATGCATGTTGGATCTGCTTTTGTGTTAAGACCTGTGCCCTGTACAGAAGCAGTGTGAAGGGCTGCGTGTGAGTTAGTTTTCATCATTTACCACATCAAACGGGGTCAAAACAAAGTTTAGTTCTTCCACATGGATGATTATTACTTTCTCTGGCAGCGACTCAAAAATGGTATCTCGCTATCGGAAAAGTGAGAGAACAGTGGAAGGCACCAATTCCAAAATCTCTTTAAATCTCTTTAAGGAAGTATGCAAAATGAAAATAAAAGAGCATACAGAATAAACAGAAATGGCTTTTTTTCCCCTCCTTCGAGAATAACTCCTTCCCTTTCTGCTAGTGCGATATCCTTTACTAATCTGTCGGAAACATTAAGTCATACCATGGTATGAAAACACACTTCAAGCGCAAAGAAGGTAGACTGCAAGGGAAAATATGTGTATTTTTTTTACACATACTGTACATTAATCCTTTTAAGTGTGTTAAATATGGGATTTAGACAGTCCCTTAAAATCTTTTAGTTGACCCTTTTTATCCATCCTGTTGTAAACACTAACTTTCAACACCAAAATACTGCAGTATATCTTTCTGTTTATTTTTTTTAATTAAGGCGGATTCATATTGCTTGTCTAAAACACAGTAATAAGGCTTTTTGTTTACACTAGCGGGCGTTCACTGGTAACTAACAACCTGAAATGCTGCATCTTGATTGGCTGAGGCAGTGTCCAACTTTCTATGAGGTTTATAATAAAGATTATTAACATTTTCAAATACCCTCTGCTTTACACTGACTCAAACGTATTCTTAAAAATAACTTGTATGCAAACCATGAACCAAGTGATAGCTTACTATATAGTATAATGTGATTTTATGGCAATAATTATAGTATACATTGAGTAAATAATACGGAACAAGATCTAAACTAATTATTATAATAATTAAAGCCACTACAGCGACAATTCCACAATTTTGCTCGATAATCCTTTAATTGCGCTGCAATTTAAAAAAACAGCTGGGATGGATCTCCAGAAGTTTCATGCTGGTACATCTGTTTGGGTAAAGTGAATTGTCTGCGTCGCGATGGGGTCGTTCACAAGACAATCCCAAGCCAAACACAGATTTCGGGTTTCTAAAAATGTCAATTAACCCCAAGCCGAGGGGGTGGAGCCAATCTCGATAGGGTTGTGTTTCGGCTTGGGGTCCTAAAATATCTATTTGCAGATGTACATACTTTAGGTCAGAAACACTTTTAAGCAGGGAAAGTGGAAACATGTTGGAATTAGTACCGGTAGTTTACAGTTTGTGTTCGTTTTGTGGATTTCAGAGATCTTATGGATCTCATAAAGGAAGAGAAAGAGCAGTAAGCCCAGTGCTGGCTCTTATCAAAAAGTGTATTTTCCTTTGCACAGCTCAATAAGGGTCAATGTTCAACCTACCTCTTACTTGTAATATACTGTAAAACAAAAACATTTGGATTAATTGGGCCAAAAGTCATCATTCTATCTTTAAACTTCAAGAAAGTGCATAATAAATTATTACTGCTTACAACAGCCTGTAAAACAAAAATGATCCAAGCCAGATTGGGGAAAATATCATTAGTTTTAAATCCATTTTTTTGTTTTGTGTTTTGCCATTTTATGCTTTTAAGCATTTTGTTACTTTTGTTTATTTTAAACTTGACTTTAAAACACAGAATACCTCCCGTGCAAGACAATGCAGGTGCCTGTTTCTGAACCGCTAAATAAAACAGCATGACTTTTCCATTAAAAACAGAAAGTCACATCTTTGAAGCTGCATCAAATTCTCCAGCTCCCAATCAGCCTAAGCCCTTGCTCGTCCAAATACAGTATCGCTTTCTCAACTAAATCAACACTTTTTGACTTTTGGTTATTGCCATTTGACTCCAGGCCTATTAAAGGAAAAACAATCCCTGCAAAGAATAATTTGCTAAGCATGCTGAAGAGAGGAGTTGAGGGGCTCTCATAATGCCCAACATTGTCAACCTACTTAGCATCAATCACAAACCCCTCTTTCAACCTCAATCATTCTCTGTTGCTTTGACGTACCAAAAAGCAGCCACACAGATCTAGAGCTTATACACACAAAGAATAATGTTCTGGCTAAGGTTGGACTATTGTAATGCTCTGCTTTCTGGTGTCTCTTCAAAACTAATTCATAGGTTTCAGTATGTGCTAAATAGTGCGGCACGGGTTTTGACGAGAACAAGAAAGCATGATCACATATCCCCAATCTTAGTATCACTTCATTGGTGGCTAGTAAAATTTAGAATCGATTACAATATCTTGCTGCTGACTTTTAAAGCCTTACATGGCCTTGGTCCAATCTATTTTAAGGACATGCTCTGTCATTACGTGCAGCAGCAGAGTTTACAATCTGCTAGCAGATCTGCTATAATGAAAGGCACAATATAAAATAAATCTATTATTATTATTATTATTATTATTATTATTATTATTATTATTATTATTATTATTATTATTATTACTGTGTATTCGAAATGAAGAAGATGACTGTAACAGTACCTTTAATAAAGGGGAGGAGGGGGGGGGTGTTTGTTCAAGTATCTTTCTTTACTGTATTTCTGTTTCCTCCCCAATGTTAACAGTGCTATACATACTCTGCTTTTGGTTCAGTAAAAGCTCTCTCGTACTGGCAGTTTGACAGGTTGGCAGGTATTTAAAAGTCAAAGGATCCTCCACAATCTTTTCAGCAAGGTAAAACAATATATTTGTATTAATGAAGCAAACAGGTTTTACCTTGCAGAATACAAATGATCAAAACAGTTCAAATCTTTTTAGACAAGCAAGTCAGTGACCTCTCTCTGGCCTTTACAGAGGCCTACATTTCCTCAGTGGGTGCGACCCCTCAGAAACTCATTTCCAATCACCCGATTTTATCAGTAATGTAAACCTAAACGCTATTGTCATATCAGGAAAGTAATCCAGCATTCCTTATTGCTGATGACAGAACGATTCAGAAGGCTTAACTCTGAAATAATAACCACGAGTTCCGCACAGGAAACTTCATAAATATTTACAAATGAACACAGCTTTGATCACGGAAAGACAACACCATCCCCAGTGTTCTCTGCTCTATGGACCCGTGTGTGTGTGTGTGTGTGTGTGTGTGGAGGGCTCTTGCTGAGGCAATTCTATACAAGCCACTTCCCTTTTGTGCAATTTCAGAATCAACTTGCACTGGCTCTTATCTGTTGGGATACTATTTACAGCAAGACTTGTATTTAAACAAAATTGAAAAGAAAACCGTGGCCCTAGGGAGAAAAAAAAAACGAGATTTGTACAGACAGAAAGCCTTTCTATCCATTATATAATAAGTTAAATAGTTTTTTTTTTTTTCATTTAGTGAGTCGTGTGCAAAATGCAGTTCTATAGTGTTGACTGAAATTTGTGTGGGAATGACATGAGAATGAAATGAAAATGCCAATACAGATCTTGTTTGTATTTTGATACACAATGGATTTAAACAAGTTATACCAGAGGGGCTTTGGGAATATTTGCTGTTGAAATCTTGTAGGGGGGTCCTATGGTTTTCTAAAATCCTTGCATGATGTGGCAAACCAACCATTCTCTCTCAGTGCTTGAAACAGGTGGTCCCAACAGTCAGCTGCTTTCCCAGGGCCAAGCTGTTTAGGACCACACATGATTATTAAACAGGTGGCCATACAAGCAGCCATCCCAGCAGGAGATGCAATATTACATGTTCCCATTTGAAGAATTGATTATTATACTCTTGGTGCTCAATGGTGAAGGAATTCTGAACAGTATTCTCAAATGCCACTCGCTCGGTTTGGCATGTACTGTATGTGGTATCTGGTACCTTAATACAGTAACTTGCTTAAACTCTTGTCCTTTAAACATACCGTAGTTAGTTTTGCCTTGGCTTTGTGCATTTAAATTCAGACATAAAGTCTATTACAAGACCATGTTAAGAAAAGTTAAAATAATACCAAAATACAAACCAGACATTTTAACCAAAAAAAAGCTGTTTGTGCCTGTTTGTAACAATATTTTCATTTTCAACTACCCCTGGAAAGGAAACCCTCAATTACTTCAAGTGTGAAATGCTAAGCGCTGAGATAATGATGTATATATTGATGACATGTAAACACTGCTATGGGTTTGTGTGGGTTACACTCCTGCTGCATTCCAACCACAAATGACTGGTGTGCCGATGTTTTATCTGAGCCTGTGCTCTGTTGGGGATGCATTCAGTTCTGTGTGCTTGTGTCTGGAGAAGGCTCAATGATAAGGGCTCACAGCTTGTGCTCTGTTGGGGATGCATTCAGTTCTGTGTGCTTGTGTCTGGAGAATGCTCAATGATAAGGGCTCTCAGCCTGTGGTCTGTTGGGAATGCATTCAGTTCTGTGTGCTTGTGTCTGGAGAAGGCTCAATGATAAGGGCTCACAGCCTGTGCTCTGTTGGGGATGGATTCAGTTCTGTGTGCTTGTGTCTGGAGAAGGCTCAATGATAAGGGCTCACAGCCTGTGGTCTGTTGGGAATGCATTCAGTTCTGTGTGCTTGTGTCTGGAGAAGGCTCAATGATAAGGGCTCACAGCCTGTGCTCTGTTGGGGATGCATTCAGTTCTGTGTGCTTGTGTCTGGAGAAGGCTCAATGATTAGGGCTCACAGCCTGTGCTCTGTTGGGGATGCATTCAGTTCTGTGTGCTTGTGTCTGGAGAAGGCTCAATGATAAGGGCTCACAGCCTGTGCTCTGTTGGGGATGCATTCAGTTCTGTGTGCTTGTGTCTGGAGAAGGCTCAATGATAAGGGCTCACAGCCTGTGCTCTGTTGGGGATGCATTCAGTTCTGTGTGCTTGTGTCTGGAGAAGGCTCAATGATAAGGGCTCACAGCCTGTGCTCTGTTGGGGATGCATTCAGTTCTGTGTGCTTGTGTCTGGAGAAGGCTCAATGATAAGGGCTCACAGCCTGTGCTCTGTTGGGGATGCATTCAGTTCTGTGTGCTTGTGTCTGGAGAAGTCTCAATGATAAGGGCTCACAGCCTGTGCTCTGTTGGGGATGGATTCAGTTCTGTGTGCTTGTGTCTGGAGGAGGCTCAATGATAAGGGCTCACAGCCTGTGCTCTGTTGGGGATTGTCACAAAGACGGCCGGACAGTGGGTGACGTCAGACCAGAAACAGGAAGTAACACACAACAGACAGTGAGGTTGGTGAAGCTGAGCACTTGGTTGTGCTCAGCATTTAATAAACAAAATAAAAGAACACAAAAACATCACACGGCACTTTCGCCAAAATAAACAGGTAAACAAAACGAACACACACTAACAAACAGGGACGAACAAACACGGTGAGTAAAAACACTATAAATGTACTTTTCTCTTTCTCTCTCTCCGTTCTCCACTCACCGAACACCCAACCCCGAGTGAGTGAATCGTGCATCTATATATACTGTTGTGCTGGGATTCAATTACTAATTAATTATTCACTTGAATCCCAGCACGTGAATTAATTACGTGCAACCTCGTGCTCACATATTAAATACTTTAAATGCACGTGCAGTGATGTGCAATCCTGTGCCTAAATACAATTACATCTTAAATACACGTGAAACACACACCCGTTTATATCCCGTGTACCAATGACTATACACCAACATTTACACACGCAACATGCAACATATAACACAAACTACGCACAAGGGCGTGGCCACATTGCCACATATACCCCCCCCTTGTGCGCAGCACACATGGCCTCAACGGCCACCTCCCCCCTTAAAGACCCAGCAGTCCAGGACAAAGTCTCGGGCTGGGAAGGGAGGCTTCAGTGGGCCCATGGCTGGCAATGCTGTCAGCACCCCTGCCGGTAGTGGCACGGCTGACAGCATGCTGGTCCATTCCTGCAGCGAAATTGCTGCGGGGGATGCTGGTCTCCTGACCTCTCCCCTTTCTTCAGTAGCGGTAGCTCCCTCCTGTGGGGCTCCGGCCACAAGAACTCCTGCAGCGAAACTGCTGCTGGGGAAAGTGGTCTCCTGACCTCTCCCCTGTCTTTGTAGCCAGTAGCTCCCCTTTCTGGGGCTCCGGCCCCGTACTCCCTGTGGTGGAGGTGGAAGCAGCAAGTAGTCCTTCCATGTTGGGAAGGCGGAACCAGCAGGTATTCACCCTCTGCTGGTGGAGGTGGGAGGGCAAGCAGTCCTCCCACGACAATGAAGGCGGAACCAGCAGGTATTCACCCTCTGCTGGTGGAGGTGGGAGGGGCAAGCAGTCCTCCCACAACGGTGGAGGCGGAACCAGCAGGTACTCACCCTCTGCTGGTGGAGGTGGGAGGGGCAAGCAGTCCTCCCACAACGGTGGAGGCGGAACCAGCAGGTACTCACCCTCTGCTGGTGGAGGAGGCAGAGGCAGCTCCTGCTGCTCTGCTCCTGGTGGAAGCGGTTGAGGTGGTGGAGGCAGAGGCAGCTCCTGCTGCTCTGCTCCTGGTGGTGGTGGAGGCAGAGGCAGCTCCTGCTGCTCTGCTCCTGGTGGTGGCGGAGGCAGAGGCAGCTCCTGCTGCTCTGCTCCTGGTGGAGGAAGCGGTGGAGGTGGGAGCAGCGTGTAGTCTCCTGGCGATGGAGGTGCGAGCAGCGTGTAGTCTCCTGGCGATGGAGGTGCGAGCAGCGTGTGGTCTCCTACTGTTGCAGGGGACTGGTGCGGCTCCGCCTCTCTTGCAGGGGACTGGTGCGGCTCTCCCGCTCTTGCAGGGGACTGGTGCGGCTCTCCCGCTCTTGCAGGGGACTGTGGTGGAGGCAGAGGCAGCTCCTGTTCCTCTCCTCCGGGTGGTGACGGTGGGGAAGTGATACCAGCAGGCGTTCACACTCTGCTGGTGGATGGGAACCCAGCAGGCATTCACCCTCTGCTGGGGACACGGGGACAGCAGGCATTCTTCCTCTGCTGGTGGACACGGGGACAGCAGGCATTCTTCCTCTGCTGGTGGAGGTGGAACCAGCAGGCATTCTCCCTCTGCTGGCAGCTTGGGTCCTAGGGCTGTGGAAGCCCGACTTCCCTCTCTTTGGGCTGTGGGCGCACCGACTCCTCCCTTTTGGGCTGTGGGCGCACCGACTCCTCCCTTTTGGGCTGTGGACGCACCGACTCCTCCCTTTTGGGCTGTGGGCGCACCGACTCCCCCTCTTGGGCTGTGGGCGTTCGGGCTCCCCCACTCAGGCGTGGGGCGTTCGGGCTCCTCCCACTCAGGCGTGGGACGTTCGGGCTCCTCCCACTCAGGCGTAGGGACGTTCGGGCTCCTCCCACTCAGGCGTAGGGACGTTCGGGCTCCTCCCACTCAGGCGTGGGACGTTCGGGCTCCTCCCACTCAGGCGTAGGGACGTTCGGGCTCCTCCCGCTTGGGCTGTGGACGCTCAGGCTCCTCCCGCTTGGGCTGTGGACGCTCAGGCTCCTCCCAATCTCTAGGAAGGTGCAGCTGGCCATGAATCCTCCTGCTGGAGATCCTGCTACCTGGGCTGCTGTTTCACTTATAGCTGCCTCCAGGTAGCTGAGGACCAACTCCACACCTTCCTCCAGGGAGTTTGGGGTGTGTTCCCCTCATCGCCTCCCATCTCTCCCTGTCCATCAGCCACAGGATCCGGATGGCTATGGGCATAGACTGGGCCTCCAGCCCAGCATTTTCCAGGACCCAGTCCCGCAGTTTGATGGCGTCTTCTGCCATTGTCATTTTTTTTTTTTTTTTCCCGTTTTTTTTAAACAACAAATTGCGGTTCCTGCTCTGGTCTGCGTCTAGGAGGCTGGTAATCCCACTTCTGACACCACGTGTCACAAAGACGGCCGGACAGTGGGTGACGTCAGACCAGAAACAGGAAGTAACACACAACAGACAGTGAGGTTGGTGAAGCTGAGCACTTGGTTGTGCTCAGCATTTAATAAACAAAATAAAAGAACACAAAAACATCACACGGCACTTTCGCCAAAATAAACAGGTAAACAAAACGAACACACACTAACAAACAGGGACGAACAAACACGGTGAGTAAAAAACACTATAAATGTATTTTTCTCTTTCTCTCTCTCCCGTTCTCCACTCACCGAACACCCAACCCCGAGTGAGTGAATCGTGCATCTATATATACTGTTGTGCTGGGATTCAATTACTAATTAATTATTCACTTGAATCCCAGCACGTGAATTAATTACGTGCAACCTCGTGCTCACATATTAAATACTTTAAATGCACGTGCAGTGATGTGCAATCCCGTGCCTAAATACAATTACATCTTAAATACACGTGAAACACACACCCGTTTATATCCCGTGTACCAATGACTATACACCAACATTTACACACGCAACATGCAACATATAACACAAACTACGCACAAGGGCGTGGCCACATTGCCACAGGGATGCATTCAGTTCTGTGTGCTTGTGTCTGGACAAGGCTCAATGATAACGGCTCAAAGTCTGTGCTCTGTTGGGAATGCATTCAGTTCTGTGTGCTTGTGTCTGGAGAAGGCTCAATGATAAGGGCTCACAGCCTGTGCTCTGTTGGGGATGCATTCAGTTCTGTGTGCTTGTGTCTGGAGAAGGCTCAATGATAAGGGCTCACAGCCTGTGGTCTGTTGGGAATGCATTCAGTTCTGTGTGCTTGTGTCTGGAGAAGGCTCAATGATAAGGGCTCACAGCCTGTGCTCTGTTGGGGATGGATTCAGTTCTGTGTGCTTGTGTCTGGAGAAGGCTCAATGATTAGGGCTCACCTTGCTGGACAGGGCTCTGGATTGCATATTCGAATCATTTCAGGGGGGCGACTGGAGCCATCACACAGAGCATCACCTACAGCTGCTCGTTCCTGCTTATTCAGACACACCACAATGGCTTCTTGTTTTCCTGCAAACATAACCCATTCAGTACCATTCAAACAGAACACAATGTACTCAATGCCTTCTGGAATATGCTTCCTGTTTCTGTTTTCATTTATTAGTTTTCTGTATACCGGTGTTTACCCTAATAGAGTAGACCCATACACCAATTAAACATCCTTTTTTTAAATTACATTTACTCGTGCAAGACATTAACCAGATTTCTTGCTGTAGTATTTTACCTGAGTTTTACTCAAGCACGAGAAAACATGATGTTTTACATTAGCTTAGATTCCAAGACCAAGCTTTTCAAATAAATCTCCAAAAATTCTACCTTGGCATAATCTAACCCCCCCACCCCCCTGCCATGGCTAATGTGTTAGGCTCTAATCCTTAAACAGGGACTCTTAAAATACATCTGTCCTATTAGAATATCTCAGACTGTGCAATTCCTATATAAATGTGATCACAATAAAGGTGATTATTTCCAGTAATACAGAACAGCTTTGATATTGAATCTAGATACCTCTTGCGCATGAAGCAGAGCATGAGGTGAACCCTTCATACTCCCAGTCATACAGCTCCTCGTCACCATAGTGAGGAATGGAGGACTCGTATACAGCAGGATCCCCATCACACGGTCCCAGGTTACAGCCTCGCTCTGTTGGGGGCTTCGACTCCTCGCACTCATCGTCGGGCAGCTCGACCTCCGTCTGGGAAAAAGAGAGGAGGACTCGGCACTTCACCTGCCGTGTCTGTCTGCCGGGCCCGCAGGTGACACTGCAAGGTGACCAGGCTTTGGGAATATACCTGTGGACACAGGAAGCAGGAAGACGGGCAGGTTCAGGATCTGTGGCTCAGGAGATACACTGTCAGAGCAGCCACAGATGGGCTGAAATCCTCTCGGTTTCTCTTGGGATCTAAATGTGTTACATTCAGGGCATGTCTGTACTGAACACATATTTATAAAACAAGTACTTTTCCCTTGGGTCCTGTTCCCTTCTGGTCCTGTTCAATCACTGAAAATGAGAATGCTTGCTGGATGAGCTTCACGTTTTATGCCACTTACACATAGGATACTCCATGAATGTTCATGGAGTACTGCTGTTAAGCCGCGGTTGAGGCTGGCCGTCCTCTTGAGTGAAACAAAACAGCACTCCACGAACGTTTATTGAGTATCATAAAACTACTGCACAGTAAAATCTGCAAGCTATCATTTTTCTTCGATGTCAAGCGGATCGCCTAGCACAGGCCTTCCCTTACATAAGATGTAACATTTATGCACGTGCCAAGAATCTGTAATTCATATGAAGGTTGGAAGAATGTGATATTTATACATTAGGGTTTTGTTTTTTTTATGACCCTGCCATGATAACAATGATACGCTTCTTTCAGGCCAAGACAATTAACTGGGTTTGAAGAGCTTGAGTCTCGGCGCAGGGATTTTCATGGTGTTGCATTGTGGAGCCACAAGCACTTCAGGACAGCAGCTTTCATTTCAAAGACAATTGCAGCTGGGAGATGTTCCTGATTCTCCAGTACTGATGGTGAATTTCATTATTAGGAAGTTTGTTCCAGTTTTTAGTGACGACTACAGCCAATTTTCTGTACTTGTTTTCAACATTTATAGACTGAACAGCTGCGAGCGGTCAGAAATAAATGGCTGCATAAAATAAAAAATACAAAAATGAAAATGCAATCATCTGTTAATGATTATTGTTGCCTAAGAATATTCCTCATGTCCTTACCAAAGGTTTTTTTTTCAGATTTTTTTTCTTTTTGGGGAATGATTTAATAAGCAAGCTATGCAATGGAAATGTTTTTGCAACCTAATTTCGTTTCTGTGAAAAGAAAGATGTTTAAATAAATGTAAGGAAATCCAGCAACTCACCTACCAAGAAAAAAAATTTGTAGCGTTTCGGCTTAGCATTGCCTTTATTGGGGCATTGTCTTTATCGGGTTATCCTGATGAAGGCAACGCTAAGCTAAAATGTGCTGGTGTTTCATGTTTTTTATAGCCAGTAAAGCATTTTGTTTCATATGTGTGTTGCAGGATTTCATTACATTTATTTAAACATCTTTCTTTTTACAGAAATGGAATACGGTTGCAAAAACATTTCTATTGCATAGCTTGTTTATTTCTTTGTCTTGCACAAACATGCAAGGAGGTTATCTTGTGACAGGCAAACAATCAGTACTATATTTTTAAACAAACCAAGTGGAATGTAAAGGTTTCTACGTGTACCTAAGCTGTTTGTTACTTGCTTATGAAATCATTCCCAAACAATGTTCTTTGAAAAAAACTTTCCTGTCCGCTTACAGCTGTTTAGTATATAAATGTTGAAAACAAGTCTGGAAAATTGGCCACTAAAAACTGGAACAAACTAATAATGCAATTCACCACCAGTACTGGAGAATTTAACACACACTTGACTTCAGAGATATGTCGAATGCATCTGTATTTCACAACAAGCTGTTCCTTAAGGATGTGGATCTTAAGTTTGCTAATGACAGCCACGTGAGTTGGTTTTAATAATATGCTACATAAGGTCTTGACCCCCTGTCGTTCTTGCAAACGCACTGTGATGGCCCGATGAATAACATTGTTCGTTTTAATAAGTTATACACTCTCTGCAGGAAACGGACTAATAAATCCTGCCACAGAAACAATTGGTGATTGTTGAAAAGTCAGTTGTAGCTTTGTAATGCTTTGACATTACAGAGTTACAGGTGATCTTGCAATAAAAACTGACAAGAACAACATTGGGTACAAAGCTCTGGTAAAGGTGAACACTTCTAATGCCCGGGTTTAAGTGAAATGCATAAGAAGCACCATCCTTCCTTCAACATTTTCATTAACATACATTAGTTGCTTAAAGGATTTCCACTATCTTATTAGAAATGTACTGTTTGGTACTGATCTGTCCATTCTACTTTGTCCCCAGCATTTGAATAATGCTGGGGACAATGAACATATAAAACAATCCAATACAGTACTGAGCTCATGTGTGACTCAGGACTCACGAGATTTTAGGTCTGAGGATCCTTCACTCTGAACTTGAAAATCCAAGTGAATATGGCGGTGTCATGTCACCTCCTTGCCAAATTTCAACCCCCCACTGTAGTCGTAAATGAGCAAAGTGACAATTCAGTTTTGCGATTAAGAGTCAACAGAGTAAAAACAAAAAAATATTATTGCATTTTTTTATTGGTATTTAATTGTAATGTTTATACTTGCAATGCTTTTGTTATTTACCACAAAGGTCAATCTTTGAGTTAGGAAAACGGGCCTGTTTGTACTTTTCTGTTTCTTTCTACACTCCTTGTTTCAATATTCAGAAATATACCTACCTTCCCTAAATTCACTGGCAAGTTGCACACCTCCTTCTCCAGAGCATCTGTCCCTCTTAAACCAAATTAACACCCACTGTACACCTGCTTCCTCTAAGGAGAAGGATGTCTGTATTTTAATTAATCAAACAGCTAAGACTTCCTATAGATTCAACCATGCTGTCTAACTATCTGTGAGGTCGACTGGCTGCTGCAGATTGCATGGAGGCCAACTGTACACAGGACAGAAGCCCCTGAAACCCAAATTCGATAAAAATGATAAGATATATGACCGATACCTGGCTTCTCTCCTGCATTTCTAGCTATAATCAAAGGTGCAGCAAAGAAGCGATGTTATGCTTTCCTGTAGATTTCTCAATGATTCAGTAAAGAATCCGATCACTGAGTCTGTAAAAGAATTTATAATAAACTGAAAAGTCAACAGTGTGTATACCTGCTGGGCTGGTACTGCTGTCCAGACACTCCCAAAGCAACTGGGATTCAGGTTAATGAGACCTTTAATTCCCAGAAAGCCAAAACATATCATGTTTTGACTAATGCGTCCGTATAATTAAGGGATATTATGATGTCAGAAATCAAAATGCTTACATGATCGAAAAAACAGATCTCACTTTTAGCAGACAGGGATGCCATTTACAGCTGTAACATAAATTGTTACACCTGTTTTCAAAATTAATATTCAGGTAAAATATGTATATATCATACGACCAAACCCAACAAATAATAATAAACAATACATCTAAAGTAGGTGCAAAGTTAAACATGATTATGCATTGTAATGAAGCACAAGGCCTTAACACATCCATTGAAATACAACTGTTAGCAAGTAGCTGAGCAAATCGTGTAAAGCAATTATTGCCCTCAATGGTTCTCCTGTTGGGCACTCTCCCAATTTTTCATTCAGTCCATTAAATGCAAGCGAAGAGGGACTCATTCTCATTTTAGGGGCAAACTAAGCAAGCTGTACTATGGTGAGGTTAGTCTTGCAATTGAAGTGCGACCCTTTAAGCCATTCTCATCTTCCAACTGAGGTTGTCATTCCTCTACAGATTAACATTGAGTTTACAACCCCAGCCCAGGGCCAATGTCCATATAGACTTCCCATTCACTTCCAAGCATCAGAAAGAGCAGATTTTATTTTACATTACTGCTCCTGGCTTTAATCACCAGGCTTTAGATCCCTGCTCCAGATTACGGGCTATGCTGAAAGGGCTACCTGTATAAATGACTTCAGATATATAGGATTGATGAATAGCATTACAATGGACAGTTTAAGGGGACCCAGCTGTGGGCTGAAAAGGGAAAGACTGGGCAGCCAAGTTTTCAACATCAATGAATTCCAGGGATGTCAGGACTGTAACCTTGCCCCTGTACTCTAAAGGCAAAAATCTCAGGTCTGGCAAAGAAAAGCTAAAGTCACATCTTGGACTGATATTCTAGAACCTCTTCAGTTTTCTTTTTCTACTGCAACAGTCAAATTACTTTGTGTTTGCCTGACATAACAGCATAGCAATGTGAGTACATCAGCACATCCATATAACAAAGCCATCCAAAAGCATCAATAAGTAAATGGGAATTTGAGAGCAAATGGGAAATGACAGAAGGGTTCTGCAAATGTATAAACTGGGCAGCAAAATAACTTATTAACAAACTAGTCTTTAATCACTTGAATGTTCTTACATGAGCCAGGACCTGTCAATTACTTCATTCATTACTTCTGGGTTTATTTCCCCAGTGTGTACATGTTTTGTACAATAACATGTATGCACATTGAACTTCAACCATCCCAATACAGAGACTTCAAAATGAGTTAAAAAAAAAGCTAAACTGCCCATGCTTGGCGATAAATGTTAAACTGTATGAAATAGCTGGATTTGTATAAAATCACATATTGTCACGGTGAAGGTTATTAAACATGTCTAATTGGTCCCAGTGTCCTACTATATCCAATCACATGGGTATTAATACTAAAATAAATGCACTTTCTGAACCTGCAGTAATAAAATAAAACTGTAATTTAAGAAGGCTTCTCGGATCAATGATAGATGTCAACTGCCACCACGTTCCCCAACTGACAAGTGAAAAGGTCACGTCTGGATTTCTCTTGGCTCTGCTCCATGAACATTTAGATACATTTACCCCACATTCCTGTGAACCTTTACTCTTTATACGTTTCTGAGGTGGCCGTCTTTGGTAGACCACAGAGGCAACAGTATTTATCATCTCAAACTGTTTTGGCAGGGTTTTTGGTTGTGTGGGTTTGAAAATGCAGCTGCCTTTAGTCCCCTGACCGCTATTAAGAAAATATAATTTCAGAGTTTGAAAAGATAGTTCTAATAATAGAACAAACTGGGAGTCGATACAGCGTGTACTTTCCCTGAGACTGGTGGCAATTAAATGGAACGCAAAGCTAAACTAAGTGATATACTGCTAAGGTTTGAAAAACAACAAACGGCTTCTTTAGACGACGATACACTACTCTGATATAGACATTCTATGGCAACCTACTGTACACGTGCATGCATTTGGAAGTTGTAGTAAATACAAAGATACAATAAAACACATAGGGATATTGAAATGTGGTGGTATCAGTCAATCCCAGAACCTACAGTAGCCTCACCCCACTAGCAGTGCTGTGACAAGCACATTTTACACATACCATTTTCACGGTAGCAGACACCCCTGATGATGTAGGAGGTAGGAGAGGTCACTAAGCACTCTGTGATTTCATATGAATATCAGCTGTCTCTGACCTGTCAATCTACAATGCACACACACAGAAAACCCACGCACACATACTGCATGAAATAGGACAACATGATCCGTTTTGCTTCTAATTACTCTTCCCCTTTCTGTACCTCTGAGGGTTTTCTCACAATTGGAAATGTGGGACGCGCATTGTTTTAGTTCCGAGAAGCAGATGAAAATGAATGGATGTGAACTCACGTAGGCTCCTCTGAAGCAGCTCTGGGCTCCTCCAGTTCCAGTGCTTGTTTAAACCAGGGCAGCTTAGCTTCCACAGGAAGTTTTTCTGGAAGAGCAGAATGCATAAATCATTCATTGGTGCCTTTGGAGTCATGCAGGGATAGAATACTTACAAAGCATTATTCACTCCCAGTTAGTGGAATCTTTACCGCACCATTTAACCCTTTCCTATTGGGTCAGCCTGGAGTTATGATGGCCCCCTTTGACAGGATTATTAATCATAACCTGCCCTCGTGCCAATCAGAAGCCAGGAAATACCCCCCCCTTACACCGTGGTGACAAGACGGCCCATTCATCAGCCAACGTCTCTCGCACTGAGCAAACTGGTTCTTAAACGCAAAGAAAAATATTTTTAAAGATTTCTTTCTTTTCAAATTGAGGATTGTTAATCACTTTATAACAGCACTCAGCTGTTTACAGTTTTATCTCTCAGATGTGAATGAAACAGCCGCTGCTTGGCTACGCTGCCTCCACAGTACATTCTCTCTCTTGGCCATCCATCTTCTCAGCCGCCAAGATACTAAATGAGAGGCATGGGTTGATTTCTCCCCTGATAAAACATGTTCCTCGCTCAGTCGTAGCAGTAAAACTGACTGAATGGCTAAGTACGCAAGAGGGTTGGAGAAGTTTAAATATAAACAAACATCTAGGTCACTCCAGCCTAGGTTTCTAAACCAGGTCCTAAATCTGTTTATCAATCTGTGAAACATTCATCAGACAGAGATTTGAGGGAGAGGTGGGTCAGGACTGATTGCTTTCTGTTAGAGCTGCCCGCGTCCCATCATTGTCTTCCTTTAAAACAAGTTATCAGCTCATTGAGGCTTAAATGAGGTCCCCAGTTCAAATCCCAGCTCAGCCACTGACTCATTGTGTGACCCTGAGCAAGTCACTTAACCTCCTTGTGCTCCGTCTTTCGGGTGAGACGTAGTTGTAAGTGACTCTGCAGCTGATGCATAGTTCACACACCCTAGTCTCTGTAAGTCGCCTTGGATAAAGGCGTCTGCTAAATAATAATAATAATAATAATAAATGTCTCACATCCCCAGCCGGTGTAGGACTTCAGGCTCGTTCATTAGGTGACCAAGGTCAGGGAATTTGAAAAAGAGAGAAGGAAGTCTGAAAGCTAACTTTCTACTAATTAGAAACAGATGAAGACATGCTTAGGCCATATTGCACTTAGGCAAATGAAGGAAACACCTTTGAAATCAGTCAAAATCTTCTTTTTCACTTACATACCTATTTATTAATGATCTGCCAAGGAGAGGTCAACTAACTTGTGCCATGCATATTACATGGGAGGTCCTGCTTCTATACAATTTTATCCAGGATTCCCACGTCCAGGACTGTCACAATCATGGCTGTGCAATTTTGAAAATTGAAACGTACCAGTTCTGTGTTTGCTATGCGTACCTTTGGGCTTGTAGCATGCAATGGGCACCACACACTCTTCTTTGATGTGGGGCTTCAGCTGCGGATTACACCCCCCTATGTGCTGGCCACGGTGATCAATGCAAAGAACCACTCTGTAACGCAGCCCTCGACCACAGGTAACAGTGCACTTAAAAAAAAAAGCATAGAACTGTAAGACAAGACCTTTGTGACAATAGAGATCATCATGAGCTACTGTATTGCCTTAATAAAATGGTTAGCAATCTGTCACTCTTGCAGCAAGGTCAGCGTTACAAATACAATAATGTACAATAGGTGATCAGAGGGAACCAAATTGAAGAATGCCATCCATTCTGTGAAATGATCCTTCCTTCTGTTGTATCAATGATGACATTAATTGGCAGATATTTTAAGCCATTAATCTATGGTAGTACTGCTGTCTGTTTTAATCTTCTGTATTGAATGGCTAATTGACTTTATCACCCTCCCCTGTATCATGGCTTTACCTACCTGGGACCATTCCATTGCTATCCACTTGGGGCAGTCAAACAGGTTGCAGGTTTGCATAAGGGTTGGCTTAGGCGTGTACATGCACTTCCACTCCTCCACCTGCAGGATCTCCCCATGCATGGTCTCCTCCACACACACGATGCTCCGGCTCTGAATGCCACCCCCACACGACACAGAACAGGCGGTCCAGGGATTGTGCTCCCAACTAGGGAAACACACATGTGTGTTTAGCAAATTGCATTTTCAATGTTCTTAGGTTGGTAAGAGACCTTGAATAACAATCACGTATTGAAGTGCGTTTTTTATTACTTCCAAATGATGGTAATTTACATGCAAGCCTTCCAAACCACTGTCACTGAAGACTATTTTTTTTATGTTAGAAATAGCTTTGCTCTAACCGCTCTACTAGGATTTCTTTTTTTCCTTTTTATTGGTAACCACAAACATGATATAATAAGGTAACATTTTAAACACAAACAAGCCAATGAACTGCTATAACTCGATATTTAACTGAATGCACTTGAACATGTGCTGAATTAAAAAAAAACAATACTGCCAAGTACTTTATCCACAATGGTGTAGCAAAAAATACATGCATACCAATTCACTTCTATTACTATCAGCTACATAATGTATGTTCTTCATGTCAAATGAAAGCACTAGTAAAAACAACCTTAGGCGAGGGTGTGTAGGTTATCAATACATCATTTTAAGTAAAGGAATATCAACCACAGAAACCCACAATGTGAATAATGTGAATAATGGAGGAGGCAAAAATGGTATGTAACTGGTACAGAACCTCATAATTAATGATCATAAATCAACCCTGCTGCATTCATAATCATCACCTACACTACTCTGTAGGAAGCTGCCAGATGCAAAGGTCAAACTCCAACTTAGCTTCAACGACCTGCAGAATCAATCAAGCGAATGATGCATCAACCTAAACAGAACACTTGCTAGATAACATTTAGTCTGCAGGCATATTTAAAATACCAGAAATGTACTAATGCTTAGCTGTAATAAAATGTTGGTCTTCCCTTTTATCTTTAGATCCCCTTCCAAAAATGCAAAGCCTATTCGTGTAAAAGCAAAGGGGAAGGGCTACTGCAGTTCAAAAAGGAAATGGCTCACAGTCCAGAGGTGGAAACTTTGTAGGGCAACAGTTTATCTCCACTAGGCAGAAGGATCCTAGTTGCTTCATTTAAAAACTGATGTGCTCTGTTCAACTGATCTCAACAGAGGTGTTTGTGGTTCAGGTTCCTTTCATACAGCTGATTACAAAAAAGGGATAGAATACAATACAAGCAGATGCACTAACCCATGAAACTCAAGTACATCCAACCAAAGTGCAATACGTCTGTGTGGAGAATTACTCACCGAGGAAGGGGCTGGAAGTGGTCGTAAGGCATGATCTCTTTAAATCCATCACTGTGGGATATAATATTAATGTGCGTTAAAAGCTACATATGATTTCAAAAAGTAATTAAAAAGGTCCCATTTAAACTGAAAAATGAATGCAAAAAAAAGAATAATCCTGCAACGAATGCTGTATGTCTACACAATTTCCACATTAGCAAATGTTTGTCAAATGATATGGGTGTATCAGTTCTTTTTAGTTCAGCACGTCTTCAACACACCTTGCCGGGCAGGGATCCATGCTGCACTCCTTCAGTTTAGGTTTGGGTTTCTTGTTCTCAGGATAATAGTGACAGTATTGGTCAGACACCACGCGGCTCAAACGAACATCCATACACTCTGCAGAGTTTAGCTGATAGCCTGAGATGCAGAAAAAGCACAGAAACAATACAGAGCACACAGTTATAGAATACATAACATTAGTGATTTTGAAACCTCAGTACAGGAGAAAAACAGCATCATTTGTTGAATATTAACAAAAAGCGCTGAGATTTTGAAACTGGGGCATCAGAACCAATTTTAAAATCTTAGAACCGCTGGTAACTCTAAATGGCATTGATGACTTTTTTATCACATAGTCACATTCTGTGCTGCAACTACACAGGACATAACCAAACATATTAATCATGTGTAATTCCACGTGTAGTTGCATAGTTATAGCATAGTAATTACACAGCCATACCTTGTAATTACAGTTTGATTATGCCTCAACACAAAAAGTGTTAGGCAATTAGTGAACTCTTTAGTCCTTCGCTTACCTCCTCCGCATGTGACGGTGCAAGGGAAGAAGTCTGTCTCTCTCCATTGATGGCTAATGGGATGATAGAAGAGGAATTGCACCAGAGTGTCTCTGGAAGCAGCGTATCTCACCTGCAGGGATACAGAAGTGTGTACATACACACCATGGCTTCTGAGGTTGGATAAAGGAGAAACAGTTTGGTTGCAAACTGCATTTTACTTGGGATAAGACCTACAATAGCTTGCTCTGACCCACACGTACTTTGTAACCTCCCTAAAAGGCTAATTAGAAATATTTCATGAAGAGTTTGTGTTAGTTGACAGGGAAACTCATTACAAGCATAGGCATTGATCATACAGAGCTGGTATCATTTATCATTCTAAATGATGGAGCTTCACTATCCTTTATGTGAATGGCAGCGCAGAAAACAAAACATCACCTGCAGAGACTTGTTGTTGGATAAGGCTGTTAATTGGGTGTTTTTTTTGGGGTGCTTGCCATACTGTAGCTCCCCAAACAGTAATCACTCAGAACTTTAAAAAAAGTTTACAAAGTCCCTGAAATCCAGCACTATTGTGTGGCACTGACGGAATGCATGCCTTGGCATTGGAAAAAAATTGACAGCTTATACTGTATATGTCAATAGAAAAAAAAACAACTTTTCCCAAGAAATAGTCGAAAAACCTAAATATTGCTGAAGCGTCTTAGTTTCATTCCATGTCTGCAAAGAGTACATTGAGCGATATCATGGACTCTATGAAATAAACAGCTGTTCAACTATGTAATATTAAATATGATTTCAAGCGGTCGCATTTTAAGCTTCAGAAAATTAAGTCTATGCGATGAAATGCTTGGCCATACTTCTGCAGTTAGATGTCATGCCAAAAATTAGTCTAGAACAAATTAAGTTTGTTTTCATGCCAGTAACTCTTTTTTCATTGTCAAACTCCAACAAATATTGCAAAAAATAGATTTTTTTATGAACCAATCTATTTCCTAAAGTAAACATTACTGAACAGGATAAGTTGTCATTAATTGGTCTAACAGGCCTGAGTCCAAATATTAAATAGTATGACATCACTTGTTCCATATTTAACACATAATTCTTCCTCCACAAGACTCACTTTGGAGTCAATGATGATTAATAAAACAGCCATTTCATATCCCTTCAATTTACCATTCAAGTGACTCATTTTGTTTCCTTATAATGGAAACATCAAAGCAGCTGCATCATATTGTGTACTAGTTCACAGATAATTTACAGTACCTACTGTAGTAAGCTACATTTGCTCATAATCACAGCAATACCCACCCCATAGGGCCAATACCACAATTACGGACTACTAACCAAAACCTTCTGAAAAAGGTCCAAGAATAATAATAGTAATAGTAATACCAGCCCAGTTGTTTTGTGATTTAAAAGACAATGTGATGCATAATTGCTCAGTTAAATCCACAGCTTCTAGTGTGGCCATTTGATAAAACACACAGTGTTATATAAGCACAGCATCATGCAAACCAACCAAGGCTTTTAATGTATGAAAACAAAGCTATTTCCTTTCAGTGTTTAGCTATTGAAACCACAGTGACTTTTCCCATAAATCAGATGGATAACGTATCAGTGGTTTCCCCATTGTTTGAAATCGTTGCTTCATTTTGTAAAAACAAACTTCTCACCCTTACCTTTATATTAAAGTCAGCACCCAATGGCCCTTGAATCCTGAAACTCTGCCTGTCTGGGTCCTTCTGGAAGTCCACTGTTGTGTTCTGTACTAGGAATGATCCGGGGGAATTAAAACTGTGCTCCCCTGTCTGCCCTTGCAAGGTTTTTGAGTCAATAACTGAAAGAAATGGGAAAACTGGGTTTAAAAAAAAATACACAAATATAACAACATAATATATACCATACATACAGATCTTAATATCATTAACAATGTAATGTTAATAGATACAATGCAAATCAATCAAACGCAAATGACAGCCTCCACAAGATACTGTCGAATAAATTAGGTCAAAATGCATCCATGTATGTTTCTGCACTACTATGACTATGGAAACTGTTTTTGCGAGCCTGTTCCCATAATAAAGGAAGATTTGTTTGGAATAACTGCCTCGAATACTTGTTATTTTTAGCAATAAAATGTCCAATTCCACTTCAACATTAATTAGCAACAGCTTTCAAAGCTTGCAACTTGAAACAATTAACAATGATTAATGTTTGCCATGTCATGCTTAAGTAACTGCCAAACAACCATTACAATTTCATTTACAAAGGGAAAAAGAAAATATATTTTCTGACTAGCTTTAGGTAATATTTAGTTTAATTTAAGTTCATGAACTTGACTCTCATGCACAGGGCATGTGAACAGATATTACCTCTTATTTTCCTGTTTTTCCTGGGTTTTTTTTTGTTTGTTTGTTTTTTGCATGAGGTATTTTAAGAACGCTGCAGTATCTGTGTTGCCCTTTCTAATTCTTACTATCAACTTCTTGGCAATAGCTTATCAAAAAAACTACAGTGTCAACTTCCAGACCACACATCAGAAATATCTAGTAAATCAAAAGAACACCATCTAGATTTTACTTTTGCTGGTGTTGCTGTTGTGAACTTTGCTAAAAGGAAATCAAAACAACTTGTTACAAAGGAAAGATGCTGGTATCGCTTTATTTTGAGCGTCATAAATGAGTATTTAACTAATATGCAATTAACCATTTGTTGAAGTGTTGTTACATGTTAATAAACTCAATAGATGTGACATGCATGCGTGTGTCTATCATTAGACTGCTATTTGATTTCATGTGTATGTTGAGTATGTTTTTTTTAGACTTGGTAGTTTCCTGCTCCAGTAAAAAAGACTGGTATGCAAAACTACTAATACCCTATTCATGTGATCATCACAGTCTGAAATGAGATTGGGAATGGCAATCACATGGTTTAAAAGCGCATTATTTAGGTAGTGCGGATAGCATATAGAATAATAACAGTAACGCTACATACCAGTCTTTGTATGACTTTTTTTACTAGAGCAGTAAGTCTCAAAACACATACTCAACATGAGTTCAAATGGCAGTCTAATGATAGATACACACATGCATGGCATATCTGTTGACTGTTCATTAACACGGAATTAAACGCCAGCAAATGGTTAACTGCCTGCTAACTAAATACTTTATTTATGCCACTCAAAATAAAGTGTTACCAAGATTTTTTAACTGAAATTGAAACCACCTCAATCCTACAGTAAAAATCTGTCAGGTGAAAAACTGTTCCAAGTCCACACAGTTTTAATAGAATGGATTTCAAAACCCTGGTTAGCCTCTAACCTTGAATTATATTTGAAACACTGTACCAGTCGATCCTCGCCAAAAACAACAAGAGAAACTTCTGCATCAACCAAGATTTTTACACTTTAGTCAATATGCATGGGTTAGAATAATAGAAACAAGACGGTTAATGATGCTAGATGACAGACTGGGGTAGACGTTATTAGAGGCAAAGGGGTTAATAACAGCTATTCAGAGAATAGAGAACACGCCCTAGAAGCACTAGTCATTTCTTTCCTTATGAACCTAATACCAGGCATGACAGAATGCTATTCCAAGGTGTAGGGCAATGTAATGTCACTGTGCCTGCCCAGTTGTTTTGTGATTTAAAAGACAATGCATAATTGCTCAGTTAAATCCACAGCTTCTAGTGTGGCCATTGGATAAAACATCAGTGTTATATAAGCACAGCATCATGCAAACCAACCAAGGCTTTAAATGCCCATTGCTGAATAATGAATGCTTGATTTCCAATCCCATTGTATGAAAACAAAGCTATTTCTTCTCACAGTGTTTATCAGATGTCCAAAACACTGTCCAAGTAGTAACCAGATGTTCAGCAATAGAACAAATGACAGCTCAAGGTAAACTTGGGGAGAGTGAATTTATACTCACGAGTTAACCTTGTGTGGGGTCTGCCTTATGTTCAAAGTGATCCCCTATCTATAAAACTGTCTGTACCAGCAACTGAATGCATTTTACACATAGGAACACTTAAGTCAGGTTTTCAAGTCAAATGAAATAATGCAATGCACATGGCAGAATACAATGTAACCCAATAATAAGCTATATTACCAACAGTAAAATGCTTTGAATTGGATTTTTATTTTAAACACAGCTGCTCACAGCTTTGTTACATACAGTAGATTTAATATTATTACACAAATATTTGAGCCATGTTTTTAAAGTATTTTTTTTTGTACAGTGTAAATAGGATCACATCTACAGCTCAAGAATTGAAAAGTTACCTGTGAAATTGGTGCCACAATTCTGGGTGCTTAAGAGCAGTGGTGTCCAATCCCGATCCTGGAGTGCCATTCCACTCCAGGTTTAACAGGTAAAATGAGATGATTAACTCAATTAAACCATTTATAATCGGGTTGGAACAAAGACCAGGACTGGGAGGACCAACTTTGGCCACTCCTGCTTTCGTGTTTTGTTACATGATCATATCTGATTCAACTTGCATGTTTTGTTTTTTATGGACAGTTTGGTATACTCACTCAGGTGATCTGGTCCTTTTGCAGTGATTCTAACATTACGACTTCCATATGGGACTGCAATCACGGTTTCCTCTGCTATAAGAAAAAAAAAAAAAACAACCAAAAACGTTGTTGTCTACACTGTATATTAATCCATCTATTAATGGCTTTTTTGTCTTTGCAATACTGCATAGAAATGAGAAGATACAGTACCGTGTCATATCAAAGCCATAGTTTAATATCTCATACACAATTTTCAGTTAATGTTACACTATATAACCCGTAAACTGAATTGTTTCCCTATGTTCTATTTAACATATTTTCTCCACAAAGCTGGACATAGATATTTTGTTTAGCAGGTAGCAATAAATAGCACCAGTCTTCTCTTGCTGTGAAACACCAGACTCTTCTCCTGAGTGATTAGATCAACAGAACCCTCCTTCACCACCACAAAACACTCATACATTATAAATGAGCAGCCCTGCAAGCACACATGTATACACACATAAACACACATCTGTGGAGAGCTGCGCAGGGCTGCAAGCCTGAGCCTCTGATTTAGAGATTGCGAGTGATGTCATCAAGGAAATGGACCGGGCGGCACTATCTGTTTTCACCACTTTGCGATGATGACATCAGAGAAACAGACCACTTTGTATGTTGTCCAGACTCCGAGAAGCGTTATATTTTCCAATTGGGGGGGCGGGAATGGAAGGAGCAAAAGCAAATATATTACCGATTGCAATGTGGCCGAACACATTGAAGAAGCAGACTGTAGCAGAAAACACTGATTGCATGTGTCCACTGAAAAGACTCATCAGTGGTTGCAATCATGGTTATGAGGTAACGATGCACACCTGCCAGGGTCCTGCTCTGCTTTGACAGGGAACTTGTTTTTGCTAAAGAGGACTAGTCTTTAGGCTATGCGGTTTTTGTTTTTTTTTGTTAATGTTTAAAACATGTTATGTTTTTTTTTTTTTAAATATTACAATAATTGTTTGTCCTAGGGAACCTAACTCACCACTCAGATAATAACCATAAGTAGCCCTGAAGCAATAAATCTTCACCATTATTCTGACAAGGCATGGCACTGGGAGAGTATACCACAACACACTGGGCTGCACGCCAAGTCTTTATAGGCCAGCAGCAATACAAAGGTGGATTGAAAGCCAACTGGAGCTGGATGGTGATAAAAATCTAATCTAAAATCTATAAGTGCCTCAAAGCACTTGTATTTACAGCCTCCTTGAAGCAGCTGTGCCATTTCTCTATGTTGTAATTATTTAGTCTACTTGACCTGTACAGCCTCCCTGCCATTTAAAACCAATAAGCAAGGCTGATGACCAAGCCATTAGACTTGCTGACTGAATACATTATACCGAACAGCATTAGCTTGTACCCACTATCGGATAGCTATTACTTACGATGTTAGGATTAGATTACTATAACTGCTGTTTGGGTCCTTCATAGACAGACTTTCATAAATAACACTTAACTGGTGAAACTGGCAAAATCTCGAAAGGAATCGGGGGGAGCTGGGATGTTTTCCAGTGGCTGAAGAATTGTAAAATGTGCTGAGTGCTCAGTTTAGTTTTTTTGGGAATGTTCAATGCAAAGAATCTGCAAAATAGATTTTCATCAATGAGCAATGCCGCTTTTTATTACTGCTGCTGCTGCTGCTGCAAAGAAAAAAAAAAGCTTATTACCAGGATTATTCTTAACCAAATGCCTACTGCTTTTTAAATACAGTATTGTATCAGTTTAGCCACCCATTGTGTTGTGTAAAGTTCTTAGAATTGATGAGCAATTGTGGGTTCATTTGCAGCCTTGTATATAAAAGGTTCATTTTAATCAGTGACCCAACATCACGCTAGAGAGAACACAACTTTATACATTAGAGTGGGTGGATTTAGGTTCTAAATTCATGCATCATTACCATTTTGATCAACAGAAAGAAAACTCCAAACGACTAGAAAAAATAAGGCACTTCAGTACCAGATAACTTCTAAGATAACTCTGGGTTATCCAAATGCACAGCGGAAATCCCCAAACTTTTCCAAAACCCAGTTGTTGTTTTTCATTATTTTTGAAATGACTGATTAATGCTTGCTTCTTGCCTCTCCTAGTTCTTTATGTTTTGATAGAGATTATATTAAGCTGTCTGTTTAATTACAGAGCTAAAGTATTCAGAGCCATGCTGAAGTCACTCACACAGGCGTTTTCTGCACCTCCAAAACACTACATTTATGTTGTGGTTCATCATGTTTGACTTTGAGAGATTAGCCCATCTGCTCTGTGGCAGCATTAGACACAAGCCCACCAAAACTAAAAGCGTGGTGCACTAATTGAAGTAAGGAAGAGAGCAGATTATGACAATCACTTGCTATTTAGCAGTAAGGAAGCTGTTCATCTTCAAGGCAGTTTCTCGTACAGAAAAGCCAAGGGTCAGACATTACAGAACTACCTTGGATGAAATCCGAGGCCCTTCGTGAAGCGTGAACGACAGCTTTTGTGATCTCATATATGAAAACATCCCATAGAGTTGCATTCAAAGAGGAAACTAGCTCTATATATCACAATAGAAGGCTGCAGTTTTCAACAGCTGTTACATCTGCCTGACCCTCAAGGCTCAGGCTTTTTAAAAAAAAAAAAAAACTATAAAATAAATGAATGATTTCATCAGTCTCATAACCATTATAATTCCAATTGCTAGTTGCTCGCACAGCTATGAGTCAGATCTCCATCTGATTCTTGTTTGTACCATAGGTGTATGTAGAGGGACCAAGGAGTGCATCTATTGGTAATATTATTTATTATTTGTTTATTTAGCAGACGCCTTTATCCAAGGCGACTTACAGAGACTAGGGTGTGTGAACTATGCATCAGCTGCAGACTCACTTACAATTACGTCTCACCCGAAAGACCGAGCACAAGGAGGTTAAGTCACTTGCTCAGGGTCACACAATGAGTCAGTGGCTGAGGTGGGATTTGAACCGGGGACCTCCTGGTTACAAGCCCTTTTCTTTAACCACTGGACCACACCACCACCCTATTGCACTGATAAAGCCAAGCAGGGCTGTTACTAGCAGCTAGCTAAAGAAATATTCATTTGAGCCATAATGATAGGCTTCTCCCACACTGCTAAGTTCATTACAGACTCTCGAAGGACACATCCTGTACAGTATTTGCGGGCTGTGCTCCCTACAGAACAGTACCCCCATTGATAGAGATGTCTCTAGTCAGAGCACAGGGTCACGTGCCTATCCCTGTGGCTCTGTCTCCCCATGTGTGGTATAACACAGTTTGAGAGCAGCACTTTCCTCAGCAGGTGAAACAGATGTGAACTTGTTATCAAGCTCCATGAGAATGCAAGTTATTTTGGCTGGTTTGAATAACAATGTTGTATAAGCATTAAACCACAAATAATCACAAGCAGGTCTCGGGAAATTGGGCGGCTTACAAAAGCTAAATGTAAACCTTTCAGCATTTGAACTTCACAAGCTGGTGACAGAGTCTGAAGGAGGCACAGTGGAGACGATAAACAAAGAATATCTCAACTGCAATAGAGCACATCTTTCACCAAGGAAATACCATTAGGGCATTTTATTTTTATTTTTTTATTTTTTAACATACAATATCTTTGTAATTTTCACATTAGATTGGACATAAGTAACCAAAGAAAATAAGAAAGTGATGTTTTAACTATCTTACAGCAGCATAATTGCAACATGTATTTACTTTAACAGCTGAAGAAAATGAAAGCAAATTATCCTACAGGGACAATGGTATACATTATGATGGTTGTGCTCAAAGTGTAACAGAAAAAAGTCCTAAACTTAAGTTTCAGTATAAATCTCCAGGTGAATAGCTGATCCCAGCTGTAGTTTATACAGATATTATATTTTGTTCAAACATGTCCAGTATGTTAGTCATTCTTACGTCCACAGTTCCTAGACTTTGAACTGCGAGGTCCTGTGATATGTTTATATTACTGCCCAAAAATGTTCGAGAAATGACTGTCTTGATCACATTAAGCACAGAGTGCACTTAAAAGAAAATGTGATTACAAGAAAGAAAGTGTGAGGTTTAAGAAAAGCTGTACATTTAATGCATTTTTTTTATTCTGTATTATTATTGTAAATATCTGCAGGGCTGGATTTATTTTCTCTGACGGCAACCTCTGCCAACAACTAACCAAAGCTGGTGGGACGCCAGCAACTGTGTTTGATGCCCTAAAATAATTGAATTTGGAAATATTACTCTGTGTATTTATACAGTACAGTAAATGTAAGCAGATAGTTTAATATTGTAAACAAAGTTCCTTTCCACTAACCCTAAAACCTGTTTATCCAAAAAAATGATATTATATGAGATTAATTTGTATAGACATAGGAATGGCAAAATGCCAGTGTTAAAATGATATCGCCACTAAATATCATGAGCTGTATCCAGAAAGACTTGTGTGAGCTTTAGTGTAGTGAAATGCATCTGCACAGGGGAATTATAAGGCAAAACATATCCTTACTTGATGGAGTGTAACAAGCTTGGGTTGACATACTTAAAAAGCTTGGGTGTAGATGAATTCTCTGTACTGAGTGGCCTGCTTGCTGTGTGAGAGAAGCAGTCTGTTGTTACTAAAGAACCCATTTTGTTGGGTTTTGTTGGTTTTAAGACAAAAACAAGGGCCTTGTTCGCACACAAATGGTAGGCCGACATCGGTCAACTAAAAACACAAACTCAAGAAATGTATTTAAACGGTTCCATCCTGCATGAGTCAACCCCTTCTCATGAAAGTGCTTTAATTAAATCATTCATCCTGCATGAGTCAAATCCTTTTGTGTTTGTTTGTTTTGTGTTTGTTTGTTTGTTTTATGATTTGTTCATGAATATGACGGTGTAGCCGAATTGTATTTGTTTAGTAGCGTGGATGGTTAGCCCCATCCACAGTAATTAAAAAAAAAAAAGCTTGTGCAGATTGTGGCCGAGGGGTAATAGAATAATTGCTAGCTAGTTAAACCCCTTGGCCACGATATAAAAGGCCTGCAGCTCTCCAGCTTGTGGTGGGTGTATGAGGAGCGAGAGTGAGAGAGAGCGAGGAGAGAGAAAACTAAACTTAAACTTTAAAATATACAGGAACAGTGACAGCGACTGCCCAGCCTGACCTGTATTTATACTTTGTGTTCGTGATTTGTTTTGTTTACCTGTTTTATTTTCGCTCTGTGAGCAAGTTTCTTTTTGTTTAAACCTTTGATTTATTTTTGTATTTAAATAAAACGCTGCCACCTTTAACTGCAGTACTGTTGGTGTCAGTTTGTTTACGTTCCTGCTTCTGTCCTGACGTCACCGCCCAGCCACCCTGTCACACTTTAGTTATCGGGTAAAATAAAACTGTTAAAATTACAAAGACCTATGTTCAGTTAATACAAATCTGGAATGGGGAAACTACAAACTAAAATGTCATCTTGCTGTTGTACTGAAATGTTTTAGAACTCCCAATTAAACTCTGATGTTTTTATTATGGTTAACGAAAATACCATGGCGGACAAAAATTGAACTATGAGCCCTTTTCAAATAAGACGTTATTATCTAACTCAAGAAAAACAAATACTGCATGCTAATAAATAAACTTTAGGATGCTGGCCTAGATACAAATATTGTATTTGAATGAACTACGGTTCACAGCCTGTGTGATAACTATAAACAAACTGGGTGCAACAGGTGCCAAAGTACAGCAAGTGGGTCTTCAAGCTGTTTGTGTAGCTCAAAGTATATTTTGCAGTAGTTGTGAACTCCTTGTGTACCTACGTTTTCTGGAGAGACGTGTGTCTTCGATTGTCCCTCACAAGGCGGCACGTGGAACCATCTCCTGCACAGACCCCACAGTTGTCTTCCTTGGCGTTGCTCCCAAGTTGTCGATCACAGCCCACAGCCTGCCAACATCAACAGGACAGTCACAAGGAGGGCATCTCGCACAGTACACAAGTTCGGGTTTCTGGTACTATCTTTATTGTTACGTGATCCTTCTTGGTTTTTTTTCCTTTTCCTTGTTAAGAAGCTGGCCTCATTCTGTCAAAGTATAACCATGTTCTCTGATTGCTGCTTTATAGACTGCACACAGGCATGGCTCCCTTTCAAGGAATGAAAACCCACTAATTGACCACAACAAAGACAAATATTTATTGGGTTACAACTTTTAATATCCTGGGCAATTATTTGTAATATTATAGCATCTCTACAAACTCAAAGTTTCTTATTCTTAGTTATTTTACCCTTAACCCATAATACACAGTCCCAGAGAAATACCTTCTGGAACAGAATGGTGACAGAGTGGCAACTGGCTCACCAGGAACCACTGCCTGTCAAAGCTTTGCTCACCTAAACTCTAATCAATAAATCAATCCAAAAGACTTATTTTCTTATATGTAGTGAACCCAAGAGAGTCTCCAGTAACACATGGCTCTCGAGTCTGGTTACAGCGTGAATGCCAGCCGTTCACTTACTTGATCCCCAACTTTACTGAAGAGACACCAATACACACTTTGTAGTTTATTAGCCTTTCAATCAAGACCCAAACTTGGCATTCTTCTCTGCTTACAGTCATTCAAAACTGCCAGCAGCATAGAGAATTAGGTGAGCTTCAGGAGATGCCAACTTTAACAAAAGCCCTTTAAAGCATCTTCATCTGTCACTAATACTATTTACATTTTAAACTCCACATGCATTTCATTTCTTTCTTTCTTTCTTTCTTTCTTTCTTTCTTTCTTTCTTTCTTTCTTTCTTTCTTTCACAAGCTTCAGCCAGCTCTGCTTTTCCCATTAGTATAAACTAATAATGCTATAAACAGAAAATGGAATGTAAGTGCACACAAGCAAACTGTTTATTTTTGTAGTTAAAAGAGATTTAAAAAAAGCTCCTCTCTAAGCTAGCTGGACAAAGCACTCAATTACTTAGGAGCACTTGAGAGTGGAAACTTTATTTAAGTCAAAAGGAAGCCCATATTAAATAAGTTGGGGATCATAATTATTGTCAAAAGGAAATGCATACAATATAACTGTTGTGAAAATGCCATTATCTAATACTAAAATACCACCCACTGACCTACATTGTTGGCAGCTAAAACATATTGCTATAAAAAAAATGTAAATGACTTTCAGACTGTCAAAGGTAAAATGTATTCATTGATTGTGGTTTCTTTAACGATTGGGGAAAATGTATCAATTAAAAGATCAAAGAATGACTCCATGAGAAGTGTTTTAACTCTGATTAAAGGTAGTTTTGCTAGACTATGAATAAAGGAAGGAAATGTACTGTACACCAGCCTGAAATAACACATTAAATCAAGATGTTTGGCCATTTTACATCACCTTATGGCTGGAGTAATTGTTTGTATTTATTTTCTTTAATGCATTGTCAGCCAGGGCCATGTGCAATAAACTGCATTAGTGAAAACGGTGCAGCACAAAATAAGTATTATTGAAGACAGACACTGTTTAACGGGCCTTCAAAACCAGTGTCAATGAGAGACATTTAACAGCTTTAAACTACGTCTGAACTGACCTGGAATGCATTTAATCTAATCAAGCAGTCCTTTAATTATCGTTAATTGCACATACTCTGTTCATTGTCAATGTCTAATTAAAAGGACAGTGCTGTTTTCTCGTTACTGTATTCTAGAACTGCAATAGGCCCTGGACTTCATCATGTGTAATTTGTTGATACGTTTCACTGCAGCTTTGCCACTGTGAACTAACTGTAGTAACTAAACAACAAAGGAATGTCCTTCTTATTTTCTTTTACTTTTTTATAAACTACAGCTGAACCCTTTGAGTGAAGACCGTGAAGAAATGCAGATAAACTTATGATTTCAGAGCTCTCAATTGATCTTTTTTGCACAAACAGTGGTGAAACCAAATCAGCGTTTCCATGGAGAAAGAAAGGCTGTGTGTTTTTTATTTCTATCCTGATAACAGGATTGGATCTCAGTTTAACTCTTCGTACTACAACAGCAACACAAGATTCCCTATCAAAGCAGGCTGAGTGGAATACAACTATTTGAGCAGTAGAAAATGAGCAAGGAATTGCTCTGAACAATAATCCATCTTATCCTGGCTGCCACTAAGTCGTTTCTTGCTAGTTTTATCCCGTTAAAATACTTTTATTGCTTTCAGAAATTTAGACCATGCACTCATTGCTTAATAAGGTCTGAAATTATTCATTTTCATCCTCATTAGTGACAATAAATTTGGTGAATACATATAACCACTGTACAGTCATTCTATTACACTGCTATTATACTGCTATTACAATGCAATAACACTTGTAACAGCTGAACTCTGTCAGTGGAATGGCATTTTCGGCAGAAACTACTGTATTCACCAAACTGCCCTCTAATGTTCAATATGAAGTACAGCATTTTAGTGATAAACGTTTAGACTTATTCATTGAGTATTCTTTATACCAAACCTAATTATTCAGATAAGGGACTTGTAGATACAGTAGATGGAGGGTGTTGTGTTTCTGTTACAACATTGTCTTGTAATTACTGGGACTCCAATATTGACAAAACATCTAATTATTGCTGCAAGTGAAAAGTACACATAAATATACTGTAGATTATTATTATTATTATTATTATTATTATTATTATTATTATTATTATTATTATTATTATTATTATTATTATTATGTTCAATGTCCTTCCATTGCTAGTCTACAGTATGGTCTGGAGCAAGAAGACCAGGATCAACAAAAGTAGACAAAGTCTAATCTTTTGAAAAACATGTATTGAAAACATAGTACAACTGTACTTCCCTTTTCTTTATTAAACTGATAATACAAATAACATGCAACTAATTATTTTAACTTTTACTGTCACAGTATTTATTTTGTTGTCCTCAACTCCTTATACATGTATTTATAACATGAAAGAAGCACAACACAAAGAGATAACATTTCCGACTGATGCAGAGTCCAAAACTAGATTTGAAGGCAAACACAGCAAGATCCTGTTCATTTGCAATGCATGTTAAAATCTTTCTATGCCACTGGTACCTGGTACACTGGTATAAAGATCTACTGGGAGTATTGCTGGCTAAGAGAAGGGTGCTCTGTCCAGACGTCTCAATCAGGTAACAGCTGCATTACTCATTCATGTCACTGGATAAGCTGCAGTGTCTAATGTTTATCTGTTCTTTCTCTTCATTCAAAAAGGAGAAATAAAAACAGGGTGAGTTATTGAGAAATGATCGATTGAATCAAAAGAATGTTCTGCACTACATGTTACCTTAAGTGCTGGTACATGTACCACATGAACATGTCCACTAACTAAGAATGTATTTATATAGAAGAAAACAATAGGCATGCTGACAGTTTCTTGGAATATGTTAATGTTGGTCAAAAATTTAAAACATGTGTTTTATTTATTTTATTTATTTTTGTATGCAAGAAATGTATTCTCAGATCAACAAAGTAAATTATTTCCATACTACTGTAAAATGAGTTAGCTAATAAATGCTGTTTTTACTATATAGAGCAAAGGTTTAAAGTAATACATGTGAAATACTGTAATAACATGGCTTTGCCCTGTTCAACTGAAACTTTGGATGTTCAAATCAAGCAGTATGTTGCACAGTATAACAACTCATTTTCTTCAGCGTGAGTTATTCACAGTACTGCAGATCATCTACACTAAATGAATTGTAGAAAGAATTCTTGTATAATGAAGTGTTTGTTCTCATGTTTACTGTATCGCTGGCATCAGTTAGAACAGTTTTACTTAATGACGATAATGATCACCAGTGCAGGATAATGTCTTGAGATTAAGACATGGGTGGCTTGATTAAAAGAAAGATAATCATGTTGCCAATCCAGGCTGAGACTACTTGATAATCCATGACCCATGTTATTCTGTCTGGGAAGCTTTTTAAAATAAGCAGCCAGGGTACAAGCAGCTGAACTTGCTTGATCACTACCTGGGGTAGCATGTGTATTGTCTGACTCTTAAGATTTCACAATCCTTGACATACATCCTGGACTAACCTTGGATTTAGGGCATCTTTAAGTGCTGTATATGTTTCCATTCATCATATTCGTTTGAATTAAGCACAATCTAAATTCATTACCAGATGGCTGGTCAACAAAAATGAGATCATTTGAAAATGCACAGGTATGCTATACACAAGATTGTGTACAATTATGACAATCTTAACATACAGAACAGTAATCCATACACAGAGCTCTGAACACTGGTCTGAGTATCTCAAAATTAAAAGCAATTCTATTATTTATATTATGTTATCTATATTAAAATTTCAGCAATGTATTGGTTTAGTTAGCTCTGAATGCCTCGTTCTTCGTCTCTCTGTTTCTCCGTCTCGGCCTCTCTTCTGGAGAAAGGAAAGACTGATCGTTGTCAGACAAAGATTATAAAATGTCCTTGGCCTGGGAGCATGGCTGAGTGAGCCACTCCACATGCATTCCTCTTTAATAGAGCTGCATTGCAAGCTGGTGAGTGTGTGCATCACTTATAAATAAGGGAGTTCACGGACCATCCTTGTTCATCCTGCACTGATATGCATTAATCATGTACCGCAGGGATCAAATGTTAATAAAGCTGTCAGCCAGAAGATTGTCTGCACTGAGGTCACTTGTAGTCGAGCAAAGGGCAACTACAGTAGCTATGAATGGGTCCATTTATATTTTCTTCCTATTTTTACTTCTTTTAAAAGGAAGCCTTTAATATGACTGGATGCATGGAAGGTAACCCGATCTGAATACAGTAGTTTTAGACATTCAGAAACATTCACATCTTAATTTGAGCTACTGTACTTGCAGATCAATGAAATCTGGAAATGAAATAATAATGCAGTCTGAAATATATAACTAGGCTTGCTACTTTTCAATATTAATCTGTAAAGCTTGTTAAACATCACATTTCACCCATTATCTGCTTGAATTGAAAAATAAAGATCTGAAAAAACGGTAAATTCTTTCTAAAATAAACGTTGATATTAATCGTCGATTTGGCAAAAAATGAAAATCGAATAGTAGCAAGCCTAGATATAACTGATAATGTAATGATAGAATATAAGCTTAATCATTTGAAGAGCGACTTATTGAACAAGGTACAAAGTTAGCAGTAATGTCAAGCAGGATCTGTTTATGGTTTCTCTTTACAAACTATTTTCTATTAAGATGAAAGTTGGCTTCATGAATTGGGCTCAATTGACTATAATATTAATCTAACCACTAATAATGGTTTATGGTTGACGTGAGGGTTTCCTGTTTATGCTCTGGTTTACTCAGAACTCCGCTAATAACCATACGGAACGCTACTAGAATGGAGAGCAGCCAGTGTTCTGGACCATTAAAGGCCCACTGCTCTGGTACTCTGATGAAGTTTGATAGCCAAAGATCTGTTGAGACTTGCAGTAGCAAATCAATCTTTGATATTTCTATAATTCATCACTACTGGAATTAAATCTGATCGTTATATCTTTTTAATGAGCTGTGAAAAAAAAGGAAAATTGACAGAAGCCTGACTGGTTTGGGCATCAGTGCATACAGATGGGGAGTTTATCATTTTAATGAACTCAGTCAAAATCTGCATCCCTAAGGCTCTCCAGTGAACTGATTGCACAGTATGTATACACAGCGCTTTACAGTCAATTCCAGAAACCAAATTTCACAAGGGTCCATATCAATCAACAGCATTTAAGAAAAAATAAATCAACAAGCATATGGAGATTCCATTATGCAGTCCATTTCTTTCCATCCTGTCCAATATCAGCATATTTTATTTAATCAAATCTCTACACTGTTAGCCTTTAGTACATTTCAATGTTTAAAGTATGAACCAGCTTCCAGCAGGCACCTCATCCATCTTACCAAAATCACATAAGTGCTTAAGGCTTATTTCAGCATCTGCAGACAAACTCAATGGGAAAACTGCAAATCTATATACAGCTATGGCCAAAAGTTTTGCATAACCAAGAATTTTAGGATTGAAACATAATTTAAAAAACAAAATAATTTAGATATTTTATTTAACATCATGTAATCAAAGAAACTACATAATGAAAAAAGTCTAAAAAAGTCGCAAAAGTCTACCGGAAGCCATAATAGTAGTACAGTATTTCATGTTAGATTTCAAATAGACTTTGTCAAGTATATGGAAAACCACAAAGCGGTATGTAATTCAATATGTTAACGTAACATTATTCAGCAGGTTTCATTCGACTTCATGAAGCAAGAACAGTTCATTCTATAGGGTGATGATGCAAAACGTTTGGCCAGAGCAGTATGTAAAGTATGAATCAGCTGAGCTCATGTGAAATACATATATCTGCTTTAGTTACCTGACAGATCCCACTGATGCACATATCCAGGGAATCTGTCTTACATCGGGTGCCATCCAGCACTTTGGGTGCCAGTTCCACAACCTGGTTCTTCCCCTAGCTTTGCACTTGAGCGCACAGGGAGCAGCAGGGTCATTGTAAACTGGGAGCCACTGCATGTGTGTCCCTGGTATTTAACGTCATTGTGTGCCGAGCATTGCTGAGCTCTGAAGTCACCGATTTCTACAGGACATTCCTAAGAGAAAGAAAAGATTAAACAGAACATTAAAAGTCTACTGCACAGCCTTTATTAAATACAACTCAACATTAGGAAGAAATGTTGTTGTTATTTATCAAGCACTAAAACAAAAAATAAACAACGTCCCCTTCTAAAAGAAAAAAATAAAATTAAAATAGGCAGTTCAGAATTGAAAGTTATGGAGAGCTTAGTTGCCTCCCATTCATTTTTCAATCACTTAAAATGTAATTAAAATACAAAGGGTAGTGAAGGGTTAGTTTTGGATAGCGTTATTAAAATGCTTGTAAAATAGACTTAATTAACTGTTTTTGTTTTCTTTTTACAAGCAAAAATGTGGCATTTCAAGTTTGACACTTATCTGTTGGTTGTCCACTGAATACTTCAAGAAAATGTGTCTCTAATTACAAACAGCAATGAACTATATTAATCCCAAATAACATTTATACATCTTATAAATCAATAAATATCATGCCATGATGTCAAAGATTCCTTAATCCAGACAAAACTCTTGCACTGTCTAAAACTTCTCAGCTCATCTTCTTGACCGAAATACTGTAAATATTATGCTGGGACCACTTCCCACTAGACCTGATTGAAATCACTGCTAGTGTATAATAAATCCAGATGAAAACACTTCAATGGTACAATAACGCTTCTCCTTTGATTAAAATTGCATCACTATTATGCTGGGCCTCATTTCTTTCCAATATAGACTTGACCGGGATGGGCAAAAGTCAATTATAAACTAGAGATGACATTTGGAGGCCTTTTTCATCCTCATCATTCCTCCAAGCGGAATGACGTAGCTTTACCATATGGGGGTACTAACACCAGTAATGACAATCCAGGACGTTCCTGCTGAATCAGGTAAATGACAGATCTTCTGCCTAATAAAACAGTCACGGCTGTAATGGGATAGCTACCTGTGAGAAACTGGGCTCCAGGTCCTTTAATCCACAGGAGCCATATATATTAAACCCCAAAGATGTTAAACAGGCCCAGTGTTAGCCACTTCAGTAGAGATTATCCACTTCTGAGAAGGTCAAACAGAAAGCCACATTTTCCATATAATATGTGGTTAAACTACTTAGCAGCTTTCCACATAATTTGTAGGCATTTCTTTTCACAATGTCTTTAATGAAATGTTTTGTTTTTTCTTAGCCAGACATCTAGCATATACAGTACTGATATTAAACAGTCAATGTTGAATTATGTCCCTTACCATGTTACTGCACGTTTTGTATCTTATGTTTCGTCCTTCACAATTTCTGAAATAAAAACAAAGGCTATTAAAAAAAAAAGATTGATGTTCTTCCTGATGTTAATATTGTTAGGCAGGTTCTGCAGATGTATAACAGGCAGATTCCAGTATAGAACGCAATGCAGATTATTTGTTCTGTGTTTTAGGTAAACCATCCCCAAGTGCAGCAGCTGTGGAAGCATTCTTGTTCATTTTAGATTGGAATGGGTACTATTTTCTTCATGCTGTGAAACAGTTTTGGCTGTGGATCTAAATTAGAAGAATTCTAGCAACAAAAAAAATCTTGCTTTGGTGAATTAATTTTTGGCTGTAAGCTTCAGTTTTCCACCACAATGATGGAAAACCGTGCCCCAAAGAATCTATAAATAAGGCCCTTTGTTCCCTAATCCCTGACTCAATTCTTTTCATAAAATATATACCTGTCTTTACACAAGAATGTGAGTCTGGGGCATTAAATGGAATTACTTCTGACAGGCATTTCATTTTGAATCAAGTAAAACCCGGCATCACCTGTCAGAACGGGACTGAGCTTCACCTGCCAGGACCTGCGATAATGAAGTTAGTCATTAAAAACCCTCAGCAACCAATGACCGAAACCCCTGCTGAGCTTAAACTGGCAAATTCAAAACCTAGAAAGGATTAGAAAACATTAATCGGTATTAAATATTAAGAGTGACTTTCATGTTGCATTACCGCCTTGAATTGAACGCCATTCTTGTGCTCTTACACTTGGTATTACTTAACTGTACCTCAGAGATCTGTTCAGGTAGATGAATAGCACTGGGGCCTCCACTACCGGTACAAGCCGGGCTGTCTAGCTGGAAATGATTCACATACAAAGTTATATTACACTGACAACACAGTTGTCAGAACATACACTGGCTTTGATAATGCTCCAGAATCTCTTTTCTATAAATATATATATTTGTATCTGACTCCAGGTTAAACTCAGAAAACATAACAAGAATTTATATACTTCATAAATGTAGCAGCGATTGATAAGAACCCCAAGGAAAACAAATTCAGCGACATAGACACAAACATTGTTGTATCTTATAGTAGTGGAATGAGAATACCAACTTTTTCTTTCAATGACATTTAAGCTGAGGGAACACAAAGCCTCTTTTTTAAGAACCTGGTTCCAGGAGACCTGGAGACCTAGTCTGAGGCTACTTCACTGTATCAAACCCTAAGTCTCCCCTGGTGTGCCATGCAGTGGCCTGAAACATAGTCTCCTGAAGCCAGCTTCCAAGCCACAAAGTGGCTTTGTGTTCCTTCAGCTTCATTGGACTGCTACCACTATATAGTACTTCCCATTTTAGGACTTGTTTGCTACCAAGTTTCAACAGCAGACTCGTGCAAACTACAGTGAAGACATCATATATCTCAAACATGGACTTAAGAATCATTTATATCTGCCCAGAGACTGGTGGAATGAGGTACACGTTTTTGATTAATCGTATTTCACCTTTTGGCTGGAGTCTATATAAGACAGCAGGCTCAGTCACTTGGTGTTACTATCAGCTGAATTAAGCCTCACCGGAGCCAAGAAGGCTTGTGAAACTAAAACCAAGGGAGGATGAGGCAGGAGGCACACACAATGATGTTCCAAGAACAACTCTGGACTGAGACATCTCACAAATTTCATCTCCTGTTGTGACTAGACACCTTAACAGTGAGAAGGACCGGTGAAGTTAAGTTTGAACAAATTCTAAAAATGTACCCCTTTGCATGGCTTTACCATTTGCAGAAGGATTCTATTAATCTTAAATCCAGACACCTGCTCCCTTCTGTTCTGTTTCACTTCAACAGGTGCAATGTTAATAAATGTGGCTGTGCTAATAAGGAAGGGGCTTGTTTTGTTCTGCACACTTGATGGAGTCCTGCATGACTCATGAGGTTCTTCATCTCTGGTAACAAAAACTGGCATGATACTCGCATTATTTTCATCTTGCTGCTCACAATTCAAAGTATAAGTCTTCCATCTGACATTGGTATTCTGACAGAGCGGGCCAATTTTAAATCCGCTCTTTCAACAGTGCACAATCACGTTCAGAATCTTTTGAAGGACATATTCACATTTTTAAAGATAACAACAATGTTACCTGCTCTGAAGTAGACAAATGAAAGGCATTTTCAAATAAATGTAAATGATTTCCATTTTTTTTCTTTCTGCAAGGATTAAAACAGTATCAGTGTTTTGGCAAGAACTTTGTATATATACTTTTAGTATATTACAATTCATTATGGAATGTACAGGGATTGATCTTGATTTAAAAGCCACACACACACACACACACACACACACACACACACGCGTATATATATACGTTCACACACACACAGGTGTTTATACACACACGTGGGCACATACACACACACACACACACGTACACACACACACACACACATGCACACACACATGTTTGCATTCCTATATTTGTGGGCATTCTCATTGACTCTCACTATCAATTTATTTACTATTTCAGTCAGACAAAAACTCCACACAGGGTGAAAGTCGACATCAAACTAAATTTTCTCAAATTTTGTCCGTACATTGATAGTAATACCTGCCCCCACACACACGCACACACACACACACGCACACACACACTCACACACACACACACTCATAGTTGGCAGAATATTTTGAATTTGTCGACATGCAACCGAGTCCTATAAACATCTCTGTTTAAGAATATGCAAATTTGACACTTCAAAAAAATTGGAGATTATACAACATACTTAAGTCTCTCTATATATTGTGTGCCTGCTTTCACTGAAGTGCTATAATCAGTCATTTATATGGCAGTCAAAATCAAGTAGTGTGCATGTTGTATTGTTTTCATTAGTCTTTGAAGCAAGCCTTACCCATCAGCATGCTTTTTAACAATGTGATTTATTTTCTTAGACGACAGCATGTGTGGTAACAATCAGGAATGAAATAAACCTTGTTTACCATACTTTGTATTTAATTCCATGTGTTTGGCTCCATCTTTCAGCGTCTTACATTGTGCAGAAGATCAATAGAGTCAATTACACGCAACCAAATAAATGTAATAATGCATAGTAAAGAAGATACGCTATTAAAATAAACTCACTACAGTGGAATGCAAAAGCAATAATGCAGCGTCAGATAGACGTTGTTAAAGCATCAGCAAGCAAGAGCCATATTACAATAAAACGTAACCACACGCATATGGTTACAATAAAAATGAAATGTTCGCAATAACCTAAAACAAGAGCTTGTTTAACTTAGATTGGTTGCTGAGGGTTTTTTTTTTTGTATTAAACTGCTGATGAAAAATTAAATCAGCCAAGAAAATAAATCTGTGTCAGGTATAATTTGCTTATCGAAACTATTTTTTTTTTTTAAGTAACTTGCTGAACCTAAAGCAGGGTAAGCAGCAGTGCTGTATGTAGCTGCACTTGAAATCCAATTAAACCTCATTGTTTCTCTCTGACAATGCTGAACCTTTCATTTTGGTGCTGAAACAGATGAACCTTGGAATTCTCCAGACTAACCAAATGTGTTTTCTTACCATGCTTACCATGTGGACTTTATCATGCATCTGATTACCTAGAAATACACTTATATACATACCATTGTTTCCAGTGGTATATTACACCATGGTAAAAAACACAGTCAAGTGTATACATAACAGTAAAATCACAGTAAAGGAATGATAGAGAGCAGATGAAACATATCATAATCAGGATACTTAGATGGGAGTAACATGCCAAATGACCATGCCAAATGATCATATATTTAGCACTACTGAGTGTTTAGTAGTTACGGATCAAATTAAAATAAAGTACTGTAGTAAAACTTTTAGAAGCCCATGCTGTATAAGTAAAAGAGCACACTAACTCAGGTTGATAAACTGAATGTTTTTCTTTTTTTTACTCAAAATTGAAAGTGATGTGGGTAAATCCATTCCAGTAAAGCTCTACTGTGCTCTACAGAGCCTCATTATAGCTGTAATGAGGTGTTAAGACCCTAACCTTCCATTCAGACACCTCCTTAGTGAGTAGGACGCCCGCCTCCACATGTGCGGGAACAGTCGCTCCAGGACCCCCAGGCGTCCCATCCCAAGTCCTTGTCCTCATCAGAGCGTGTGATCCGGGACATCTGTGTGTGAGCAAAGCAAAACAAACTATTACACTGAGCCCTAAAATAACTTCACCCCACTGCACAGCTTACCCTTCCCATGGAAAAAATTAATTTTACAAGCTGGCATCATTAAATAACGCTACTGATAAGAATAAAAAAGGCTAGGCTACATAATAATTTTAAATAAACCTAATGCTATACACTTGTATCCAAATTACACATTTAAAACTGGAAATACAGTAAACATAGGCATAAAGCAAATTAACTGCAAATGAATAACTGTAATATTTAGTAACAATTACTGTACTCGACTCTAAGATAATTATCCTGCTTAAATAAAAGTTTTGCCAGTTCCTATGCATGTAATGGCTATTTAACAATGCTCTTTTCCTCACCACCCTGTCATTCAGCATTAGGTTTGCTTCATGGAGAGTCATTAAACAGGCCACTCTCAACCACATAATGTTTAAATAGCTGTCGTGGAACCTTTGTTATGTTCTGCCCAATGAGCGATCACTGTGTGTTCTGACATGTGCATTACATGCAGTGCTATTTATTCATAATATTTATGGAACACATCAGTAATTACTGTCAAAACCTGTTAAAAGCAAAAACAAAAGGTATGCAGCAGTGTCTGTTCCATCTTTAAATGAACTGCCCTTGGACGATTTCCAAAACTGTGTCAGCCTTGTGCTGCAGAATCAGCACCAAACAGTCAAATTAAGAACAGCACTTTTGCTGTTAACCTTGATGGGTCTTCTAAGTGAATCAACTCAACAGAGACAGGTGGAAGTATATGGTGACAATTTTTTTTTATATACCCAGAAAAAGAGAAAAGTACAGCTATAACACAGATATGTAGGTTTATTCCATTAATGTGATGTTTATAGAGTAGTGGCTGATGGTATTCCAAGGTACTGGAATTATTTCAAATGTTTTGTCTACTTGCTACACGTATCTACATTCATCTAATCTACTGATTATAAAACATAATATACATACAGTAACGAGCGAAGGAAAATGTTTTTAGAAGCCAAAGATGTTAATGTAATGTCTTCCTCGAAATACATGTACACCAAGGATACATTTAAATGATCGTGCTGTTGGTACAGCTTTGATAGAGAGGGCACTATCGCTATTAGAAAAAAAAGTCAAAAGGATGAGACATTTAAACTACAAGAGCTGGGAGATGATTGGCTGATGGTACCATTTTGTTTTATAAAATACAGTCAGCAAGGCCAATTATGTTGATAACGATGGAAAGTAAACCCAAATTTATGTAACTATGGATATTACGGGTCATGTAAGTGGAAGCCACCAAATAATTAAAACATCTTACACAAATGAAGAATACAGCTGTTACCTACAATTACAACCTACCAGGCTGCCATGCAACCCCCTATTGCTTCATATCCACAGTGATATGCTACCCCAGCAATTAAAGCTGAGGTAGATTTATAGCTTTGAAAAATAAGCTAGATTTTCAGCAGCATACCTTTGCAATTACATTGCCCTAAGGAAAGTCAGTTTATGGGCTTGGTACGCCAGTACGGCAGTAAAAATGTCAGCGCCCGGATGAGAGGAAAATATTCTTCCAAAACTTTGAAAACTCTCAGTGCGGCAATTAATTGCCATTGATTGGTACTCAACTATAAAGGTGAGGGAAGGACAGTTTTTCTTGTTTTGAAATCAACACGTTAATGAATTGATTTATTGAATACCTGCTGATAAATACTTCTTAAAGGCAGTTACCAGTATGAGAACGAGTTTCTGCACACCCTAGGGGACTCTGGTTTCATTAAGTAATGTTGTGTTAGTGAACTTCACATTTAAAAAATAATTTTCTAAAAATAAAAAAATGAAAAGATATGATTGCAAACTATTGCACACAGTATATCTCTAGTGTGTATTGTGTGTTCTGAAGTTAAGATGAACATCTGCCCTTATTATTGTGCAGAAAAGGAATTTGGAATGATATTTGCAATGTGCAATTTAGCACCAACGGTTTCCTGTTCCTTAGGCCTATCTTATCGCTGTCTGAAATTTCTCATATATAAAAGGGAGCCAGGCTAGAATTGGGTTTCCTGGCAAGGCTTCGACAGTAATAGGAAAGTTGGCTTCTGGGGTATGTGACGTCAGCAAGCTCTCTCCAGTGCCAAGCAAAAATGTGATGCACATCGTTGTAGTACTTCTTTTAGGAGAAGTGTCCGAATGAAAGAATGCCTGGTTGGTGGATAAAGCCTAAACCCCGAGGATGATGGCAACCTCTGTACTTATCAGCACCTCCACCCGCAAAGGACTAATAAACTACCCTCGTGCAAAATGTTCTCACCGAATATGAGTGGGATTTTTTAAATGAATCTTTGTAGTCTTGTATTTCCATGAATCACCATACTTTAAAGTCTCTTTAGATCACTGTTGCACAACTCTTGCCCTGGAGCTGTATTATACACTACCGTTCAAAAGTTTGGGGTCACTTAGAAATGTCCTTGTTTTCATGAAAACATACATGAAATGAGTTTGAATAGGAAATATAGCAAAATGAATAGGAAATATAGTCATTGACAAGGTTAGAAATAATGATTTTTAATTGAAATAATAATTGTGTCCTTCAAACTTTGCTTTCGTCAAAGAATCCTCCATTTGCAGCAATTACAGCCTTGCAGACCTTTGGCATTCTAGTTGTCAATTTGTTGAGGTAATCTGAAAAGATTTCACCCCATGCTTCCTGAAGCACCTCCCACAAGTTTGATTGGCTTGATGGGCACTTCTTACGCACCATACGGTCAAGCTGCTCCCACAACAGCTCAATAGGGTTGAGATCCGCTGACTGTGCTGGCCACTCCATTACAGACAGAAAACCAGCTGACTGCTTCTTCCCTAAATAGTTCTTGCATAGTTTGGAGCTGTGCTTTGGGTCATTATCCTGTTGTAGGAGGAAATTGGCTCCAATCAAGCGCCGTCCACAGGGTATGGCATGGCGTTGCAAAATGGAGTGATAGCCTTCCTTCTTCAAGATCCCTTTTACCCTGTACAAATCTCCCACTTTACCACCACCAAAGCACCCCCAGACCATCACATTGCCTCCACCATGCTTGACAGATGGCGTCAAGCACTCCTCCAGCATCTTTTCATTTTGGTCTGCGTCTCACGAATGTTCTTCTTTGTGATCCGAACACCTCAAACTGAGATTCGTCTGTCCATAACACTTTTTTCCAATCTTCCTCTGTCCAGTGTCTGTGTTCTTTTGCCCATCTTAATCTTTTCTTTTTATTGGCCAGTCTGAGATATGGCTTTTCTTTGCAACTCTGCCTAGAAGGCCAGCATCCCGAGTCGCCTCTTCACTGTTGACGTTGAGACTGGTGTTTTGCGGGTACTATTTAATGAAGCTGCCAGTTGAGGACCTGTGAGGCGTCTGTTTCTCAAACTAGACACTCTAATGTATTTGTCCTCTTGCTCAGTTGTGCACCAGGGCCTCCCACTCCTCTTTCTATTCTGGTTAGAGCCAGTTTGCGCTGTTCTGTGAAGGGAGTAGTACACAGCGTTGTATGAGATCTTCAGTTTCTTGGCAATTTCTCGCATGGAATAGCCTTCATTTCTCAGAACAAGAATAGACTGACGAGTTTCAGAAGAAAGTTCTTTGTTTCTGGCCATTTTGAGCCTGTAATCGAACCCACAATTGCTGATGCTCCAGATACTCAACTAGTCTAAAGAAGGCCAGTTTTATTGCTTCTTTAATCAGCACAACAGTTTTCAGCTGTGCTAACATAATTGCAAAAGGGTTTTCTAATGATCAATTAGCCTTTTAAAATGATAAACTTGGATTAGCAAACACAATGTGCCATTGGAACACAGGACTGATGGTTGCTGATAATGGGCCTCTGTACGCCTATGTAGATATTCCATTACAAATCAGCCGTTTCCAGCTACAGTACTCATTTACAACATTAACAATGTCTACACTGTATTTCTGATCAATTTGATGTTATTTTAATGGACAAAAAATTTGCTTTTCTTTCGAAAACAAGGAAATTTCTAAGTGACCCCAAACTTTTGAACGGTAGTGTAGGTCTTGAATTAGTTCATTAAACTTCTTAAGGGTCCATTAACTTATTTAGAATCTGAGTGGAATAAAGACCTGGACTTGACTGGACTAGACTTTGACTTGTTTTAGATGTATTCAGTCTGATTTTTACGAAACTGCACCAGACTGTGGTTAAAGAAACCAACAACCTACAAAATCATGAATAACAAAACTAACTGCTGTTGCATTTAGCTAAAGGACAGTTATACAAGAGAACTGTGCTGGGAAATCTGAACAAACCTATTCATCTCTAAGAATAACAAGATTGGTTTATGTTACCAGAATGCTGGAGCCATTCTCTGCCTGTTATTTTTCTATTTTTGTTATTTATTACCTTACTGTACATTATTCATCTGCAATGCTGTCGTTCTGAGTTATGACAGACTAAACAGAAAACAATAAAATACAGACACTGTAATAATCTCCGAAGAGAATAATAGAATATTTTCATCAGCAGTAGACCTCATCATATAAAGTACTGGTTTTGTTATAAAAACCATTTCTTTCTGGCTAAAATGCCCACATTCTTCTGAAGTGTACATAGTACATAACTCAGAATCCCGTTGCTGGAACCTTTTATCATCAAGTCTTTTTTTATTGGTCATAAATGCTGCATAGTGCATTGTCAGGTAGTAACTATTCCAAATGTCTTACAAATACAGTTGTTGTTTTTTGCAGTTGGAAATCTGGATGTATTTCAGGTGCTGTGGTAGCGAACAGACTCAGGCCTGTAAAGTTCTGCCAAATAGAGTTGTTATTGCAGCGAGCAGAGATCAAGTAAAAATCAAATCCACTTTAGCCGTTTAAGGACTGAGCTTCTCAGAAGGCTCCTGCATAGCAATTCTTCTTAGCTTCCACCACGTATTTAAAAAAAAAAATGTAATGTAGAAATATCAATAATGTGGAAAAACTGGGCTTTCCTTTCTTTTCCTTTCCTTCCCTATTGCTAAAATACTGAATAAAAAAAACAACAGAATCAATTACTAATTGTGTTACTTATTGGTGGCCATAACTAGAATAAAGTACCTTTTATGAAATGGACCAACCGGTATTAAAAAGGAAAAGACACAGTAAGAGCTCTTCACTCGACTGTACATTACATACCTCACCATATACCAGAAAGTTATAACATGTATTTATATATATATATATATATATATATATCTTGTACAAATAGTATCCTACTGCTACTGTTAGAGTTAGGGTTAGGGTTAGGGTTAAAGTGATTAAAGTCCATGCATAGCCCATGATAAGTTCACTGCACAGCATTTCCCATCATGCTTGTATATAGAACAACAACAAAAAAAAAAACTTTAGTAATGTCATTTGAAAAATGCATTCCAATATTCATTTAGATTTGGTTTGTTTTTCTGATTACATTTCACAAAGCAAAAAAAAACCCCAAAAAACAGTAGTTCCTACAGTATATGGCTTTTATGACTTCTGATGGTAAGAAAGCCAATTGCATCATCTCTACAATTCAGAACTGTGAAACAGACTGGAATAGTGACATCATAGACAACAACAAAAAAAAAAAGCCATTACTGTATATTGTCTGGTATTAAAATATGAACAAACCTTGGCTATACTGTGTATACAAATGTGTTTAAATGAAAAAGAACATTTGTGATGATTTAGAAGTTATTGAGAGGGTTAAATCACTAATCCACGAGACTCAATGCAAATAATACAATAAACAGTAGCTAAGCAGCTGCAGTACAGAAGGAGCTCTACACCATGCTCAAGCTGTACTGGTTTTTTTTTTGTTTTAAGAGCATGATCAATCATTAATTAAAGGCCTGAACAACTGATGAATGCTAAATTAAAAAAAAAAAACTTCTAAGAACCTCTTGGCTTGCTGTGTCCTCGTTACAGTTCCAAATCCTGAACGCATTTTGCATACCCACAAGCCTTAATGAACCAACCCTCGGGTCGTAATTCTGGGATAACGCATTCATTTTTTTTTTTTCATTTTTCTCAAAATAGTCTGGTAAGTGTGCAATGCATTTGAAACAATCATCACAAAATTGTGACCTAAAGGTTGGTCCATTTTGGCACATGGTCACCCTTACCTAATGGCAGCCTAAAGGAACCACAGAGGTTTTTTTTTTCTGTCAGACTTAGCTGTCTATTTAACTAACATATGCCCATATGCCTCCCTAGAGCCCTAATCACAGTATGTGCTGAAAACATTGAAGTTCACACATAATTCTGACAGCTAACTCACTTGCGAAATGAAACACATTAATATCTGTGCAAGCAATGAACCCAGGGCTGTAGCTGAAATAGCCGAAGTTCGTGGTCAATCAGGTGTAGGATACAGAAGAAAAACATTTGCTTTTCCACAAGACTTTTGAACTTTTTTTGCACATTGTTGAATTTTAAAACACCTCATTGTTACAGGCAATGTTATTGCAGTGAGCCGTACTTGCACTTCACATCAGAGGCAAACTAATTAGTCCCATTTATTTTCTGGTAAAAGGACAATAGATAGCAGTTAACAGAAACCCCATAGCCTTCACACAACCGAAAAGCTGCAGAAGAATTGAGTTTATGCTTAAACTCAAGCATATTTTCTGCATGAACACATTCCTTTAGCAGTAGCACGCTTCATTTTTTCAACATGTATGGATTTACAACACCACAGACAACTGAATGCACATTGACTTGATTACAATGTGCCATCAAGGCAATTACCATCCATTCAAAATAGATTGCACTACTCTGTAGGCCGGATTTCCTAGGCTTTTGTTTCAGTGCAAAGTTTTAACTGGTTAAATATTATAACATCAATGAGGAAAATCTTAGGTACACGAATGAGGCCTTCAATGAACATCTTTTATTTTCATTTGCGCTTGGAAACATTAACATTCAGACAGGAAAGTGTTCCTACGCGAACTCTTTCTTTGGACTACAATATCTGCCATATTATTAAATATCTGAAATCCTCCAAAGACTGTTTTATACTGTTTTATAACAACACTTCAATGACTATGTTTCTTTTTTTTAAATTTATTTTAATGGTGGTGGTATTAAGATCAATAGAACAGATCCTAATATTGCATCTGACACCTGGCACAATACACGCAGCCCTTCAGTTATCAAGCCAGTTTGATAAAAATATATCTACTGTATATATTCAGAACCTCCTTCCAAAAGCTCAGAAAGTCACAGGGTGATCATAGTCGGATTACTATCTGCCAAAGATCCTTCACACGCAGTGGATAAATCAATACCCTCACTCTTAACTCCAAATTCAAAACATTTGCAGCATTGGGAAGGAGTTTAAAGAAACCAGAAGAATAGCAATGCAGACCTTTCACAAACATATCACATCTTATGCACTGGCAGTGTTGTATACAGTGCATTAATAAGGATTTTTCAAACAGCTAGATGTTGGCACTGGAAACTGTTGTTGTGACTTATTTTCTGCCAACTATAAACAACTGTACAATGCATTAACAACACTAGCTCACCCACTGTGGCAAGCATCTGAAATATAATCTACTTTTAACAAAAATATGCAAGAAAAAAAAAACAAACAAAAAACACATTGAAGGAACAAAGGAAGGAAAGGAAGAGAAAGGAAGAGAAATTGGGGCTTGTCAACAGCCCTCTAGCCATTAATAGAAAAGGTAACAAGACAGCGTGTATATTACTGCATTGTTAACCAATGTGGGGAGTAAAGTGTTTAATTGCCAAATAAAACAGGGTCCTGTTTCGAGCCTCCACGGAAAATCAGACCCAGAATATTTAAAAAACTGTAATTCCTGACATCCAATCACAAGTCCCGTATTTAATAAAGACCTGGAACATTTTAAACAGGCTTCACAAGTATGTGACCCCATACCTGCTTTTGATTATCATCATCTTCCAGGTTTGCTTACTGCTTTTTGGGAAAGGTAATCATCAGTGCCAGAATCAGAACCCTTCGCTGTGATTTATTGTTTCTATAAATAATCATGTGAAAGCTTTAAGGAAACAATATCCAGGCTGTGGTTACCTGCAAAAACACACAGTGGCCACCTGAGAAGCACTTAATTACACATGATTTCATCCACAGCTCTGGGATTTCTTGGGTGGCGGACTGAAGTGTGGGGAGCATGTGTCAAGCATTATATACACGTGTTGAGTGTTTTCTCTAAGAGGCCGCACAGAAAATGTTTGTTTTCCTGTAGTAGCCATGCAAGGAAACAGAACGTCCCTTATTAACTAAACACTTAAGGTAATACATTCGGAATCAGTTAATTGCAAAAGCATGTCAATTTTGTGAAAGACTAACCATGAAATGAGAGAGATGAAGACATACAGAGGGATTTTGGAAACATCTATATTGTTTTAACTGACATCAGCCAATTCCATAGTATTATTATTATTATTACTTCCACTATGTTTCAGTACTGTGGTGAAGTATTGGGTTCAATCATGCATGTCCTTTCCTGGGCCAGCCAGGTTTCTTCAGGCACAGATGTGAGGTATGGTATGGTATGAGTACAAAATATAGATAACAAATCCAGCCATGAAGAACATTGCTGTCACCATTAATGGCTCGCTTGAATTGGGCCAAATTCCCTGTTTTGTTTCGTTTTGCTGTGGTCAGTACTTCAGGTATCTGGGCACCTAGGACTGAGGAACTGCCAAAAAAAAAAAAAAAGCCATTATATTTTAATACAGCCAGTCAGTTTAGAAGCTTTACCAGAAACGCTAAGATTCTCAAACAATACTTGGCAGGCAAAGATGAAAGTAATTATTAGATGCATCTTTAGTTAATAAAAATCCACAGCGAATAGATGTGCCCCAGCTGACTAAGAGCTTAATAGATTAAAACCTACTGAAAGACTTGCAGTTAATGAAAGCTCAGAATTAGTCATCCAAACATACACAATGCTTTAATCTAGTTTCCCTGATGTACTGTAAACCAAAATGAAGAAATTCAGGGCAAACCTAAACAAAACATGAACCAGAAGATCAGCTTTCTGCCTCTTTATCAGCTGAGAAAAATGATTATTGCTTCTTATTTTATCTTACGCCCGTTTTAAACTTTTCTGGCTTCTGTCAATTAATGGCAACAAATGGACTTACTTTTTTTTAACTGACCTTAATCAGATTACTGAGGTCCATTCAATTTTATTTGATTATCACAGGACATCTTGCAAGTGTTAAATAATATTATTATACTGCTATCCTGGTCTGTCACAGAGGAAGCCTTGTTATTAGATGGGACTGTTAAAAGACAACAGGACAAACGTTTAAAAAACTCAAGAAAAATAGATTAGCACATCAAGCACATAGCAAGTCAGTCACACCAGTTTAATAAAGCCAGCACACAGCAAAACAGAGCTCAAATTTGGCCTTTGACTTTTGGGCTCACCCTTTCAGTATGCAGGTTGCATGCCAAGTAAACTGGCAGAGCTATGTGAAATTGCTCAGTACCTTGGCTGATCTAGAGACGGGGTGGTCATTTTAGTGCCAAATCCCTCAGAGCAAGGCCAATCATGAAGGCAGGAAAAAGGGTGAAAACAAAGTATGACAGTAAGTGCTTTGTGAGGTGGGTCAATGAATTGTGTTCATGTTGCAATATTCGCTGGATTAAACTGAAGTTATGTACGCCACTTTAGTGACCAGCTTAAAAATCTCTCTCACTCAACATGTATTTTTACCGACTATCAGCGTATGTCGTCCTTTGGGAACCCTAAATAACTTTTATATTTGATCATAGCTGATGAAATCCTCACCCCTCTGACCCTGTCTGTTTAAAAGCGATTGAGGATGCTTTTCCTTGAATTGTGTCACACGAAGCACAACACAAAACCAATGGATAAAACACCCTCCACAGGTCAAAAATGCACGACATTGGAACTTTAGCATTTCCACACCAAAAAAATAACTGAAGTAAAAAGTCTTACAAGCTAAACGGGCACTATAACTGAAAAGTAACAATGTGCAGTATTGTTGAGGCAGACGGTTGGGGATTGAAAGACTTGGCCTTGACCCCTGACCTCAGTTTGCTGGCTGAGTGCATGCCTGTGTATATTACTCCTTAACAACTGTTATATCTATGACTAATTATAATAAATATCTCAATTACAAGATGAGTATTAATAAGTAGCTCTTAGAGGAAATTTGTCAGCCCAGCTTGAAAAAGATTCCACCACAAATGTAATTGACCTTACCCCGCTGGCAATTACACCTTTTTCTGGGTTATTTTGGTGGTTCAATTTGCTTCCAATTCTCTGCCCTGTGGCCCCCGATTTCTTAAAACCAACAACAAATTCAGAACACGTTAACAAAACAAGGAATAATGGGACCTGCTGTTTTCTCAGTGTAAATTGTGCAACTCGATCCTCTCTGGTGGAATGTTTTAAATGACAGGAAGGGTTTCACAACCATCCTAATTCATAACTTGTAAGCTGTTACTTCATATAAAAAATGATTTCAGACAATGGCACGTGATTATTCATTTTCTCATCGTAATTGAAAACACAAAGTCTTTAAAAAATATTTGTTTAAATCAGTCTTAATTCTTTGGCCATCTGCACATTTGTCCTTGATTTTGGAAGCATATTGCTGATGAGCCAGAGCACAACACTTTCTTAGAGTTGGCTGTTGTTATCATACTGCACAGGTTTACTTCACTCCAGTGCATTCAAACCACAGCAGTAGAAACAACTCCCAAGTATTTCTCAATAACAAAATGCATTTGTTTTTACTGCATGTGTACTGGGTGTTGCTGTTTTAGAGATGCGCTTCAGAAATCCTATGTACATCCGATAGGAAACATTGATAATATTACTACTATGGTATTGACAACCAGTTCATATTGTGAGTCTATGACAGTAATATCTCGATTTGTCTAACTTGTGCTCAATTCATGGTACTGGCATTGAGGTGTTGCTGTAGTAATTTACATGGATGAAGAAGCTTAAAATAAAAAAATCAGGATAGGTTTAAAAACGGTGACCTTTTAGTGTCCCGGGAATCATACTGAATTCCCGCGACACCTTTCCTCAAAACCGGAATAATCCAGAGTAAACAGGGGCAGCTGGGAACCCTAACAATCATGTGTATTCCGGGCCCATCTAAATTCCCTCCCCATGAAGCCTGTATAACCATTCCATTAGATTGGGTTTTCAGGCCCTCTGGTCTGTCCTGGATTTAAATCCAAAAGTCATTTCTGAAAAAAAAAGAAAGAACAAAAGAAAAAGAAACCACAGTCCCTTCTTCACTTCCCTATTTATTTATACCAGTGAAGTTTACAATTTGAGACCAATCATATTAAGGCCTATTGGTAACCATTAAAATAAAAGGAAAGGGAAACTAACCAGACTGAGGTGGAGAGCTGTTCAACACACACAATAGGAAACTATAGAGTTTGTCAGGGCAGTTTCTAGTCAAAACACGTGGTTACGTCATTTCGATGTGAACTCTACAGATCTGTGGCTAACAGGAGGCCTCGCACCTTTGAGTCACTAAAAACAATCATTAAGTGGCTTTTTATTATTATTATTATTATTATTATTTGTTTATTTAGCAGACGCCTTTATCCAAGGCGACTTACAGAGACTAGGGTGTGTGAACTATGCATCAGCTGCAGAGTCACTTACAATTACATCTCACCCGAAAGACGGAGCGCAAGGAGGGTTAAGTGACTTTTTATGAAATATTATAAGAAATGCTTCAAATATAACTTAACAACAATCATTTGACAGCATTTTGAGATAGTATGGGATTTATTTACTCCACCCACAGTAAAGAAGGTGGCCAGACCTTTGCTTAATACTGTACATGGACATTTTTTAAACAGCCAAGTTAATAACACCTTTAACTGCTCAGTTAAGACAAATCTAAACGGTCTGTGCCTCACATTTGTCTAATTTAAAACATCTTGCGGTTTAAATATTGATATTGGCAAGTTTATCTAAAGTTCATCTTTCTCTTCATAGCTCTTTCACGCACATCGTACTGCAAGCATTCACTATAAGCTGAGCAAAGCGTCACAGAATAGAAGGCAAGCCAAAAAAAAATGAGCTATGTGATGATGTGGAACATAGTCAAGTTTGCAATAACAATGGAGTGAAACAATGTGAAGGCCCCTTCAGGCAATAACTACACTTTAAGATGGTCAGCATAAACTCATACAGGAATCGTTGGGTTGCCAGATTAAATAACGCAATCATAAAAATTAAATTAAACGTTGTGTCTGTGTATATATATGTATATATATATATATATATATATATATATATATATATATATATATATATATATTTTAGCTCAAAGAGCTAGCTGCTCAACGTTTCGATATGTTGCACATATCTTTATATATATATATATATATATATATATATATATATATATATATATATATATATATATATATATATATATGTATTTTTGTATTTATTTTTTGAACCAGTTACAATAATGCCCATGTTAATCAAACCCAATAGGGACTAACTTAAAAGGCTAACTAGTCATGGTCCAAGAAGTTAAACAGAATATTAATTACAAACCACATAAACAGAATTATTAAAGCAGAAATTCTTCAGGTTCTTTGTGTTATTTTTGCATAATAAACTACGTTCATGTCGACTTGCTGAGCACACTGATACAGTGTTGTACTTATAAAAAATGTGAATACAAAATAGCAAAAGCAAAACTGAGATGATTTACCAATTTTACTGTTTCTGACAAAAAAAAGTAAGGCTGAAAGCTGGGACAATCCTGAGACATCTGGTAACCACTCGAATAGCAGCTCATTCATCATATTGCACAGCATTAATACCCTTCAGCTGAACCCTATTGATACAGGGAACCTATAGGTGGTGTAATTTGCTCAATGCTGGCTCAGTGATAATGAAAAAGATGTTTGTACATATTACACACAAGTGCATGGATCTCCAAGGTAAAGCAGACTTACCTTGAAAGGCAGGCAGGAGCAGTACCAGAACAGAGCTCGCTGCGAGACTGGACTGCCCTGCAGCTTGTCTACGGAGGCTGCTTCTAGGTGCTGTTTGCTCTCATACATAATTTAACTATTGAGCACATTGTACATATTCTACACATGGATCCCCAGTGTACCTGTTTGCAATGTGGTTACATTAAAGAAAGGACAAGAAAAGCAAACTTCGGGTGATAAACTAGACACTTCAGTGAAGCCAGGACATCGTTCATCAGAAAGCATTGTTAAAAACACATGAATTCCATTTGGTAATACCATGATTACTGGCAAGCAGCACTCGTTAAAAAGGTTCTAGCGGTGAAGAACAGGTGTTGTCTGCTTACACACAACCCAATTTTGTAAATGGACTGCTTGTGCTGGGAAGGGACACCAGTTTCGTAGCTCAGACGTAGCTTGTGAGATACACCAGATCATTCATTGCAATAATAAGCAAAGATTGTGCAACATTAATGTCAGGATTTTGGTTTTAGCTACTCTGTTGAAAGAGGAATTAGAGTTTTCTTGGGTAGTTAGTGCAGCAGATTTAGGATCGTCATATATATGTATATATATATATATATATACCTCTGAGGAATACAGCTGGAGCTGTCCCAGGCTATAGTCTCAAAAATCATTCTGTATAAACTTATTCCCCAACCATACAGACGAGAACAGATTAATAAAACCATACCAAAATATATAGAATAAAAACAACATACAAATGATCATCGTTCTCGCCACAAAGGGCCAGATTTACAAGTTTAAGGAATGTTGTTGTTTTGTTTTGCAGAGAGATGCACTAAAGACACAGACGCACTTTTAAATGACTGACTGTCCTAAGCCTGATACACGCATTTCAATGAGAGTGGCATTATTCAGAACCACTGTCATTTCTACAAAGGTACCCAGCAATAAGCTTCCTGAATGGGACTACGCTGCCATGTTCCAGTCGAGGGGAGGATATTTTTGTTATTGTACTTGTTACTGATGGGCTGTCAATCACCAGTGCCATGTTTATCTAGAGGCTCATAATCTGATCCTAAAGGTCAGGCAGTTAAATGGGATGATTTGTGTAAAACACAGTGTGGTTTTCAGTGGCATTATTATTTCATAAGTGATGTGGAACAGGTCAGTGAAAGTACAACACTGAGGCCTGGCATAAGACCAAAACTCCTCGAGCGAAGAAAAATTAAATTAAAACCGCACCACATGCTGGTAGTACTCTCGCAAGTTGTGCTAACTTTTCTTTCCTTCTACTCCACAAATTTGCAATAATCTAAACCTAATTCGTAAGCGTAAGCGTTAATTAAAACAAAATCTATTTTAATTGGAAGGTATTTCCTTTCACTGTCCCACACAGGTAGTTTTCACATGAGCTATACGATCGCATTACATGTAATCTGGAGGTGAAGTAGATTAATGAGAACTTGCAATTAAAATGGCATCAGCTTCTACAGAAGTTAAAGCCAATGACTGCTGGTATTTCAAATGTGATTGCCGGTTTGCAGTGCAGACTCTGAACAGTGAAGGTTTCCGAGGATTATGGGGGTGCTCCATTGTAACAGAAGCAGAGAGACACACAGTGCCATAAAGACTGTGTGTCTAGTCACACGATGTTACATATATCTTCCAAATAAGTAAGACAAATACATCCATTCATTTATTATTATTATTATTATTATTATTATTATTATTATTATTATTATTATTATTATTATTATTCATGCTCTGTTTGGGATTGCTTCACACCAATTGGCCCCCTCTGGCCCCTCATAAACTAATTTCTTCAATAATCCCAAGGCTAAGAGAACCAAATAGCAAATAGCTCTAAACTCTCTGCTTCTCCTGCCTCGTCTCAATAGATACGCACTAAAAATTCAAAGGAAACGTTACCACATTTTCTTTAACTGGACTCCAAAATGCCATGTTTAGTGTTTCACCTCAAAGAATCGTTAAGGAACACGACCATGCAGCTTTCTTTAATTATCAAACAGGCTGTTAAAATATTTCCCCTCCTGTGTTTTTTTTATATTTTTATTTTTAAGTAAAACAGCCCCTTTAAGATGTTACTTCATCCTTATATATTTATACTGGCAACGGTGCACTCGAATGCACCCAAAAGATTAGCTAATTTTTAGACTATTAGTCTTCTAACTGAATCAGAACTGTACCACAGCACACTGTTATTTGGAGTCAAAGGAAACCAAAGAAAGTGAACAGAGTAAAAAGGCATCAGAACATGCATTGATATGGAAAAGGAGAAAAATAGACATACTATACACCATGACAACATTTTTCCAATAACTAATTTTTCGACTTTTACTGGTCAGAGAATCTCGCTGTCAGAGTGGGGGCTCTGTTTATTTTCTACTGAAGGCAAAGGAGATATTCGATTACCAATCATCGTGTACCATACAGTGCAAAAAGCAGTGCAGACCTTTTCCCCCCTTGGTAGTGTCTACTGCGGTCATCCAAACAGACGAACCCCTGTGTCCTTACAAATTGCACATGCTTTCCATAATAAATACCATAATGGTTCAAAGACCAGAAATTAGTGTGAAGGACAATCCTTTTGGTATCCCTCAAAAATGTTCTGCTGACATCAAAATAAAGTGTCCACACCCATGGTATGTAGAACTGCACTGGGAGTGATTCAGATTGGAATATTAAAATGCTCACGCACCAGAAATAGATGATAATGGAATGCTTTTCAGACCTGAAAAAGGTGTCTGCAGTTTAAGATATGGTCAAAACCACCAAGAAAATGACGAGGCGGTTAATGCATTATGGTGGACGTTAAATTTACAATTAAGCAGTTAGGTTAACATAAATGTGTTTTGTGGAGTAATGACAGCACCTGAAATAACATGTCATTACCATATATGAATAGAACATACAGAGATTAAAAAGCAGCCAATGGCAGTCAGGGTGCAATGAGGGCTAGAGTTAATGTGCATTGGAAAGTATTGTGCTGTATGTTATTTTATAGTCCTTAACTATTACTGTGAAGTTGGGTCCATGCACAGCGAGAAGAGCTATTGTCAAAACTTTGCAGCTTTTGAGGTAAAAAAAAAAGTACTTCATATTTTAAATATCTGGAATGAATCATCATTAGCATATGTCATTAATCATTTTTACACTGAGATCAAAATATTATTGCCCGAAGACAAGTAAAAATAAAATCCATGTTTGCAAATCTAGTCTCTCACTAATTGTGATGTTGTTTTTGGAAAAAAAAATGTAATTAAAAAAAAAAAGTCACAGATGGAGGAACCTTCACATAAACGGTATCTGTCGGCCTGCGGATGAGGAAATTGTACATAATTCATAACTGCAATAACATGTTTCCTATTACCTTCCAAATTTTTTCCACGGCCAAATCCTTACGAAGGAAAAAAAAGAGAGAGAACTTTCCTAATCACAATTATCGAGACACATTATTATTTGTATGCCAAGTGTTGTCATGTTTGCTGGGAAGGAAAGGTCAGGTTACCGGGGAATCACCTCACTTCACAGTCATGGAAACAATTTCTGAAAGAGATTTCAGATGGAGATAGAAAAAGCCACTTCATCTTCAATTGAACACAACACAGGTTCAATGGCCAGTGTACTATATATATACATGTATGTGCCAGCCCTGGATAATATATATATATATGAAATACTTGTACATGATTTATTCTCAGAAATTAAAAAAAATAGCTCACATGGATAATTTGGCCAAAGTTGATACATCTGAGATGTGCATAAAAACTATTTATAAAATAATAATATAAAAATAAGCCATGTTTCTCTCACTCTTTATTAGAGCAACCGAAGCCAAGAACATTGACTGTTAATATCTCTGTTAAGACTTTTAAAAGTGATTACATTACCCAAACTAAAAATAAATCTTCTGATTTATTTTTTTAACATATATATTTTGTTTGGGTTTTTTTTTGGCAAGATGCAAGAATATTCAATGACAATTTATGGTCATTTTTGTGTGAATATCAAATGAAATGTTTAGGGGTAATCATTCGTAATTACTGATAAAAACTACCTTATATACAAATCGGGGGAATAAGAAAAGAAAAGAAGAGCCAATTTTAAAAAGGAGCCTTTGGAACCGACAGAAATGAGAATTGTGTGTGTTTTGTAAGAATGAATGGGAGTTTTTAGTTGAAAAAGCTGGGAAACCTTAAAAACGTCCTGCTCTGTCTTTGCTTTGTCTTTTGAGTGAATAACGATTCTACTAAAGCGACCAGAAGAGCAGGAAATAAATGGGCAAACCCTGGCGAATAAAAACAATGCTCTCAAAAGAAACAGGGGCTGCTACAGCAGGTCTGGAATCGGTGTCAGTGAATGGGTTCTCTGATCAGCCCTGTAATAAAAATGGAAGATATGAAAACAAACAGCACTAGAAGCAACTCCCATAGGATCTAATTCAGTGTTCTTACCAGAAATCCCAGGCTTACTATTTAACAACACATTTTTCATGATAAGAATCACCATTATCTCAAAGTGCCTAATAAACTAATAATGAATGAGATTTTGAAAGTTTTACAGCTCATTTTAAGTTTGCACTAATAGTTTCTGGCAAGGGGGAAATGTACTGGCAATTCACTGCTGGTGTTAGCTTAAGCACTGTCAGCATTATACTGTTGAACAATCAAATGAGGTTGGCATGAATCTACAGAGGAATTTGGACTAAGACCCGACCTTTTGATAAAATGCTGGATTTATTCTGACTAGCTGTGACCATTTTGCACCAACCTGCCTACTAAACTGACTCCAGCCCAACCTACATCAGATTTGCTTTAATCTGTTTAACTGTGCCATAACAACGAAAAAGGTGTGTACTGCTTAGTGGTCCTTATGAAGTTTGGCAGCCTTACAATGGTCGGCTGTTAACGGCAACAAACTCTCCCTTTGTTACTGTTGCTCTTGGCCTATTTAGAGCAGCTAAGAGTTGTTTTTTTTCCCCGAATCCTCACATGATGCCATGAAGTCATCATTATGAAACCTACCTGTTACGGAAGAACCGTTTCTACTGATTCACTGAACAATGACTTGAGATCAAGGGCTAGTTATTACGGGAAGCACACACTCATTAACACCAGCAACAGAGCGCGAACCCAGCAAGCGCGAGCTAATATTAACTCAGGAACATAGACTAAGTAGAGTAAGCCCCCCCCCCCACCAACAAGCAACACAGAAATGTAGAACTCTGGAAAGAAAAAGCTGCTTGAAAATTTTTATGTTGCACCCCACCCCTCGGGTGGGCATTCAATTCTCATATCACACACTACCGCATGCATTATCCTCTATGAAATACTCTGCATTATTTATACTGTAATTATTACTGGATGAACAGTACCAGAACACTACTTTGATTCTTTCTAAATACACGCACCAAACAAAAAAAAAAAAGAAAATTCTCTTTTAAATGTCTAATCCAACAACAGGAAATGAGATACGCTCTGAGGAGACAGCCTTGTAATCAAACTAAATAAATAAGGCTAGTGGGTTGAAATGTCAGTTGTACGTCAGTGTAAAAACAAAAAAAACACACCAAGAATACTGTACTTGTGTGAAAGCACGTGGATCATAAATCGTAATCATTAGTGGTTTTGTTTCAGCTTGACACCAGCCATCAAAACCGTCACTTTAAGTGTACAAAATCAACCTTTGCTGCCTTCAGGCAGTACTGCACCTTTCACAGGGAAATGGGACTTATTCTATAAGATCTAGGAGATAGACATACATTACTTACAGTATACATTACTCAAATGGTACTGCGACCTCACACTTGACACATATAGTACAATTATGTCCGGTTGGTCCATTTTTTACTTTCTGTTTTGGTAAAACTATCAAAATGAAATGTGTATGTCAGCTTTGCTTTATTTAGCTCAATCACCCACTACTTTGTACAAAAGCAAATCATGAAAGCCGCCCATGAAAGCTGACAAAAGGGTGAATTGAAGCAGAAAAACATATTGACAGAGAGTTGATTCAAGCCTGGACTGTGCTTGACTAACCAGACTCTATATGACTTCATGTTGTAGGAAGCTTCAGTCCATTATTAAGTTACAGATCTGTGACACTGTTTCAGACTCTGCATGGCCCGCATCGTACAATCAGACACACGCACACACACAGCTTGTCAAGTCGTCTGAATGACCAACAGTCTCCAGACATGGAAATCAGAGGGGAACAAAAAACAGTTGCACATGTTACCACTGATAGTAAGCTTGATAAATATCATTACAGGCTAACCTTTGAAAGTGATCATTGCTTGTTCTGTTTGCTTTATTTAGTTTCTTGACAGCATTAAACTGTCCCCCCAGACCATGATGGATGATAAGGAAGTGAATGGTACATAAAGAGTTACACAAAACATTTAACAAACACAGCAGTGTGCGTATTTCGGAAAACAAACTATTAATAAAATTATACTTTGAAATCTGAAATAAATGCCGCAATTTTAAAATGTGGTAAAACACTGTCATGAATGTGCCTTCAGGGATTAGATTAGGGGCTATGTTATGTGAGTGAACTAACAGGAGCAGCAGGAGTTCAGAATCGTATTCACAGGTGCCGTTACTTGCAATAGGTGCAGGTGTCACGCTGAACTAGATGCCTTCTTAGGCAAGGATCTTCTGAAAGGAGACATGTCACCTATAAGTTACACAATATAATTCACTAAATAATTAAACACACAATAAAAGCATATGTTTAGGTATGTCTTGGTTCAAAAGGCCAGGAAAAGAGATTCACAGAGATACATACAGTAACAGGCAAGTACAGTAACAGCAATACGTATACAGATCTGGTAATTACTGGTTCAAGGATGATCATAGATTGATAATATACTTGTAAACTGTCAAGAAATCGTAATCACCCCGATTGCCATTCAACTTTCCTAGAGACAGAAAGACTCACTGAAAGTCCCCCAGCAATATGAAAAAACGACAAAATCAAATAAACATCTTAAAGAGCTGCCAATAAGACTCGATGTTTGTTTTCATTGGCACTTGCTGTTCAGCTACATTAATAGCCCTACATGACATTCCACAGGTCAGATTTGACTGGCAAAAAAACACAGGGTTCCTTTTGTGTCTAATTCAGATTCCAGCGTTAACTGCAGTGATGTCACTACTTCCTAATTTCATTCCTGAGAAAGATATGTATAACATATCGAAACATTGGACAGCTGGCTCTCTGAGCTAATATATATATATATATATATATATATATATAGTAAGAATCACCATTTACTATAGTAACACAGCACTCTGCTTAGGTACTGTGAAAGCCTTTTTGTTGTGTGGTTAAACGGTGTGTTTAGATTTTAACAGGTAAACAGCTTAGCTGTCCTGTTTATTAGTTAAGTTCCTGATGAGTGTGTAGTCAGTGCTCCAAAACGGAGTTAGGTTTTTGTTTTTGTTTATTTTGTTTATTAAAACTAGAACGTCAGCGCTTAAAACTCCAATCCTGTGTGCTGGGTCTGATTTTAAAGGAGCAACGAACGACCGTGAGTGATGGCCCGTTTACTATATATATATATTCAGCATGATGACGATTATTTTTAGACCACATTATTTAAGAATTACTCCACATTATTTTTACACTGCAATTACTACTAAATGAAAAGTAATAGAACAGTACTTTGATTTATTTTATTTCTGAATATACAGGCACAAAACAAAATCCCTTTTAATTGGCTAATCCAGCAACATGAAACTAAAAATGCTCTTGTAATCAAACTAAATAAATCAAGCTAGTGGGCTGCAATTAAAAGCATCCACAGAACTGTCAAGAAAGGGATCACTTTCCCATGTCTCTGTGATCAATCTGCCGTTTGAGTTACGTCACTTACTCACCTTCTTAATGTGGCGCATATGTGTTAGAATTTATGTTACAACTGCTAGGCAAGTAGTGTAAGTGTACAGCTCCTCTGTCAACATAACTCTTATTTGTACGTTGTGTGAGCCATCTTCTTGCTCTGCATTTACCCTTACAAAGACTGTGTCTAAATCCATTTTGCAAACCTTCTGTGCTTTTTACAACCCCTTACACTTACCCTGAATAAAATCAAGAGTTACCAGCAATTGCAACACAATGGATTTGGAAAAAAAATTTTTGGAGTATGTGTGCATTGGTTCAAGCATTCATAAGTCAAAAAAGGAAAATATTACCACTAAGGTTTATAGCACAACAGACTGGTAACGTTTTCATTTTTGAACATGCAAATGGTATCATAATGGCATGCACCAATACATACCGGTAACCCATTGCAGTACCATGCTACCATATCAGGCACATTGTGCAGGACTGTTTTGCCATTGCTGGTAATGCTGTGTAATATAATGGTTGTGGTAGTATTTCTATTGGTATCCTTATTTTTTTTACTTTTCTGTAGGGTTTTTGTGAGTTATCTGACTTCACTTCAATAGCTTAAAAACAGACAATGTTGCTTTTCATGAATTTAAACTTGTGAAGGAAGCACCACAGTGATGTGAACAGCGTACGCTCTGGAACAAATGAACAATTCACAGTAATACTTCAAAAAAAGGCAATATAAATTTCTGGACACCAGGAAACAAAATTCAACAGCATATTTCAGTCCACAGTATAGGCATTGTATGAAGAAAAGTAGCAGGCTCTATGAGCATACCCCATACTTTATTTTTAATAAAAACAGGTGGTCTGCACGCAGTCATGATTATCTACCTGTGTGCATGGCTGAGCTTTCAATGACGCGCTTCAGAATCACTTAAAAGCAATGCCAAGGCAAAATGAATGGTTGCATTTTTCATTTCAAATGTAACGGTTAAATGTAAAATGACATCCGACTACAATGTGTCTTACTTTGACGTGAAACATTACATGCAACGAATGGAACCCCGTGGTGCAATGTGTCAGCATTGGGGACTTTGGTAGAGGGAACCGCAGTACAGGGGCTGAACAGTCTACAAATCTGGATAGAAACATGACATGGGTGCTGTACTTCCAGCCTTCCAAACAGACACCTACTGTCTGAAGATGTCTGCAAATTCCCTGTCATAAAGTTGCCCAAGTTCAACAAAGGCAGTTTTCAGTTATTTACGTCAGTCTTAACAAATGACCAGAGTCTGACAGAACTTAATCACTGGCTGAAAATGAAATAATTCCAAAAACTGCAGCTCAGATAATGAAAGAACACTGTGCACTGTCTTCAGCCCGCAGTCACTGAATGAGACTGTGGTCTAAAATAAATCCTTTGGCATTTCAGTTAGTTTAGAATGAGGCTTAACTGTATTTACATTGTAATTCCAGCTAACCATTTTTTTTTATATTTGACCAAAGCTAATTTTGAAATCTGTCTTGCATTCATTCAAATCGCACTGTTCCACATTACTCCATATTATTAATCAGATGCTGGGCTCTATCTAAGGAAAGTAGCTATCTGAATGCAGCTGTTTAATACTGGTTTACAACGTCTTTCTTTTCTATACACTGATGGGGGCTTGCCAGTTATTCCACCATCCTATTAGGAGCACAAGCTGTTTTAATCACTTTCTGTCTTTAACAATTGAAAACCCTTTACTATACAGCAGTGCATCGGTACGTCACATGTATTTCCGATTAAATCTCTTCATTTTGTGACTGTATTTTATCCATTGCAAATAGACTTTAATCATGAAGCTGCGGCATTCAAGTCCTTATTGCTGACAAGAAGCGTTTTAGTACATGTTAATTATCATTCCAGATGATTCAGAGTCTCTGTTTTCTAAATCTATTTTAAATTATTCAAGGCAACATAAGCTTTTCCAGATGAGCCCAGTCATGATCTGATAATTATTGGTAGTCTAGACTTTGAACTTTTGTGGAAAATAAAACCGGGACCCTTTTGAAGGGGACTGACACCCCATTTATACAATAGACAGCAATGCATGGTACAGTTGTTCTTGCCATTACTGAACCTGAACGATCCTACTGGATTTATGTGCCTATTGCCAATCTTTTAACAGTTTTAAATGGCCCTTGGTCCCTTAAAAGTCCTTGCATACTCTGTAGATACATAATACTTTAAAAAAAAAAATCACAAAAATGATGTAGTGGATAAAACAGGTTTCTGTTGAAGGTGTTATTATTTAATATGAAGATTCAAAGGGACATTGAAATCAGATACATATCACGGATTGATAAATGTTTAGTCCAGTTTGGGTCACACCGCACATGTTAAATTATTTAAACTTACAAATGTGGCTCTGGAGTAGCAGGGCATCCTTCTTCTTTGAGAAGCCGAGCATGCAGACTTAAGATTGTTATTGGAATAAAAGGTTAAATTGTGCATGTCTACATCTGGATCTGTATGTGCGTGTCATTATTCACAGCTTCTGATCTGGATTAAACATATTCAAATCTAAAACTCCTCCAGGGCTACAGCCATCTGTTCAGAATACAACTGCAGTCCAGTCAACCAAAACATTCATTATACTTGTCAAAAGAACTTGAAGTGAGATATTAATATCATAACATTTAATTCAGTCTGCAGGTAGTTTGTTAAACTGAGCCGTGTGCTTGGAGCATTACAATTATCCTCATCCCTTTAACTATTCTAGTACAGAAGGTACATTTTGTTTAAAATTGGTCATAGAGGAGCTCCCCATTGAGGTGAACAACTAATGTCCATGGATATCCTGTTCGCAACAGCAAAGTTACATTGCATTAGAATTACATGCAACCGCAAGTTTCATCTAAAGAGGTGGACCATATGGTCCACATGAGCTGAATCTGGCTGGTAAACCATTTTCTGTACAATTAAATAAGAAACAAGAATGATCTTTTCCTCTTCGCCACTTATAGAACATTAAGATAAAACGTTTTAGAAGACCAACAGCTGCGTATGATAAAACAAATCAAATGTAGCAGGGCAGAGACTGGGCACAAAACCATCAGCAATTCACTTCTCAAGTGATTCCACGAGGAGTTAATAAGCTATTAACACTAATAGGGGCACCATCACACAACTCTGTTACAATCCCCCTTTACCTTGATGATCTGCTGGAGCATTCCCTGTTACTGCACCCATTTAACAGGATGGGCTGGGCAACCAACACGTTTAAATGGCAATCAAACAAGCAAGCCTCAAACAAGCAAGCCCCAAACAAGCCTCAAGCAAGTGTCTTAACAGGTTTCATTTGCACACATAGTGTTAACATCTTTCCAAATGCAGGGCGCTGAATCTGCAGAGGCAGTGCATCACACAACGATGCCCGTTACACATGTGTTGAATAGTTTCCTCTTAAATGTCCCTCATGTTAATAGATCTCCACGTGAACACTGAGTTGCTGTTTTCACTTTACAGCTCTTGAATGATTTACTTTGTTCCCTGATGCTGTATAAGACAAGACTAAAGGAACAGATGTAGCTGTTGACCGTATCTGTTAGCTGACCCAGGAATGCAGAAACAAAGCAGGCTAAAACTGAGAAGGTGCTGCAGCAGCACAAGCAGGTCTGAATGTAGGCTAAACAAAATGCCAGAACAGTGTCCAATAGAGGTACATCTAGATAAGCTGCAGGGTCTCAAAGACTGTTGTGTAATTTGGCACGCTACTAGACTGGCAAAGGTAAGGGTGAGACTCAAAGGTGATTTAAACAGACATAGAACACAGATCGCTTTGCTATGAAGCAGAAGTCCACCATGGGGCACTGAAGCCATCCCGTCTTTTGAATAGATTTAGATCATAGTAAAGGCTTGTCATTGCTAAATTAATCTACACAAAAGGAGAAATCAATCAAAGAAAAATATACTCTGTATAGAAGGGATCATCCATTCTCATTAAACAACATTCCAGCCAGAACTAGAGTGCCAGAAGCTCCGAGAAAGAACAGGCAGTCTTTCAGCTTTGGTGTTTTGTTCTCGGAACTAAAAACACTGAAACTGTTTCAGTTCCAAAAGGCTTGAATACTAGAAACATCCAGATCTTGCAGAGCCAATATCAGTTAGCGGGTGGTGGTGATGAGAGTCCCCCAGCAGTCTCCATGATGGAGTCCTGATGTATGTCGTTTAACTGATGCCTAAAAGAGCTCAAGCCAAATGAGTGGCTTCTGTAACTTGTCTCATTGAGCTACTGTAGAACCCTGGGGCTTAGGAACCAAAAACAGAAGCTCCCACAGAGTGCTTGCATAACCTGAGCCTTTGCAAGCTGGACTGCAATATCCAATGATGTCACAATTTCATTGTGATGCACCTGAATACTGTAATTCACCTTCACTGAAACACACAACACTCCTTGAAGCAAAGCGTGCTTTCATTTACTTGTCTATTTTGCACAGCAATACATAGACTTCATATTCACCCTAAGTATGCATTCAAGTATTCTGTACTTTTAATTCACAATTCCATTTATGAATGAATGTAGCATACAGTAAGAATGCTGTGGGTTAAATTAAATAAGTTTGTATTAAGTAATATGACAAAGAAATCTTAGTAATTTAGATAAGAACTTGACAAGAGCTCCAGTATTAGAAAGACATGCTGTAATATGTCTCTTTACTTAGAAAGTAAAGTGATCTGTAATCCCAGCTGAATAGGGTAATATCTGAACCGAAAGAGATAATTAGAAAGGCAAAACGTGCAAATGACATCAATAGATAAAAAATGGAAAGTGACCAGGACAGCCCGTACAATGCCATAAAACTCAATCACTACTCAATGAATTAATCAAATGAAAATACATTATTTGACTGCCTTAGAAAATATATTTGAAAATCAGATTTTTAAATAGAAAGAACTTAAATGTTTTCATGTAGTTCCTTTATACTTTACTTTTAAAGTACTTTCACATGAGTATATATTTTTCAAAAACTTGATTTGCATATTTGGTAACACCTGTACAGTATATACATATAACTTTTGGTATATATACAGTATATATATATATATATATATATATATATATATATATATATATATATATATATATATATAGACATGTACTGTATGGTCATATCTCCTTGTCATCCCTCCGGATACATTTCATGACTCAGAGAGGATGACTTATTACTTTAAACATGTCTGTATCAACCTGTTTCATTTTTGCCAGACATCTATCTAGTTATTCTGAAAAATAAAAGAAAATCAAATATTTGCAGAATAGTCCAAAAAATGGTGCATGTTAATAGGCTGTAGCTTGTAGATACCACCATTAACTTGAAGGACCTTACTACTGTATATTACATAACTGAGATGCATATGCAGGCCTGACATTACATTTACTAAAACAATGTGGAGTGGCTTTATCGCATGCTTGGTTAGCGAAATCTGGATATATCTTTGAGAGGGTTCACAATGATGCAAACGGAAACACACTCTAAACCTTCACTCTGCCTCAGTAATGAAGTGTCCTGGACTCTCTACAAATGCTTGTGGTGGAAACAAATGACCTGGATTATAATGGTGAACACTTCTTACCAGATAGCTTTCTCTTTGATCTTAGCCCAGTAATCACTACTTGGAAGGACTCAGGTCTTTAAAGTTGCAGCTGAGTTTCCACCAGAGTCACATCCATTCATACCAATACTAATCCATTACAAATAATACAAAAGGCACGTTATGAGCTGAAAAAAACTACTGCATTGTAAATTCACTAACAAGACATACGGTATAGGAATGAGGAAAGCAAGTCTGACAATTACTGAATCGGTTTTTTAGAATATCTAAATATTCAGGTATCGCATATCAAATATTGTGGTACAGCATGTTGTGAAATTGGCAGCCATAAGTCCTTGATGTGGTCACAACATAACCAGCAGAGCAGAATTAAAAAGGATTGAACTTATATATTTAATACTGCTACAGATCATTTACCAACACCATCCACTCACATCATGCATCACCCAGTCATGCACTCCTTGCCCTTCTGTGCAAAATCACATGTACAGTAAATGGCACCATTTTGCATTTTGGATCCATTCCAACAATGCGGTTTAGTGTTGGTTTAGATCAAATCCAGATTCTGGGAATGCAAAACAGGTTTGATATGAACTGAAACGCCTGGAAGTCGGCCCGGTTCTTTACCCACATTATTAATATTTATATGGATGTTGAAGTGCAGTCAAACCATGATACCTACACTAAGTTATTTGCTATAAAATTTCATTTTTCTTCGCTCCTAATTCTTCATTGACCGTAAAGCAACTGTTTCCTGCTAAAGTAATGTCTGTTCATGTTCCAGTGCAGCGTATTTTTGCTCATAATAACCTTTTTGTTTAATCAAGTACTGTCTTTAATATCACTCACAACAAAAAACCTGCATATCCTTGAAATGTGTCCAGTTGTTCCACCACTAAGTGAAATTCAGCAAGCTGCACAAGTGATCCTGAATCCCTCCCTTAAGGACCATGTGCAGTATAAGGGTACATTTCTCATTCTTTGAAATTATAGTCAGTGTTTCAGCCTAAATTGAGAGATGCAATGAATCTAAATTTAATCTTCGTCTGAGTTCAAAAAGGTTTATCATGCGTTTTACTTTAATAGCTATACAGTACATATGCCAATGATCAGTAAGATCTTGTGGTGAATTGATTTCCATAGATTCAATATTTAATATTCAGCTTTTTGATCGCAGAAGGCTTTTCATTTGTCAGTAGAAACTGATATATTAGCAAATGTATAATGGTTTAAATCTGTTCCAATCAGATAGATTCTAAACATCTGTAACATTTATTTTAATGTTCCAAAAAGGAAAACATTTTCCTCATCCCCAGGGAGACGGTTCTAACAAAGGCTAGCACAATATGGCCAGGACTGGCTTCACTATGTTAAGGTTTATTAGATGTGACTTGAATATAGTAAAAGCACCAATTTTGTTTTGCGTACATAGAGTAGAGAAGTTAAAATCATTAGACTTTACCTCAGAAATTATTATAAACAGCACATTCCAACTACACTATGTGAATCAATTTATTAGTTAAGATTCAATAGTTATTAGTGCAGTTTTTATCTCTCTCTCTTGCACTATAAAATGCAGGTAACACTTTACATCAAGTCTCTAATTACTATGTATTTACATAGTAGTTACTTAGTAAATGCATCTGTACTTACACATAATGACAATGTTATTGTGCATAGTTACAATGTACTTACAATGTGTAAATCTATGTATATATAAGTATACAATATATGTAAGTATACAACTGTATCAGAAAAGGGTTAGGGTTAGAGTTAGGATGAAGTTTAGAATTAAGTACATCGTAACTATGCATAATAACATTGTAATGATGTGTAAGTACACATGAATTTGCTAAGTAACTACCATGTAAATACACAGTAATTAGAGACACTTAATGTAAAGTGTTACCAAAATGCCTTCAGATGTTTAGGAGCCTAATCACAGGCCTAACAGCACAGCCCTGATCTATGGTGTTAAATATGCCGTGAAATAAACATTGCCGTGTGTAACAATGCTGGCACAGGAGGGATTTAGTGTCCCTCCTGCCACTTGGGGAGCCGCATACTGTATATATGCGTTTGCTGATGGATTTGTTGAACCATAAGTAAACGATGCAAGCCGCCAAATAAAACACAAATCAATAACACTAGTCTCTGCTCCAGGGACAGTCTCCCAGGTAACTGTCCTCCAACACAGCTACCAGATTTACGTCTGTGAAATTTTCCACAAAAACAAAGAAAATCAGCAGAGGCCCCATGGTGGGCATGGGCATGAGGCCTGAGAGCTTGTGATTCCACCATATATTACTGCCATTAAAGTCTCTGTTACCCCACTGAACAAATACCATGAATCTGCTCTAGCTGCCTGCTTTTATTTAACCAATCTAGAGACACAGCATGAATCATAACTGTCCTCATATTGTAAGTGTAAATGATGCATTTTAACAAACACTTCACAGTCTAGATTTTTGGTGGGGCGGCTGAGTACGTTTCCGGCAGACTATGCTCTGAAGACTTACATGAAAAGGAAATGTCCTCAAAGGTATACGGAACGATGCAGCAGGTTTGACCTAAAGATCTTTTAGCCAGACAGGTGCTGCAAGACTCTGGAAGGAGCAAGGAACGAACGAGGGGAACTGAGGTAGTGTGCTGCAGAGGTTTGCTTAGCTTTACCCGTAGACACGTATCTAATTCACACCGTCCCCACATTTACTTTTTGATGGTGGACTGCATTAAAGGTTAATGTGGAAACATTTCATTTGTAACTTTGATAATGATTACCACAGCAGTAATGGGACTAGAGCCAGACAGGAAATTTACAAAACACATGTCTCGTCGGACCGCTAGCACATGACATTTTATAATGTGGAATGGTCATGTCTGATCAAATCAAAACTTATTATATAGCAACATATTTAATTAAATATGACTTTTCTTTTTGCATTAAAGGCATACATTATATCAAGTACATTTTGGTATCCTAGTAAATGTTTTCTGTATGACTCTTTCTGTGGTGTCTGCTCAGATCATTATGTTTCGTGCTTATTAGTAATTCAAGTAAAAATTGCTTGAAAAGACAAGGCTGGTATGGGGGAGTGCACAGTTATTCACCTAATATGCTTCCTGCAGAAGAGGAAGGATGAACACACTTGCAATGAGCCCTCAACTCCAAGCATATCCTGATCTTACATAAATGATGCCGTGCCCTCTTTGACAGACAAGAATGCTGCATCGAATACTGAGCCAGCAATACAAATGAAGGTCATTGTTACTCGGGAGCAAGGTATTGATGCCTGAATCAGGCTGCTTTGCAGGTTTAGTGTGGGAGTTTGTATGCAAACATTTCAGTAGGAAAGCACAGTAAACAGCACTGAGCACTGGAGTGAAAAGCCTCTGCTAGGCTTGTTTTGGTATGCATCGTACATGACATTTCCCTTGGAGACACATCTCTTATCAGCAGTCGCTGTTCATATAGTGACGTGATCAGACGTGCTGGATTTATCATTTCCTCTCTGTGCCAAAAACTTGGAATCGAATTCTCCCTGGGCAAAACAGAATAATCTCATAATACATTTACTGTTACAATACTGTTTTGCCCTGCACACTGTATGTGGTACAAGTCTCCTTCAAGCAATTGGCCCTCATACTGTGTCTTATGACATGCCTGGTAACCAGATGTTTCTAAAGTGTAAATATCTGATATTTCGTTTCAGATTGCTTCAATCAGTCTCGTGCAAGGTCACCGAGCAGCATGCAAAACTATAATCTCCATGAAAACGATTTGCAGGAAGGTTCTAATTACTGTTGAGTACTTGGTATTGAATTCCCCTCAGATTTGATGGTCTTCTAGAGAACACCTTGAGATTATAATTTACGGTATATATTTTTAAACTCCCATTATTTATGTCTTTGATCATGGCTATGAACTTGCTCTTATTTCCCACAAAGTCATGAGGAAATAAATCCCATAAATACCTAAATCAGTGCTTTGCCAAATTTAAAATGAGTTATAAGTGAAGGGAAATTGCTTTATAGACCTCCATTGGAACGAGATTTGTGTTTATTTATAGTCTATTTTATTTCAAAGGGGGGACACTAGACTAAAACCTATTAAAAGATTTTGTTCCATGTAAATTGTCCAGGTCAGAACTTTGATTTGTCAGGTTTTATTCATATGCACATCCAAATAAGAAAAAGAATGGCCAATGAGAGAAAACAGGAGCCAACATGGTGCCCTCGACAGTTCTATGTTAAACAAAGCTATTCACTGCCCTTTCCCAGGATGTGGTAACACACCGGAAAATCTATGCATGGGGCTTTTTTGTTATAAGGGAACAGTAATCCATTTAAGCAGCGATAATACAAGTTACTTGCTGGTAGTGTGACTGGGAGCACATTGTGACTCAGACGGATTGGTACAGCATGGTTCTCTGGAGATGAATAACCATGGTTACACTGTGGTGCCGCTCCTCACAGCCGCTGAGGAATGACCATTCTGTATTCATTCTGCTTTAATTCCATCTGGGTGAATTGCTTAACTGTAGAGCATCCGTCCCAAGAACAGAGTGCGTGTCACTGGGTGAAGTGCTTCCACTGAATACTCTTCAAATGAGAAGACCCCTTAGCCATCAATAAATATATACAACAGATCCCACACCTGAATCAATGTGAAATTGCCGTGTTTAAATGCTTTCGTTTTTTTTGTCACGTAATGGGAACCCTTATAAAAGTTTACCACTGGATTTTTGTACTGGATTTTTGCAGTTTTATCATGCTTTTCCCATGGTTATACCATGCATTTACCATAGTTTACCCTGGTTTGCCATGTTTATTAATATGCTTTACCATACCTCACATTTGTAAACAGTGCTTGCCTATCTTTTAACTATGCTTTATTTCACTTTGCTATGCTTTTACTATGGGAAACTTTTAAAAGAGAAATACCGTCTTAATTGCTTCCTACAGTAAGCTTCCAATCAAAGCAATTCATCATATGTGATGAAATGACTTATACACAGTCAAAATGACAAGAGAATGTCCTCTGTCCTCCTACTGAAAATTGTCTAACACATGTTCAGCATTGTATGTATCAATGTGTAACTAGTGTACTGGCGTGTTTTATATACAGAACAAGTCACTACAAATTCGAAACTGCTGCCAAACCAGAACTAGCTTCATTCACTTGCCTTACTACAAATCATGCAACTCTTCTGGCAAATACTCTCCTCCAGGTATATCAATCTGGCAGCTTTAACAGCATTTCAGGTATATTAAAGGATTCAAGAAGACTGATGAATATAAATCTGTCAGGTGTGTCAGAGGAGTTATATATATGTCTAAAATAATAACCTGCCTTGCATCCAAATCATAGGCTTGACACAAACAATGGCTGTAAAGCTTCGGAAATGTACAAGTGTCTTATTGTACATTACAAAGAAACCTTCAGTCATTTCAGCAGTTAGCACTTTAGATGTGTTCCCATCCCAAACAACCTGATACATGCTGTGGTGGTTTAATGTTAAGTGAGCATTGTCTGTTCTCAATTGCATGTTCAACACAAAGACAGTTTCAGAAGAATCAGCCCGGAGTCGTAATTTTTAATCAAAGCTCTTTGTGTCTTTGGAACAGATACAAAACTAATGAATCCACATAGCAACACCAATGTGTGCTGAGCTGGTTCACTTCAGCCTCAAACTCCCTACCCTTGTAAAACTGCCACGATGGTTGTAATTTATGAAAGGGGGCGCTGGGCTGCGGCCACTTCTCAAAGTATTATCTTTTCTTCTGCAAGAGCGGGATGTTGTTTATGTTCTGAGTATTTGAGAAAATGTTCTGTGAAAGTCAAAGCTAAAACTGTTTGCTACCACGTTGGAGGCTGCATGCTTAATTGAGTTTACATCTAATTTCTTGGCAGCTCAGGTATCCGTGTCCTCAAACTGACTTGCCTAATTTAGCAGATGAAGGTGGAGTTTTCACAAGAATTTGCATTTGATTTCTTGGTCTTGTATGCCTCCAAATGGAATCCGACTTGTTTAATTTAGTAGATGAATATCAAGTACTCCCTGACTAAGCTTGACTGAAGCTATGTGCCAGTGTGATGGCTGGATATCATGTATTTGTTGGAGCTCTTTAGTTTTTGCCAGTCTGCCCCAGTTTGAAGTGCTGGCATTGAAACTTCTATGCAATTTGATCAAGTAACTTCAACCTGTTCATGGCATCACAGGATTACATCACAGGAAACCAACCTAAATGGATGCTTTAGCCCAAATATGGACAGAAAACTCAAGCCTGAAAAAACATGACATTGCTGTACCCGATCCAAGTTTAGGTTTGGCCCAGTCTGATCATGCTGAGCTTAGCTGTTTTGGCCATCTTTGTTAAGACTGATTCTGGTGTTGAATACTATTTGGAAGCCACGAACATTGGTTTGAGCGACATTAATTCTTATATCCACCTAACCTTGAGCTGCACCCTCTTATGTGTCGTAATTTCTGCAGTACAGGATGCATAAACTTAACAATGAAATTATACAGAGTATTTTACTACAATATTTTATAACCAAAACCATGACGGCCCTTTTCTGTGCATGGTATTTGAATCCCATTATTCAGGATGGGGTTTGGGGTTCTGTAGATTTACAGATCTGTTGTTCTGTACTCTTTGAACAGCAGGTGCGCAGAAACCTGTACTCGAGCTTCAGTCACTCCAGGAATACCGCAGCACTGGTATTGCTGTTTCCATTGGGATAAGCCAGGAGGAGGACACACTTGAGGCCACTGTGGATTCATTTATAGCCTTTGAAGAGCTTTAACCCTTGGAACTGTACAAAAGGTTTGCAGCTGTTCCAGCTCCTTGTGGAGGGGGCTGAGCAGACCGTTTTTAATTGGCAAGTCCCCACACTTTCCAATAAATGTTATACACGGGATATTTTAATCTATTTTCATTGTATATCCTTAACTTGCTTGAGCAGAGAAAGACACCCTCAGCGTGAGCTTTCCTCCACTTATTGCTTAGTCCATAGTCTTACATAAGACATTTAGTCGGTTTTATATAGCAAACTATAGCACTTATTATATCTTGGATGAAAATGTACAATGCATTTTCTGACCAACTGCAATTGGCAGCAATTTCAGTACTTATGTTAAGATACTGTATATAAACTTAATATTGATTTATAGAATTTGGTATTTGCCCAGCGTATTTCTGATAACCCATGTTATACTAACTTGCCCTATTTCTACCACATGGCGCTATTCAGCACCACTGACTGCCCTGAAGGAGTAGGTTGACAAGAAAACCCTTAACCCCTTAGAGGTAAATACAGACACCTCTGGCGACAAAGCCACGGAGGCTATAATGGACACTCAGTACTGTTGATCTCTCACACTGGGTTTCCATGAACAGTGAGCTTCCTGGATTATTCATTGCAATCACCATGCAACAGTTACAGGATCTCCTTTATTGGTGAAGGCCTATAGCTATATATACTGTATACTCGCACTAGCCAGACATTTCATCTCCAAATTTATCCAATCGCACAGTGCATTCCAGATGTTGCACTGACTTGTATTGGGCCCTCGGGCAATCCACTGTTACTTCTCTAGCCACTTCTTCACAGTTCAGTGGAGGCAGTCGTCCAAAAACTCTGAGGAAAGTGTTAAAAACAGATGTCAGAGTTAATCATTTTATATCGGTGGGGCACATGGCAATTTGTACATCTGTACTTTGTCATGGAATGCGGATGCTGCCAGCAAGCTATAAACCCTAACTTGCATCTTGCAAATGTACACGTGATTGTTCTCCTGTCTTGCTGCTGAAATACTGTTTATTTTTTTTTATTATTGACAAATGATTTATGTCAAATGTTCTTCCGATAGACATCTTCTCCCTTGTTCGACGCAAAAAAAAAGTTAATGGGGGAACATCTCTATTTCAAAGCAACAAAGAAAAAAACACCATGATGAGAATATTTTGTGGACGGCTGCTATTTTGAATTTTCATTAAGAAACCTAATCCCCGAAACATGTCAATTAGTTTGAGATATAATGGAGCAGTACATAGGGACCCATGTCTGGACAATGGCAAGAGTGATAACTCATCACTAGAAGCTGCAAGTAATATCCCTGCACACCATCTAAAAGTGAATTTGCTTTTATTCCGCACAACTCTACTAAGCATGCCACAAAGATGTCTTAAAATGACTTTGGTAACGCCGCCCGGATGGGTTGGGTCTAGGTCGGCCAGGGTGTCCTCGGTTCACCGTGCACCAGCGACCCCTGTAGACTGGCCGGGCGCCTGCGGGCCTGTCTGTAAACTACCCGGAGCTGCATGGTCCTACAACGCTGTAGCTCTGGGATGGTTGCATGGCGGGCCTGCAGAGTGAAAAGAAGAGGACAGCTGACGGCACACATTTCTTCGTGCCTCCCAAGTCAGCACGGGGGTGACAGCGGTGAGCCGGGTTGAAATAAAAATAATTAGACATTTCAAATTGGGGAGAAAATAAGAAAAATAATTGGCGATTCAAAATTTAAAAAATGGTGGGGTTTTGGTTTTTTAAAATACTGTTAAATTAATTCCATGTGGAAAGCCACTTCTGTTGCAGATATAATTCAGAAAAGCTCTGTCAAAATGATGATCTTGGAAATTATTATGAGGCTTATGTTTGACAATTATTCCCATGACACATAAAACACAACTCTCTTAAAGAAAACCCTCACGCCATGCTTTCAGAGCTGTCAACTTAGTTATTGATTATGACAGTGCTAGCGCTGGTCTACAATACAGGGCTCCCCTTATTATTTATGGCTCTGAAAATTCCCAAGCCCAGTTTCCTTAGGCAGTGTGGTTGCAGAGGGGACAGCTCTAATAAATGGTCTTAGCGTGCGAAAGTACAGAATGTTTTTAATTTGGTAAGTGCGGCCCCTCCCTCCGATTCACGGCTAGCTAGGCAGCTGCTTGTCTGCACAATGAGCAGGTACAAAAATCTCTCGTCGGTCTGTCTGCTCGAATTTGTCAGGAAAAAAGAGCTGATTGCCTGCTCACTTTTACCTGTCAGGATAAATTGCTTGGTGTTTTTTTTCTTTTCACTCCTGCATTTTTGCAGCCAATTGAAAGACAAATTAAAGGCTGAAGTATGTTTTTTTGTTTTGTTTTTTTTTGATAAAGAAACTTACTTTATTTCTTACTTTACTTTCCATATTTACATTATTATAAATCACTAGTACAGTTTTGTAGCGTTTCTTTCTTGGTTTTCAAACTTGTCTTTTTCTCCATCATTTCCTTATAAGCGATAGCCTGAGTCACTTCGCAAGCAAAGACAGACTATGTATTTTAAACTGGGTTCAATTTGCATGTGGATTTTGACATGGAGTTGTATAACAAGATCAAAACAAAGACCAGCTGCCAATGCATTTAAGGCCATGTCGTTACTCCATACTATCACCCTGCACCCCATTCACTAGGCGGGTTATTGGGGGCATGTTACATGTTAGTGTATCAAAAATGCAGGAACAAAAGGTATTTAAAAAACTGAATTTTTTAGAGCAGATATTTACTATCTTGTGAATACTGTTCATGCAATCACAACTGATGTGATTAATCCTCAAAGACAAATCAGGGGAGAATGTGTTGGGTACGACAGTAACTCGGTTTGCAAGTTGTATTTGTACACATACAGAATACACTGTAAAGGTCCTATCTGGTCCTTAAACGCGAAACACACAGCCTGCTCTATATGAAATAACATACTCCTTTTTGACAGGCAAGGGTGAAAGGATTTCAGCTGATTTTTCCACTTGATCAAACAAACAGGATTAGTATTGATAGGCCCTTTCTTCTAACATTCCTCTGAAATTAGCCGTGTCACATCTAGATTATGTTAACCACAGAGCCACGCGCTCTCAGCATTAAAACCCTAACAGCCTGTATTGCGTACATCAGGTTCCTCTAGGCCCAAAATATACAGAGAACAACATACCTAATATTAATTTCCTGCCTATATGTCTTTACTTATCTAAAGTACCAAATATAAACCGCCTCAATTCTAGCCATCACTCAACAAGCAATCAGTCTCTGTGAAATAACAATTCACACTGTACGTTAGTCAAAAGACCTCATGCACATTCATCAGCATGAAAAAAAGAGAGGTCTGCTTTATACCTTTAACACTGTATCGCTGTAATAAAAATGTTGCTGCGTTTTAATCTTGGGTGACTTAAATTAAACCATTATCAGTCTGCCAAGCTCCTAAATGAATCCAACGCTGTATAGTGTACTACTTCTTGGAAATCCATTCCGAATTCACTGGCACCCTGGATGCAGATTTACTGATTTTAAAATGATAAAACTGTAGGGCATACCCCCCGTAAAAAAGAAGAAATGTATTTAACCTTAAGAACTTTTAGCTATCATTCACCACAGTTTCTTCCTATTAAGGCTTTCTTCTACAGGGCTGATCATTTTATTACCTGCTTTATATTTGAATGATTTATACGTTCTGTAATTGTTTTGCTTTTTTTTTTATCCATGCATATGGTCCAGCTGTAATAAAGCAGCGTTTTAGCTCGGTCGACCAGTGGTGTAGCTGGAGCGTTACAGTTTCTACACATCAGGAAGGAGGGGAAACAGACGGATTTGCAGAACACCTGTAACACATCAGCAGCAGAGTGCACCACGTAAGCAACAGTAGGGGGTTTGAAGGAGCACTGACACTATACAGAGTCTTAACAGAGCATAAAAAAATAACACAACTATTTTGACCTGGTGGTGGGTAGAAAAAAGAATATGTATAGACCTGCATATGTGTGCGTGTGCGTGTGCGTGCGTGTGCGTGCGTGAGTGTGTGTGCGTGTGTGCGAGTGCATTAGTTGGGTAATCCCCTGCTGAAGTGAAGGAGTCCCATTTAGCAATGCAGCAGTCAAAGCAAACTCTCACCTCTCTCTTGCTTTTTCCCCCCAGGAACAACATTACAGCTAATCAAATACTCCACACTACTGGGTACAATTTCTGTCTGAATCTTTAGTCTAACCACAAATAAATGAGAGGCAGAAAGCTGGAGTGAATCCCCCTTACAGTCACAGGGGTCATAGTGCTGTACGATATCTGGCCTGGTAATATGATGGTAAATGTGTGGCATCTTTTCTGTAAACAGGAAGCCAGGAAATGGCTCAAAATAACTGCAGCTTTACTGTACCAACAGTTCCTGCCATATTTATTATAACACCATAAGAAAGTCAAAAACATTCATTAATCATCTTTTGTCCTCTGTTTTACCCTTTTCTCCTGCGTTATAAAACAACAGTCTCAAGTTTTCATTGAGAAGAGTACCAGCAAGCGAATGGGCTGGATTCCGTGACAAGAGGAAATTGTATAAAACTGATGTTGGATTAATGACACACAGCCAGCTGGGAGCACTGCTGAATAACAAACTTTTAAAAACACAACAAGGCACACAAAGTTCTTAAAAGCATGTACTTTATCCAAATGCCTTATTCTGGAAAAAAAAGACTGAAAACAATTATCAGTAGTCTAAGGAGAAGTCCAAGTTGTTTCTGTGTAAACTTGCATCACCTGATTAACAAAAAGTCAGTGTGGATCTCCAACGAGAGAACTCTGCATATGGAACACAGTAGATGGTATATGGAATGACACATCAAACACATGAAAAGCGAAAACCTTTGAAAACCTTGCTTCTCTGGTGAAGCAAGTGCATAAACAAAAATCTAAGTGAACCAACGACCAATAGCAAGTAAGATAAAGACTCCAAAAGGCACATAATTTGTAAAACTTAAAAGCAGGCATTTTATATTTCTAAAACAAATATGCATTTATAGCTACTCAAATCAGGGGTCTAGCATCCAAAAAAGCAGATCTGGTGACTCTGAATAATAGCTACACAACCACCATTTCCTCCTTCCTAATTTAAAAAAAAAAAATCATAAGTGATCCATAAATGTATACTGTGCAAGAACACACTTCAGTGTGATTTGTGCGTGGCAGATTTATTTATTTCAAATAGTTGTTATACGGTAGGTATACAAAAATAACAGCACAGTGAAACTATATATATTTTAGATTGTTGAGTATAACAGTCAGTATTAAATACACTTTGATAATGAACAAAGCTTCTTGGCTTTCATGTAACCTAGCCTGAACTAAAGCTACTAAAATGTTCTTTTTCTTTTCCCAATTGCTTGGTTACAGTGGGCAGAGATCTTAAGCTGCGGCTAACCTCAGACTCCACAGTCTGCAACGTCTCAGTGTGGATTCCACACTTGTAAAGCTCTCTCTCATTTTAGAAAGTGGACTTTAACATATTGGCTGGCCTTTGAACTGGATGCCATTTTTTGATGACCAGCCCACCTTGACTTACCTTCCAAACAGAACGGTGGCAAGCACCTTTAACAACACAGTCCCAGCTTCACAAAGGATATTCTGGTTTTGTTTAGTTTTTTCTTTTGTTTTGTTTTGTTTTTTTCTTTTAAAGCCTGACCGTCTGTATTTGTTTAAAGTTTTCAATATCTGGTCAGATGTTTTTAATTTCAAGAAGTTATTTTTCGGACCCAAGGGATTTTCATTTTTCAAGATATGAAGGGGGAAAGCTGACACATTTTCAAATACAGAGCAAGCAAGAGAGATTCATAAGTGTGTGCTGTACAGCAGAAGCATTGTGCATACAGTAGCTTTTTCTAAACAGATTGGCATGTCCGTTTTTGCAAACAACCATTATTTTAGCAAAGCTTATTTTGAGGATGTTCTATTTTACTTTAATAGTTCTAAGCTCTCTGATTGCTATAAGCCTACATAAACTTAGAATGAATGTTTAGCATAGACTGTGAGGTATTAAACAGGCTGTGTTTATACTGCATACCACAAATGGCATTCAAACCCCTGTATAACATTTGGAATACTCACAGTAAAGCAATGGAACACTTGGATAGGTAAAGCAATAAAGCATGAGAAATGTATATTATTTCACATACAGCATTTAACCCCTTTGAGTTGTGCATGCCTTACAAATTGCATTTCATTTCCAATTTAGAAACACATTCAAAGTTGATCCCTTTACTGAAAATGCTCAATATTCTATATCTTTGCAACTGACTGATTTTCAATTGGGTGAAGTTGTTTATTTCAGCAGTGCTATACAGGGCTGGATGTTGGCAGTAACGGTACACAAAGTATATGGATTAGAGCTAACACTTTCCCTCGGAAAGCAATGCACAATCTCAAGGGATATTTTATGACTGAGGTAGCAGAGACGTCAAACGCTGTCTCCACTACCTGTTTTGTAGAGCAACCAGTATCACACAGCAGGACAATGCAGGTTGGCCGGTCAATAAGGTTAGTCAATAAAATGAAGGGCCAATATAGGGGAGCGCTCAGAACAACAGTGTGGTCCAAGCAGTTTAACGACAGGATGCCGTGCATCTATTTACACGGCCTGCTGTGCCACTTCCAAATATAAAGCAGTAAATCATCCCTAGACTGAGACAGCTTTCATGCCAGAGTAATTTATGAGTTCTTTGGGAAAGCATGCTTTTGTTCTACCACGCACCTCAAACACTTAAAAGTATTTTACTATGAGTCAATGGGACCTTACCCATAGGCCCCCATGCAAAATGTCTGGGCCAGCTCTAGAACAGAGTTACAATAACAGAGGTGTCAGCCAGAGAACAAATTATCAGTAGAGACACGAAAATAACGGGGAATAATGACTCCCAGTGCTAGCTTGAAGCATATTTGTGAACTGCTCTCATAACAGGGTTATAACCGGTTACGTACTCAGAACTGTTTATTAGAAGAGAATTAGGGTATAGTATGGACCAAAATTCCTAGTAAATCTCGCAGCTCAATTTTAATCTCTTGCTGATCTACCTCAACGGCAGGGTTCCAGAGTCTGAGGCCAAGCAACTAATCATTGGACTCCAGTCCCAAGTCATCTGCAGCCAGCCTCCCAGCAGCATGCATCAGTCTTGCATATGCAGAGTTTTGAAATTAAAGTCAGCCAATCGAACACACCCTGCTGTGTTAAAGGGATTTTTATACTCTACATTTCACTTCTTACCCATTTAATATCTTATTGCCGTATTTGTGTTCTGTATGAACTCCTATTTTATTTTTTTAGAAAGGTGAAACACATGTTAATTTTATAAAACTAGAATCAAAACGACTAAACAAAGATCTCAAAAGAATCAATAATCTTACAGGACACATATAATATAATGTTAAACAAGTAAGTGATTGAATATTAGGAAAACGTATGATATAAAGTATAGCCAAGTTCAGCTTTATCCTCAGTATTTCAATAACAGTTTTATCAACAGTTAACCATGTGGTTAAACATTTGAAGTCATTTTTATTATGAGTTAACAGCCTAATTGAATCATGCTTCTTAAACTGCTTATCACTCTTTTGACAGAACAGTTGTGTCCATTTCGGATTAAAGCTTCTTTTTTTTTTTTTCGTCAGTAGGAGACTAGACAGGAAAAGATGGGGGATTCTGCCTGACAGGTTGGCACATCACATGACAGAGACCGTGTTAAACTACAGACAGCCGGGAGTCTGCAATAAAACCGCAGTCAACCTCAGAAAGACCCCAGCATTCCCTTCGTATTGCAAGCAATAGCGTGTTGGAAAAAAGTAGACTATTTTCTGCAAAATCCACAATATAATTTACATTTCTGCTGTCACTTTAAGGCATTTATTGAATAAGAACAGGAGTGTTGATCCCAGTATCCTGGCCCAGTACAGATCCAAATTATGACCCAGACCAACATATTCCCCCTGCACTGGCTAATTCTAAAACCAGCCTAAAACAGCCTTCCATGCCCATTTTATATATATCCAGTTGAAATATATTCAGTGCACTAATCCTGACACTGGTACTGCTTGTGAGCCAGAATATTCATGGTTGAAAACATAATATACTTTGTGCATTATTAATAAGGATTCTTTGAACTTTGTCTTGACCATTGGATAGGGGAGATGCAGGGAAGCATGACGCTGAGCCAGCTGTATAAAAAAAGCTACTGGCAAGACAAGATTGTCTAGAAATACAATAGGAAAATGATGATGAATTGTTTCCCTTTCCAGGAATTCCAGGAATGTCATACATTCTCTTTGCACAGGATGCCATGCAATTGAAATATCCATTCTTACTTGCTTTCAAAATACAGAGTGTCCATCTTAAAAAGTAGCCGGCTGACAATCTTCAAGTTACAACAAAATCTCAAATTCCCACCAACAGAACATTGTATCCTTGAGCAAATACCGTGGAGTAGAAATTCACTCAGAAACATCCAATCGTTTGGGGTAAAAAAAAAAAAAAGTATAAAGGAATTCGGAAGCATAGCCATTTGGAATGATTGATACCCATGTGCTGAAGGTATGGGAAAGGGTGGACAACGACCGTTCTAAAGCTGGTCAGGATATACAGAATTATCCCTCGAGTGCAGCCCCATGTCCAGAGGGACTGGACAGTAACATTCATCAAGTCTTTTCAGCACCTGACAGCTTCTGTTTGTAACAGAGGCATATTAATGTCACCACTGTACATATGAACAATTGCACACTGTCAGCTCCAGCCATTTTCCAAAGCTTTTCTAAATCTCTCTTCTCATTCTTTTAAAAGGGGCAGTTCATATATTCTAATATAAAAGAAAAGGGTACATGTTTAATTCAATGACAAATTGCTTTTTGAAATAAAGGGTATCTCGTCAATGTTAGAAAAATAAATCATATTTTTAGAACCACTCGAAATGATTCAAAACACCTCCAAATAGTAACGGAAATGTGAAAAAGCAATTTACTGCGGGACAGATCTTTTAGAGACTTTAGAAATAGTTGCAGATGTACACATGTTTGCCTGCGAGTTATTGGAGAAATAATTCCACCTCCATTTTCCATAACCAGATATTGCATTATATTGTGTCCCCAAGTGTATTATATTTGGTGACTACTTCCATAGGCTGTGTGGTCGAGTGGTTAAAGCAAAGGGCCTGTAACCAGGAGGTCCCTGGTTCAAATCCCACCTCAGCCACTGACTCATTGTGTGACCTTGAGCAAGTCACTTAAGTTCCTTGTGCTCCGTCTTTCGGGTGAGACGTAGTTGTAAGTGACTCTGCAGCTGATGCATAGTTCACACACTAGTCTCTGTAAGTCGCCTTGGATAAAGGCGTCTGCTAAATAAACAAATAAATAATAGTTACACACATTGTATCATTGTAGTTGTTCTGCAAAACCATTTCTACGGTGATCTTGAGGAGCTACACAGAGGGATCATGTATTTCCTGTACTGTACCACACTATACAAATAATGTTTTGTGCCCCAAATGTAACAATATGGTTTGGTAAGGTTAGTCTTTTCTAACACTGAGCTCTTGAATAAATAATCTGTATGATACACTGAACTGGAAAACCACCCAATAACCTACACACCAACTTAGAAATATGAGCTAGAAAACATATAACAATTCACATTTCCTCCATTCTCAAGGAGTCAAAGGGCAGTTATTCATAACTGGCAACTGGTAATAAAAGTAGACATTTTGTCCATATGTTACTGTTATTATAAACACTGACCTTGCTTGGGTTGTCATTCTATCTGTTTCCTCTTTGCTTAAGCCCAGTACTTTCCTTCATGACCAGGTTAAGCAATAAAACACCAAAGCACCATGTCATCTCTTATCAACTCACAGGCAATGAGGAACAATACACTGCTCCTTAAAGGATGGAAATAGAAATGACATGTTTATTAGCTTATACTAAGTTGCTGTGAAATGCAATTTTCAAACGTACTGTACTGTGGCCCAAGCAATATTGGCCAGCTTTTCAAAATGTGTGTTCTATACTGCACTGTACTCTAAAGCTAAAGTGTCATGGTCTTATTCTGCAGTGAAATATATGCTTTTGGACCTCTGTAGATGTATAGAACATAGAACAAATAAACAAATAATAAACAAAATAAAATCTGCCCCTGCATTGTGCTTTTTTTTAAATATGTTTTCTGGGTTTCCTTAGCTATGCATTCAAAACAAACCATTCTTTTATTGCACATTTTAATTGAATCCAATACATACATTAGAAAGTAAAATGTATAGGAAAAAGTAGACAAATGTTTTGGTTAGTGTCTTTATCAGTATGCAAGATCTGTAGATGATGCACTTAAACTAATAAGAAACCACAAACAATGCATGATGCGTGTATTATATGTCAAACTCATTTTGTCATGAAGAAAGTACTGGAACAAGGAGACTCATTTCAGTCCAGATAAGAAGCTTCCAAAGAGACAATCTTTATTGAAATATATTTCAGAAGAAAACTGCAAGTGTAGCTGTGTTACTATGCCCTGCTGGTAATGGCTGGAATGTTCTGGTTTGATGGTGACCACAGCGATGGTTGGGAAGGTGGGTCACACGTAGTTTTTTTGGGAGGCTGTCCAAATGGTTCACATTACTGTAACTAAATGCGTTTAACAGGAAAGTGCACTGAAGATAATGCACAATTTCAACTGAAAATACTTTTCTAAAACCAGCATTTTCACTTCCTGCACAGCCATGTCCATGTGAAAACCTGCAGCCCACTCTAGGAATCACTACTCCAAAAACAATGGCTACTCCGTCACCCCCACAATTTCAATGGTGTTTTACTGACTTCAGTTTGTTTTTGGTTTATTTTATTTTCCCAAACTGCAACCATTAACACTCTTCATTAAATTACTACCAGAAAACTCAGCTCTAGAAAATATTACTGAAGAACAATGATTGTATTTCTGAACAATATGTTACAGTGTTTTATAAACCAACCAGACAGTATAATACTGGGCTCCCTTGACATGACATCTGTGTCTTATCCATTGTCTTTATCATACTTGAAACAAACAGGAAACTGTTCCTTTCCCTAAGTCCCGACCGAAAATGTAACCCAGCCCAGATTATTGTCAGGTTTCCTCTTTCTGCCAACTTAAACACTCAGGAAATTCTTCACCCTACTTCATTTAAGTGAAGCCATTCACTGATGCTTTCAGGGGTGGTGCGATGTTGTGTGATGGTCATTTGAGGTCATTTGCGGATCCCTGAAAAATACATTACCCCCTTTAAATGTTGCACCAGAGCATGCTGGAATATGTTTGCACAGGCTAGTGGTGAAATATTACTGACGTGCCTCTCACCAAATTTCTTTCAACAGACACTTGTAAGAGGAATGCACCAGAATCAATTGCCCTTACATGACTTACTTAACTCTTTTTATTATCATGGCTTTCCAATGTCTTTTGATGTAAATGCTGAAAAAAGAACCCTGTTACTTTAAGCTGTTTTCTTAACCTCTACTTAAAAAAAATCTAAGCACAATATATAGGCTAATGGAAACGTATTGCCAAAGTTTTATTTAAATATTGTATTCCATGTATATCAATGTACAGTAATTACATAGTAACAACTACTATACAGTAGTTACACAGCTTTTGGATTACATTATAATGGAAAAATTCTACCACTTGGAGAAAAGTAAATGCTATTAAAAGGCCAGGAGGAAAAGTGTAAAAGAGTGCAATATGTTTACCTACAACTCCTGCACTGCTGGGTAAATGTAAGGCACTTCCTTATTGCAATGTAAACCAGCTTAATCGTCAAGGTCGAACAACAATAAACCCATGATCTCCTTTCTCCTGAGGATAGCAGGAGTCACCGATTATCCTATTAGTTCAGTTATTAGCCCCTAACCTCTAGTCCCTGTTAATTATTTGTTCAAAAGTGACCCCAGTCTTGACAGCTTCAAGTGGGTCACACTGTCCTAAGAGAACACTGAACACTTTGAAAAACCAGCAACCTTGGGTCTTCCTAAAAGGCCTCACTATCCACAGTCAACACAACTCTGGATCGCATCATATAACTATTGGGAGATTTTTACCACCTTCGTTTTCACCTGTTTTATACATAAAGTATTCACAAGAGAATGTGTGCAGTGCTTGAGACTGTCTGTTCTTACTGTGTATGCTTCCAAACCAAAAAAATAATAATGAATTAGACAGGACCTTTTTCTGCAGATTTGTTTTGCAGCACATGTGCTACACACCTTGCTCCTTGCTTGCCAGATGAGGATCCTTACCTTGCCCAAACACTTTTGCAGCTGACCTCCTTTTGCATTTTTGTTCCTCGTATTCAGCTGAATCAATGTTTGTTTGTTTTTTTACTGAGCCTTTTGTGTAGCTTTGGTAGCTCCACATCATCCCCAGTGCAGTTCATTCTATCTTTCTGTAGGTTCACAACCATTGCCTTGGTCTTAATGAAACAGGTTATGATGAGGCCTCATTTTCAGGCTCTGAAAATATACAACCTCATCTCCCTGTTTTTTTCCACATCTGTGAACTGTTTCATGATTAACCTTCAGGCTGTTTCGTGTATGAGTATCGTGAAGGTGTCCCTCCCTGTTTTAAACAGGTATCAATTGTTTAGCTGCCAGGGTCTGAAAGATGTGATGCCGAGTGTTTTTTCAGTGTCGTATTCTATTATCTTAGTAGGTAATCATTTCAAAGTTTGCAGTTTCCATATTTGATGTTTTTGAAAGGTATGCATGTATCTTCTTCAGGTCATGCTCATCAAGAGAAGTGTGTTTTTATTTCAGTGTGTGTATTGTTTAAATCAAGCTTAACAGCCATTACACAAAGACTTCTGGTTGAAACACTACAGCTTCCTTATTTCTAATATAATGATATAGTGGCACTGATCCTGCATACATTCAATTTCTTTATCAGACTCAAATACAGGACCCTTTGCAACAGTGAATTGGATCTGAATAAGATTCAGACCCAGAAGTTTTTAGTAGTCTTTGAATGTTTTATAGCACCATAAAAATGCTAGGGCACTTAGATAAAGGCATAACAAAACAGAACAGATTAACAAAGCAATATTTTGTTTTCGGTACCCACAAGGATTCCCCGTTGTGGTTTGTTAGGGATCTCCTGTTTAAGAAGAGCATCACTGACCTGATCATCGTAGCGGAATGTAAGAAACTGCTCTCCTGTCGTGTCTTCAAGAAAGCTCCCCTGCGGAGAAAGTGCAAACTCGGGAAGGAAGTAGGCACTTTGGGACTGGCTTGCTCCTGTCTGCAAAAAGAACAAACAAGTTGGAATGAAAAGACTACAGCGACTTCAAATAGCATATTATTGTACCAGCACAATCTTCTGGTAATGCTTCGATGGGATGAGGTCAGTAAAGTGATAATGACAACGTACAAACTTTATAATAAACAAGGAGGCCTTTGAAGGGTCACTGCTGTTTATCACTCAATTGCCACGGCCTTCTGTAAACTCCTTTGTTTCCCCGACCTATTCTTACAGCAGGGTTCAAGAAACTCAGAGTTATACACAATACATTACAGCAATGATTAAAAAACGGAGACTCTTCTATTGCACAGTACACAGCGCTACAGCAGCCATTTAAGTTAGCGATTAAACAGACCCCCTACTGGACATTTAATTACATTACAATGTGTCAGACCTAACTAATATTTCACTGGGGCAGTAAAAAAAAAATACTGGCAACAAGTAAAGGAGCAAAACAACAAATGAACAAAAAGGAATTCCAGGAATATCAATTGGAATTTGTGTGGATTTGTGGGAATTACAATCTCGTCTATGGTTACCCTACAGTTCATCTGGTTTATTACTGATATCTTGCTATATAATGTTTCTCACCTCAATTCTGACATTAATAACATTGTTAAGGCTGTAATTTTATGCATGTATAATACCATGCAGGAGTGAATGTTTACTCCCAAAGAATGCGCACAAGGTCAGAGAAATAGACTAACTCCCACACTGGTTTAAAACAAAAGTTAAACTGTGATATCACAGCCATAAATTATACATGTCATTGCCGTCTGAAGCAGAGGTGTTTGCAGATTCAGGTTTCTCTTTGGTACGCAGAAGGCTTACAGTAGGTGTGGACCGTGAATGCACTTTAAGCTTGAACATATCCCTTTGCCCCTGCTTCTGTTTGCTCACTCTATTTCTGCTACCCTTTCTTTCACAAGGAGACACAAAGGATGAATTCATGCTACATACACCTGAATGCTACAGAAAGTTTCAAATACACCTTACTCAGACAGTTGGGTGGGTTACAAAGTAAAATGCATTTGTGGCACTTTGAAACGAGGATATAAAGAGCAAATTGCCGGTGTCACAGTTTGCTGAATAGTATCTGATAACAAACTCCTGTGCACAGGGTCATCAGAATCAGACAAGCAGTTCCTAAAATCTGCCTTTTTTGTTAACCCAACCAACTCAAGCAAATGGAATTTATAGAGTGAGAATATTGTATGGGTCTGTACGATACAAGCTGATATCTATCCTATGATTGGCTTCCTGACCTGGAGTGGGTGGGTAATCAGCTTGTATCTTACACAATACCCTGAAATATAAATAGTAAGATAGTATAGCTAAATATATATCTAGGTGTTCATACTGTATGTGGCTACTGACCTGCTGTATAAACACTGACAGCACTGCTTGTGCTCTCTTGATTTATAGCAATTGACACTTTAAAAAAACATGTGTTAGGTTTCACTCCAACTCTGCATATCTTTTTTTTAAGTAGAGGCAAGCTGAAGCATGCAGCATACTGGAAGTACACACTGCTGTTTAAGTATGGTCAATATAGACAGCAACGAATCCAAACTATCCCACTGAAGCTCACTGTGAAAAGTCTACATGCCGCACAGCCGCCTGTCTTTCCAGAATCAGGTTCAACGTCATGATTATACATTGGGGGTTATGCTGTGTGCTATTACTGTACTAGGCATGTTTTTACAGCATTACGACAACCAACCCAGGGTTTGCGAGCCGCTCCAATTTAAACATTTAAACATATTTTAAACCCTTAAATTGACTACCCAGAACAATGACTGCGGGGTGGACATTCATCTTGGTTTCTGGCCTGCGATGAAGGGTTTTAGCAGAAAGCATCACAAGCGGGATACTCTCAGGGTGATTAACCCTGCCAATACTGCCTCAATTACCCTGCAGATTTCCTGATGTGTTCCTATGCACTTAGTAACTGAGGCTCGAGTTTAAAGAAGCAAACCCTCACAATGACTGTGTCTGTAACAAGCAAGGAAGACACGCCCAGCTTTTTGTTCTTTCTAGTCCTATACACTGTGAGAGCTGTAACCCACAGCTCCAGCAGAGTGCAGATGAGTAACAGGTAGTGATTGTGAGCCATGAATCTTGCAGGGGAGTGTTTCGGAGGGGGGGGGGGGGTTGAGCTGAGCGCATTGCTTCAGGCAAGCTAGAAATGCTTGGCTTGAAATCAAAAAGAAAAATTGAAGGAGCAAAATTCATGACAAAACTGCAAGCAGGAAGAATCAGTAAGTGTTATTATACCCTACACCCCACTTTCTGGGCATTTACTAACATTTTTAATTACAGATTCCCGGGATCCTAAAGTTTAACTTTAGTTTATTAGTATAATATCAGGTTTCAAAATGGTCCTTTAGGTATAATGTCTTAGTCTTGTAAGCAGATCAAATTACTTCGCTCCCCACAGCACTTTAAAAGTCCAAAGGATATTTTGTCGTTTCTAGGGGAAGCATTGGACCGCATGTTGGTATTTTAAGACTGCCTAATGTGCAGCTAAATGTTGTTCACATCATTTGGGGCAGATGGTTAAGACCTATTCTTCTATTCAAGCTCCAAGTATGGGTGCCCATTACTGCTAAGCACATCAGCTTGGCATCATCCATTTCATCCAAAGAAAGGGCTGTGGGTGTGAGCCGCTATCTCTGTGACCCCTAGCGATGTATGATTGATCTATCCTTCCGACAGACACTTCTCCCCAGATTGCTTTTTCCTAGCCTCCGATCTAGTCTAAACATACCCCATCTGCAGATCAAACCCCTGACCTCCCAATTCACAGAGGCTTCTAAAAACCACCATACCATCTGCTTGGCCAGTGTCGGAGATGCTCTTCTGTATTTCTGTTCCGAAAGAAATAAATACTGTATTATATATCCCTTTAGTGATGACATAAGCACACAGAGGAAATATTTGGTGCATATTTCCACTGTTCTGACATCACTTTGAACACTCTGACCCAACTGCACACAGGATCTTCCCAGCAATCCATAGGGCAACCCAGAAACCTAAACCTGAAAAAATAAACATTTTTTAAATGAAATAAACTCCATATGTGCAGGATACAAAGAATAGGGGCTGGATCAAAGTGAAACACCTCAAAATATTCCATTCTTCAGGAAACTTTGGGACAGGCTTTCCACACTCATTAAAGATATTTATTTGTCAGTATTCCATTCTGAACAGATGTATATCCCCTATGTATATTTTCCATTACACCTCTGAACAAATAAGATACAGTGTCTGAATTAAAATACTTTAGAACTTTGATCTGGGTGCCATATGATCCCAGAACAAACTCTAACTGTAGACTAGCCTGCATCTTACTTTACACTGTCAAAAACACGCACTGGTAAGTGATACATCAACCCTGGTGAAATGGGTCATTCTCTTTTTGAGTGCATATTGTCCAACATCTGGTCACACATTCTCAAGCTGTGAAGGAAACATCACAGCTGCCTTCAGGAACAGCATGCTTCGTGTTTGTGTTTACAAACCTTTAACGGATTGATGATGTTTTCTATATGGTTCTCCGGAGTTGCAGCCAGCACGCAGATCATTAAATCTCTTAGAGTCAGAAGAACGAATAGAGTGCTGCTGAGCACAACCAGGCAACATGAATTAGCAGGAATGTAGCGCAATTACAGAAGCAGCTTTAATGCCCAGACAGGGACTATGCAGTTGAATTACAGAGTTGTTTATGTTTTCTATAATCAGTTAAAGAGTGATTATAGACAAGGGGGAATGGATATTTTTATCAATTTCTCTTCATTCTCATTTGAAGTTTTATGCCTTTTTATGTTACACTTTCAGCATCTGTGCCTTTGAATTGAGAAGCCCGGCTGGCTTGATCTCTGTCATATAGTTAACCAGTGTTATCCGTACACTCAGGTTTACTGCAGCAGGACAAGCAAGTGTTAAGAGTAGAGATTCTCTCCATACCAGCACTATGATTGCGGAATATACATAAGCCAACACGATTCGCAGGGGCACATTCAAGAGATACTGTATGTTCACCTCCTTTTCCACACAGTTATCCAAGTGCCCTAAAATAGCTCTTACATGATTCTAAATGAAGAACAGAATGGCTAAGCTGGTTATTATGCATGCAGTAATGTAAACCTACGAACTGACCAATGTAAAATGTATATTGCCTTGAACGAGTGTGTTTATTAGTTAGAGGAGTGCTTACAGTGCTTTTAAATGCACCAGAGCAAATCCAGAAAAACCCACGTCCCAAATGCTTTTCAGGAGCTGTCGAGGGCAGTCTAAACGTTTGCAGAGACCCAGAAGCAAATAAGCACGACCTGTTTCCTGAAACAATTAGGGACACTTTGCAAGAAGTTCTGTTTGACAAGAGGTAGAACTCTCCAAGGGGCCCAGCAGTGCAGGAGGTGCAAGTGGAGGTATACCAGGCATGGAGCATGTTGAGACAAACAGTCAGCAGAGGCAGACTCTCACAGTTACGAGAAGCTGCTGTTCTACAGTGCCTCATCCAGCCATTGTCTACATCAGCACAAAGTGAGGTCTCGCCAAGAGTGTCTCCTACAGGTTGGGAAAGTTCCACTGTATCTATCAAGCAAACCGTGATGTCTTATATTAGTTTATTCATACAACACTGTATTGATGGTTATCAATAGATTAACATTTTTCAAAGCAAGAAGGAAAGTTAGTCTCCATCATTAAGGGACCTGACAAAATCTAGACACTCTTATTAGAGCAATGGGATTCTCTCTCCAAAGAGACAACAGCCATCAATGTTGAGACAGTGCTCACTGCATCAAGGGATATCATATTCAGCCTCCCTGAAATCTAACAGACCAACTACAATAAAGCTTGAAATGACCTTGTGGTGACAGCTGATCGTTCAGGCCAGCTGGTCTTTAAAAATAACAGGTTGGAGCAGGGGCAGAACTTTACTAAAGCCTGTGGAAAAAACAGTGCACAGCTGTGAGAATCAAATTCACTGCAGCACGTTTAACAGCCCTTTCGTCCTCCATGATTTAAGACACCATTGTGCATGACCCAAAATAAAGAAGGAACAGGCTGGGTTGAGATGCACCCTTTTCTGTTTTCCTTGGCTACCTTGAAGAACTTCTCATACCCTCAAGTCAAGCTGGGCTTTTGTGCAAAACTCTGCATCAAGGGTAAGAAACGACTTCCACCACGCCTCTCTCAAGTCAACAGTGAGCGGCTGTTATTCGATTCATATGGCCAAGTAGAAACGTGACATGCCAAATGTCCATCTTAAAGATATTATATGTCTAGTAGGGTGTCCCCAAAGGCACTCTAATATAGGGTTCAGATAAGAGAGATGAGCCACTTAGTTGAAATATGACCACACTGACAGATATGTGCCTGTTGGCCTTTGGTCTTATGTTGCAGTATATGTGTTAATCACGCAGTGGACACAAGACCCACACTGTATACTGGGTTCAGGGGGCTTCTGGGGGTAAAACAGCTGTTTCAGGACTTATCTACACACTGGTTGACTGTGCACTCTACCCAGTATCAAAGCAACCTCCTAACAATCAGAAGAGACTAACAACTCGCTGAGTGAAAATCTAATAACACAAGTGTGCGCCTGTAGTTTCTTTCTGCAGTAGAACACTTTCCTTGAACTGTATAATTTAATAACGTGGGATTGTTTTATATTTTATTTGATATTTTTTTCAAACTCAGCCAATACAAGCTACATCCCAGTCAGTGCTTTCCAAACACTGGGGTGACCGCCCGCAAGCTAGGGGGGCTGCCAGCAGGTCCAATTTTGCACAAGTCCTGCAAGAGTTTTTTAAAGGGAGAAAAGAAATATCCTGCTTGAACGGTTTTGTTCAAAATGATCAGTTTGATTATTCTGATCCAGTTTTCTCTGCGTGTTAAAATGCAGGTTTCTGGTGCTAGCTCAAGAGAGAGCTTCCGTAAACAGACTGGAGAGAAATCAAATGGATAACAAAAGAGCCCCCATCCTGAGAGTCCTACCCAGGGCCCTTTGAAGGTAAAACACACTGCTGAGGACATTCAGCGATATTTAATACCTTCCAGGCAGGGGCCCTGTTCTTTGGGTATTGTGTATTCAAGTGCTATTGGACAGTGGCCGTTTCTAACCCCACAAGCAGCAATGGGGGCAGTATTTTCTTTAAATCTAGCCTGCTTCATTTCAGACCACGCTGTGCAGACTTTTTCCACTTTAAATGGCAAGACGCAACATTACTCTCTCATCACCAGGATTCTGCAGCATAACAGTTGTTTTAAAAATAAAGGAATTAATTGAGAAGAACACACCACTTGTATGGAAAGTCATGAATTATGAGGCTCCCAACGATTGGAATATTTTTTTCCCCCCATCCCTCATCCTCTATTTAAACTTTGCAATCAGATAACTCTGCTACTCTACTGGGAGTCAATTCAAAGAAATGCATTGCCATAGCTTTGCGAGCGGCCCAACAGAGGAACATATAGTTTTTTTTTAAATGATCATTGAATGCACAAGCAGTCTGAGAGGGATAAAACATTGGGGGAAAGAGAACAGCTGCCTAGATGGTGGAGGCAATTTTAGGCTTCCCAGTTAACATCACACAGCGCGTAGAATAGACAGATCGGAAATAATGCACACACTGTAATCATCTATAAAAGAGTCTTTCACACAAGAGTTGTTCAGGACGCGCTCTCGCAGCCTGGCTAGCACGGTGAAGGTGTTATTTTGGAACCAGCAGGTTATACAGGGTATATCAAGAGGCTGTGTGGTCCAGTGGTTAAAGAAAAGGGCTTGTAACCAGAAGGTCCCCGGTTCAAATCCCACCTCAGCCACTGATTCATTGTGTGACCCTGAGCAAGTCACTTAACCTCCTTGTGCTCCGTCTTTCAGCTGATGCCTCCTTGTGCTCCGTCTGCAGCTGATGCATAGTTCACACACCCTAGTCTCTATAAGTTGCCTTGGATAAAGGCATCTGCTAAATAAACAAATAATAATACCGGCAGCAATGTACAGTAGGTGTCAATAGATGGTGAAGAGTACCCATATTTCATCCCTTTAATGAATGAATCAAGATTCTTCAAATTCCAGACTATACCCTTCTGACCAATCCCATGCTTCCGTCCTGCACAGACAAACAACAACCAAAAGAATGACACCTTTCAAAATTGACTCCGTGGCCTTCGCAATGCAGGTCAAAAGACTTACAACTGACATACTGTTTGACAAACCTAATTCATTTTAGAAGGGGGAATTTGAACTTTCCTTGTTTTTATTCTTAATTGTGTGTGAAAACTAAAGCTGAAGAGTGATTGCTGTGCCCACTGTGTGTTCATACACAGACTCGACTCACAGCAAACATTCCCACTCTCCCCACAGTCGCGTCAGCCGGAGCATGGAGCTCCTTTCCGATGCGCTCTTTTCTTTTTTTGTTTTCTTTTAAAGAGCAGCTGTTCAAACATGCTAGGACTGTAGACTGCTACTGCTTTCTCTATTTAAATAACACTGGTGAGTTAGAGCACATTCACTGGACAGCCATTTCCACACAGGTCTGTGCACACAGCGTACAAAACATAACAGGAATCTTTCCTTTAAACCTGTTCTATAGTAAACGTATTGTTTCATCCTATTCAGCTTGGATATGTTGGGATATAGGCTGGTGTAAGGGGCCGTCACTCACATTGGGCAGCAATTCAAGTCTACAGGACTGCACCATATTATCATGGAATGGCCCTTGTAAGCTGAGATATCTGATATAAACTGGACTAATTTAAGGTCATTTTGTGACACTGATTACCCCAATGACCCTGATGAGTACCGAGGCCACATATAGAAGCTACCACTAGCTTCACTTGCACCATGAAACTGCATTAGGATTACATTAGGTAGCCTCATTACAATTTGTCCCTGCGAGATCAAAGAAAATAAATTAATTTGAAGAGGCAAGCTAAGTTTTTGTTGCTACTAATGTATGTATATAAATATTACATGCCCATGAATGCTAATCCCCCCCATGGTTTTACTATGCTTCACTATGCTCCTCTGTTACCATGCTTGTCTATACTTTGTTTAAGATTCAGTGTGCTATTACCCTGGTACACTGAAGTAAACCTTTACAAGAGTGATGAGCCATTCATAGATTCTCTACTGGGAATTGCAGCAGCTGCTGACATGCAGGCACCCAGCAACAGTTAGGAATTGTACATGCAGTCAGTGTTTCGGTTGGTTTATTTAAAAACGATCATTCACAGACAAGGGCCCGAACCTGAAGAAGGGCAGCAGCAGCTCTGACCATCTCCAAGCCAGAGCGGTGTTTACCTGTTCACACACTGATAAAAGCTTTCTCATTGATCGGACAGACAGAACAGACATTCTCTGTGATTTGTTAGGCCTGCCAGCACTCATTCTCTGAATTGAAGTCCCTCGGAATTCCCCTCCTCTTTGAACAACTAAAAATGGAAGTGTCGATCATCGAAACCATGCTCCAAACTTACAAAAGCACTTGAAAAACACCCAACAATAAAGGCAATCAAGCACTAAATTAATCCAACATCTGCTTGTCATAATCCATGCACTAAGCCAACCGTAAAATTGCTGTTTCAACAGCTGAGCTGCCCCTTTGCCTTGACTTTTTTTACTTCACTGCAGTATGTTCTTTCCATCACATCTTCTTTTCCAATTGAAGTGTGTTATCTTGTGTTGGACATCCAGAAATACTCTGTACGACTGAGAGATAACTAGGCCAAGTGTATAAAGCTCACCACCCTCACAAACTGACCACTGGTATGAATACAGTTATTTGTAGTTCCTCTATTATCCAGACAGAATCAAACAACAATTTCCATGAAAAGTATCAATAGATTCTGAAGGCAGTTCTCTTGCACGTTTCATTTCAAACGGTCCTTTTCAAGGCTCTCTGGGTGGCATCAAACTCAACCACGAATGGAATTTTTGCAAGTCTCATAATTCTAATGGTACTCCTTTAATAAAAGGCACATGTGTGCCATATGGGTTTGATTTCTGAACAATACATAGAAATTAAAAAAAAATAATAATGCCAAAATCTAACAAAGAAAAGTTCTGGCTAAGAAATATCAACCACTGTCCAAATACGAAATGCTCTCAAATATTTTTCATGGTAATAGTGCTGTATCAAAGTACAAGGCTCTATTAAAACCTGTTGACCTATACATGTATTTCATCTGCTTTCCAGTGTGTCCATTATGTATCCTATGCTATATATTTGATGCTTTCTTCTGCAGAGCCATATCACATAAGTTTAGCCTTTGGTGAGGCCAGGGTAAACTGAGGTTTGTGGTCTCAACCTAGCCCCTCCATGAACACCTCAATACCATCACACAATGTTCCACAAAGTGGCGCTATTGAGAAGGTACTGAGTGGCAGCTGTTCAGTATTGAGGTCCACGCGCAGAACCGCTGACACCATGTCTGTCTGTAGGCAGTGTCACTGGCCCAAAATATTAAAGCATTTAGTATTAAAGAAAATGTGTTCTTAGATAATAACAGCTGCTAGTAAATTTAAAAACATCACTGTAAGCAAGTGTAAAATGCAAACATGAGAGAGAGACAGAGAGACACTATAAACTGAACAGCTACCAGTTTTTAGAAAATCTGGGGTCATCAGTTAGAGTCCAATACTTTTATGTCATAATGTAAATATCTTTCCGTTTGCTGCTGCTGCAGTACCATTGAAAAATATTGCACTGGGGGAAGTTCGAATGACTCCCAATACAATAAAAGTACAATCAAATACCTTGCCAAGAGAGAGCTTCCAGTGCAGCTGATAAAATGCTCATCTGCCTTACAAATGCCTGACCTCCAGATGTAGCAAACAGGAGAATCTTTTCAGCTTTACAAGAGGTAGGGGGGAACAAAAGTACTGGGAAAAGATCATCATTCGAGACCTTCTAAATAGAGGATGCAAACCACAGCAGATAATCCTTGCTTAAGAAACTACAATGAGCACCAATGGGAACTGAAAAAACAACTGCTTTTAACAACAATAAGAAATACTCCAGGAAGCTTGCAAGTGACATACCACTGTGGCAGAGATTTGATAACCTTAGTCGATATAGACGCAGCATTTTCCAATATTACAAAGTCCATGGTCTTTATTCCTGTTCATTTTAAAAACTATTTATCTATATAAGAGGATGGATGTCATCAGTGCCGCCACCAGAAATTTTCAGGCCCGGGACAAGTTTCTAAGTCAGATCCCCCCTCGCCATTAATTGTTCCTCTCAGCTGTAAAAAAAAAAGCGCCCGGGCCCATGCCAAAATTCCTGGTTGCCCCCCCCCCCAAACTGTGGGCAGCACTGGAAGTCACTAAGGCCTTCTTTTGGTCCACTGCTGACTAGGAAAATAGTTTCCATGTCAATTGCCAGTTTATGCCTTAATTTGGTGCTTGTCTGCAGCTCTTATCTTTTGCAGTGTAACTTGGCTTGGCTTTAACATTAACCCAGTGTGAAGGCCAGGTTGCTGTGGGCAAAACAGATGCTTTATTGAACCTCTAAGTCTTTAAAATATGAGAACCTATATAACCGTGTATTTCTTAAATGAAAACATGAAACCACTTATTTTACTGTGAGAAACGTTTGGAACGATACATGCCAATCCAGACGATACCAAGGAAGGGTTAAGGGTTAAGTTTAACTTCTAATAGTTAGCAAAATGAATACCCCAAGGGCATCCTGCATTTCTCATGCATGTAGGTAATACCACAAGGGTAATATAAAGAATAGTTACCATAGGTTTGCACTACACGACTACAGGTTCAATTCAGAGTTTCATTGGTCCAGATAGACTACAGCACAATGACACTGAGTTAAAAATATAACTTTGATATGTACAACGATAAAGCGCAATAACATTCGTTCTTGTATTTCAGTCTGAAATGATTATCTCACGATAATAGTTTTTCCTTATGGCATGGCGTTGTACCTTAATAAAACAGCTTGCTTGGTATTTTGTTAAGCCAACATACCAGTAATGCCAATACGATAAGTTTCCATCCAGAATACAAAAGGAGCAATTAAAACGTGCCCCAGTGTTTACTGTCATGGGCTACACAAACAACAAATTGCTATTCTGTTTTTCAGTCTCTGCTATTTTTGACTGCTGTAAAGCCTGTGTCTTAAACCAACAGGTGACACTGAACTAATCCTCACTGAACCCGTGAGATTGTCATGACAGCTAAGATTTACACTGCAACGTCACCCAGCTGATATAAAACGAGGTTCCTGACTTTTTAAACTCATTTCCAGATTGTTTTCATGCATGCAGCTTCTGGTATAAACAACCACAACACTAATGGATGGAAAGGTCTTCCGCTGAAAGCCAGCTAGCTCTTATAACATTGCAATCCGACACTCCAAAGCAAACAGGGGAGACGTCCTTACATTCCTGGAGATGTTATTCAGCGTCAAACGTATTAATGCATACCATTTAACCACGTCCCTCAAAATGTGCAAACATTACCAGGAATTCAGTAGTCACATTTCAAAATAAATGTGCTGAATGAAATTAATAAAAAAAAGGTTTGAATGTTTATTTTACTTGGACGGCAATGTAGTAATGAAAGTGATTCCTGTGAAAAAGAATGACCCCCCCCCCCACACACACACACACACGCACACACACGCACACGCACACGAACACGCACGCACACACGCACACACACACACACACACACACACACACGCACACACACACAAAGTTGAAATGCAGTGAAAACAAGTATGTAAGTGAAGGATGAAATAAAGCAGGGTACTAATATAATAATAATAGAAATAACTCAATAAGAGAACGGATTTAGACATGTTCTTAAATTACTGGCCGGCTGTTCAAAATGCAAAAATCATTAGAAATCTTTCATCGAGTGTCACACAGAGACAAACACAGAATGGTGTTCTATAGTGTTTGTTCAAGGGACTCCTTTTAATACCACCACCCCGCCCCCACATAAAACTGGGAAATGGACAAACAAGAAGGAAAGCACGTACTGCTGTAAAACCACATGTTTTTCTGTATATATTACAGGAATGGAAACAAGGCTCCAGTTTGATCCATTCCTGGTTTGACAATGAGTTTAATAAGACAAACCTGAGCTTAGTACCTATACACTGTGGCTAATCAAACTCACAGTAAAACCTGGAATGGGTGAAACTGCTTGTGCAATGGGAGTCTTATTTCCACCTCTGCATTATCCACCTGAAGGCCCTCACCACAGCACTGAAAATACATTCAATATATATGTTGGCTTACAAATACATATATACTGTATGTTGTCTTTCAAATATAAGACCCCCAGGGGTCCATGGACCACAGAAGCAATAATGGAGCAACTAAACTAAATTTGACAAAAGGTTAATGAAAAGTGTGGTCTAGCCTTTGAATTGCAAAATTAAGCACAGAAACCGTATTGTTTTTTTAACCCCTCATATGGTTAAGATGCACTCTGTCCACACAGTACAGTAGTTGTGGCCAAGGTGCTGCCCCCTAAGTCTCTTGAACAAACCCAGCAGCCAAGTTTCAAGTGTTCTTCAATCAGGATATCCCTGAATGAATACTGTTTAATGTTTAGTGGTTAAGAATATGGCATGTTTGAGTTTGCAATGAATGTACGCAGCACAGCAGCTGTAGGCATGCCAGAAGTTCATTAATAAAAGGGTTACAACATTAGAAGACAAGTATCCCAGATGTGAAGGTATAAAAAGATGTTTTTGTTTTGTTTTGCATAATTACTGGAGGGGGGTTTCAAGCATAAAGATCTTAATCTGATCCTTTTTATAAACTCAAGATTCACCAGAACCTTTGGCAACACCCTCTTACTTTAACAAGTAATCCTCTTGCGATGACACGCTTTCTGGGTGCAGCAAGGGCAGTGTAAATGTGAATGCTTTCTTGATCTCTGCCCGCTATGTGCAATATATGTGCAATCGTTGTTTCAATGGCTCTCCATTTTCAACTTGCAAGCATTCCATAGGAGAACCAGTCTGCTACTGCATATAATATTTGTAGAGAGAATCTAAACAAAGCAATGAAATGATAATACAGTGCTGGTTTATAAACTGTTAACATCAATATACATCTCATTCCTGTACAGCCCTTATATAAGTTTACTGTGGTTTATAAAGGTAAACGCAAAGTGTAGTATACCACAGTAATTGCATGGTGATGAACCAAAAGAGACAGGGATAAATCCCAGATAATAATAACGGTAAAAACAGTGAACCAGGGTAATCCTTTATAAGGAAGTAAAAGCATAGACTGTAAAAATATAACAGCTACCCTGCCATGCATGGTTGGAACTACTGTTTTATCCATATAGGGTCCCTTACACTGAACCAACATTCTGTTACTTCAAAGAACTGCAAGTGCTGTGGATCTGGGGAACTTACTTTTAAACCCTAAAGTTTGAGGTCTGGGGGGCCATTAATAATGCTAACCCTACTTTCATGTATGAGTAGCACAGTATACTATAAATTAAGTGCTAAAAACCTATGAATACCTTTCACAGTATGTATATAAAACAAACCAAAGAAAAACACATTTAGGAAGCCGGAGTTAGAGGTCTTTTGAAAGACTCTACTGCGTGCAATTATAAAAATGCCTGCAGCAAAATCCTGCCAACTTTTCAAATCGTTTAACTAAACATCTGTGCGTTTTAAGTACGTTATTTAAAATAACATCTCGTATACGGCAGTGGTGCTTCTTCCTCTCACACTGCACATCTATTTATAAAAGTGACAACTAACGACAGTGTTTACTTTGTGCATTGTTCATCTGCCTTACAAAAAATCAATTAAAGCATACTCCAGTTCATTCTGTGGGTTCTGGGATTTCTCTGGGAATAATCCACGTTTCTTCCAACAAGCCTCATACCACAGTATACAATCCCTGGCTTATCAATTCAAATTCTGGGCTCTCAAACAATAGATATGTATCTTGAGGTGGTCTCTGGATGTCTTGCTTTTAACTCATCATCAAGTGTAAACCCTAATATGTTTGCATACAGCTGTATGGGTCGTTTCACTCCTACACGGCTACACCTGTCCAGGTGTTTGCAGGATCCTCCAGGTCTTGACGTCAGTGCCTTCCAGGTTTGGAAAAAGTCCTGGCACAATATCTCTCTATTAGACACACATTATCAGTTGTCATGGTAATATTACTCACTTTTAACTTACTGGATGAATACAGTGTTAAACTTTAGTTTCTTTAATTCTGTTCAGATGGTTCACACAAAAAACTTTGTTCAAATAAGTGTAAGTGTGGAACTGATCTAAGGAATTTTTATTTCAGATTCACCAGCCTCAACAAATTACCTTATCAAGGCCTAAGTATGAAACTAACATGAAGTATTGGACTCCATATTTTCCATTTCTGAGGTTGCTGATCAACCAAACCTAACAATAACATTTTCCAAACGGTTACCATGATTGTTTCATCATGTTGTGAACAAAGCTACCCAGAGAGAGAGAGAGAGAGAGAGAGAGAGAGAGAGACGGAGAGACAGCAAGAAAAAAAAAAACCTTTACTAATGGAAATTATGGATGTGAAACCTCTACCAGTAAATCTGACCAAACACTGCCAACAGAGGCAATAAAAACATGCTTATTTTATCACTACTATTAAATAAATACTTTCCCCATTTATAATATGTATTTGATTTTATGGAGGTCTGGTGTAACTTACATACCTAAACAGAACTCAGGAGTTGACCTAGTGAGTGAGGCATGCATACAATGTAGCACGAGAAGTTATTTCACAAATGTTTCCCCTACCTGAATGCCAGCACAGATCAGAAAGACAGCTATGCTTATCTCCCACGTGAGCAACTCTTGTTTCTCCTTGGCCATGCCGCCCAGGTTTCACTGCTTAACCGTGTTATTTAGTTTCAGCCTGTGTAAAAGAGAGATTGTTTCAGAGCAAACAAACTGAAGTGCATGCCGCCAGAATCTCCTTGACTTGAGAAAACTGTATGAAGACATGAGACTGTTTTTGGAAACAGTGCAAATCAAACATGAAAAGGTTTTTGCTGGCCAGAAATTGAGACTTGCAAGGCATGCCACAAGCAGGCTAAAGGAGATCAGGTAGTTTCAATATGAAAAATCTTTTTTTTTTTTTGTAACTTGTAAAAGCTGAACTTACTGAGACCTTACCCCCATTCTAGTAGAAATCCGATTCACCTCAAATGTGTTTTTTCATTGCGTTGGTAGGCTTGTAATCTGCGTTACATAATTAAAAAGGAGAGGCATGCTGTGATGGGTGTACAGACCCCACAGTGGTAAAACAGGACTGTTTAAAAGTTCATGCCCTGTGTAAAAGGTGCATGGTCGCACAAAGCCTCCTAGAGATGGGTTCCCACTTCCAAACTGTTGTAAATCTTTGTTTTCATAGTGTTTCATTTTTGACTGGCAGAAATAGGCTTACAGTGGATTGTACTCTCCTTCTCTCCCTCCTGTAACAGCAGATCCTAATTGGCAAATCAGTGTGATTCACACTCATGAAAGCCAGTTGCACAAGGCTGATGGAATGCCTGTGCTGAAACAATGGGCTTCATGTACAGAGGGACATCATTTAGTTTCAAATGAAGTGCGCGAATTTCCAATCAGCCCTTAAGTGGTTGTCTGGTTAGTTATTAAACAGTCACAGTATAAAGCTTGCAGTAGGAGAGACAGAGGAAGTGCTGTTCTAAGATGGAAAGACTTGGTGACAAAGACTCTGACCACGTTATAAACTCTGGGCTGGCTATTATCATTTCAGTGTATACTCTGGTCTGAGTAAGACGTTTTTGTTTGCCTTTATTCGTGATTTTGAACACAAGAGTGAAAAACCGCGCCTGGACCTGAAATATATAGTGTCCCTGTGCTACTACTTGACCTTCCACTCATGCGTTTTAACATATTTCAGTACATTTATAAAAACATCTTTTTTTTTATCATAGCACCTACTAAATTCTTGATGAATAGACAGTTTAAGCACGTGGTATTCAGCCCTGGGTCCTGAGGTCTGGGTTCCAAACAAATATAAAGACATTGGCTCTGATCAGGCAAAACCAGAGCGTTCCGGCTCATATTTCCCAGGCATCATGAAATGATTAATACAGCGCTTGTTTGGCAATAATGTCAGTTAAATGAATCGGTAAAGTACATCACAATGTAATCAATGCTGCGTTATTTTAACTGAATCAGTCTTTGCATTGCTTATTAAATGATCCCCTCCTTCTCCAACACGATTTAACAATGCTTGCCCATACTTTTTTAAATACTAAACGAAACTGAATGTATTCAATGACAAACGTTTACAAAAATGTTTCTATATGGCATAGAACGGTAAGCTTAGCAGAAGGGCATTACCTTTTTTTAAAACTAGACGTTTGCTGAGAGTGACCAGGCTGATTACTTGTTTCTGTGAGTTCACCACATTGGATTGAAACCCATATAAAACGAGAGAGTACCCCCATTAATCAGATTAGTGCTCCCTCTTTACCAATAAGGGCTCCACAGTACGCACGGTTCAGTTTAGTTTTATAAGACCACACGTTTTGTCATTCCCTAAACAGCAAATAAAAAAAGTTTGTTATTTATTTGACTTTGTACAGTTACTTTGTATTAAAGTTTGTAACACTGTTTTGGCAATGTAAAGTGTACGTGTTTTGAATGCATCTATTACATTTCTGTTTTGAGCAGGTCGGTTAACAGTTGTATGAACTAATTAAACATAAGTTTAATTTAATTACTACTACCATCCTCACTAAAATATCTGCAACGTAGTTACACGCCTTGTAGTTTGTGAGACACCTTGATGAATCGGTGTCCTGTTTTTACAGTAGCCTACACCAATTGTTTCAACAGAAACCAATGCAAATGGGTGAATGTGACAATACTGTATCTGTCGCACTAAGTACCATGGTTTTGTGTTAATGCATTTATGTTTTAATAGCAATTCATCATGCATCGGATTGCTTTCACTTTTTTTTTTATTTAAATACAGTAAACCGTAAATACTACACCCACTTTCATTACGTGATTAATTTGTGAGTTTACATTGTAAAAACGTGTTTTTAAACATGCCATTTATAACTGCCCAATTGATTTATGAGTAGAAACAGATACAGAACAACGGCGATTCATTCATCATCCGTGCATCCCACATTTAGGGCGCGTAGTAGTTTTTGACACTGTGAAACGATGAGAATTATTTTCTACAAATAATTCAAATAAGAACATAATAAGCAGCATGCATGTTTAAAAAAATCAGATAGTCACATAGGTAAAAAAAAAGGTTTTGGAGAAAGTGTTGCAAATGGGACCCTGTTCCTCTTTTGATTCTCCGCAGCCAGTGAAGTATGATCTGCAGCTAGAATGCACGAACCCCATATTAACAGTGGCTTTTCATTGAATTGACTGTATTTATACATATATGCTGTCATCTAAAGGTGGCTACACTTGTCTCCTTCCACCTGTTAAAGTTTCGTTTTAAAATGACAGCTGGTATCAATGACAGTAATTAGTTACACTGCCAGCTCAACCCTGCATTTGATACAGCTAATAATATTATTTATCAAGTTTATGTGTCGGAGTGGCTACAAAACCGCCCACATACATTATAACTAGGTGCTCGATAAAATACAAAGTTACACAAGCCACAGCCTGCTGTGTATCTATAATAAATACACTAAAATATATGGCTTACCTGTATTCTGACAACAAAATGCACGACTGCGGCTTTCAATGTAATCCTTTAGAAATAAGTACAATTTCACCAGTTTCCCAAGAACTGCAATAATACGATCTCTCTAAATCTCCGTTGATGATGTACGTCTGTACGCAAATGTGAAAATAAGATATTGTGATCTTGTTTTAATGTTGAATTGATCAGTAAAGGTGCAATACTGTATTTGGTTGTCAGTCATCCATGGCATAAGCGTGTCTAGTATTGTCTCCCCCACAAACGCGCTGCTCCTCCGCTAGCAAAAGGAACTGATGAGTGATACAGTCAGAGCAGTTGCATTTTGACTAGCTCCGCAAGGCGTCCTCTAGGAGCGGTGAAGTTTGGACAAGTTTAAGCGCTTCTAAGCTGGGACTGGTTCGCCTGCTAATGGATGAAGTGTAACATCTGATCATAAAATCAAAAAAGCGAAGGCGTGCTTCTGTGTTCTGTCTATCACCAAAAGAAAGAGGGTCTGTTACACCAACACCTTCAACAGCTTTCTGTGCGTTTAGTCGAGCGTATTTTTATGATATTATTTATGTATGTGCAGGTATGTATCTATGAATGCGTGTATGTATCTGTCTGTTAATAACAACTCACACGAACTAAATGTGCACTTGATTTAGCCAATGGCTAGTTTACATCAGTTGTCCACACCCCAAACAGGCGTGAATGGTCCTTGTCTGTTTAGTTTTTTTTTTGTTTTTTTTCAAAAGCCAAACTTGCACTTGGTTATATCACAAGTAAAATGGACTTGGTGGTAGTATTTCCCTGAGCTGCTAGTAAAAGCAAAGGCATTTAAAATGCCATGAGGTAGCAGCCATCTTCTTGGTTTTGAAATGCACTGCCCATACTGAATATGCGAGCTGGGTCACACACAGTGCCATCGCTGGCCAATGCTGTCACTTTATTTAGGGTGGTATTGGAACTTAACACATTTGAGTTTTTCAGCAATCCCTATTTAGTCATGTCAATTAGAAAATGCTTACATCGAAACAAAAAATCTGCTCCCATTGTAGATACACGTGTTTCTCTCATTCTCCAAAAATGAATTACTAATCCCGGACTCTCAGTTTTCAGAGCGCATGTGGTTAGGAGGGTCACGGTCGTCAGAAGAAAAAGGCTTACTGAAATCTTATTGTTTCCATGGCTGATGTTTAGTCAAGTTTTAAATAATTTCATATATATGGTAATGTGCCAGGTGCAGTTGACCAACCTTGAACTTCAAAAGTATAAAAAAACAACATTAATAAATCCAGGGTTAGTATCTGATTTCCATTACCGAAGAGGTAAGTGTGGGTGATCTTGAATCTTGTTTATATATATATATATATATATATATATATATATATATATATATATATATATATATATATATATATATATATATATATATATGGCTTAAACTGCTTCTACAGTATCATGAATTACAGTAGTGATAGTCCAAAGGAAGTGAATTATTTTAAAGTATATGCTGAAACAATGGGGAACTGTATTCTATCCCTGTGATCTTTAAAGTTTGAGACAAATAAATGAAAGGTTAATATTTGCTCATTCTTGATGTGAAATAAACCTTTGTGCTCAGGTATAGTATTTTATCAATGTCAAACACTGTTTGCAATAGGAAGGAAAAGCCATTTTATCATGGATATCTGAATGCTATAAATCATCATTGATAACCAATTCATACTGTACAGCAGCTCGATTTCAGAGTTTTGCAGGTGTCTAGACATTCTTTAGTGCAGGTTACTGATAATCACATGGAGGCTGCTCAGTATCATTTATTTATATGCCAGAACCGCTTATCCAGTTTTAATGAAACTAACATTTTTTTTTTTTAGCAGGATGTTGTAATATTTTGAGGGGCCCTGTCTGTCTGTATGTCACAACTACATTTTGATGTCTATTTAGAGAAGTGCTTATTCATTTCGTGACAAAACATGGTTTTGACATTCATTCACACACAGGGTATGTTTCAGCAGCTGCCTGTCTGTCTGTATGTAGGAGGCTGTGTGGTCCAGTGGTTAAAGAACAGGGCTTGTATCCAGGAGGTCCCCGGTTCAAATCCCTCCTCAGCCACTAACTCATTGTGTGACCCTGAGCAAATCACTTACCCTCCTTGTGCTCCATCTTTCGGGTGAGACGTAATTGTAAGTGACTCTGCAGCTGATGCATAGTTCACACACCCTAGCCTCTGTAAGTCGCCTTGGATAAAGGCGTCTGGTAAATAAAATATGCAAGCGATAAATTTAGGTTACTTTTCATACTGATAACTCGAATTTAGTATTTACAACATGCGTAGCCTGTTACAATTATTTCATGAATATTCAAGTGGACATGAAGTTAGAGGGCCTTGTCAACTGAGTACAGTTTGAAACTTTATTATCAGGTGAAGAAAATAAATTGGCAGTGAGAGTGCAGCCCATTGATTTGAATTTAGTGGGGCACAGTGGATCTACAGTCTTCAGGTTTCTTCACTGCTCCTAATCCCAACGCTCCAAGGAGAAAAGAAACAATTGTAAGTAGTAAACTGAAGGCTTTCTGTATTGCTATGTAAATCTGCAACCTTTTGCAGCTATAAAAACCCTTCAAGAAATGCTGGTGCTTTTAGCCAACTGCACATTGGAAATCAAATGCCAGGAGAAGTCAAAACATGATTAAATCTGTTACTAAAAGTGATTTATTTAATTAAGTTAACCTCCCCCTTTTAGCAATACCTACTATTTAATCTTAATATATTTTAGTGTATACATTACAGTGTTAAACTAGCCCTATTCAGTTTGAGTAGTACATTGAATTTGGTAATAACTATAATACCCACATGTCTAGTACTGAATGCATGCACTCCTGAAACTCTGAAAGGAGCCTGGTAAAGTTGGCCTGACAGAAAAAGTAATTGGAGCCTACCTTATACTAATAAACTCTCAGTTTTTTGCAAATGCCAAGTGCCGCTGTGATGTCATGTATATTTGCACACAGAGACCAGACTATGCATAATTACCAAACACCCTACCCCAGGGGCCAGAGCTACAGTGAAGTCTGTCTTGGCTCTCAAACCTGTGATATAATCACGGAACCGAAAGACTAAACATAAGCACACAGGAAGAATGCACCTACAAATTAATTTGAAGTATATACACCACTGCCACCTGCTGGACATTCAATACCATGCACTGAAATTCATGAAAAATACTCCTGGATAGTGAAATCCAATCCAACTCAATAGAGGATAACAAAAAAAACTGTACCTGCTTTTTACACATCTCACACATCTACTGTATAATATTAACGCAGATTCATAAATATTTTTAACTTCAACAAAGCAATGTTTTGTCTGATACCAAATATATTAAATCCAGTTATATTTTTAAATCTAATTAAAATATGTATCCTTTATGATGTAACAATGTTAATACTAAAGTCAGAAAGGTTAAGTAGTTAAATGCTATTAGGATCCAATGAAATGAATTGTTCATATTTGCGCAGGTCCCAGAGTTTGAAGTCTTTGAGATTTAGATTTGTAAGTGTTGACCAGCACTTTTTAATCAGGCACTGTGTTACATCCACATTGCAGCATTGACATAAACACTCGAAAAACATGGTGATTTGTTGTGTTTACACACACATGGGAAATGTGTGTACTGCTGGCTGCAATGTGCAGCTGTAGTGTGTTTATTTATTTGAAATAAAACATGTTTGTCAGACCCAGTACAGCACATAAGTACTCTACTGACACATAAGGAGTTGCGAAAGAAGCTGGAAAAAGAGCGCCCTCTGCTGTAAATAATATCCCACAACAAGCAGTGTTTTTAAATTTCTGCATATGTGTAAGTGCCGGGTTAACACATAACATACGATAAACAAAAGGTGCAATTAATTCTGCCACCCATTGTGTGGTTTTCAAAAACATTTCATTAAAATAAAACATTCCAACCTCCAGAAGACATTGCTGCTTTTATACAGATGGTTTAAGGAAGTGTTTAATAACGTCTAATAGAAAAGCCTACAATTTGATGGGTAAAGTGGTTAACAATATGTTGTGGACATGGGATTCAGCTATGTATTGTATACATGCAAAACTACTGGGGCTGGCCAAGAAATTGAAATGAACTGCAACTGAAGTCTGCATGTAAACCCCAAGAATCCATCTATAACATTAAACGTTCAGTCATACATTCTGAATTATTTCTTCTGCAATGGTTACTCTGCAATAGTCAGCCAGTTTAACTTGACATGGGGTCCTGAACGCTTGCTGGAACCATATCCTGCCTTCACTGAAGAACGGGGATGAGTGACATGAGCTGACTGCAGTTTTCATTAATACGGAGGAATAGTTTATTAAACGGGAGATCAACCAATAGTGTTTTTTAGCATTGGTAATTACCACTAATAATACACCGACATAAGATCTAACGCCAAAAACACGTCTTTATTTAACCAGGCTATAAAACAAACTTGAGCCTTCACTGCTCTCTGTGCCTCGAGGTCACGTAAACAGAATTAGTCATGTTATGAAATGGGGAGTCCCTTCTGCAGCAGGTTGCAGCCTAAAGAGCACACAATGTCTCGGATAATGCGAAGCACGTGTGCCCTCCTTCCTATAAAGAATGCGAGTGTAATGAGTTTCTCATGTGTGCAGCGGCTCACCTTCTTAATGAATATTTATTTTGCTAAACTCAGTGATCATTAAATGATAAAGCGAAGACGATGATTTGAGCTATATGGAGGAAGTCAGATGAAAATCAAAACTGAAATACTTACAATTGCATATAGGATAAATAGTCATGAATGTGTCAAAAAGTCCGTATGTGGTAAAAGTGCAGCCTCTTTCAAGGTGTTATATTGAGAGGCTCAATTTATTAATAAATAAACACATAAATATATACAATTCCATAACAATGGACTGTTTTTCAAAACTTTTTTTTTTTTTTTTTTTACCAGAATCATCTATTCAGCTATTTATCCAAACTTCCAAATGTCACTGAGTTTAAACTTGAATGCTGAATGTGTTACAAAAAACCACCGGTTTCTAATGAAGATTCATGTTTCTTCATTATGATCCATGTGCTGCAGAGAATATACAGTTAGACAAGGACTAAGTACTTCAGAATTTAGAAAGCATTACCGTTATGTTTATTAATATGCTTTACCATACCTCGCTATTCTTTACAATGCTTACCTCTGCTTTACCATGCTTTCACTGTGCTTTATTACACATTGCTGTGCTTTAACTATGGTCAGCTTTTATAAGGGAGTCTACAGTATATCTGCTAACACAGAAGAGGGTGTCCTTATCTTGCTGCTTGCATTCCTGTCAAAGTTCTGATAGAATCACAATGGAGCTCATTAAGAACATAGGCTTTCTGGCTGGTCATCACCCAGCACTCTGTTTTAAATCACCCTTAACAATCGGTGTGACATTCTGTTTTCAGGTCAGGTCCACTGGGGAGAATGTTATACTACCAGCCAAAAAGTTTAGAAACATCAAGCACAAGCTGAAGTTAATCTGTTTCATTGCAGCATACTATACACATCTTTTTAACACCAGTTTTTAACACCAATCTGATTTAAATTATGTTGATTCTGCCAACATTACTGGTATTGCTTGGGAGGGAGTTCCAAAGGCAGGGAGCATTACAGCTAAAGGCCCTTGCCCCTTCTAATTTTAGATGACTTTTAGGATGACCTATGGAAATAGTGTGGGAGGGGCAACCTTCATTGTGAATACTGCTTATACATTGATTGAGGCATGAACCGTACCTGTAGTTGGAAATCCATAACAGATGCACACCTGCATAACCCTTGACCCTCCTATTGGGTTTCAGCAGGACAGAGACGTTCTGATAGAAATAAGTATGCTCTTGAGTCACCATTAAATCCAAATGGAGTTGCAAGGGATCTGTGGAAGTATTAAGCATTTGAAGAAAACAGCATTTGATACAGTAAGGTGGTCTCATGCACTGTTCTCTGTTTTTTTTTTTTTTGTTGTTGTTTTTTCAAGTGGAAAAGGGTTACAGACAAACAAAAACTGTAGAAAAACTATATGCATGTTCGAGAAGGAATGCACATAACAAAATACCATATAGAAATTATTTTAAAAAAAAATTAAGAGAAAGCAAACGAACTGGATGTGTGATGGATCAGCGCTCACAGAGACCGAAATATATAAATTAAATATATATTTTTAGACGACAAGGAATGTGTTGTAAAATTGAACAACAGTTATTTACTTCTCGACCGTTTAAAAGCGAAAGGAATTGTATTGTGCATTGGCAATATAAAAATAGATGTATATTATTACTACTCTCTTGGACCTTTTCGGATAGGTTGAGCTCGCTTGAACTTGCCCTTTAATTGTCAATCAGTTGTGAAGTCATGTGACATCACTATTTTTACTCGTACGAGCCGTTTCTCACCAGCTGATTCAGAGAGGGGGGGAGTGGATCGTCTGTGCTATTGTGAGAGGGGTTTTAAAATAAATAGATAAATATTATTGTCTCAGTTTAGGAAACTAAAAACGTACTGCTTCAAATTGTATGCGTTTCGGAATTTGTAATACAAACATTTTATTTCGTGTGTGTGTGTGTGTTGTTAGTGTTTTTAATTAGGTGCCGGTAGCTGTTAAACTTAAAGAAACAGCTGTTATTTTTGACAATTTGTAGGAATTCGGTGATTCTGCTTAAGAAATTACATAAATGACGTGATCATTATTATTTTTTTTAAAAAATTTAAAGATTGTGTGGGGGGGAAATAACCGATATACATAATTAACTACCCTTCCTTGCGTAAACGAGCTCGTATTTTTGGCAGGATAATCGCTTTGTTTTCCAATGGCTTCCATGCCCACCTCGACTCCGGCCGCCTCAGGCCGGAGCACTCGGAGGAGCACCGGCGTTGGCGTGTCCCCGGCAGGGTCGAGCTCTAGCCCGACTCGGCTGAGCCGTCTCCAGGAGAAGGAAGAATTGAGGCAGCTGAATGACCGCCTGGCGAATTACATTGAGCGAGTCCGCTTGCTAGAGACGGACAAAGCATCTCTGCAGCTCCTACTTGAGGACAGGGAGCAGTCCTCGTCCCGGGAGATGGGAAAGATCCGGCTGCTCTATGAAACAGAGCTCGCCGACGCGAGGAAACTGCTGGACAACACGGCTAACGAGAGGGCTAGGCTTCAACTTCAATTCAGCAAAGTCACAGAGGACCACCGACAACTACAGATAAGGTACACCTTAAATAGGCCAATAAAGTTCGTCCTTCAATCAGGGTTTGATTTATTTTTGTTCACTGTACAACAGGTGCACATGACTAGGATAATCATTGCATTTTAAATTGTACAGACAGAAATGCAGGCCTCGTTAATGTAATAGTATTGTAATACATGTTGATATTTATTTACAGATACAATTCAACTAACTTTTTTTTCCTAAGTGAAAGCCGAATTGGGTCACACGATGAACAAAATATGCCTTAGCTACTACAACGCTTATAAAAATAAAAAAAATATTGTTTTTACTGTAACAGTATATTTATCATATACTATTTTTTAACTAAATACCCGAGGCATATACTGCCTTAGTAAAAGGTACAGATTCGAGAACTGGGTCAGTACCCGCGTGGGGTTTTATGTAAGCCATATTCTGTAGATAAAAGTTCAGACCACCACCCGTGTGCATGTGCAGCAAAAAGCTACTTAAAATATCCAGGAAGATTCTATTTTGGTGAAATGCAGTGTATACATGGTCTACTGTTTCATGTTCTACTGATTCACGTTCCCTATTTTAAATAGGGGACTGTGGGACCACAGGCCATGTGAGTTGTTCCTTGGAATTGAAATCCCCTCTGCTAAACGCATTTGGGTCTCCATGAATAGCTGAGAATATGTATCCTATTTCTGGGTCAGTCTCCTTATCTGTGATTTTAAATTATACCTTATTGGTCCTGAGTAACAAGTACTAACAATAAACTATGTGGTTCTGATCGTTTCAGTGCATTTGATGATGGGTTCATTTGAACTGGTATTCCAATATTACTGGCCTTTTATGTTTCAAAGTGACCATTGTCAAAAGCCTTTTCTTTTTGGCTGTCCAGGACCTATTTTTGGGGCACATTTAGGCAAGGCCGGTATGTTAAGTAGCTGTAGATATTTGGCAGTGGTCCTGGAGTTATCTACTACAGCAAGATAAGCATTTTATTCATTGAACTACTCTCCAATAACCCACACCAATGATGCTTGCAAGAAGTACAACATGCCTCTCTTTAATATTACAGAATTCAAAATTACGACGTGTTGCCAAGTAGGCTATGAGGTCTAGATTTCAAACTGAAAGTGCAGGTCTATCTTTATACAGTAGCCTGTTTCATTGGTGCTGTAAAGCTAGTCAGTACTGTTCTCCTGGTGGTCAGTTCCACAGGTTCTATTCTAAAATGGGTCACATTCTGCAGTTTTTGTTTGCCTGTGGTTATGGAGGCGCTTCCTTTTTATAATGCAATTTACTGTACATCTGTGCTACAGTAGCGATTCAAAGGGGCACAGTGATGAAAACTAATTTTAAAGATTATAGAATAAATGCTAGGCTAGTACTTAATTGTGTGGCAGGCAACACAAATAACTGCAGTGTCAACTTGTAATATTACTTAATATAGGCTACCAGTCCTCCATTGGGCTAGGACATGTTATAATATAGGTGTGTGATATATATATATATATATTTTTTTTTTTTTTTTAGAAGTCACATTCAGATATCTTTCTCTGTAAAGATCCCTTGATGTGCCTTATCTCATTTTCACTGGGATCCTGGCGAGGTGGTGAAGGAGTTTCAGTGGATTGCACAAAACGTTCTGTGCATTTCTTGGTTTAATTTATGTTGAAACTAGCTCTTTTTATTAAGTTTGTTAAACAGAGTTCCAGGCTTTACCAATAGGTCTTTGTTTTCAGGTACAATAAAAAGGAGACTGACTTGGCTTCTGCTGTGGGCCGCTTGAGAAATCTTGAAGCTCTACTGAACTCCAAAGAGGCAGAATTGGCAAATTTACTGGCTGAAAACAGGCGTTTAGAAAGTGAACTTTTTGAACTCAAGGCTCAGACTGCCAATGTAAGATTTGCTCATTTTCTTTTTTTTTTTTCAAATCTATTTATCTGTGTTTGGTGTAAAATAAATAAAGTGCTTCACTGTTAAAGTTTGATCATTTTCCATTTTGTTTTTTTTATTTATTTATGTTTAATATAGAATAAGTACAGATTTTACTGTGAAGATCAGGTTCCGATTGATAAATAGAACCAGTTTTCTGAGTAACCAGTTAAACAGGAAAGCTTAAAGTATTTATAATCCCATGCATTACTTACTCTTATTAAAAAAAAAAATCCCTGACTTTTGTATTGTGTTTTCACAGCTTGAATCTGTGTTGCATGATGTTAAGAAACAGCTCCAAGATGAAATGCTGCGAAGAGTTGACCTTGAAAACCAACTACAGACACTACGGGAACAAATGGAGTTTCAGAAACACATCGGTGAAGAAGTATGTAGAAGGCAATGTTTTGACCTTTTGTATTTTGAATATTATACCATCCACTGCAGTCTTCTTAGACTCTCTGTAAAGTTCCCCGTAGCCTTTGAAGACGCTGCCTTTTAAAAGTGATTTGTTTCTTTTAGTATGTCTAAATTAAGCTTTCATCAGTGTTTAATAATCATGGATCATTTGGTTTAAAATATGGACAATAAAGCAGTATACTGAATCTTCATGAAAAATGTTCTTACACAGCGCTCGCAATAATCTTTTTAGGAACTCAGGGAAACCAAAAGTCGTCTTGAAACTAGACTGGTTGAGATTGACTCTGGTCGGCAAAAGGAGTTTGACAGCAAGTTTTTCGAGGCCATGCAACAGCTCCGAAGGGAACATGAAGGCCAAATCCAGCAGTATAAGGAGGAGCTAGAAAGAAACTTTATTGCCAAGGTAACACTTCTCAGACTCCCAACAGACTTCTAAAAAACTGTACCATCAGCTGCCACATTTGCAAATTAAATCTTAGTTATAGTTTGCTTTCTGACCTCAACATTAAAAAAAAAAAAAAAAAAAATTCAGATATTAAAAACATAGAATTGGTGAATTGTCAATAGGACCTACCTGTGATTTAAAATCAGTTGAATTGTGGAATAAGAAGTGCATAAAGAAAACAATAGTTTAGAAACCGTTTTAAAATCAAAGAGCAGAAGTATATTCTAACATTGGCCGAAGGAAATGCGTAGGTATAAATCACTTTCTTTGTTTTTTTGTTGTTATGGTGATAGACCACAACCATTCTTCTTGTATGACCCTTTTCATATTGTTCACTGTGATGCAGTTTAGGATGAAACAGCAGATCAATAGAGGATTGTTAGAGCAGCAATATACAGGTATCCAAAAGAACGCAGGGCAAAACGTGGTAGAAGGGAGAGTGATAGAGGTGGTAGCAAACCAGATGGAAAACTTGGATGCTCTTACAAAGGTACTGAAACATGTAAAGTCATGTAGTGTGAGAGTGCTTATGAACTACAGTGTTTAGATAGAAGCCTTCTCGAATGTAAAAATACATCACAAGGATGTCCTCTTCAGTAGTTTCTGCAACAGAAAAGGGTTGGTAGCATAAAGTACAGTAACAGAAATGAGTTTCCATGGTAGTCTGTGAAATACACATCTCATTGTGAAGGCACGTGTTGATGTTGGTCAAAATAAATATACAAATGCTGCACATATTAGAATCATCAGTTTAAAATAAATGAATAACCTAGATAGAATATGGCATCAGGGAATGTTTTGGTTACAGCAGAATGTTCATCCCAAGAGGTTCCAAGTATGTGGAATGTACCGCTGTTCTAGGAAACATGCTGCTAGGAAACAAAAAGAACACCGGTTTATCTTTGCAGAGGTCACCTCCGGACCTCTTGGGATGAACATTCTGCTGTAGCCACACATTCCCTGATGCCAGGGTTCTTACACTTCAGATTTGACCATCAACATCTACTGCACTGCATCCAGTTGAAGAAGGACGTAGTATTCGAAACATGCGGAACTTTGTTAAAGCAGTTCATACTTTTTAAACTTCACTCCAATATATTATTTGCAACTTTATGTTCAGCAGTTTAAACGGTCCTTCTAGTTGTAGACTTCTCTGTCTGCTGGTCCTCATCACTGCTGCTGTTTGTGGTTTTAGCTGGAGAATGCACAGCAGGCTGCTGCTAAGAACAGTGATTTTGCCAGCTCTGCCAGGGAGGAGCTAATGGGGTCAAAAATGAGGCTTGAAACCTTGTCCTCTCAGCTCAGCCACTATCAGGAACAGGTAATGTAATCCTACTCTTTTTTTTTTTAAAGCCAGCGAAGGTCTCTAAATACCCTGCCATATTCTTTCTTTTTTCCCTTTTCTGCTTGTCCACAGTATACAAAATCTTGCAGCATTTCTGGTTCTGTTCTTTAGTTTAGTTGCAATACCCTTTTGGGTGCCCTAGATGGCAAGCTTGATCCATTTAATAACTGCTTGCACAGAGAATGTTCAAGCTAAGATGCACAATATACTAATTTTCTTTTAAAGTGCATATTATACTATTTACATTTCGATATAAGTATTACTGCTTAAAGGACTTTCAACCTGGGGCAATGTTTTTTTTTTTTTTTTTGTAATGATCCACAATGCTCATAAGAACATGCAGGGGTCTATTTTAATGATGCAAACAGTGTGAGCATACGGCAGTGGCCACTATTGTGTGCGTCATTAAAGTATTCAAATGAACTGTATAATCTAATGTATTTATTTTAAATTCCTGGTTTGACTGATTGCTGCAGGGTGGTCTGCTGTTCTCCTACTCAGATACTCAACTAGACCCGTGTATACAGAAGTTACTGATATGCTTGTTCCTAGAATGTTGCCTTGGAGACCAAACTAAGGGAAGCTGAGGATGCACTGGACCGGGAGAGAGAGATAAGCCATCGACGCCTAACTGAGAAAGACAGAGAAATGACTGAAATGAGACAGCAAATGCAGACCCAGCTGGAAGAATATGAGCATCTTCTGGATGTGAAACTGGCTTTAGACATGGAGATCAATGCTTACAGGAAAATGCTGGAAGGAGAAGAACAGAGGTATGATGTACTACTGCTGCAACAATAGTTGTCCAATTCATTTGAAGTAATTAAGTATTATAGTTGTGGATATTTATTGAAAATTTATTTTTATGTGCACTTGAGCTCACAGCACACATGGTGTTTTTTGTATGTATGGATGTTTGTTTCTCAGGAAGCTTGTAACTTTATTGATCAATTTTAAAGACCTGTATGCCGCATTTTATGCTGTTATTTTGCAGCACCCAGGCATATCATATTAGAAAACATTAACAATTATAAGAATCTGAAAGTGTGAGGCAGGCATTTTAAACAATATCCATACTGTTTTTGTTGTGAATGTGCTCTTAAGCTTCCCAAGAATGTATACTACTGATACTAATGTTACAACCAGAAATATCTGCAAAATAATTCACAGGAGTTGAGGTGGGACAGGTAAGAGCCAAACTTTTTGTAGCATATTTACATTCTGGAACAACCCTGTTAAAGATATTTTTCATTTCATCTCTGTTCCTCGCAGATTGACCACCAGTAAACATTCCGCGTGTTCTCAGTCGGTCACCTTTTCCTGAGATACAGTATTCGTGTTGCAGGCTGGTTGCATTTCCATGTTTTAAATGACCCTGTTCTGCTGTGTTACAGACTGAACCTGTCCCCAAGCCCAGCACAACGAACTGCTGTGTCTCGTACCCGGAAGCTGCGTGGGAAGAAAAGGAAACTTGTAGAGACACAGAGTGAAGCCCCCAGGTACAAAATATCCCAGCATTCCTCCTCCATCGGGCCTGTTTCTGTTGATGAGCTAGACTTGGAAGGGAACTTTGTCAAGCTTAGAAACAACTCTGAGGAGGTGGGTAGGATTTAAAGTAACTGTTTTTCATGATCTAATATCATCAATGTGTGTGTCTGTAGAACATGTAGGGACAGATTTGTATTAAGTGCCACTTTTTAAAAGTAGTATTATTATTTTTGCAGGACCAGCCTTTAGGTGGGTGGATGCTAAAAAGAAACCTTTCGTCCATGTCAGATGTTGCGTATAAATTTCCTTCGAGGTTTGTGCTTCGAAGTGGACAGACGGTCACTGTAAGTAATATTGGTAACTGGAGAAAATGCTTTATTCTTTAACTTAGTGAAGCCAGTCTAACTTCTGTTGTTGTTATTGTTGTTGTTATTAATAATAAAAACATTTGCAGTTACAGTACTGGACCTTGCTTTTCAGTATCATTGCCTTTAAAACTCTGCAGAGCTACTATATGACTTCACTTGCTGTTGAAATTGAGTACTTTGGGGTTTCGTTTGTCACTTGATGTTGAAATTGATTAGTCTGGGGTTTCGTTTGTCAATATCATTTATGATTTTATGAACTGCTTTTGTTAGCTGTAATGAAAAATTAAATACAAGGCTTTTAAGACCACAGGCCAACACACAATATTATGACGACTTCTATTTTTTTTTTCTCTTCAGATTTGGGCATCAAACACTGGGGTTAGTCCTAATCCTCCCAGTGATTTAGTCTGGAAGAGTGAAACTGCCTGGGGTACAGGGGATAATATAAGGATTGTCCTCATGAACAGCAATAAAGAGGTAGCGTAGAAATGAGTGAGATGTTTTACACTTTCATTTTCTCTTTGAATCTTTGTAATGAATTAAGCTCTGGGTAGAGCGTGTCCAGAAGCAAATCGGTCTCTCTGCTTATCCGATCCCTGGCCTCTTTCTTTTTGAATATGCCTGCAAAGGTTCTGTTAATGTTGTGATGTAGACGGGGCTAGAGTTGAACCCAGGTGAAGGTCTAATGCATCGACGCACTGTGCTATCCAGTCCCCAATAACAATGGCTCTATCTGTTACCTTTTTGTTTTTTGGTGGCAGGAGATTGCAGAGCGAACCCTGGTGCGAATACTGAGAGAGGCAGAGGGTGAATCTGAGGAGGAGGAATATGATGAAGAGGATGTTACTGGAAGTGAGGTACACTTACGACGACAGGTAATATCGGACTCTCTATCCACTGTAGCATTTTGGGCAGAACAGATACGGTATTAAAATAACAATTTACATTTATAGAGAGCATTTTCTTGCCAAGGCAAAAATAGAGAAATTGTTTTAATGTTTTTCTTAAATCTTTATTTTTAATGCAATGCCAAAATAAATTCATAAGGAGAGAGTGAGAGCTGTTAAGTGCTTGTTATTCAGCAGGCATTATTTATAGAAGCTGTGTCAGGTAAAGTTCAAAACCTCTTGTGTTTGCAAAGTCTCAATTTAGAGCACATGCAAACCTTGGGTATCCATTTTGCAGAACATAACATTTTTAACAGGATTATCGCTTCTGCCTGTAATGTACATGCAGTACTTTTCCATGGTTTAGACAGAAAGAGATGCAACTTAATGGTTTTTTTTTTATCATTTGCCTGGTATCTTAGCCAAAAAGAAGAAAAAAGAAATGTTGTTCCATCTCATGATTTGCCTCTGGTTGTATGAACCAACAAATTAGGTGAGGCAATGAGGGCAGCCCCGTGTGCTTCACCCTCTCCCGTGCTTGCTCAGCTTTTTATACTGAACGGCTTGCCACGTCCTGGTTATTTGCTTGCTGTTTCTACCGCTGAAAGCCTTTAAGATTAATGCACTGCCCCAAGCAAGAACACATATTATAATTCCCTGGTAAAGTTGCAAAGTACATCATCTGCTACATAGTAAGTTAAATTTGCCTTGTACTATTTATGCAAAAGATCAGCGACCCTTGGATACAGTCCCAGCTGAGACGTTATCTGTATCACTCGTCTGTCGAATGGGGACCCACCCCACAGTAAATTAGATGCTGCATCTTGTTTAAGATGCCCTTCGCTTAGTATTTGATTGAATTCTCAAAGCTGAACATTTGGGGGCGGTAGGTTTTTTTTTGTGTTCCTTGGTGTATGTTGCATTAACATTCTAGTTGTGGCTTCCCCTGCACTCACAACCCTCATTAGGGAAAGGTACTTTCCTTGTACATACACATCCATGTTTTGCATGGTAAATATAATTTGTAGCTTATGCATGGAAAACAGCTGTCTCGCTCCCAATATAATTGTATATGTGCTGTACGTTAATGGGAATTGCTTATCAAACATGTTCTATAACCCCGCTGTATTCACATGCATCAGTATGAATATTTTTTGTGAATGAATCTTGAATCTGTTTTGCAGGGTCTTCATAGAGCTGATGATCCCAGCTGTTCTGTTATGTAGCAGATCTTGGAATCCCAATGAGAAGCCGTTACTTTTCAGTGTGGGTTTTTTTTTTTTTAATGAATTGGAATGTAAAGATGCTGTTATTGGAGTTGCACTTGTTTGTTTTGTTTTATATGGAAACTGGTATTTTTCTGTTGGGTATTCTTTGGGGTGGGGGGGAGCAATGAGGACTGGACTGGTTGAAACACAATGAAATTGTTTGATTATTCAGTTTCTCTCATGTCAGAAGGTGCCTTTTCATAACTGGCTATTAAAGATCTTCCATGAAGGTTAAAATTTTAAGGGAAGAACTGGACCAGCCATAAAGACACATGGCTCTCTTTTAATCCCAATACATCAGAGGAAGCACATTGTATCCAGCGGGTAAGAACGTTGTGTTAAATCAGATTAAAATACACGTCATGGTGTGCCTGTGCAGTAGCTCAACACATTAGTGTGTGACTGGGCTAATCTGCTGCGTCCTCTAAGATTGCATTTAAATAGCAACTTAACCTGGTTAGGTGGGCATGCAAATGGAACAGAGATTTGTCAGGTCTTGTTTGAAAACGGCAGCTTTCACTCTTCTCCACAATGGGACCGTGGATTCATTGCCTCAGGGGCGTTGCAGCACTAAAGCTATGTATTGTTTGGGAACAGTATTGGCAGAAACTACACTGTAGCCCTACAGCTTAACTTATACCTACTGTTTCCAAAAGAGGTCCCTATAGAGCATTCTTAGAAGGGATAGGGGGACTAACTATGAAGTAAAAATAAGGTCTGATGAAGAAAGTATGTCTGGATTTCCATGTAATAGCTTGTGCCGTAATTTGGCAACTGGAAAAAATGCATAAATCTTTATCAGCACAGGTGTTTTGAAAGAAAAGAAAATGTGTGTGATTTCCCTGCTTCTACACTATTCATTACATTTTCATGGTGCTATGACATTTGGTTTAATTATTGTGTCTGTTATAATTTTGAGATATTGGGTTATTAGGTTTAGTATAGCTTTGCATTATTGCACACTATTTCACATCTTGCTGGCTTTAAAGGAAATATAATTTTAATGCTCAATTGCAAGAAGTGTTTTTTGAGATGTACAGTATATTTCCATTGAGCCTCTTAATTGCACAGTCTGCTGCTGAGCTTCACAATCTTCCAGTGTGAGTGTAGGCTATTGTTGAATCGCACAGTTAGCACTTTCATAAATGACTCTATCAAACAGGTGAAAATCCTAACCCTTTTTGTTTTGCCTTTAAGCCAAAGAAGAATATGTCCGTTTTTATACACTGAGGTAAATTAAAATATGTAACACAGCTATTTATTGGATCAGTGTGTAACTGGCAGTTCAAATTGCTGTCACTGGGTAAAGTGTATGTGTTTATTAAACCCTTTTTTTGACGAGTTCTTCTCCAAATGTTTTCGTAGTTTGGAATGTTATTTTGCCAGTATGTTACTATTGGATGCTGTTTAGATTAATTATAAATTACAAATACAAATTGTAATAATTTTCAAAGCACACTGAATGTAATTTGTGCCTGCATTCTTGCACGGTTCATAAGATGCTTTTTCCCCCCCCAATATTTGAGTTGAAATGCTAGATATATGTGTGGTTGTTGTTTTTTTGATTTTTTTCTTTCTGGTGTACAAAACTTGTAGGACACTAAATATGGTGTAACATCAAGTCATTTATTGTGAAGTCATATATACCACAGCGAGTTAATGGCCTTATTGTAAATGGCATTATCTTGTGTCACGAATATATTGCTTCATTTTGGTCCCTTTAGCATTGCAATTACACTGGCTGCACCTACACATTTAAATTGCATCAGTTGCATCAGTTGTGTGGGAATGTTGAAAATGTGAAAGTCAAGGAAAATGGAGACGTGATACTGTCGGCACACAGACGCTCTACTCTAACGTTGAATATTGCCTTTGTGTGGGAAATCCCATTCATGTCTTCGGTCATTTGATCATTAAACTTGCATACTGTACCAAAATATAGACATTATTTTGTATTACTTTAAATAAAGCCTTTTTTTTATTGAAGAAAATACATTGTCCGGGTTCTGTACTTCTTGATTTGTTGAAATGCCTAAATGCAAAATGTGCTTTTAACTACAGATTTCTCAAACCCGCTGGTATCTGGAATAAAATGTAGCATTTTGAATAACCTCTCATGGCCTGCCAAGTATTACACAGTATGTTTGGTTAGTGAGTGGCCAGCAGTCTTATTACAGTACAAGCCTGACACTAATATCTTTTTGATGATTCCAATTAATTGGGATAATATTCAGATTCTGTCTCCTCTGCCTCCAAAAAAATGAGTTATCAGATCCCCATAATAACTGAACAGTTACAGATAATTGTCAAGGGTTGCACCAAAAATCAGCAGCTTTGAATGATCTCAAAAAAAGTCATTGAATTGAAAATAACTTTTTGTTTTTGGTTAGTTGCACAACCAAGCACTGCTCACTTATTTATTTATTTTTTCGCCCACAATCAAAGGATGACTTTGAAATCGTAGAAAAGCTTCAAGATTCAACTTCTTTTCATGACATTCCATAATATGGTTTTAAATCTCCCCAGCTGACTGCTTTTATATCGAAAATTTCCAAGGTCTTTGATGTGAATGTTTTGAAATGTAAGAAAACAATATAATTCAGAACTGGAAGCTTCCAAACTTTTAAAAATAATAATAATAATGACAAATAATTACAGTTGTGTTTTCAGAATTGAGCAGACTGGAGTGGAACACACAGAGTTCCAATTCTGTAAATGCTCCCTGGAGAGAAAAACATATCCATGTCCCGCTAAACCACGGTCTCCTTCGTTTTGTCTTTGCTTGAGTTTTCAACAAGGAGCGGGTGTTGTTGACTGCAGGGTAATGTTGCTGGTCGTGGAATTAGGAGCCGAACGTTTTGATTGGTCTTTTTCCACTTACTGAAGAGATGAATGTGATAGCGTAGAGAGACCTGTCCAAAATTTAAAAAAAGAACCAATGACATGGGCTTAGCTCTATTGTGTACTACATTAATCAAATATGTAGGATCATTGATTTGTATGAAATAAGTAATATACGTCCTAGTTCACAGTTCTTTCAATAGGGGCCGACTTTGAAAATGTTTTAACATGAAGCAATAAACAGTGTTTTAAAATATAAGTGAGCTGCATAATTACTATACTTACAATTGTCCAGAACAGGTAGATGGTGAATAGTGCAAGAGTCAGAACGATAAGTCCAATAGCTTCCATACTGTTGCTGTAGTAAAGGTCCATTGCCCCTTGGACACAGAGCCAGCCTGAGAGACTTGCTAATGGAGTTATGAACATCAAGCAGATGGCATCTCCACACAGTGTTCTTCTCTGGTGCAGCATAGCCGGACTCTCCAGCCACTGAAAAGTGAAAAAAAATTAGTTTTAAACTTTTTTTTCATTTGGGGCTTTTAACATCTCGTTTTGTTAATGAAATGTTAGACTCAATGTTATACAGGTGGTATGTAACTTGCAAATAGAGAATCAAACCCTTAAAATGTGTGCCTCATGATATGGCCAGTGTAAATAATGTTTTTATGTGTTCTCTTTTTCTTAGCATTATTTTAACACACAATGGAATACAGGGATAATCCATGATTCCATGCCCAGTACAGTGGAAAGACAAACAATTCAATAATCCTTTTTTGAGGGCAAGTGGGGTTACAGATCAATACTACATTGGAGTTCTGCAATTTACAGGAATCCATTTGTTTGACTCTACTTCAACTGTGTCTCTTTGTTTTGGGCGACATTATAATGCTGGCTCCAGTAAATAAAAGAGAAAACAGTACAGGGCAGTGTAGGATCCCCAATCTCCCTACATCTAGTTCCCCGTCACATATAATTCCTAACCCTATCACGTTTAAGACATACAGACGGTCACACTGTAATTGCTTTCCCACTTCTTTTACCTCACTGAGTGGCTTTGGCAGGCGTTCCAAGGCAAATTCAAAGCGACACAATTCACAGTGACTTGTGTTTGAGGCTGTCAGCCAGTGCTCCAAACAACTCCTGTGCACCATCGCCAGACTACCAGAGCACTCGCATGGAGACAGGAGATCCCCATTGTTACTGCCTTCGTGGCAAATCCTACAGAAGGGCTCCTCTTTGCAAAGACTTGAGAGAAAGAAGAAAAGAAAAAAAAAAGCATGAGCGGAAATTTCAGTCTGTGTTCAGATTTCCTAACCACATTAGCACTAGCTGAATGGCATGTGAAAACCCTGTACTGACTCACAGTAGAGGGCCATCCCACCTTGGTATAGCACATTGATGGTTAAATGTTTTTTTTTTTTTTGTCCTTAGAACAATATTAAGGTTGTTTCATTAGTTTTTTAAATTCAACATACAATTGAACAATCCAAATACACAGGACGTAAAGAACCTGGTTTGTTGGTTTTTTCTGCTTTTACAATTGTATCCCACCAACCTATATGTGCTGATGCTTGTAACAGCTGACTGGATAGGAGTTCCACAGTCTGGTACTTCCTGCACACAGTGAGCCGATTGCACGTCCTCCGAAGATGCAGCTGAGGGTATTTCCTGCATGGCCGTGCCCAGTGTTGGGAGTCTGCTTGACCAAACACCATGAGTTTCCTCAGTGTCCATGGTAGCTACACAGGGTGCCATCCATTCCCTTTATTCAAAAACCGTCAGGGTGATCATCCTAAAATACAGAGCATATTACTGTGTATTGGAGGAAACAAAGATAAGACTGTAGTAAATGTATTTTTCTCTGTGGTAGCTTGGTTGCTGGCCATTGATATCCATGGAAACGATTCATTTGTAATCTTTTTGTCCTGGTGATTAATGTCACTTGGTAGAGCTGTCGTATTTTTAGGTTAGGAGTACGTGTACTGTACATTTTACACTGCCGGTCTTGCTGTCGCAGGTTTTGGCTTGCTTAAAGACACACTAGTGTGCCACTTTGTTTGTTGATGGTGTGACACTGCAGGCCCACTGCAGGCTTGGCTGAGTCCATCAAACTCATTTCACTTGTAACCCAAGCTGGGTTGAGTTCCGGGCCTCCAGAGGTGAAAGACAGGGCAGTCAAGTGAACTAGTGAATTACCCTGCTGTGACACCTCAGAATAACACATAAACCAGCACAGAAGAGAAAACCATGCTGAACCAGGCTTTACACAAAATAAACTCCCCGTCACACCTTCAACACTCATTAAAAACATGCATTGAAACACCAGTCTACTCAACTACCTGTTTCATTTAGTTTCACATCAGCTGTTTGAATTGTTGGGGATGATAACTTCTCTGTCACTTCACTGTAAAGGTGTATACTTTAGATAGAAACTGAATGACGTGGCTCTTTTTACACACACTGTGGTATAACAACACATATTTAAAAATGTGTTACTTAAAGCAAATAAATAAATACATACTAAAATTGACAAAATGCAATGTATATTGAATACTGTATACTGTGCTGTATTAGCACAATTGAAGCATAAAGACAATTGTATGAGAATAAGTGAATATAATAGGCAAAATAATAGGTTATTTTGCAAAATTCAAATAAATTACCATACTACATGCAGGAGTAAAGAATTGAAGAATGAATGACATATTGAAACAGCTTAGTTATTTCTACCCAAATCCAGTTTTCCAAATGTGTCTGTCCTCTAAATCATCACACTTGCAACAGTTCAATTAAAATATTTAAAACCCAGCAACTATTAAACAACATGCATTAAAATAACTTTAAATATTAGTAAGTAAATAAATATCCCTATTAGATGGTTAAAAAAAATAGGCAGTCCAGTTCTAAAATTATGTACTATGCTTGAGATGAAAATGTGACTATAATGGCAAAACAGCGTTCACATAAAAGTTTATTTAAAACCTTACCCTAAAGACCACTGCAGGAAGGTTGCATAGCCATGGTTAAAAAAATTATCCACAAAAGCCCCAGAAAAAGTTGAGTCCTCTTCATACAGTAATAAGGGCTTGTTTCAGAAGGCACACTCAGCAGACTCTTTCTGTCTGCGCTCACACTAAAGATTAGCGAGCATCTCAAGGTCGGTGTGAGAATAGAGGAGGATTAGTTTGCAAAGCAGGCACAGACAAGACAAATGGAAATCCTTTTCACATCACTGCAAGTTACACCAAGGGCACCTACTGACTAAAGCACAATAATCCAGTTAGGCGTTGCTATTGCAGGCTCTCAGATTGCCAGACGTTATGGTAATTTGTGGCTATTATTACAGGTTGACGGATCTTATTCCGAGACTGACTCGAGTGGCTAGTCAGTTTCTAAAATCTCAACCTTTTTTTGTTCCACCTCGCCCGACATTGGAGATATATTATCATTCTTTACTTTTTGATTTTGATTGCTGTATATATTTATAATGCCAGAAGCTGTCATGGCAGAAACAGTGTTAAAGTGCATGTATACTGTACTGTACTGTACTGTACACAGAAAGAACAGAACAGCCCTGTCTGACATTAATAACATCTGCTGGTGCTTTGGAAGTATGACATTCTCCATTTAAAAAAGCCTTAACAATTAAAACTAATAATTCATATATACTCATATAAAATGCCTTTGGTATCATACTTTGGATATTGAATTTGAGTACCCTTTCTAAGTTCTGTGTTCATCAAGTTTAAAAATACTAGGACTAGGTTGCATAGCTTTATTCTAATGTATGCTATACTTCATTTTCTGTATGAATTTCAATGTTTAAATTTCAATGCAGAAATCTTTAAAGCAAAAACTGTTTAGGATTGTATTTCTTTATTAGCTACACACACTGACAATAGTGAAGTGTAATACCAAATGCAATTGCCCGCCTGTTACAGAAAGCTGAAAACTATCAGTAATAGGATTTATTACTTTCAAGGGCAAGGTGCCACAACTACTGGAAAGAACTCGAATTTTACAAGAAAACCACTCGGATTACTTTTGCAGTAAATTGTAGTGACATTCACCACTGAGGTCAGCACTGAAGTTTTTGTAGATAAAGAATACAGACCGTAGTTCAGATTTCTTGAATTTCAGATGCACGACTTTCACTTCTAGTTGAATTGTGTCCATTAAATTCAATGGCAGAAGGTCTGTGGTGGCGGAATTTGTCTCCCAAGGTCAGCTTTTGTACCAAAAGTGAAAGCCCTTCATTGATCATGCAATATGCTGAGTACACAGGAGCCATTTACTTAGAGACTGTGTCATTAAATAAAAACCATATAAGAGGTATTCTCTCAATTCAATTTAATAGAGAGAAATAGTGCAGGGAATGTAAACTATAGGAAGCCTCCTGCCCCTCTATAACCTGCTATTAGCATTCTGTTTCTGTATGTGGTTTTGTTGAATTTGTACTAATCCTATCTGCTATTCATTCACAAGCAGCTCCAAATAAATGGGGGAACGGGTATCATTGTAAATTCCATCATGAGCAGGGAGACAGAGAGGGTGAATAATTCCTTAGACACTTTGGGACTTATTATAAAGAGCCCAGACTCTGCAGATTAACATATAGATAAACTCCAAAAGAACTTCCTCTATTCCCAGTTCCAGGCTCCTCTGAATTCCGGGTCAGGTCATGTAGAGCAGACTTCCCAGGAACAGAGTGATAATGAGCTTCAATGAAAACCACCTTATCTACTCCAAAGGGCCCAGCGCCACAGGCACACATAGCTCACGTCAAGAGCCACGTGACCTTTCACATTAGTATATGTGTTTAACAAGTTAAGAAGTAGACAGCTAGTAAGATTTTCATATGTGCATAATGCCTGCTGCCTGTATTGAAGTTGTTTCCAGCGACAGGGGAAGATGTTAGATCATTAAAACAGACCCCTGTGTCTATGGCTGCTTTTTATTTTTTTATTTTACACAGCCTGAAGGTTAGTTCACTAAGAAAGAATCCCTGCTGAGGGGGAAATTTTCCTGGAAGCCTCTGAGCAATAGAAACAGAGAAAGTCTCGCTCTCCTTTGTCTGGGCAGTTAGACTGGAGAAATCTATAGCACCTCAGGGCCTTAATCTGACGGGCATAAGCAATCAAAAGAGGTAAAAGGGCATCTGTAAGATCTTTAGTCATGGCAAGTAGTTTACCATTAGGGCTACTTATGGTGGACGAAAGGAAAGAGATTGAAGCTTATTCAGCTGGCAAGTGAGCAGCTTTCTGCATATCAGATAAACTTTCTGTCTTTTTTATTTTGTAAGCTGACAGAACTGGTCCTGTTGTCTGACTGCTTTAAAGTCCAAAGAGAGTCTCTCAAAACAGTGTCTCCGAAGCATTGATAATATATTTAGCTATGGTTTAGTGGTTTGCCCATCAGTGACCTTAAAAGGGGTCAGGCCAGTGTATTTGGGTTGCATTCTGGCTGTCAAGAGTTAAGCTTTTTGAAGTAGCGAAGTGCAAGTGTTTTATCTGAAGTCTTTTGACATTTTGGGATAGCGGATGATCTTGTTTCTGATGCTGTGCAAATGGACTTTCAGAATTTTGTGTTGGAGGAAATCCTTACAATGCAGTTAGGGCATCTGTCAAAGTAAAGACAGACAGCAAGGAGTCACAGGCTGGCTATCAGGAAATAGAAAGCCAAGTTGAAAGTTCTGTCATTTCTCTCACGTTCAGGGAGGTCACAAGTACCACCTCACATCCAACCTTAGAACTCATGGAAGAAAATAACCAGCCATGGACCTGCGTTGGACACAGCTCTCCTGTAAGCCAGGGAACAGTGAGTGTGTCATTGCCTTACTCTGAAATACAGACGCAAGACAATCTTAGAGCTCCGTCCTTAAAGACCAAGACAGGGAAAAACAGAAGCTGAAACAGAAGAACTTAGAAGTCTGGATATGAAAACCAATCCTGAACATGCTGTAAAATGTTCACTACTTTACAAAATTGTGTATATAAAATGTCTTAATGTAACCTTTTTTTCACACAAGCATACTACTAACATCAAGTACAAGTGCTTATGCTCAATATGGCACCAACCAAGTTAACAGGTGTTGCTTCTTTAGTCTTTCAGATCTTTGGATCAAAACAATGCATATCTGTATAAAGTAAATAACCAAACTGGTGTTGTGGCTGCTAATTAACATATCAAGATGTAATATGTAAAATTAGTCAGTTTGCCAAAGCTGTAGCATTGAAAAACCTGCAAGTTTTCCTGTATGAAATTACTTTATTCCTGTGTGAATTTCGACTGTATGTAGAGATTCCAGCACTCAAGAGAAATGTGCAGAAAATGATTACAAATTACAAAATATTAAAGTTTTTAAAAAACATTTTTAAGGATGTTGATACTCAATAATAATGTTTATTCCAAGACCGTTCAATATTTTCTTGTGATTTATTAACTATATATATATATATATATATATATATATATATATATATATATATATATATATATATATATATAGTATAAATTATACTACTGTACTAGAAAAAATGTATATATTTAAGGCCACTTTTGCATCAACTATGCATATAGGAAGAAGGTGTATATATATATATATATATATATATATATATATATATATATATATATACAGTACTGTGCAAAAGTTTTAGGCAGGTGTGAAAAAATGCTGTAAAGTAAGAATGCTTTCAAAATAGACATGTTAATAGATTATATTTATCAATTAACTAAATGCAAAGTGAGTGAACAGAAGAAAAATCTAAATCAAATCCATATTTGGTGTGACCACCCTTTGCCTTCAAAACAGCATCAAGCATCAATTCTTCTAGGTACACTTGCACACAGTTTTTGAAGGTTGGCAAACATCTTGGAGAACTAACCACAGTTCTTCTGTGGATTTAGGCAGCCTCAGTTGCTTCTCTCTCTTCATGTAATCCCAGACAGACTCGATGATGTTGAGATCAGGGCTCTGTGGGGTCATACCATCACTTCCAGGACTCCTTGTTCTTCTTTACGCTGAAGATAGTTCTTAATGACTTTCGCTGTATGTTTGGGGTCGTTGTCATGCTGCAGAATAAATTTGGGGCCAATCAGATGCCTCCCTGATGATATTGCATGATGGATAAGTATCTGCCTGTACTTCTCAGCATTGAGGAGACCATTAATTCTGACCAAATCCCCAACTCCATTTGCAGAAATGCAGCCCCAAACTTGCAAGGAACCTCCACCATGCTTCACTGTTGCCTGCAGACACTCATTCGTATCGCTCTCCAGCCCTTCGCTGAACAAACTGCCTTCTGCTACAGCCAAATATTTCAAATTTTGACTCATCAGTCCAGAGCACCTGCTGTCATTTTTCTGCACCCCAGTTCCTGTGTTTTCGTGCATAGTTGAGTCGCTGGCCTTGTTTCCACGTCGGAGGTATGGCTTTTTGGCGCAAGTCTTCCATGAAGGCCACTTCTGACCAGACTTCTCCAGACAGTAGATGGGTGTACCAGGGTCCCACTGTTTTCTGCCAGTTCTGAGCTGATGGCACTGCTGGACATCTTCTGATTGCGAAGGGAAGTAAGCATGATGTGTCTTTCATCTGCTGCAGTAAGTTTCCTTGGCCGACCACTGCGTCTACGGTCCTCAACGTTGCCCGTTTCTTTGTGCTTCTTCAAAAGAGCTTGGACAGCACATCTGGAAACCCCTGTCTGCCTTGAAATTTCTGCCTGGGAGAGACCTTGCTGATGCAGTATAACTACCTTGTGTCTTGTTGCTGTGCTCAGTCTTGCCATGGTGTATGACTTTTGACAGCAAACTGTCTTCAGCAACCTCACCTTGTTAGTTGAGTTTGGCTGTTCCTCACCCAGTTTTATTCCTCCTACACAGCTGCTTCTGTTTCAGTTAATGATTGTGTTTCAACCTACATATTGAATTGATGATCATTAGCACCTGTTTGGTATAATTGTTTAATCATACACCTGATTATATGCCTACAAAATCCCTGACTTTGTGCAAGTGTACCTAGAAGAATTGATACTGTTTTGAAGGCAAAGGGTTGTCACACCAAATATGGATTTGATTTAGATTTTTCTTCTGTTCACTCACTTTGCATTTAGTTAATTGATAAATATACTCTATTAACATGTCTATTTTTGAAAGCATGCTTACTTTACAGCATTTTTTCACACCTGCCTAAAACTTTTGCACAGTACTGTATATATATACTATTATTATTATTATTTGTTTATTTAGCAGACGCCTTTCTCCAAGGCGACTTACAGAGACTAGGGTGTGTGAGCTATGCATCAGCTGCAGAGTCACTTACAACTACGTCTCACCCAAAAGACGGAGCACAAGGAGGTTAAGTGACTTACTCAGGGTCACAGAATGAGTCAGTGGCTGAGGTGGGATTTGAATTGGGGACCTCCTGGTTACAAGCCCTTGTCTTTAACCACTGGACCACACAGCCTCCTATATCTATATTAATGGCATTATTGTGCTGCTACGCGTGTGATTTTTATTTTATTCAGGCCAGTCATTAAATAAAAAGAGAATGCATTGAAGAACAACAAAAAACATTTGGCTCTGCAAGGCTTTTTAAGAGGAGAAGGGGTCCATATTCTAGACCACGGTCCACACGAGTAGACATAAGAAATGCAATGTATACACTTATATTAAATGGTCACATTTTATACATACAGTATACATTTTATTTATATAAATGGTCACTTATTCACATCATTCATGTTTCTTTTATTTGTTCGACAGAAGACAGAAAGTGCAATGGTAAAAAAGAATAATGTGTGTAGAAGAGTGTACATTTAGTGCAATATAAAGTGTATACAAAACACCTGGTGAGTGCAAGTGAGGGTTACCCCTATTCAATACAGAACTGGGATTATGCATTATGATTCTTCTCTTGAATCACAAATAAGGTATACCATGTAAACATGTAAAATGACACAATGAGGACAGTCATTCATAGAATTACAGTTAGTTAATACTTACAGTTTAAACGTGTGTTTCAGAAACACTTAAGACCACTGCAGGCAAACTAGTTCACATTGTAGCAAAAATGCACGCCATTAACTGAAAATATCAACCAATTTCACAGAATACAATTAGAAGAAAAAATACATTTCAAAAAGTTTTCAAGGCAACCAAATGGCACAACAGCATTTGATATAGCCAATAAAAAGTCAAACATGTTCAATACAAATGAAATATGTACAAAATAAATACTCGAGGAATAAGACCTATATAAAGGTATGCCAATCGACAAAATGCAGGGCTTTCACAGAATGCAACGTTGATGAAATGTCTTTTGAATTCTAGAGCTATGAGATTATGTCCACAGTTCTGATAGAAATCTTAAACGCTGGCTCTTATTGGGGCAAAGGCACGATCACTTCCACATAGCTGATTGGGAAGAAGCCAGATTCCCGTGAATCATGCCCTCATACCAGTTTTCATCAATCTGGTTGGTTAAAGTGATGATGTCCCCTTCCTTGAATCCAAGCTCTCCTTCGTTTTCAGGCTCGAAATCATAAAGTGACCGACAGCAAGGCTGGTCCAAGTGAACTGACGATCCTGCAGAAAAATATCAGCATAGGAAGGTTGAATCCTGTAAACACTCACAGCTTCCCTTGACTTCATTTCTCGCTTGACTTGATTCTAAACCGTATCCATTCTCCTGCACACAATCACTGCTATTGAAAAATACAGCCCCCCAACCTTTTCTTCTAACACACTGAGGAAGAATGAATTACTTTGAGGGAAGAATCTGAAAAACTGGCAACACTGGACATAAAGCAAAGTAATAAAAAAAAGAACACTGATTATGTCACTAAAGATCTGATCAGTCCCTTGGAACGGGAAAGAGACAACTAGAAATAGCTTTATTTTACCACAAGAGGGCACTCTCTGTAACCCTTAATGGAACCATCACTTCCCTGTATAAGTCAAATGGGAATGAAATTAAAGAACACTTCAGTTCTTGCCTTTTAGAAATCTGTGCTACCTCTAATTGCCTAATTCCATGTGTCCAACGAACTGGAACAAACACCGTCCTGGGAATGTAAGCATGCTTTTAATTAGCAGTAAGTAGCGGGTTCCAAAAATATAGCGTTATAAGCCCCCACATGTTGCTACAACTGTATCTGTCATTTTTCTTTTCATTGTTAACATCCTGACAGCTTTAAAAACATAACAAGTGCTCTGGCTTTTCTGTTCCGTGCCACATCATGGATCGTTATTGCTGTGTTACCTGTTTGACAATCTGGGCAATAATCCTGACACTATCAGTGCACTAGAGCGGACATTTTGAAAAGAGCTTTGAAACAGACGTTAATGTTATAAAGTGTAAAAAGTTGTCAGGATGTTAACAATGAAAAGAAAAATTAGAGGTATGTTATTTAAACAGTTGTAGCAACAAGTGGGGACGTGGAACGCTATATTTTCAGAACCTTTAAGTCTCTTTAAGTCTACATCCTTTTAAGCTTACAGTCAATTTCAAAACCACTGCCTTTAGTCAGGGATGGTAGACAGCAGTTTAAGCTAACCAACTGTTTTGTAAACAACTGTTAAAACACTGAAACTAAACACAGTATGCTTAAGTACAGCACTGAGAGAAAAAGAAAGAATGGGAGACTAGGTAGAACACTGTATTCATTCATATGACACATTTATTGTGCTAATTCTTTATGAATACACAGTGAGGCAGAACAATGCATGCATTGTTACAGTATAAGCTCTTCATCATGAAATGTGTCACTACAGTAGAACGCTGGACAGGTGTAGACAATCTCTTTGGATCTTAGTAACAAACAGTCTAGCAATATAGGATAGCATAAAAACCAGTTAGCAGAGCCACGGTTAGAGAGGAAGATACATTTAGTAGAAAGAAAAATAGGGACTGGCAGAAGCAGGGAGCTGTGAAATGCATGGGAGCATGTGAACACTCAGCCTGCAGCTTTAAAGCCATGTTAGTACAAACTGAAAAGAGGTTTCCCTGCTGATAATAACACCAGTTTAGCTGTGATACCTACTTTTTCCATTAGCAGTGGGATTGATCTGGACATCTGCAATACATTATAAATACATTCAACTGTAAGCACTTGGGTTAGAAAAGTGTTTTTTCCGATCTTATGGAACTAACACTATAGTACATTTTGCAATGCATGAAAAAAAAATCTGCAGGATGACTTCTAAGGCTAATTTACAGAGTTTTTAGACTTCTGTATGTTGTTATTGTCTGTAACAATGCGTGACTCGTAGGACTCCTGAAACATCTTCTGTGCTTGTTTTAAATCCTATCTCTCCACACCTAACCTATGAACCTCCCAAGGGGAAAAAACACAAAATCCATCTGCAGCACTGCTTGTTCTTTCAATCCACAAGCAACCTGGTTTAACTTAACAAATCGAACTTGTATTCTCATATCAGGAAATCTAATCAGAGACATAACACAACCCCAGTGTGATTATTTCTGAACCCTTTTTTCATTCAATTTTAAATGGTGTTCTTCAGTTCAGTAAGGGTGACAGACCTAAAGCTCCCTTTCACAGAACACGCCCAAATACTTCCACTTTGCAGTTTGGAGAGTTTTCCTGTAGTTATCTGGTCAGTGTTTTCATTTAAAATCATTCTACTCTTAACTGTTTTACCTTTGAGAACCATATCAAGCGCAATACCTGAGGATTTGAAAGAAGAGCTGTATGACAAGCCATTGTGTTGCTGGTTGTCAATCGTTTCCAAGCTTGTCATAATAGACTTTGGCTTGAACTCCTGTTTAGGACGATTACTGGCTGTCGTTATTCTGTGAAACAAGACAAGCGTGATAAAGCACACAGAAGAACACAGTAAAAAAAAATCTATACAAAATAACATTGTCGTTTTCTCATCCAAGTATGTTTATACAATTTAAAAGTAACCTTGTCTATCATGCATGAACATAGACATTACTGTAGCGTATTGGTGCTCTTACCTGTTTTGTAATTTACTGTTAAGTTCTTCCAAAATCTCTGAAGACTGTTTATGATAGTCTAGTGCTGCCTCAATTAAAGCTGCCAACTGACTCACCTGCTCTACCTGAATGGAAACAAACCATGTCAACATCATGTTTTACATTTCAGAAGTTATTTATCAGGACAAGCCAACTGAGATGCACACTCAGGTATCACTACCAGCATAAACTGGTTTTGGAAGATAAAAGCGACAGTGTAGATGCAGGTTTTTACAGGGTTCTGTAGCTGTACAAATATGAAAAATAACACCTTACAATTCATTTTTATTATGATTACACTGTTGCACTCCTAAGCGTCTTACTGCTTTTTATAAACGTCCTTAAACACATGTGTGAAGTCACCTTGCTGTCTTTGGCATGTTATATATGACAGTTCAGAACTTTACTCTGCTTGAACACTTACGTCATTTTCTAAAAAGTTGAACATACTTCTTTCAGCCAGCTCTTTAGACTCTTCGAATTTTTCTACAGCTTGCTTGATGTCTTCGTCTGGTATCTTACCTTGACGTTTCTTTTTGTAATCATAATCTAACCGTCGACCTTCAAGCTTTTTTAAGTGGTGCTGCAAAACAATATGAAACATGAAAGTTGTAATCAACACTTGAAATGGTACTGTGTAATGCACACTTATACACACTGCCACAGCAAACTGCATTTGATCGCAGTTGATAGTTTCCAGAACGAAATATGAAAACAGCCAATTTATATTCAAGTGGTATTATTCAGAAACACAGGCTGTATGGATACAGTAGGTGAACTGCAATCTCCAGGGATTAAAGAAATCAACTCTCGAGATCCACATGCCAATAGGTCTACCTGTATCTTAGGACCAAATTCAAATCACTTTATAGCTGCACTGGGGAAAATATTAACTCATGCATTAAAGGCAACACATGTGGAGAACTATTGATATTTATGTGATCCTAGGCCATGTGCTAATTCAGTCAATTTATTTTCAGTCCATTTTGTACTGTGCTTCTTAGTAGAACATAATGTCAAGTTACATCTAACTAGGTTGATCTTAAGCAACTTATGGAAGCAGGCAAAATGAATTTACAGCTAGGAAATCTTACCACAATCTCTTTTAAGTCTTTTTCCTGTAGTGTTTGTAGTGGATCAATAAAGTTCTGTTTAACACTGATATCCAGGGAATCTTTTACCTCAGCCATTTGTTTCATAGCTTCACCGATGTCGACCAAACCATTTCCTAGAAAGATTTCAATACAGAGTTTTGAGACAGCTCTTGAAAGACAGGCAACTTCAGTCAACCGAGAAATCGAACATGTTACATTCAGATACTGACTAACCTGCTCTAAGAATCGTGTAAAGGGAAGTAGCTGCCTAAACACACAACGGTGTATTCCCATGTCTGTCCACTAGGGGTCGGTATTGTTCCATAAACCATATGTGTCAACTGATGAGCATGACGATAAGTCACAACATCTATTATAAAGCTGATGGAGTGTATAGACATTGTAGGTTACAATTGCCATACCTTCAATTTCAATCTATTACAAAATACATTACTTTTCTTGCTGTCAGTTCCACCTTTAATAGTTAGTTACATTAGAACAAAGTAAACTACATGTTAATCAACATGTCAGGAATCTCCGACTTGCATAAGGTATAAATCCAAATTTAAATTCATTACATTCTCTCCGAGGTTTAAACACAAACAGTCTTGGACGCACTGCACTGACAGACTCACCAAAGTTGGACTCCTCTCCCAGCTCCCTTCCATATCGCAGCATGCAGTCTCCCAGCAGGCCTTCCGTCTGGGGGTAACCTGTCGCTTTGACCTGGCCTCTGATTTTAGACACTGTGTTCAGCATACCAAGCTTGGCTCTGTATGCTGCGACATCGTTGAAATTCATGAGGAAGAAAACAGGCACTCTTAATTGACTCATAACTTTTGTCAAAACTCTTGCCTAGGAAGGCAGTTGATTAGCCTAGCCAGCATTTCATTTAATGGTGAGTGACTCTACAATTAGCCTTGCGTTACTTACAAATGCAGTGTACAAAGCAGCAGAGTTGTAAATGATATGCAAACAGGCATCAAGCTAATGATAGTAGCACTTTAGCCTGCATGCAGTCATTACAATAGAGCAGAGCGAATAAGGGGGCATTATTGAAGTGAAACTTTTATTTTCTTAAACCTAAAAAAGTACCTGGATTTGGTTGAAGGTATTCTGTGGTTTTAGACACAAGTTCAAAGACGGATTTGTTTGTGACATCAATTTTCTGGAATGCAAAAGTGAAGCATCATTAAAAGAAGTTCATCCATTCATTATTTTGTGCGTAACTTTACGTGTCTAAAACGAATGCGTTCCTGATGGACCGTCCACCTACTGTATGGAAGGGAAACACCCTTTGCATTCCAGTACAGTAAGAGAGCTTACCCTTTCCATTTCCATGAAGTCTTCATCTAGTTTCGTTCCTTCAGCTCCACTTATCTTCTCACTTAATAACTGTAACATAAAACAATGATTTCAGCTGAGTGTGGTCATTCCAAAGCAAACCTGTGCTATAATGTACTTTTGATCTACAGGCAAACAAACTGGATCCCACAATGCATGTACACTAAGGAGTCAGACATATTACCATAAATGCATCTGACTAACATTATCGTTTATACAAGACTTAGCTTGGAGGGTTAGAAGTAATACCAGGCACTATCCAGATCCAAACAAGGTTAACATGACCATCATTCGAATGAATAGGCTGTCACTGAGATACTTCACAAAAGGATATCTGAGGCCAGACAAAGCCTCTGAGCCCATGATGACAGTATCACATTACTAATGTAACCTGGGACTGAGTTGTTTAAAACTACCCTGGCATTGAGAGACTAGCCTTTGTATTTTATTCTCCTGTTCTGACTGCAGTTTTTATATGATGTAATGTACAATTTAACCCCATGTGTAGTAAGCATGACCCCAAGAGAATGTACGTGTTACAGTATTGTTCAGGTGTGGATTCATTCACTATTAACTCAAATAGTGTTGAAGCATACAGAGTGACTTCATTAAGGCTTATTCTTATGTCTGAAGCAGAGAATAATACACAGGCTACTTTTTACTTTGCTGTTTACCACAATGCCAATTACAAGCTGAACAAGATGTAAAAATGTTGAAGATATCTGAACAGTTATCATAGTCTACCAGACACAATATGAAATGTTAATTTATTTATTTATTTATTTATTTATTTATAGCACTCACAGAATAGTGTGGTTTCACATTTTTTTACCAGCTGTATTACAATAATTTTAAAATGCTCGACCAGAATTCTACTACAATACACTCCAAACAATAACATTATTTCACCCCACAGCAGTGTACAATCAAAAATTAAATAATGAAATACCTGTAACACTGTTTGTATACTCTTTAGATAACGCTGTGAAGATAGCGTTGTATAAACTGTCATCACTGTGAGCTCTGAGAAGCCCTCGTCACCACATGCCAAAGCTCCCAGCTGATGTTTCTAATTGTATCATACTGCAGTTCATTAGAAATAATATCAGATGTATACTCCTTAGACAATATCTCTTTTCAATGTGAAGGCACGCTGCAAGGCTTACGATTTTATCAGGCAGTAATTGGAAATGTAGGCCTAAGTGTGCAGCACACAAGACATACAGTAACACTGCATTTTCACTTTTAATTCCATCTGCTTTATTTTTTTTTTACAGAAACCTACGTATGAGATCAGGATCCTTTGCAATGCAGTAGCACCGCTTGCTTTCTGGTTCTCTCGCTTTCCATTGCAAGCAATTGATTTTGAATTTCACACTGTCACTGTAAACAGGTTTTGCCAATTCACAGTCAATCAGTCAAATATGACTGACAACTTGATTCAATTAGTTTGACTCAGATATTTTACGTTTTGCTGAAGACATCATGCTATCCTTGTACAAATGTATCAGGGTGTTAAATAAAATACACTGTAAACTAGATTCTAGTCGACATTTAAGAGTATACAATATGCTGAGCCTTTACTTGTGTGCAAAGCTATTCCAGCTCAATGCAACTAAACACAACTCTCTGTAATTAATGTACGGTAAAAAAATAATAAAATACAACAGAAAACATTATTTATATCGTGCCCTTCACACCATGGCATCCCAGAGCGCTGTACAAAATTAAAAACAAAACAAGAGAGCTTATATGTACAATACACTCCAGCTACAACCAATTATATAAAAGCACATTAAAAAAAAAGTATGTTTTTAATTTAGACTTAAAACAATCCAATGTTTCAACCTGCCTAATGTCAACCAAACTGAGTTCCACTGAATGAAGAGCACAACAGCAAAAAGCTCTAACTCCAGTTGATTTAAGACAATTTTTGGAACAACTAATTGTATTTTCTGATCTCAAAAGAACAAATAGAAACAAACAGAGTTAGTAGTGTATTATTTGGGTTAGGGTTAGGATTAGGTAACTCACTGGTAGCCAATGTAAGGAGTGCTGTGTACTATAATGTACAACATACAAGTTATAATGTTATGAAAGAAATACAGCATGATTAGAGGTTGAGTAAAAACCTAAAGCCTCACCATGCTTGCTGTATTGGGTTTTGTAGTTTTAAAGTGAACAGCACTTACAATGTACAGTGCATGCCTTGTCACATTATTAACAAGCCACCACAGACATCAACAGTATTTTACCCTACTGTAGGAAAGATCCAGCCCTTCATTGAATATGAAATGGCATCGCTGTTTATATCATTTACATCCTGGAAAGCAGGGCAAAGGAGACAACAACATGATGGCAGCGTGGAATAACATTTTGCTTCACGTTCACTGCTGTCATGCAAAGTTTTTGGTTTATTTAATAAGTAGATGCCTTATATGAAACTGTAATTATTCTTGACTTCAGTGTTCCTGCACGCTGCTGTTGACTGATGTCTCAGAGTCATCTATTGAACAGACAGGAAGTAAACTGGGACTGGAATGCCTGTTTAGGAAGTAGAAATCTTATTACAAAGGAAATGAAGCTTTCAGCTGTGGTTGCAGTGTTTGTGACTAATGTCAAACTGCTTTATTCAATTAATTACCAAGGGCTCACTCCAGAACTGTGCAGTGACAGAGGTGATTATAGGGCCTTTGGGTTTGAGAATACACCTTGGCTACATTGTAAATATAACATAGAAGAATACAGCCGTTGGAGACAAATATTTCAGCTAAGATCCACAACAGTGGTATTTTGCTATAAATTAGTTTTCATATATTTGCAATAGGCTGTCACTTGACAATGGTGACAATAGAGTGGAATTGTAAGAAATTGTCTCACACTGTCTCCTTAATGAGAATACAATTGGAACCGCTATTTGTATTTAGTGTTACTGGGGTGATAAATGACCATGATTAATAACAGTTATGGCAGAAAAGACAATGGCCAAAATTGATTTTGTTATTTATTATTATTATTATTATTATTATTATTATTATTATTATTATTATTATTATTATTATTATTATTACAGTAATAAAACACCAATTTTTTCTGTCAAATTTGAATTTAAAATGGTCTTACTTCACTGTGCAGATTCCATTTCCATCCTGGTTTAGATGTGGTTGAAGATTGTCACAGTGACACAGTGATACTGAGAGGTGTATGTCTGCACGGCTGTTTGCTTCATCAGTTATAGAGATGTAGGCTACGGCATGTTATCGCAAAGAAAATCTCACACTTTTTTTGGGACATTTAAAAATATATTAAAGACAAATCCAATGCAATTGTAAAACAATGAAACTGCGTTGTGCACAGCATCGTGTGTCAGACAGAATGATAAGAGTAGTACTTTGCATTGCTTAGCAGCAGCTTGCAAACATACCCTACAATTTACACTCGCTCAAAATGCATTAAACAGCAGGGCTAAGTGCCTAATTTATTGCATGTTATTTATAATTGTTTTCAACTCCAACCCACATTTGCTCTGAATAGCTGTGTGGAGTTTGAACATGAATCACTGTCTATGGTAACTCTTTTCCATTCCAACACTGAAAAAAAAAAAAATCTGATATTTAACGACCATCCACAACCGTTTTTTCCCCCTGTTAGTCTGAAAACTAAACTTGCTTGCATTGAGGCCAATTGTTAGTAATCCCTTGTCTTTCATAAAACAAAAACTAGTCCCTTAACATATCATTAAAATATCATTCTAATTCCCTTATTCAAAGGGGTAGAAAGCTGGCTTTATCTAGTTGTTGGAACAAAGGTCTAAAAACAACAAGCCTTGAACGGATCTTTCTCAAAGTCATTTGTTCACTGTGTGGCCTTGAGCAACTCACATTACTTCAATAAAAAGAGTAGGATTAGGAGACCACTAGAAATGAGATTCTCAGCTGTAGAAATCCTGGGGAAAGAATTGACTAATGCAGTCAATTGTTGGCCAGTGCATTCTGTGTATAACTGCTGTTATGAACCAAAAATATGTACATGCATATATTTCTAAAACTTTTGAGGAATTCAAATTTAACAGTACAATCTTGTATTGCTATTAGTAACCAAACACCATAATGGTCTTTGTGAAAAAGTATATACAATATCTGTTATCATGTAATAAAGGAGAAACTAAATGAATGTACATAATTCATAGACAGTACTGTTGTTTTATTGCTGCATATAAACAAGTACATAACCAGTCTGATGAAAAGTGCTCTCAAACTACAGTACTGTGACCAGTTAATAATACTGACATCAGCAGCATAAGTCATGTACTTAGCTCTCGACGACAGAGCTTGCTCTTTAGTTGAATGGTAACACGTTCGTATTCAAACTGTACGGCTGGCGGTTGACGTCCTGCCCTTGCCTTTCCATTCAATGCAATGGCCTGAGATGTTAATTCATTACAACGTGTAATACTTTATGAACAAAGAGCGAGCATTTCAGCAGAAAGGTACTGTTCAACCTTTCGAAAGTTTACCATGAGCACAGCAAAGTGTGATACTGTACATCGCAACCCAGCAGGAACAGTACCGTAAGGTTAGTCAGTTTAACATGACCAGAATCCCACGACTTACTGCAGACACATTACAGGAAATATGTTTCGTAACAGGAATAGAGCTGTGATAATGGGTCAAATGTCTTCCTACATAGAAACAAATACAATCTCTTCAGCCACCCCGCAGTTCCAACCTGTCACAGTTATCCATGAGAAGAGGGAGGTTTCTCACTGTGTACAGTGATAAAGGGCCACTTCAGCTTTAATAGGAATGCCTGGGATATCAGAGAGTGTGTTACAGCACAGTACAGTGAGTCCCATTAACCTGAGGTATGTCTAATTAGGATCAAAGCAACACCTAATACGTTTTTAACAGCTTTGCAGCCAGAGTTTTGATGTGCAACTTGTAAACTCATTTGGCTCTTGTAATAATGCACCCCAGTGACTCCAATGTCAGTTCTGTGACTCCAGTGTTGGGTTCAGTGATATCTAGCTCTCCTCTGTGTTTCCACAGTCTTGGTTTGACAGACACCCTCTTATTTGGGGCTGTGGTGATCATAAGGTTTCTAGTTATTACGAAGATTACGAACACATGCCAAGCCTCACACTCCAGCAATCAACATGCTTTTATGGCCTGTCCTTGAAAAGCACAGATACGCTGTCGCCCATTAATGGATAATTCAATAGGCTTGTCTGTGTCTCTCAGAAATCTCACTTGAGTCTGACTCTGTGCCTGGCACACTGAAAGAAACAATCCACTGGACCAGTTTCTGCTAAATAAAAGAGAGAAAAAACTAAAAGCAGAAGAAATAAAAAGGCCTCTTTGTTATAGGACTTTATTTTATATACAAAATAAAATGAGGCCATTACATCACTACCTAAAACACACACACACACATAATTGCCTTAAAATAAAACGAAAGCCTCAGGTACTGTGTCCAGTTGCTTTAAAGTACAATCCAATAGTTAGCACTCCATGGGGCTGTATACCATTATTATCACATGTAACCCAGCAGGTCTACCCAGCAGTAGACTTTTTCTTTGATGATTTTTTTTCTGATAGTGTCTTGTGCTTCACCTCAAACTATGTGGTATAAATGGGAAAACACTCACTGTGAGGAGACTGTGAAAACAAGTCACAGAGTAATAATGAGACTCTGGTTGTGTGCCTAAATGTCATTCAGTAAATTGATTTTACTGAATTATCTCCCACTTAACTCAAACGTGCCTTTTCCTGCCTAATAATTACTGTAGTTAGCAATTCACTCTTCTGTCCCTGTGACTCAGTACAACAAAAAAAACCATTCATCCTTGCCCATCTTTCACCATATACTATACACCACATATTGGACTAACTCTGGGCGATGTCTTTTAACCCACTTTTGATGCATGCAAGAAGCGATATTTAACCCATTAAAACACTTAATAGAGTCGTTCAAGTTCACTGTACAGTAATGCAGTTTGAACATTGATTATTTATCAGTGCAGAACGGAATGAGTGAGTCAATGTATCAGAATCACACCCTACTGACATCAATGTATTATTTACTCAGTAGCTGCACACTGATGTGAGAATCAGCACACCCCTTGTGCATTACTAAGATGCCTTTCCTGTCAGTCGGGCTCAGGGTCTGTCTTCTCACAGCAATAGATATATGCAGCTTCTTCTTTTGTTGATCTTGTCTTTTGGTCAGTTTAAGGAACGCCTAGTGTTTTCATAATTACAGTAGGAACCTGTGGCAGGACGAAAGCCCTGCAAATGTAAAGCGTGTGTGAGGGAATTAAGGTTGGCAGGGATGGGGTTAAATCTGCCCCGCCAACAAGCACAGGTGTGGCCATTCCCCAAATTGAGTGCTAATTTGGGAATGGCCACATGTATAAGAAGGGAGAAACCCTTTGTTTGGTGAAGAGAGTTTGGGTGTGTGTGTTCACTGTTCTGTTCTGTTCTGTTCTGTTCTGTTCTGTTCTGTTCTGTTCTGTGAAGCAGATTGCTCAGCCTGATAGTATTGTTTTGTGTAAACCGTTTGTTTTTGGCCGTTGTGCCTTTTTCTATTCATTTGCGTTCATAAGCGTGTGCATGCACGTTGAAACTGCAGCTTCTTGACTCTGAGTCTCCTTCCTGCCTTTCACTAGCCTTGGCCGTGACGTTTTTCTTTTCACAGTACCATATAAAAAACAAATGCAGATTCTTACGAGTATAAAGTATTATAACAAAATGTTATTACTTACATACTCATCTGCACCCACCTACAGTACAACCCAGAAATCATTCATTATAGAGTCCTCTACAGGACTGTAAAAGCTGTGCCCTTCTTTTGAAGCAAAGCATGTTATATTAAACCCCTCAACCCCAGGATTTCTCTTTAACCACTGTGCTTCTGAGTACATGGCCCTGTGCAGTGCTGTTAAGTGAGATGATGCCTGGGCATGTTTATGGAAAGAGAAATACAGTACATTGATTTGGGAAAACAGTAAGAGGCCTGTATCTTAACAGAATTGTAATTCTTGTGTAAGCAATGTCCCTGGTTTCATGTGGGTGTCGTTGCGATAGAAACGTGAAGCTGCTGATTCTGTTGTGGTCAGGAGGTAAACCTTACACATATCCAAACACGAAGCAGCAGTAGCCCAGCAGCAAAGAATTCTACCTGGGACTGATCTAAGCAGACAGATGAGAAAATCTGCTTGGCACTGATTGACTTTTTATCTTAAAAACGTTAAAGGAAATTGAATGAACCCAACCCCTCCAGATTAAATGAGAAAAAAAGATAATGCTTTAAAAACAAATGTTATTATTATTATAATTTTTCATTAAATTATTTATTTAACCATTTTTTTATTTATGAATTGAAACTGGAGGCACGACTGGTAGCCTAAGGGACTGCAATGGTATTAAGGTTTTGAAGAAGAAAAATCACTTTAAATGTTATTTTTCATTATTTAGTGTTTGTTTGTGTTTTGATTTTTTTTTTTTCCCGCTGAAGACCTGGTTCATTTCCAGAAGGGAAAGTTGAAAGCCTTCAGTGCACAGTTCATGCTAAATAAATAAATAAATATATAAATAAACAAGTAAACACTGAGATTCTCTACGTGACTAATCCATTCAACAACCATATTGCATTAAAAAAAAAAACATTTTATTTTATATCGATTGCTTCACCTGTCACACATATTATTCACAACATGATAAACTGCAACATTTCATCCAGTTACCTTATCATACTGAACCAGCCTGGGTGGTACTACAGTGTAACTCAACAAGTCTGCTCAAGCCAAGGCGTATACCAAGCCAAGGTATAGCCAAGCGTTGCCAATAAGTTCATATTTTTAAATACGTTTCATCTCTCCTGAACAAGTCTTGCTTTCATTCCCATTCCAAGACACACCCTACCAACAAGTATCATGCATGATGCAGAGCACAATATTAGTGCTAGTAAATACTGTACAGTCAAAGCACTATTAATTACATACATGTGCAAAACATATTCGTTACTCTATTCAGTATTCAGTACTTTATGTAGCCAATTGCCCCACATTTGCCATTTTATTTTTGGCATGTTCTATTACCCACTCTGGTTGTATTCAATTAATAACACAATCTCCCATGTATGTTCTGCATAGTCAGAAAATGAATCTGTCGGGAAAGCTTGATAATTATGCAGAGGCTGGAAACAGCTCACATTTAAATACGGTGATTTCTTTTAAGAGCACTCCACTCCCAAGATAATGCACATCTACATTTCTGTACCCTGCACAACAGACAAGTGTTACTTTGGCTCTTAGCCCTCGTCTGCCTGTTATAATCTATTATTTCTCATCAAGATGGAGCCTAGGCATTGTTCCCCCTACCCCCACTCCCATTTCGACCTGAAGTGTTTCACACTCAGGTCATGTAAAAATCTTCTTACTGTATATCTTTCTTGACTTTTATGTCCTCGGCTTCTCTCAGTCCATCCATTAGGTATTGTAGCCATGCAAAATAAATCCTGCTCCGCTCCGACAGTATCTCTCTATCGTCAGTTACTCATCAGTAAACATTTTTTACTACAAAAATGAAACGTTATGTTATTAATAAATTAGAAAATACTGTTATCAGCAAAATATCGTATCGATTACAAAACCGGGGATAAGCGCAGAGACACAGAGGACTTTGCAACATGCATTAGAGTTGGCAGATATTGGTTCAAATTCAAGCCCTGTGTGTTCAAAAATGATCCTTACCACATGTTGGGACTAGAATGTAATGCTTTAGAAGCAGTTTATGTCATCATTAACTACTTAACAGCTGCAGTCAGCCCCATAAACACCCTTTTCTTCAGCATCGACTAGAGCATTAGGACAGATGAAGGTTATGTTTAGATTGTGCATGCAGAAAAAATGAAAAGCCCCTAAAAAAACACCAGTTAGTTTATAGTGTAGTAAGAAGACACCAAGAGAAAAATGTTTTTATAGCTACTAGCCACATGTGTTTGCATCATGCCACAGAAACCTCAATGGTTACTCTCTGTGTGATGCTGCTGAGTGACAGGAAATGACAAGAAGTGAAATATTATCCCGCAGCAACGCCGTTGTAAAGGAAGTGAGTGAAAGAGAAGCTAGTTTAGTTACTTATAGGGTCCTGACTTGGAGCAAGTGCTAAGGCAAACTCTAAACGTGTGTCTTTGTGAACAAAAACAATGCACCCCTTGTGTCACGTCCAAATGCATGGGGTGGTGGTTGGTGGGGGTTAAGTTTGAACTAACTAGCTGTGCACACAAGATCACCTACACTATTATAAACTGTTACACTCGTTTCACACAGTAGAATGGAAGGAATGGATTCACCAGGGTGGTTTGTAGGCTAATCATGCATTCCTTCAGAGTACAGCGGGCTGTTACAGAAGATTGCAGTCTTCATGTTAGTTTCAATTACTGGTAATTAATCCTGCTTTCAGGAAAACAGCACTGGGCTTTCAATTTCAGTGCAGATCCATAACATGAGATGATCAGTCAAGTGGAAAGCAAATCTCTAACCAGATTGAAATAATGCATTGTATGTGAGAGCATGCTTTTGAGTTATTATCATTTATTGTTAACTTGCAGCCTAACGCCAGATCAAGCCTGAGCGGATGGATTCTGTTAAGCAAATTCTAATAATTGTATTGAACAAGATGGCTGCTTGCAGGCATAGTAAGGTCTTTACTATTCTAGAAGCAATGTACCAGCCCCTCGACCATCTCAGGTTTACCTCTTTAGGGTAACAGACTGAAAGACAAGACCTATTATCTTTCATTCGAAACAAAACTAACACTCTGTGTCACTGTGCTTTAAAAGTTTCCTACAACTTCAATACATCGGCCGTACCCTGGGTGCAATTTGAATTAGACTGGAATTCAGAATTCAATTTAAAAATGTGACTTGCTATTCTGACCTTTTGCTGCTGCATGTTACTGCAGGGCTTTTTATTTGTATTTGTATTGTGCAGTACCTTGTAAATGTATCCCATGTCAGTTAATGTAATACACGAATCACTGAAACACTTTTTATTGATCATCTTTCACTGCCACACAGTTTATTAATTTAACTGCAAATCAAATCCACACAAACTGCATCAATTTCTAGGCTATATTGTGCTCTATGAATCAGTGTTATAGAATTACATACATTGGTATGTTTTAAATGCATATTACTGCATGATGAGCCTTGTTTGTAAATGTGCTTTCACAGATTTTCTGCTACAGCCTATACCTGTAATCGTGCAATACAGTATGTCCAATGGTCTTGGTAGAAAATTGAGACAGTGAATTGATCAGGTTATCACTAGATAAAGGCTGCATTCACTAATCACAAAGCTATTCAATCTCATCTTAAATGTAGCTTGTTCCCCAGCACAAAATTAGCATCAATACACTGAGCCATTGCACTTATGTCACTTGCAATTAGACTACAACACATTATATCAAGCTATGTAACAGCAGCATCCACTGCTTTGTGAAAATGGCTTCTGTCATTCAGTCAGGCTATGTAGAGGTTCTCATTTTACAACAGTTTTCAGACTCTCTGTGGTTAGGCCGTAGCACATAGACACTGTACCACACAGCTCAATGCTAGTGATCACATGACTGTTTAAATGTCTATGAGCTGTGAGTGAGCACACTACATGGTTTGCTCTGGTGCTCCTCGGAGCAGTTTTATAAATCTTTAATACAGACCTTTTTTATATCCTGTGATGAGTAAATATGAAAGCATAAAGTCTAAACACTCTTTCCTACATCATACCCTACAGACATGTCATCAGCGCATATTGTGTGCCTTGCCTTCCAAGGAGCTTCAGTTATTTTCACAGCCAGATAAGATATTCCCATGGAAGTGGCACTCCTTGACATGACTCTCTGTTTAAACTGAGTCAGCCGTCTTAAACCTTTTTCATTTTGTTAATTGGCCCCAGGTAAGTGGTAACCTGGCTATTTAAGTGGTTGACATTACCTGGCCTCTCTAAATGACAGTGGTGTAGTATTTTCTCTGAACTTACTTACATTTCAGTTAGTCTTGTAATCTGTACAGTTCTTTCTATGTTATGCAACATGTTTTATGTTATCAACATGTTTTATTTTGCCATCTATAATGATCTGATATGTACATTTTATAAAACAAGTATGAATTTAAACATTTACAATATGTAAATATGGACATTAGCAAACCCTTTCCTAAGCCAGGATTATAAAGTGCAGGTTTTTGTGTACCAAACTGGTACAGTACTTAAAGCACTCCATTTCCTGTAACAGTCCAGGGCTTACAGGAGGTATCTCAAGTGTCTACACAGGGGTACTTGTTCCAACTTTCCAGATTCTGAAGGGTATGAGCCTTCTTCTTCGTGGGTTTTGGGGAACTGTAGAAAGGTAACAGTTCTAGTATTAGGCCTATCTGTTAGTATTTCCATTCAGGAAAGGAGAAATTGAATTACCCGTGTTATTTTAATTTGGCTTTCATTCTGAAAAAAAAATCCTGGTAATTAGCTTACATTATTTTTGATCTGAAGGTCACAGTGGAAAAATCAATGGATAGTACACTGGCCTTTACCTCTGAGATCTGATTACAGTGTGGTGAGGGGAGAGTTCTGGTTGTCTTGGCTTCGCACTGGCACGCATACAAATAAATACAAATAACACCATAAAAACAGCAATATACTGTGAAGGCTGCCATGTTTTCATATTGTGGAAACTGAACCTTGTTATGGTCATTTCCTTGCTTTGAAACATGCTTTCACATGCTACACTTCAGCATATGACAACCAGATTATAAAATGTTATGTTAATTAACTGTGGTTATTGTATTAGGATCCTTAATTGTGCTGTTATTGGATCAGATGGACATTGTGGCATTAGGAAAAGAGTCTTTCAAATTGCCTCAGTGATGTGCTGAATGTTTTTTCAACAGAGCCTGTCTCTGTACATTAATGATTTGTTTTTCCAGCCCTACGGCTCATTGCTGACAGAGTTCAATGAAACGGCATGATCAGTTTGCAGTCTAGATAGCCTTTGTACTTCCTTTAGTACATTTTTACTTTATCTAGAACATTTATGTTATGTTGTTGGGAGTGGCTTTTATAGTTTCTTACTTAAACTTTTCTGTACTCAGAATGCTGCTGAAATATTACATTTGTGCAACAGCACATTAATAAATGCTGTCATCAGTGGAATCCCATCCCACATTGCACTCCCTGTCACAACACACCCAAACTGCAGACAGGACACCAGGATAAACGCACCAATGTCAAGGGCAGCCTACAGCACAGTATGTGCAAAAACAGGGCAGGCATGCAATTTCAATCATAAACAAGTTACAGTATTACCATGCAGTGTTAAAACAATGATGAAACCAACCCAAAGCTGATCGATAGACAGTCATTGATTGCTGTGTAAATATGCTCATCTTGACAACCATTAAATCGAATCCTTCAAGTAACCAACGATTAGCAGTAGGTCACTGCTCTGAAGGTATGTTTAGGGAATTTACATGTTTATTCAGTTGCTGCAAAACAGTTGATAAATTAAAGAGACAATGCTTGTTCTGGTAGTGAATTCTAGCTTCAGCAAAAACTGTGTGACAGACGAATTATGATACAGTTTTATAATTCTGTGTCCATTGATTCCCATTTTTCAGATTCATCTTACAGTAATTTTGAGGGGTAACACTGTTGTGTCTTTTGCTATAGACCCTTATAAAAGCTTGCACAGTCATTTTGCAGTTTTCTCATACTTTTCCGATAATTTACTTTGCATTTCCCATAGTTTACCATGTTTTTTTTTTGTTAATATACTTTATCATTCATCGGGTGGGTTACAATCCTTACCTTTGCTTTACCATTCTGGTATGCGTTTACTATGTTGAACTTCTATAATGGGGGCTTTGCGCAAGGTAGCAGTGTAGATTAAAAGATGAATGGCTCTGCCCTTTAGATTTTCCAGACCTGAATAAAAGGCTTTGGGTCGACATGACAGACAGCAGGTGGTTTTTCAGCAGGCTATGATTGCAAACCATAAATAGATCAAAGTGAATATATGATTCCAAGCTAAAAAAAACAAAAAAAACTAAACTAAAACCTTTCCACGCTGCAATTATCGCCGTGACGAACACACGTAACACATTGTGCTATGACTGACACAAGCTACCGGATGCTCATTTTACTATTTTATTCTGCCAGGGATCAAATCGTTACACTAGCATGTTAGGTATCAGAACACAATGAAAAACGAAAGTTCAAAGCACTAAAATGTCTTCACAGTGATGAGTGCTCTGTACTTTGAACTGTAAACAAAGTGTTAGACTCCACTAGTTTAATCCGCTGACATTGATGAAGAAAACATGGCTGACAAAAAAAACATATCTGTTATCCTGTGGAAGTTCCTTAAGTGTGAGAAGCAGATTCCAAACATGACACTTTTCAAACTGAGCCTACAGTACAATGTACATTGTGTGCAGGGGACAAAAACTTGGATGTAATGCATTAATAGAAAACGATTCAGTACCGTCAGCTTCCAGTCCTAGCGGGCTCTAATAGACGGGAGATGATATAGACTGTCAAATAATAGACTGAGCAGTCTTCAATCAATCATGAATTAAAGGCAATGACATTAAGATACACCCATCTAGTTCCTTTAGTTTTACTTGCAGTCAATTTTGTGATTGAGTGTTAAAAGTTAAAGATGAGTTGCATGAGAGCACCGGAAGTTCCAATCAGCACAAAAAGATTCATTCTGAAACACAGCTTCTTACAAAAATAACATTCTTGTAAGAAACAGGTTTGCATGCTTCAAAGGGGATCATCTAAAGGGATATGCAATTTCAGCGACCCTTGAAGGCTTCTGTGTGAATCTGTTCTGTGAATAATGTACCCAACAAAAGGGCTTCGGATGAAGTGGATAACCTTGGTGTTTTTATCTGCTTTACATTGCATTCTGTCAAAACTAAACTACTGGCAAACTATTCTGCCGAGGCAATGGAAATACAGACAGCTGAAACGTGTCTTCTGTTTCCTGCTTTGCACAACTGGATAAACAGAAACCTGGGGCAGAGAGTGAAAGCAAACACAACAAGACCATTCAAGGCAGACAATGACACCACTGAGGCCTGCACTAAATACTATCTACAGTAGTGCTGTTATTCTTTTATTATCTTTTTCCAAAAGAGGCTTTATAACACAATGGTCCACCAAATTCATGAGACACTTACTGTACAAATCTAAATGATACAAAGCGTCCTTGGTAACTATGAGACAGACAGAGAACTACTGTACCATGCAACAAATATATAAACCCATAAAATGCAATACTGTTATAGCTTACGCAGCCTGGTACATTAGTTGTTCAAAAGATTGCAAACTGTATGTCTCTTCCTCATATTAAATGCAGTACAGGGTTATAAACAGCTGAAGTCCCAGGACTGAGTCATATCCTGTGCACTGCTCCTTAAACTTGAGTCAGATATACTGTACACCCACTTGCATTTTTAAGACCAATCAACATGACAGTTGCCATTTATACAAGATGCACAAGCAGTTATTTCCTTTCTCTTCAGAAGCTATATATATATATATATATATATATATATATATATATATATATATATATATATATATATATATATATATATATTGTAGCATCCAGGGTTAGTTTTACCTTTTTACCTTTGGTCAAGAATAATAATAAACACAATATTACTGAAGTCAAACATACTATAAAAGTCATATGAAAAAGTCATAGGAAAATGGTATAGTTTTACCTGAATTTATGGGGGATGATAACGTCTGGGCAGACAATCCGTATAACAGATCAAGTATGACTCTTTGTTTCTTTTAGATCCTGTATGCATCATTAAAACTGAATGCACTTAATATAATATGAAGAAGTAAAGCTTGGCTCAAGATAATTATGAAAACAATCTCATGACTAGTTTTAACATGTAGGCTATTATTTCAGTTGCAGATGTACAACTTCTTGTAACTAAACTCTAGAGGATACAATAAACATTCTGTAGTTATTCTGCATTCATCCCAGGCTCCAAAGCAACATTCAGGCAGTTAAATGGAGGTAGAAACACACTGTACTGACTAGATTTGTCTTCCATCTTTGTGAAGGTAAGCCTTTGTGTTTCTTGCTGTCCCTGGGGAAGTGCTCTAGGTCTGAAGTGCATTAGCAGAGCACTTAATACAACACTGTCATACTCCCACACTTACCATGATGAGAAAAGGGTCTGGCCTTTTTATTCCACTTTTCTAATTATGCAAAGGTATAACAGCCTACTCGGAATGTACAGTAAGCTAATTCTGATGATAAAAACAGATGCTAAAAGATGCAGGTTGAAAAAAAAACAACAACAACACAAAATGATTTGGAACAACCACTGTAAACTGCAAACCTCCACAGACACAAAGGCCTAACTATCATTCTGGATATATCGCAAATCATTTTAACTGTTCTGTAAGGTTAAGAAATGAGTGAAGAGTGCTTTGTTTTACATTAATGTTAAATAATAAATAATAAAACCGGAACATAAACAGTGATAAAAACATCCAAATAGTTCCTAATTTATTATTAGAACATGAGGGTCAAAACTGTGTTATGAAAAAAAAAAAAAAAAACATTTAACGAAAAACATTTGTGGTCCTGAGCTGTCTTTTTTTATTTATTCCTTTGAAGTTGCAAAATAATATTTTGACAAAGCACAGTAAACAAAAACATACTGCACAGCACAGCGTGATTCTGGCCTGGCCTACAAACCTTTGACCAACTTGTGAAAACAAATCCCCGATGCCAGGTTCAGATCTAAGACAGAGCGGCAGCTCTCCACAATGCTGCATGGTTTGTCTTCCATCTTCCTTTTACAAAAACAACTGTCTCACTTCTTCATTAAATATGAATCGAGCTGCTCTCAAACTGGTTTGATATCCAGCCCAAGCTGTAATCAAAGTAATTAAAACAGTTCTAATGTGTCAGACAGGTTTAGATGTCGCATTCAAACCTTCACGAGAGTAACAGCATAGAGCTTATCTATGCCCCAATAAAAACGTACACCTGTCTTGTGCTCGAATAGAATATTTATCTACATGCACAGGTTAATCATTTGTACACCTCACTGGTTACAGCATGCCCTATTTTGATGACTTCTCAGCACAGTACAATACAACCCATTTCATTCAAACATGACTTATCCAAGCTTATCTGGTATATGCTGTCAAAGCTTTTCATCGTCATTTTCATTTTAGAATTGATTACACCTAAAAACTGCAAAACTGAACAAATTAGTTTTGAAAGCTGCTTTAGGGGGATTCCATGCTATTACTGGCAAAATGTATACACATGGAAATGTTCTGATAACTTGTGATAAAGAATGTCCTCAGTAAGTTTCATCACAGCTGGGCATGCAGTTCTCCAGTAATAAGCCTGATATAAAACTCTAAAGCCTGATATAAAGACACTGATATGGGATAATAAATGTATAATGAGAAAAATAGCTATAACAACAACCAAGGGTCTAGGAATACTGAATGTAATCTGTGACCAGTTATAAATAAGACATGAGGTGACCAGCTACATATATATATATATATATATATATATATATATATATATATATATATATATATATATATATATATATATATATATATATATATATATATATATAAGCGGTTGTTATTTTGGGTAGCACACTGATTATAAAAGTACTAGTAATTATAATTAGGTCTTAAAACACGCACGTACAAAAAAATTGGAAATGGTTACTCAATTCATGTTGAAAAAAACTACTTCAAAAAAAACCCAACACAAACCACCTTTCTGAACGGTTGGACAATGTCCCGCCTTCCTGACTCGTATCTATCATTGATTGGTTCTGAATGCTTTAAACCCACCCCAACTACCGAGTGGCAGCAAATTCTACATTTCTATTGGAGACTCCACTTACGAGATTTCAAACGAGATTACAATTTCACTAGAAGGTTTGTTCACAGGATTAAAGCTACAGCATCTTACAGTTAGAAGATGGTCAGAATTGCAAATTGTGGCGAAATGTAACAAAATGCCTAGACAACCACAAAAAAACAAAGTAACCAAAAACAATCATTTAATTCAGTTTATAAAAAGCGACAGCCACGAAAAAAAAAACCGATTTATATATATAAAACTCGAAAATAGCTATAAAAACAAAAAAATAAGCACCGAAAAATGAAATGAATAAAACCCGAAAAACAGAAGCCCTAATTATAATGCATGAAATTCAGGAGGTTGTGTAGCATCCCGCTTCGGACTTTTTCCAAGCTATGACATGAATTACCTTCTTATTTTGGCTTGTGCTTGCCATTGCCACTTTAGTGGGCCAGCTGTGTATTGCCAAGGCAAACAGGCATGCAATAAACAAATCAACAGGTTAAAGGACGTCATGTAATTCGCTGCAGTGTTTCAAACTGTACATTCCTGCTACTGCTGAAACCACGCATTTTCAGTAAACAAATTCAAATAAAAAAAGAAATATGAATCACAGATACTTCAACAGAATCGTCTTAGAGGATGTCAATTGTTACCATTCAAATCGACCCATCAACACGTCACTGTAAAGTGCATTTCAAAGCACAACATAAGACTCTTTGGAAGAAACATTTATGAATAGTGTACAGCACGACGGGTTGTTATGAATCACGATGCAGCAGAAAGCACTTACGGGCTGGGAACGTCGTGATAATGTGGAGATCGTGTTGGCTCAAGCTCACCATTACGTTATTAATTAAGATGAGGACATTATATCTATTATAAATATCAGGCGCGTGTTCGATCAAAATGCAGTTGAAAATTCGATTTCGTTTTATTTATTTTGTTTTAACTCCCACGCATAGTCATACAAACCCAGCCACAATGTTGCAACTTCCTAAAGGTGTTGTTACAAAAGTGTGCCCTTCCCCATGTCATGCTACCATGCAGAAATTGAAATTAGGTAACAGCCTTCTTAGGTAAACGCAGGTCTCTTGGGGTTTGAATTTCATTTTTCGTTTGAGCATTTTTCTCTATGTTTCTAAAATCAACTGCACAACGAATAAATGTCATTTCCTCATTTCCTTACTTTCACAAGAACCTAAACACAACAACCGTCTTATGTGTTACTGTAGACGTGCGTTAAGTGACTTGCCTTGTAACAAAGTTAACTTTTACAACCGTTAAACCTAATTAAATATTAGTTTATCAGCAGATTAAGGGGGGGAAACACTGATCGTGGCCGTTTATAAGCGTGTGCTTAGTTACCAAAGCACTGATGCACTGCTGGGCAATAGCGCTGTCGGTATTTGCACTGCTGGGCAATAGCGCTGTCGGTATTTGCACTGCTGGGCAATAGCGCTGTCGGTATTGCTGTAGCCGTGAATGCAGTCTTGACACACACACACACACACACACACACACACACACACACACACACACTGACAGTGATAATTTGACAAGTGACAGATCTAGAGGCCTCTCCTACCTGACTCGCTTTGTGGAACTGCTTTTTGAAACCGGCCACCGACATCCTTAATAAATCTTAATTCAGCGCCTATTGTACTTGAAACACCAACGCGAATAGGAAGCAAAACAACACTGAAAAAAAACAGGAACTGATCTCTCAGTGGTATGAGCCTGATTCAAGCCCGTTGCTTTCACTGTTTCTAGCACCCCGTTAGCTGTCACTCTGCAATGTATTAAACGCGTATGCTGCTGCTGCTGCTGCTGCTGCTGCTGGCGAAAGGCTAAAACGAGGGAGAGACGTCGTCGCTTCTACAATTTTATTGGTGAAAGAGTCCTCCTTATGCAAATGAGGGCTAGCAGAAACCCGAGCGAGACGCCCACGCCAAAGGAAAAGAGGCTGCTGCTAAGAGAAGCGCCTTCAGATCTGGAGTAAGCGCACGCAAGCATGGAGAAATGAACCCCAAACCAAAAACAGAAAAAAAACAGAAATCTCAGAACAAACTGAAAACTATACTGCCTTGAGACATTATCATTTCCCATCACAGGCAGTGACATACTTCAGTGTATATATATATATATATATATATATATATATATATATATATATATATATATATATATATGGATATATATGGATGCATACTAGAATTGCTTCTGAGCTTTGCTCTTGCTCTTGTGGTTTATGATGTCACCAGAACGCATCGATGCAATTGTAACCTTGTAATTCACTGCAGTCCATCAATTATTCATAATATATAATATATAGAGAAGTACTAGAATTGCATCTCCACCTACAGGGCGGGTTAGTGCCATTCAATATGTTCTTTACGTTTCATCTTCATTATTCATAGCGTAGTAATTAGTCTTGCAGTAGGAATGTCTTTGGTTATCTTAACCTCGCAATTTGGAACCCCTGCCTAATTATGTCATCCATTGACAAATCTGAAGAAAAAGAACAACTTTTGACGTTACCCATAATTCAACAGCAACATTGTGTACAGTTATTGCTGTTGATGTTGGTGCTTGTGTGCTATAAGTAAGATAGTATGGGCTGCATGAATTGATCTCATAGGTTGGATTGTGATCTGTCTTTGTCTGGTGCCTTGCCCTTTCCCTGCATGACAGCTAGAGGGCCCCCAACTACTGGAAAGGCAATGCCTTTTCAGAAAGCACCTGTGTGATTATTGCTTCTCTAGTGCTTCAAGCTGTGCTGTGTTACCCCTGCAGCAGGCAGGCTCAGCAAGGCATTGGCTTCACAGAGGTTCACAACGAAAGTCCCCACGGGAGTTTCAGGTGCACTTGACCTTTAAGTCACTGTGTGCTGTGCACACCGTATTGTTTTATGCACAGATACATTTTGATTCAAAGCAACGTGATGCAAGAGATACTGTTGAGGGAGATCTGTAACTGTTGAAGACCAAACTAAGAGAGAGCGAGAGCGAGAGCGAGAGAGAGTGAGATGTATGCTGTAGTTTTTATGGGTCATTTCCAACTAGTTTAAACATGAACCATGGTTGTAAAACCTGTCAAAGAAATGTTCAAAAGCATTAATTTCCTAAGAGAAACAGTGAATTGAGATGAAATGGGGGAAGTACATCACAAAGCAGTCTAAAGATGGTTACATTCTTTTTACAATCATTGGCGCCACCTGGTGGTTTTATTTTTAAACTTACTTTTAACAACATTCAATCTACACTGTACTGCACATAGCTGTGACTTAAGGTGAAATCTACATGTATTACAGATCAGCCCTGAAAGGAGACTGGCCTTCAGCCTCATATTCATTCTGTTATTGGAAGTCAATGCCGAGACGCTTGTTATAATAAAAGTTTTTAACAATGGTGGATTGGGTGCAGGAGGACAAGCTGAGGGCCTTGTAATGAAGTTGGACTGTGCTGGAAAAACAATTCAGCTGACACCCATGCATGTCCATGTATGTCACATGATATCCCTTTGTATTTACATTCATAAATGATTCATGGATGTATTAGACACCTGCAGAAATACCAGCACTTTAGAAGACTCGTTTATCATCTCCTGATGCGCTCTCTGGATGCATATGTCATAATTACAGAGAGGGGCGAGCTTTTAATATGGAGAGAAGTTGTCTGGATTCAAATCATGTGACCGGCTGCAGAGTATGTCAGCCACTATGGCAAACGGATTGCTTAATTCCAGGAAAGACGGGAACAATTTCACACAGCTGATTAAATAAACTAGGAAGAGCATGAAAGGAAGGTATTCTAATAGAGCTGTATGTGACCTGATGTACAGTAATATGCTTTTGTTTTAAATCAGATGACCACATTTGCTATAAAACTGTATGTGTGAGACCAATGGTAAGACAGTTCACGACAGATTTGGAATTATTTCATGCTTGAGAAGATATATTACTATACAGCCTTTTGCACATATAACTGACCCCCACAGACCGCAAATTGGGCCACACTGCATGATGGTTTAGGGGCTGAATGGAGACCTTCAAAGTGATTTAACTTGTGGTCGGAGACAGAATGGAGCCCCTGCAACTAATGGGTGAAAAGCATCAATGGCAAGCATATTAGGTAAAACAATACAATGCATATAGTTTGTAGCTTACTTTTCTATTGGCGGCAGTAATATATTGCACTGTGTATATTGGGAAAAAATATTTTATATTATGCTTTTTCAGGGTAAAAAGATAAGTTGTGAAATGGATTTTTGTTTTAACAGTACACAAACTCTCCAGCAGATGTCGACAAATCCTACCATATCAGATCAGCTTCACATGTGACGTACCTTGGTTAGAGTTGACTGTCAGTCTCGGGTTAATTTAGAATGACAAATGAAATATTTTGATTATAAAAACCAAAAGTAATTCCTAGTTTAAGGATCTTTTGGGAAATGTTTAGTTATTTGTTTATTTAGCAGACACCTTTATCCATGGCGACTTACAGAGACTAGGGTGTGGGAACTATGCATCAGCTGCAGAGTCATTTACAATTACGTCTCACCCGAAAGACAGAGCACAAGGAAGTTAAGTGACTTGCTCAGGGTCACAGAATCAATGAATCAGTGGCTAAGGTTGGATTTGAACCGGGGACCTCCTGGTTATAAGCCCTTTTGTTTAACCACTGGACCACACAGTCTCCTGTTTATACAGTACTTTTTTTTTCTTTTTTGTACTAAATCTGATATGTGTGGTTGGTTGGTCTGGTGATATATACTAAAAGTAATTACAATGTTTTATTCTGTTTCCTTAAACACATATATATATATATATATATATATATATATATATATATATATATATATATATATATATATATATATATATATATATATATATATATATATATATATATATATATATTATGTTGCCTGGGGCTGTCTACTATATTAAACCATTACCGTAGTGCAGGATCCATATTAATAATAGCCCTATGAATTGCAGTATGAATTTACCACCTGAAGGTGGCAGCAGAAACATGCAATGCTATCGAAGCAAGAACAGCGGTATTTGTTAAACCTGTGCATAAATAATTCAGTGGCTGCAGTTTTGAACTCTTCTTAATGTAAATTGTAAAAAAAAGAGTTATGGGGGAATGTTATACCCGTTTTATATACAATATTTCATATATGGTCACCTAGGTGTTGGGTTAATTTGCAGGGTGAGACAATACAGCTCTCCAGATTAATGTGATTGTTTTAAGCCTTATTTGTTTTACAATAAGGGTCTAGCTTGGAAATGCTTTGGAGGTGGTTAGTGTGTCTGTTCCACAGGGGTGCAAGATGTTTGCCATCCCCTGAGTAACAGTGATTGGTGAAAATGAATCACAAAGTGCGCAATGCAGATTATGGTGAAATACTGGGTGTGTCACCTTCTAGAATCAACTGCACATTGTATTAAGGTGTATTTAAGTAATAATAATCCTAGAGGAATTGGTCCATTGCTGACAGTTAATTCCAGCCAGGCAGAGACAAGCATTTGTTCCATAAGGTTTATAATCCACAATAATGGAGCTGCACAGGCTTGCCATGGCAGAGAGCTCCTGAGCTGTCACCCTACGGAAACATCGCCTCACCTCCACGATTCTCACGCTTAACACTTCAGTTATTACATGACAGCTGATTATTCCAAAAATCCAACTAAATATATTGCTTTAAATCTCAACAAGAGAAGCTTCCAACATCTGTCTCCCAGACCTGCTCCGTTTGTTTATGGTGCGGTTTTACAATCTTTTTAAAAGATCACTTCCATACAGTAAAATCACCAGCTGTTCACTTACACATTCAAATAAATCTCCTTAAAAAAATGTGATCATTCTATTTGCATGTGCATTTAAACACATCTCTTTTAAAACACATTTAGGCTGGGATCAAATCAAAACTTTGACAACCCGCTAATAGCACTTAACAAAACTGAATTTTTAGCGTTTTATTTTTATGAGTAGAAGAAATAAGATACTTACCAAAAAACAAACAAAAAAAACCGCTATTAAATCCAGTATTGTTAAGTGCGATTAGCGGGTTGTCAAAGTTTTGATTTGGTCCCAGCCTTAATCTGGAAATTATATGTGTTTGCAATATTAGCGAATCTAGACAGAAAAATCTTTCTGTAGAGTACAAATGAAATTTACTATGGCAAATGTGTGGCCAGAATTCCTCATTGTCTATATATTGTCTATATATAGACAATTGTCTATATATTGGCAGCTGGCTCTTTGAGCTAATATATATATATATATATATATATATATATATATATATATATATATATATATATATATATATATATATATATATATATATATATAATGACATCACAAACACATTAATGGATAAATAGACATAAACGAGTGTAGTTACCATGGCATCAGAAGCGTGTATCTCCAGTGTTTGTTTTCAAACACACTTTCCCCTGACAAAGGCATGTTAAACCGGCTCTTTTAAGGAAAAACGTGTTCAATTGAATATGATTGGTTCAATTGCTCAAATTATACTTTTGTACCAATTGCGATCCATCCAGCAGAAACATTTGTATTTGTAGGCTGAAATTGTCTCTCCCCTTCTGCCTTGTCAGTATGGGCAGCAGAAATTAAATTCACATCATTCTTTTTTTTTTAAAAAAAAATCCAACATTCCATGCAATAACAAAACTAGGAATTTACGAGGGCTCGTTTCTGAAGTGTATTCTCAGAGATATTTGATTGGCTCACGATGTTCGAAAGACGAAGTTTAAAGAGTTTTCAAATGACAGTTTCTTTGTGTTGCTGGCTTCAGTCACACGCTGCGTCCATTTGTTTGTTTCAGTCGCTTTTCTATATTTAATGTTGTATTACTTCTATTTGGCAGAAAGGTTATACTCTGAGACATTAGGTGTCATTTTTTTTCTTTCTTTTTCATCAAATGTTCAGATACATCTTAAAGTCATATGAGATATCATTACAGGAAAAATCAATAGCATTTACTGTAAAATATGATGGCCTTTATATGATGCTACTGAAATATTTTATTCATTAATAATGCACAACCAATTCCCTGCTGTATCTCAGTCGCTGCATTTGTGGAAATGCACTCTGCAATACATTTAGTTATTGTCTGTATGCAGAGAAGTAGTTTTGTATAACGCTTTAAAATATGCTCCCCTGTATGTATTCCAATACTGTTTGAGAGTTGTGTATAAACAGTAATCAAAGTTTTATCAAAAGCAATGTCATTACTTAGTATTTACTTTCATTAGAAAAACACGCTCTACTTAATAATATCAAACACCCTGAGGAGACGCGTTGGAGATTTACATGTTCTGAATATATTGTTTGAGCTTTTCATCCAATGAATGTAAAATGAATTTAAGAATGCATTAGGAAATAGCATTGCTGATATGAAATTACATTGTTATTAATGGAACTTAATATAAAGTGTTTACCCATTGACTAACCCCTAGTACAATCCATTAAAATGCTTTAACAGGGGACGAGGATAGGTATAAATGTTATTTTAAACCCATTTATCAAAATGATTCTTCAATATCAAATGCAATGCAAATGGAAATACTTATGGTCCCAGTAAAGTACAGTACGCAGCAATGTCATTACGCTGTCATTGCATTAAAAATGCAGCAGAAAGCATTTGAAAGTGTTTTCTCCTTGAATACTTTTGAACTGAAACTCTAGATAATGACACAAATATCAATATTCTAGGTCTAGTTTTCATAACCTCTGAGATACACCAGACCTCTCGCCAATAAGCTGAGTGACTCCCTGCTGCGGGGTAACCAGGGTCTAGAATACCCATGACTGAGTGAAGATTCCATTCGAATCCCCGGACACACTCCTTATCACTGTGCTTACCATGTACTGTATATTAAAAGATGAGATTCCTCTATAATTAAAACAAAAAAAAATGTAATCTCTGATCTGTGAATTCAGTATGTTTAGGAAAGAGAGAGAGAGAGAGAGAGAGAGAGAGAGAGAGAGATATATATATATATATATATATATATATATATATATATATATATATATATATATATATATATATATATATATGTGTGTGTGTGTGTGTGTGTGTGTGTGTGTGTGTGCGTGTGTGTGTGTATAATTTGAAAAAGGAAAACTGCTGTGTACCAAAAGGAGCAAAATCTAAAAAATAAATAATTGATAAAAAAAAAAAACTATATAAATTAAAGCAAAATGTTTTCTTCTTTAGCTGGTTGGAAAAAGCACGTATATATTGATATGCACGGCCCTGCAGCAAAGTACCAATGAAGAAGACACGTCTCCCTCAGGCTAACTTTATTAAAGAGATAGCAATTGCACAAGAGAATTGACACAGTAAACGTGACTATCTTCCGCTACTTGGATTTTAAAGATTTGAAAGCTATGAGAAATATCAATAAGATTTAAAAATGTATTTTTTATTTAAGAGCAAGTCAATTAAAAGGAGTTCAACTTTAGATAAAAAAAAACCTAAAATGTTCAGAGATTTCATTTGGAATTTAGCTCCTGGTGGAATAAAGAATACAGTGTATTTGGCACGTTTCCTAAAATGCATTTATTTGTAGAATGTCACGTTCCAAAGTATCCATATTTATATAGATATCCTTGAACCCTAACAATCTTGCCCATTAAAGGTGGTGTATTGGGCTGGAAGGAATGGTTGTGTGTTTTTCCTAACCTTTGCTTCTTTTGCAAACCACTGAAGATCGTGTTCTCAGGCAGCGTGTCCTTAGTTAATTGATGCCTGACTTTCCTCTGCTGAGCTTTATTTGAAAAAGCCTTAAATAATTCTTCTCAAGGCCTGGGTACAGGTCTCTGGGTGAAAATAGTTTGTGCAAATTGGTCCCACCTGGAGTTAAAAGGGAGACTCTAAGAGCTTGCTTGGTGACAGCTTCCATGTCAGTGTAATTGTAAGAACCTCAGATGGTCTCAGGCTCTATGGCTTTTTTAACCTTCGCGTTCGCTTTTGTCAAAATAACACTCTCTGATTAGGAGGGTCTGTATGTCCAGCGACTTACCTACTAAATCTCTCAGCAGAAAATGAAGTGCCAGCCTTGGATTAGTATCAAGTGATAACAGGACTGATCTAAAGAACCGAGCAGGAGTCTTGACTCTGTGCAAAGCAGTCTGGGACTCGCTGACATTTACTCATGCCGTTTTCTGTTTCTTTGACTTTTCTCTCAAGAACGGGGCGCTATGAATAAGAGGGGAACCGGAAACCGGTGCACACGCACATATACGAAAGCGATGATCAGATTATTCTCAAATGCAATCTGTAAGGTCTATGACAGGGTAGGGAGATAAGTTTAAATTCATGGGAATTACCATGTTCACATGAGTAGAGTGTGCTAGACAGAGTCTGAGTGCCCTGTAAATACAGCAATATTACAAAATGCAAAATCCATAAACATAACAAAGTTTAAAAATATTAGAGTTAGCATATCACAAATATGGTTAAAAAAAAAAAAAGTTAAAAACTGTTATCTAAGAATTGCAATACAAATAGGTAAATATAGCGCCTTTCAAGCTGGAGTACAGAAAAGAAAAAAAAACTTTTAGAGTTGAGACGTCAGAGGAAGATGTAGGTATATAGTCTTGCTTATTTTGATGCGTCACAGAAGAGAATAAAAGACTTACTTTATACACGAATCTCAGAAGACTGTACTTGAATAATTAGTTATATGGCTGCTATTCAGACATGACCTTGAAGCTAAAAACTAAATCCTTATATAATGAATTATTAAGATGTGTGATTTAAGGCCTCTCTTGTGCCTAAACAGTATTGCAATTGCTGCTAGTCTTGTTAACATCCTTTTCCATTGTATTCAAAACCATGGTTTCATCTTTAATAATGAAACGCCAGCACACTGGCTGACAAATCAAAAACATAAATGAGATTTCAATTCTTTATGCTCTTGTCAACCATGGGAGTTTCATAGGTTTTTCTGTGCTACTGCCGAGTCTTTTGAGAGAGCCTGCCAGCCAGCATTAGGATCGCTGGGTGACAACTAAAACCTGCCCTTTTTCACATAACAAAAACGCTGATGCATTATTTAGTACTTATCTTAAATTATAATTTTGATGGATATTTGAATCTAAAGTCTAGGCTCGTGGCACCTCAGATGTAAAGATTGGTGCTGCACCCTTGCGCCGTTTGGTTTGAATAAAACATGAACACATTTATTCCCCAACATGTGTACAGAGATTTAGGGTTACTTTCTAAATCTGGTCCTGATCTGACACCTGCAAAGGAAATGCCAGATGCATTATGGGTTCAGGGTCTCGGACTCTTTCATTGGGTGGAAGACAGCACATCACAGGACTTTGCTGATTGGTATTAATTGGCAGCTTCTGCTCAGAGAAACCCTGACCCTGCATTGAATAGGCTGGAATGTCTCCACACGGTTCTGCTTGTCAGAGATTTTATCTGGTGGGTAGCTCTTTCTGACCTTGGGGGTTCGGACCGCTGTCCTTGGATCAAAGACCCACATATTCTCCATTTCCATGTTGTTTCACTTGTTTGCTCATTCCTCCATCTTTGTGATAGAAACTCCACAGAAGGTTTCCATTCCGTATTATAAAGACTTTTAATAAAACCTAAAACTGGAACGACATTGGGATTCGCTTCCGAGCCCCAGTGCTTAGTTTACAAGGGAAATCGGCTTTTATAGAATTCCCCTCTAAATTGTCGTTGCCAATTTAATTTTAAACACATTTGTCATTGATATTTTACCCACATATTCTGGGAGAAAAACTACTCAGGCACACAATATTCCCTTTTTGCCTTCTCACCTTCATATTTCAGCTCGCTTCTGTCTCAATTAACATTCCTCATAATCACAATTTTGTGTTTTCTTTTTCAACAGAAGTGTTGAGCTAATTTGGACTTTATGGAGCATAAAATAATCTAATCCATTATTTAAGAAGATGATTAAAACTAGGGGAGACCCAGTAGTTTCCTTTTTCTAAAGCAGCCATTACTGGCTTTCAATGTATTAATACAGTACTTATAAAACATGGTCGACACTTTTTACAGGGATCATTTTTTCAGGTAATGTCACTCTGGAATGTAAAACCGGAATGCCCCCAAATTCGGTAGGGTGTGGGATTCAGCTTTGTGCCATTCTGCTATTGTAGTATAGCCTCACTCTGTCAAAACATTTGTCAATATGGTTTATTGTCAGTACTGAACTAAGTCCTGTACACCTGGCAATGTTAAAAAATAATAGATACTGTTATGAAATAAACCCTTTAATGTGACTGGCAATCAAAATGTGACGTGTTGTTTCAGCGTATTTCTGTGCTTGATGAGCTGCTGTGTGTAGAATTAAGTGGTCATGAGAACCCTACTTTGATTCCAGGCAATTAATATTTAATCTGCCTCTCCTGCTCTTCGTTCTCGGAATGTGGAAAAAGCTGCGTGTTCTGGGGTCAGGAGGGGGCTTGAGGCTGCTGCTTCATGTAGCTTCTATTTTCTTCCTTCTTTCTTCACCCAGCTAAGCTTGTACACTTGTGTGCTTCTTTGACACCAAGCAGCAATTATTAAACGCTTTTCTAGTCTAGACTTCAAAACCATCAAAATATAAGATAAAAGTTCTAAGAAACTTTGCCAAATTGACAAACTTTTTGACTCGTACCTTTACTTTGTTTTCCAAGTGAATTTGTTTGTCATGGCAAATTTGCACAGTAATTTTGCAGTATACAATACTTTTACCACACTTTACTATGGATTTTACTATGTTACCCTAATTGCATGTGGTTTTACATAAAACACATGCTTCGTATACATTCCGAGCACTTAAATAAGGTATTTTCAAAGTATTTTTTATTATCCTAATTGTTTCTAGTATTTGTGATTACCAATCCTTATCCTATTTCTTCAAAGTGGTTCCTTTTCAAAGCCATTAGTGATTGAAGCTGAAATCACATTCATGGTTTATTCAGTTCTTTAGATGTATGTGGTCCATACAGGAACAGGTACATCATATAAAACCATGCAGAGGAAAATAGGCCAGGAGTTTCAGGCTGCTTATGTGAAGTTCAGGTAAACCACTGACTAATTGTATCTCCATGGGGATTTCAGACACCGCATGCTAGTAAGCTGAGCGCTACAAATGTAAAATCATTCATCCATTGAAGTCATGCTGAACACTTACTGAAGCATGACTTGGTTCAATATACACGAAGCCAACTTATTACACCTGAGTGGAACTTTGTGGAACACATGTACCTGGCATTTGGGTTCACAGCTTATACGTTTTCCAGCACTGATTGTAGCAAATGCTGGATCACACTTTAATGTGTCACTAGCAGAGGCAACAACAGGGACCACAGATTAAAAAGCAACCAAGAGCCTCTTGATATAAAAAGAGACGCCTCCTTCAGAACCAGGCCCCTGCAGGTATAACTTCAATGAAAGCAGGTTTCTTTTTCAAACACTAGTAATATATCAAGGTTGATAGCTATTACCTCAACCCAGAACCTCCTTTTCATTTCTGTAAAGAATGTAATTTCAAAGATCAAAGTACGATATTGCTGAAATATTCAAATATATTTCTCTTTATAACTCTTTTGGTTACCAATGAAAGTGAAATTTGTCATTTTTGAATGATTTATAAATTGATCTAGAGCACTTGTTACAAACATCTCACAAAAAAAAAAAATATATATATATATATACTGTATAAATATCATACCATTGGTTTCCTATGTAGAAAAAATACTGAAGCACTATCTTTGCTCCAAAACCTGGTCAGAATCTTCAAAGACTCCAAGTTATTGTATTTACAATATCTACTGTCAACTCAAGCCTCTAAACATTGTCAGGAAATAGAAAGGCAGATTTAACGCCTGTAATTGGTTCTGGCAGGTCCTGCTAAAGGACAGCAGGACCCTGGATATTCAGTACACCCAGCAGAGGGTCTTTACTGAAGTGGATAAGGGAATTATCTTTACTCTGGTGATCTTTACTGAAAATTCAATTCATCCAATCCATTTCAATATAAAATGTGTGGCCTTAATGGTCTGTTAAGAAATCTGTTTTAGTAGCAGTGTCTGTTGTTGAATCATTTCTGTGTCAGTGATACGAAAACCTTGAATGACTGATTGGAAATCGTGTTCTCTACTTCTCAGTAACTATTGTCTATTATAGTAGGGAAAAGACATGCTTCAGGACCAGCGAGGTGAGACAATAAAGAGAAAGTCATTAGACTGTGACTTCCTTCTCACATTCGCTCAGTCCTGTAAGAAGTTTACAACAGGTACTGTTACATAACGATACAGTGATATAGTGACATCTTCTCAAACCCATTTTCACCTCTTTGGAAGGTCTATGTAGTCTCAGGAGCTTGTGTTTAAAGTATGAATCCATCCACCTGCCTGACACATAGTTCATGGTGAACATGATAACCGATTTAATAAATCTTCTCTTAATCACACTCTTATCCCTTGCATTTACACCAAGTATAATCTGATAAACGTTTTTCTTTCTAAATCCAATTTCCCATTGGTGAACCCATAGACTAATGTAATGTAGTCTGGTCTGAGAACCCTCCGTGTGTGTGCGTGTGTGTGCGTTCACGGGTTTAAACATATCGGTCCAAAAATAATATATTTTCTACCGTTTAACAATGAATGGACAAGCTAACCTTAAGTGGTGATGAGTAAAGCAACTCTAGAGAAATTCTACAGGCACACTAAAAGGGAAGCCAGTGTCCATTACATTATTAGGAGAAAGAAATCTTGTTTAAACTTTTTGCACACTTTCCTACATGCTGATTTCTATATGAAATGAAACATGAATTCTCCTTGATTTTGCTTTGGACTTTGTAAAGTGCCCTGGGATGCTTGTGCTGCACATGAAGGGCACTATATAAATGTACATGGTACGGTATTGTGTGGTATTGGTATCATATGGTATAAGTGTGGCAGATTGTTACAAGCTGTAAATAATATATTCAAATCCAGATATGAAAGGATAAAAGCTGTCATGAAGATTCCTTCGTACACTTTTATTAAATATAGATCTTTACACTGTCAGCATGAGAGGGATAGCTGTATATAATCACAGTGGCTATGTGAATTAATAAAGTCCTCTCTTGGCTCCTCACATTTTAATCGATGCTGGAAAGCTGGAGAGATGTTTTGACAGTAACAGTCAACACCTCTTTCTTTTTTATGCCACACGTACATTAAAAAAGCGCTGACTTCTTCAACTAATTGAAATGTTTTGCTCTGTTTACATTACAGCGGGGAAGGTTTGATTTTTTAAATGGCTGACTAACAAATTACTATTTGATTGTTATACAGAAAGCTAATAAAAGTGTTAAGTTGGTCCCTGTTTGGACATATACTGTAATCGGCAGGATGGAGCTGTCACCAAACTCTGTACCCATGTGCTCAAGCAGCACTAATGATGTTATTCGCAGAAGATGTTATTCGCAGAAGAATATGTGACTCCAACCCAGCTGACGAAAGATTAAACAGCACGGAAAGAAAGAGGTTTTGATATTGCTGTTAAAAGTTTGAATGCATATTTGATTCATTGTGCCATGACTTGTTAATAAATCTAATCTAATATTCCTCATAAATAAACCAGATCAGCATCTCAATAGGAATACAAAAATGCTGCTTATTCTTAAATATTAACAATACCATTCAGCATAGACAGGGAGGTGAAGTACTGTAAGCATATTCTATTATAAAGCTATTTTAATTTTGCCTTGTTTCAAAGCAACAAAGACACTGTACTTTACAGTACTGAATACTGCATTCAGCAAGCTAAATGCAACAATACTAATACATAATCTAAATAAAACAAGCTGTAAGCCAGCCAACTGTTTAAGAAATGCTTAAGAAATACTAGAGGTGCTGAAAAACAAATGTGCACGTTTGTGTGCAAGAAATAGATTTCTAGCAAAAGTATCTGAACTTATTTGGTAAATCCCAAGCCTGCTATACAATTCCTTTTGAAATCCTTTTCTTTAGTAGTCTTGTTCAAATAGCCTAGGGGCATAGCCTTTAGAGATCACAACGTTATTAATACAGACATGTCACACCACATGCTGCATTTCAAAACAGGGGTGCCAAAGTGTCAAGGTGTCAAATTCCTGAAACATACATTATGCTTTAATATTGCTCAGCACTGTACAAAACTAGCAGTAATAAAAATAATGTTAAAAAGCGCGCACATTTGCAAGACTTCTTAATATTTGAAGATAAGCTACCAAGCACAACACCAAACAGATTCCCTAATGTGTCATGAAGCTGTCAAACAGATCGCATCTGAAAACTTGAAGCCTCTGTACAAGCGTACATGTTTGCAAGTATCTGAAAGTACCCTCGTTTTAGATGTAAAAAGAGTTTCTGTAAACAGTCCTGATGAACAAGCTCTCCACTTTAATTAGAAGATCATACCCATGGTGTACAAAATGAAATGTAGGCTGCTTTTAGCAACTCATCAGACTTTTAAATGCCTAATTATTTTGAAGCAATGGGATTCTTATGGTAAATTTGCTAAAATGCTAATTAGGCATGATATATGTGAGTCATTGTTTAAGATTCACTCCGGGATTTGCATAGCATAGGGCACCATGTGACCAAAAGTTTTAACTGTGGTTCTGCTAAATGGTATTTTTAACTTTGCAGAGTGTCATCACTTTGCCTGTAAAAGCAATGTTGTAAATGCTTTTAAAGAGAAAGTTCACTAGAAATTGTCTGCGCATCTAACAGTGACAAACATGACTGTGACAGCAAATACCTAGGGCCAAGAATAGTTGTATGCATTTGTTAGGGCTGAGCAGAAAGGAAATGGGGTGTTAAAGGTTCCATTATGTAGGTTTGGAAATAGGTGAGGCTTTTTCTTTCTTTCTTTCTTTCTTTCTTTCTATTCTTGCTGCTTGTTCACTTGCTTATCAGATCATTGCTTTATTTGACCAGAGAGGCTGATTCCTTTAAAAGTCATGCAGGAGCACATCTCACTAGCCCCTGGAGTCTGTCAAACAGCATCATTTTAAACCTTTGGCCAAACTCTTCAACCTCCTCTTACCAGACTAAGCCTTGCCACATCAAAGTACAAACATACACTGTGTGGAAATTCACAGTCAATCTATTTGCCATCTGCACGACAGCCAATGATTTAGGTTTGGCTAGTCCCAGCTTGTTAGTGCTAAATGCTTTTCAGCATATTTTGCAGCGGGCAGGTGCCAGTCATCTCCCATCACTGTTAAAACATGACATAATAATTTGACACACATGCTCACAGTGCGACAAGAGAGTGGAAGCCAGCCAGAAAGGCAATGTTACCTGATGCGTCGTGCCACCTCTTCCGGCTTCTTAAACAGGCATTCACTTTACATCTGCTGCAGGCTCTTAGTGTCAAAGTGCATCTGCTATTTCACAGAGTCACACAACTCAGGTATGACATCTGAAACTAGCCAGATACGTAGCAGTTTACACTTCAAATGTTTTTGCTATTGAGCCCTGAGAGTGCAAACTGTCCATCAAGAAACCCGGGTCCTCGAAGCCTTCACCTGCCTGTCACAATTAACTGAACTGCGTTGAATTGAAATGCTCTACATACTTTTAAACTCTTCAGTGATCCTATTGTTTTTTTATAGTACTGGTAGTTGGCATGTTTTAATGCAAGTTAAATGCTCCATAAGCGTACAAATGCAGCGTGGTGAACTTTCATAAGGACATATTCAAGATGATCCTCCCGTGGTGGGTGAGGGTGAGGGGGTTTCGGTTTTACGATCGTTCCTGATGTACCGCAATTGAAGACACTTCACATTGGAGTGAGTCTCGATTGCTTTGCGTTTTGAAGCTGAATTTCAAGCCTGGGTCCCAGAGGATAAAGAGTCAGTCCAATAACACAACGCAGAACCGCTGAACCACACATTCCCCTGCCACAGTTATCTTAGCAAATGCCTGGCTGTCAAAGGTCAGCTTCTGATAGGGAGGGGGCTTTATCTCAAGATCGGACTGCCTCCCTGCTGTACACAGCTCTGATCCTCCAGAGTCGATCATGGACATTAATAACAGGGATCAATACAGCATACATTAGTATTTAATAATGCAGTATTATCAGTCCCCAGAAATCTTATATGAACAAAACGTATAGAAGTTTAAACAAGGTGATTAAACCAAAGCAATAACCAAAGCTTTAAAATCCAATTCTGATCTATTATTAACATTATCAGTATAAGCGACACTGGATTTAAAAGCCTTACTTGTCACTTCTTTAAGTTGACTCAGGTGACAATGTCAGGCATTAGCTCAAATGTGGCTGTTATTTTTGTTCTGTGTTCTCTAATGCAATTGCAGTGCTGTGCCATAGATCAAGCCCATACTCAACACAGTCACAGTCGATATGTGCACACATTTTCTACAATAGATCTGTCAGATATGTTGCAGAAATGTTGCAGTTTGATCAGAGAATAAACACATCAAGGACATGTATTGCAGTCATTCCAGGGATGACCTGCCCCTGTGTTAAAGAGGTTCTGGGAGTGGAGACTTTTGAAATAAATGTATTTAGCCAGGCCACAGGTCTCTGTTTTGGAAATTGGCCAGGACTCTTCTTCAGAACAGTGCCAGGGTTATCTTTAATGTGCACAAAGGAGATCGCACCAGGGTTTACAATCTCATTCAAACAGCCATTTACAATGTCTGCTTAGGAGAACACTTGGGTCAAGCATTCTTTTTATGTGAAGTCAAAGGATATCAGTTTATATAATTTTCTTTCTTTCTTAAACACTTTAAATACACTTTAAATAACTCCAGAACAGAATCCAAATATAATAAGATATAAGCTATACATATTATTTTATATACACTATATTATTATTATTATTATTATTATTATTATTATTATTATTATTATTGGATTCTCTTGTGGTAAAATCTGTGGATATTTTTGATAAGTGTACATCAGCAATACTTTTCATCACTCTGGGAAAAGTGTTTTCCATATTCACTGAAGTGCTTGAAAGGGTTATTAAAACACTTTGGTACAATGTCTATATTTTTAAGTTGAAATAAGTGATATCAGTGCCTTCAGCATTCGTGTGAACAACACCAATGAGACCAGAGCTGCATGATGCTGGTCTTTGATCTCAGGGCTTACCTTTGATCTGTCATTGCAAGTTAAGAATTTATTTTCTGACTGGATTTCAGGCTGAAAGCAACCCTAACTGCATTATAAAGAAATACCAATTAAAACAGGCGTTGACCTGCAAAATAAGAGAAGGAACTGCATTAAAAAAAAATACATTTCAACATTTTAACAATGAAACAACATTTTCTTATTCATATATTTCAAGGATTATTTTAAAACCAGTTTTAAAGTTTAAATTAAAATGAAATGATTCAGTTGCTATAACGATGTCAGCGCCATAATTAAAATGTATTTTGATTTAAGGCATAGTGGATGAAAGTCCCTGAACTTTACTTCAGAGAGCATGTCAATTATTGGTGGATATAATTATGGAGTGCATTGCATTTAAACATCGTGTGAACTGCTATTTAGATGCACTCGCTAACAACACTAACTGGAATTAAAGATCCTTAAAATTACACTGTAATTCCGTCCTGTCCCAATTCACTTTACTGCAGTGTTGATTTCACTAAGCTATTCCTGAAAGAAATGAGGGCCCAGTGTGCTACTGAGTGCTGACTGACGCTGGTTTGCATCAAAAGAACTGAGATTGGACCTCAAATACAGAAAGTAGGCAGGTTCCGATCATGCATGGCAGTGTGGTTAACAGCTGTGGTCTTGAAAAGGAAGCATAGCAAACTGGGGAGATTACTTTTCCATTCCAGCCACATGATTGCCCTTCGATCACTATTTCTCCCAACGTCTGAAAAACGAAGCACTGATAGGTAAGAAAATAAAGAACAACAGTATATATATACATACAGTACTGTGCAAAAGTTTTAGGCAGGTGTGAAAAAATGCTGTAAAGTAAGAATGCTTTCAAAAATAGACATGTTAATAGATTATATTTATCAATTAACTAAATGCAAAGTGAGTGAACAGAAGAAAAATCTAAATCAAATCCATATTTGGTGTGACAACCCTTTGCCTTCAAAACAGCATCAATTCTTCTAGGTACACTTGCACAAAGTCAGGGATTTTGTAGGCATATAGTCAGGTGTATGATTAAACAATTATACCAAACAGGTGCTAATGATCATCAATTCAATATGTAGGTTGAAACACAATCATTAACTGAAACAGAAACAGCTGTGTAGGAGGAATAAAACTGAGTGAGTAACAGCCAAACTCAGCTAACAAGGTGAGGTTGCTGAAGACAGTTTACTGTCAAAAGTCATACACCATGGCAAGACTGAGCACAGCAACAAGACACAAGGTACTTATACTGCATCAGCAAGGTCTCTCCCAGGCAGAAATTTCAAGGCAGACAGGGGTTTCCAGATGTGCTGTCCAAGCTCTTTTGAAGAAGCACAAAGAAACGGGCAACGTTGAGGACCGTGAGCGCAGTGGTCGACCAAGGAAACTTACTGCAGCAGATGAAAGACACATCATGCTTACTTCCCGTCGCAATCGGAAGATGTCCAGCAGTGCCATCAGCTCAGAACTGCAGAAAACAGTGGGACCCTGGTACACCCATCTACTGTCCGGAGAAGTCTGGTCAGAAGTGGCCTTCATGGAAGACTTGCGGCCAAAAGCCATACCTCTGGCGTGGAAACAAGGCCAAGTGACTCAACTATGCATGAAAACACAGGAACTGGGGTGCAGAAAAATGGCAGCAGGTGCTCTGGACTGATGAGTCAAAATTTGAAATATTTGGCTGTAGCAGAAGGCAGTTTGTTCGCCGAGGGCTGGAGAGCATACACGAATGAGTGTCTGCAGGCAACAGTGAAGCATGGTGGAGGTTCCTTGCAAGTTTGGGGCTGCATTTCTGCAAATGGAGTTGGGGATTTGGTCAGAATTAATGGTCTCCTCAATGCTGAGAAGTACAGGGAGATACTTATCCATCATGCAATACCATCAGGGAGGCATCTGATTGGCCCCAAATTTATTCTGCAGCATGACAACGACCCCAAACATACAGCGAAAGTCATTAAGAACTATCTTCAGCGTAAAGAAGAACAAGGAGTCCTGGAAGTGATGGTATGGCCCCCACAGAGCCCTGATCTCAACATCATCGAGTTTGTCTGGGATTACATGAAGATGGAGAAGCAACTGAGGCTGCCTAAATCCACAGAAGAACTGTGGTTAGTTCTCCAAGATGTTTGGGCCAACCTACCTGCCGAGTTCCTTCAAAAACTGTGTGCGAGTGTACCTAGAAGAATTGATGCTTGATGCTGTTTTGAAGGCAAAGGGTGGTCACACGAAATATGGATTTGATTTAGATTTTTCTTCTGTTCACTCACTTTGCATTTTGTTAATTGATAAATATAATCTATTAACATGTCTATTTTGAAAGCATTCTTACTTTACAGCATTTTTCACACCTGCCTAAAACTTTTGCACAGTACTGTATATATATATATATATATATATATATATATATATATATATATATATATATATATATATATATATATTTTTTTTGCATACACTTATATTCTAAATCGTAAACTGGTTAACTATTGACTGTGATGATTTTTGTCCAAAATTCGAACAGATAATTTCTGTGAGCGATGCCTGTAAAGTGGAAGATGCTTGAGAACCTCTTGGAACAAGCTGCGCTCTCACAAGGGTTTTGGGAAACTTCGCTACAGTATTAATCAGAAGTGGTTGCACAGTTCTTGAAAGATTCATCTCACAGGCACACTTACTGCAGTTATCGGAAATCAGCCCCTGGTTTTTCAGTGGAAAAAACTGTCTTTCACCTCTGGGACCAGGAACCAACCCAACCAGGAGACTAAATTGAATTGAGCTCTAGTAGTCTCAGTCTGGCACTGAGTAGTTATCACAGAAATACACCGTCAAAACCACTGGGACTGAAACACAATTGGTCTAGCCTCTTCATAGCTTTGCATGGGATGTTTATGAGTTTGTCTGTATCAGTCTATTCATCTTGTTCTGTCATTTGCTAGTTGTTTGCGGTGCACGAAAAAGCAGAAAAGGCTAGACAATACATTACAGGAAGTATCCACTTGGAATACACAGTAATTTTTTTTTTATAATCTTCATTCTATATTTATAGTTCATTAACCATCTGTCCCCACCAGGAGTTTCCTATTTTATTATTTCCCTACAAGGTAAAATTTAGAAGAAAAAAAAAACAGTGGCCAAGGGCCTCCCGAGCCTTCACTGCCACTCCTATTCAGTAGCTAAGCTGTTCTGTTGCTAGTAATCTTTCCTCCCTTCACCCCTTGAGGGCAATCCTTACCCATACAAGCATGCAGAGGTGTCCCCCAGCCATACATTCCAGAGATCAGTACATTTGCCACATCCCCTGGCTTGACAACCGGAGCTGTAATTCTAGTCATGACCTCCTGATGCGCGGGGTCAGCTCAATACCGTGCTAATGCGTGAAGCTACTGTGTCAGCCTGGAGATTGTTGGGTTTTTTTTTTTGTTTGTTTGTTTTTTAGAAGCCAAAAGTGCACCCAATTACAGAGCAAGTCCTTCTGCATGAACTTCAGGAGTGCTCTTGCGTGATTTTTTAAATGATTTTGCTGTATTTATTTCTTTTTACAGACACGACGCTGGAGTTGGTAAAGATGTCCTCAAAGAACAGTGCCCTGTAGAACAGGAAATAATGCATTTTGTATTATTTTTGAATCCTAGGGAAGGGAGGAAAACACCTATTATCCAGCTGTCTCGGATTTCTTCGGTTTTAATAAATGCCAAGAGCGGATTGTCTCAGAATGTATGAATCATCCTGTCTGGAAACTTGGAGGGTTTCTTTTTGCACTTGGCATCATATCACCTGGACTTTCTATAAAGGATGCCTTCTCCCATTCTCCTCCAAACCTGCTCGCTGACAGATGGTCCCCCCCCAGATGCATGGACCTTGTAAAGAAACACATGTACCTTGGACAGTAGTGCAGAATATGAAAAGTTCATGTTTCTGCTGCTGCTGCTGTTCTCTGGCCTGTTCTATTGATTTTTCCCTCAGCAATCGGACACCGCAGTGAAGCAGGCACCGGTGAGGCCTGCCCCGTGGGCTTTCAGAAAGATCTGGAATCTGAAACGGGTACGACCACAGCCAAACAGCCTGCAGCTCCCCAGCCAGCTCATAAATCTCAACTTGTATATTTAACCATAAACAGTATCATACTTAATGCTCACGAGAGCTGGAATCATGAATATTCCTTCAAACTCTCTTTTCGGAATATAAAATTCACTCTCACTGCTCCCCCATTCCCTCATTCTCTAATAGTTTTCCCTCAAGCACTGTATCTGAGCTCACGTTTACCGACACAACTTCTCTTTAGCTGGTAACATCAGAAAATCTACACTGTTCACGTAAATTATTTGACGGCGCCTTGTGGAAAAAAAAGTGTCATTGCCCTGCAAAAATGTTATCTTGATTAAAACATTTTGTTTTAAATAACAATAGATTGCATTAAGAGGTGGAACATTTATTTGCTCAAGAGGAATTACCTGAAAAAATATTTCTATAGTGACTGTATTTATTTATTTATTTATTTTTACTGCACAATTCACCCAATATTTAATAGATAAACTGGACAAATTACTTAATTATGTTCTGTATATTCTAACCAATGCACAAGTGCCATTACTGAACATGAGTCAATTTAAAAACAGCCTACATTACACTAAACAATAATGCCAAAACATATATATATATATATATATATATATATATATATATATATATATATATATATAAGAACAAGCAATTCACCCATTATAATTAGATTATAATTACTAGTAAAAGCAGTCTGGTATTGTCTAACAAAATTGTGAAAAACAAAATTTACATTTATTAATAATCTGGTACAAAAACTATTAAAAAGGTATTTAAAACAAAACAAAACAGTGGAGTGCAGTTCTGGGCTCCAATCTTATTGACATGCTGCCCACAGGTGGTAGATTCATATATCTGACTAGACTTACATAAGTAGAGAACCAGCTTGAAGTTCTCTCCCAAGTCGTTATGATGTGTAGTCTGCGCTTCAGTTCCCTGAGCCACATCATTGTATTGACATTTTCATGGACGGAATATACTGGACGCCGAAGCAGTTCATGTACCGATTGGCCGTTTAATTTAGATATGTATTTATTTACCGGTATTTCAGTTTTAAAGCAATCTGGGAGAAACTTCGTGAGTTTTAGACTTGTTTCCACGAGTACAATGTCTAGATGAAAGAAAAGCAGCTCGTTAAGAGACTGTGTAATAGGATTCTAGGGATAGTGACAATGACAAGACACACTACAAGACTAGTAGGATGTGTGGGGCATGAAGCAATACCATGACATGAACCAGGACCAAGTATCTTCTGGTGTGTTAATGCTTTCTAGATAGAGCTCAGTGGGCACATAAGTGACACACGCTTTCTGGTATCAACAGTATTCTTTGCACCTCATCATCCTGTTGCAGTACATGGACCTGCAACAAGGCTGTTAATGGGATTGTTTTGGGGGGGGGGGGTCACTTTTTACTTTCACGCTGTCTTCCTTCGCCTGCTACAGGGCTGTGCATGCAGGAAGCACTGTGTGTGGCAAGCCTGTGCACTCAAGCCACTCAACACTCAGCACAATGTGTGACACATGTCTGCTGCAACCCCAAACCAAGATTCCCATTAAGTTTCCAAGCCAATCGGACATAGTAGAAAACCCAGGGGAGAGATAAAGAAAAGACAGCTGGGAGTCATGTGTTGGGAACAAAACTGCAGCAGACTTTTCATACCGGATATCCCCTTTGCTCTAAAGCAGCTAAACAAAAGGACTAAAGATTCATGTATCTTAGTGTCTGCTACATGGCCGACTCATGCAACAAACAATAATGAAGAACCGGTTTTTCATCCACAATTTCAAAACACTCGATCATTAATCCTGGGGTAAAACACTATAAAACTCAAGCAGACATTTGTTTAATTTTGATCTGCAAAACAAAAGTATTGTGCAGATAACCACAAACTGTATGTTACAAAACAGCGTTTTTCACATGCCATGCAGGCAAGCCTTTGCAGGTAATGGGAGATTTCTTAATCAGGGCTGATGTCATGAATGTTGATGGCTAAGAATAAACAAGAGCAGTAAGATTACTAAGATTATATGTTTGTTTGTTAAAGATTGCAAGCTTTTTGCTTTCAAAATCCTCTAGAAAAACATCCCACACTAAACTTAAGCAGGCTCGAGTAGAATTGCTCAAACATCGGAACAACAGTTAAGCTAAGACCATTTTGCAAAGCTTTCTTTTTTTTCAGTACACTTAACTTTCTTCAGCATGCCACCTTATCTCAAAAAGTAAGCGTGTGTTGTGCATGTGTTCATTGTCATCTGACTTTCAGGCTGGTTGCTGATCTCCTCTGATGTACTGCACATGACATGCCAATGAAACCCCTTCTAATCAGAGCGATGAGGATGGAGGACGTGGCCCTGCAAGAGGGCTAAATGAAGGAACATACAGCAGCTGCGTGCGCACCAGTCAGGTGGAATGAGCGGATTGGAATCGATGTGTAAACGGAACAGAAAGACGGCAAAGCCGGAGATATTTGCATACCTCCGCTCCAAAAGTCCCAGTTCCTGTTCAAGTCAACCTCAAGGAGTTTATTCAGAAGGCAAGCCACACCTGCGTAAGCCATACGTACAGCATTTGTGGGAATTGTAATAAGCAGCTTTCATCTTTTTTTCCTTTTTTTTCCTTGCTTGTTTAGGGCATTTGCAATCATTCGTTTGCTCCAATGTTGAGTTCTTATCATTGCTCTTTATACATGCCTTTACCTTGCTGTTAGCTTTCTTTAAGCCTGTCTGGAGAACCCAAAGTGGTGGGACTGAACATGCCTTCCTCATTCCATTCAAGTCATGTGACAATGACAGAGAGAGTGGGTGGGGCTGGCAGAGCTGAAAGGTTGCATTGTCACATGATTTGAATAAAATGAGGCTGTTCACTTTAGATTTTCCAGGAAGTTCAAAAACAGGTAAGGCTGATTTAGAGAAACATGATAACTGTTCAGTATTGGAGCAACAGATCCCAGGACCACTCAAAGTGATTGCAAACACAGCAGAACAGTAGAATGACATTTGAATCTGCTTACTGTTGAATGGTAGTCATCTGGTATCCCAGTCTTGCCACTACAGTCACTGTGAACTTAACAGTACTGTCCCTGATACTAACTTCAGTGGGAGGTTGGGCATGTCATATAAAGTCTCCTCACTGTGGATCTGGGAAAGCAAAATAAAAATGTGAACAAATGGAAAAACAAAAGGGCTCTTTCTTTTTCCCCCCAATGGTGTTTTTTGCCATAATTGTAACAGAGCTTATAAGGTAAAGAGTTTCTTGAATATGTAAAAACTATTTTTAAAACAGCAGGAGGCCCTGCATCAGTAACTATTTGGGGTTTTCATTAAACATCTTTTCAAAATAAAGATTATTGCCCCTCAGGGACAATACTGTCGTTTATTTCAACGTGTGTTTTTTAGAAAGATTAAAAACTCACATTGGTACAGTACATTGCTCCAAGAGCTGAGAAGATTGCTGACATTAATGACTTTGGAGTTCGCACTGATGTGCTTACCAGACTAGGATACAGTTGTGTTTCTTTCTTTTTTTTTTAATTTATTCTACATGAGCACACTTGTGTTGTTTTGCCTACACAGGGCGCATTGAGGAAGAAATAAAGAAAGCAATAACATCATACTGAGACTCGGAGAACACTGCTATGAAGGAAGACAGAAGTGCCTAAAGGAAAGAAATCACAGTAAGGGGAGTTGAGACAAAGACTGTGTACAGAAATTGCAGTGTGTCCACAGCAGAAGAATCAATACTGTCACTGAAGAATGGCAAGGGGACAGGACCTAACAGCACCCCTGAAGAGTTTGTTTTAAATACGCGGGCTGACAACTAACTCACAGCCATAGCAAAGCTTTTTAATTATGAGCTAGAAAATGAAAGCACCCCAGAGGAATGTAGGGTGCTTTAGAAATCCACATTTTCAAGAAAATTAGAAAAGATCTATGAGATAACTGCACACATTCTCCCAGTTAGCATTGGAAAGCCATTTCATTTAAAGAGTGTTATAATATATATATATATATATATATATATATATATATATATATATATATATATATATATATATATTTGACGGAATATACATGCATGTCACTTATCAAAGTTCACTATGGTACTGACTGGTATGCATGTGCTTTACCGTGGATAACCATGATTTTACCATGCTTAACCATACATATCTGTGATTGACAAGACTGTGCAGAACTGTAGGGTCCAGGGATGGAAATAAGACCTATTGCACAGCAATTTGACCTATTCCAGATTTTAATATAAGCTTGATTAGCCACAGTGTATAGGTAACAAGCTCCTGATGTGGCTTATTAAACTCATAGTAAAACCAGGAATGGATCAAACTGCTATGCAACAAGCCATTCCTGGCATCTTTATAATATATTGGTTGGGGTGTTTTGAGAATGCCAAAAAGGACAGTCCCAGTGGATCTATTGTAAATCTTTTGAATAGGGAAGGCTTGTATACTAGTACATTTGATAGGTGCATCCACAGTACATTCCAGCTTTGTTTTCTTTCCACTTCATGTCAGATTATAATCAACGGAAGTAAAAATATGATTTTTTGGTCTTTTTTCTTTATTGTCTGCTGCTGTTCCTCCACCATTCGGAGCTCTTATCTCTGCCAGGTGAGCAGTCCAGCCACCATGCTGCCAACAATGCTTCACACTCCAGTGATTCTCCAAATTAATCGATTCAATTACTGTACATGCTGAGGCGTGTCAAAAAATCTGAAAGAAAACGTAAATCTGTCCCACTTCCATGCTTGATAACACAAGTTTCCCATAGTAAAAGCATAAGTGTAGTAAAGCATGGTGAAAGCATGGTAAAGCTTAGGTAAGCTTTGTAATGCAAAGAGAGGTATGGTCAAGCAAATTTAAAACATGGCATATTTGTAATCATGTTTACCTGCTTTATATTTTGTAAAAAGGAAATTCTGCCACATCTCTCTCATCCATGGAAAGCCTCATAGCAGCCTGTAATATTGCTTTCATGCTTTCTTAGAAGAAAAATAATTCGTAAACAAACATGTATTTAAAAAGAGGGTATTTTAGATGTGGATAGATGTAGTTTAATTGTGAGCATTTTACTGGGTCTAATCTGATGAAGAAACAAGCAGACCTGAGTAGCCCAAACGTTCGACATATTAACGAAACAATACAGCTACACTGAATTTTATTAATGGATTATATTTTCATTAGCTGCATCACCTGATTTGGTTTTAGCATAAATCCGTGATTATATGCATCTAACCAAAGCATAAGTATTTTTTAGTCAACAAAATGTGTTTTATAAACTAGCTAAGCTTAACTTTCGCATTAAAGTGAAGACACTTGCAGAAAACGTATTTTACAATATATTGTTACATGTCAAGTCTACTATTGTCCACGTACCTTTTGACTGCTGAACAAATATTTAATTGATAACTGTAACAACGACGCGAACCTTCTCTCCTGTGTAGGTGGGCGAGTCGTGTGTGTACTCAGACCCAATGAGAACCTGTCAAAATATATGGTTGTTAAGAAATTATAAAAAATAAATAAATAAACGTCTACTGGCGCCAGAATTTAATGTTGGCGGCGCAATCGCCATAGAACCAAATTTGCACCCCTGTTGTTATTGTATTATTGTTTTGTTTTTGTTGTTGTGTTTTGTTTGTTTGTTTATTTGTTTGTTTGTTTTTAACCGCAACTGCAACAAAAAAAAACTTCCCTTTGGAGGTTTCTGTTCTTAAAGCATTGTTTTCTCATAGTACTACAAAACCCCATTCAAACCTGTCATCTAACACGACAAGTCTGAACTAAACACCACGGCCGTGGGAAGCACAGAGGGGTGGTATGTTTGTCACTTGCAAAACCAATCAACTACAAATGACTTCACAGGTGAAATTCGCCTGCAGGTGGAATGTTCACGATGGATTTGATGAGTGGCGACAATTAGAGGTGACAGGAACGATGTTACACCTTTACAATCGTGGGTTCCTACAACGCTGTGCTAAATAAGCATCTCATCTTTCAAATCAACGCTTCTTTTTGCGACAGGATTGATCATACAGACTTCATGTGGAGAAAACCAAGTAATGTTCTAAGCAAAAATATACAACGTTTTTTTTTCTTCTTTTGAAAACAAACAAAAAAGTTTTTCAATCAGCGACCTATGGCAGATCAACGAAAACCATGACCTCGGTATGTAAAGGTTTAAATATTGGTATCGTTTAATGATTAAGTAAATTGTAGATTGAATTATAAAAAAGCAAACATTTAAACCACATTTTTCTTCTTTTTGTATAAATCCCAAAATAGAATCAAATGCATAGTTCTAAGTGGGGGAATTTGGAATAGCTTGACAAAAAAAATGTGTTAATACAAACTCGGAGGTAAGGCATTTGTCATTGATTGTATTACAAAACACGCGTGCCTCCCACCCACTGCAGCTGGGAGGCCTTTAGAGATATCTCGGAGATGTCCCGGTGTTTTAAACTTGCATTCCAAGCGACTGTACTTAAAGCAGCGTCATTTACCATCAACATTTTTTGGGGGTGACTTTTCCAGTCAAATATTCTCAAGGTTATCTTAAGTTTTTTATTTTGTATTTTATTTGGATGTGTTGTACATTTTAAAATAATAAATCACTGCAAAAAAATGTGAGCAAAGGCAAATAGCCCAACCAAAGAGAGTACATAATTGACTGTACTGTAGCTTTGTATGAACCTATAATAGGCGGTTTCTGTCCGTCGTTATGAACAGTCACAATGTTGAAGACAACCACTACGGTATGACAAATCAGCTGGGGCAGTGGGTTCATGTTCAGTTAGTGACCGATGTGTGAATATTGGTTGAATAAGTAGATTATTCTTTTTAAAAGATTGTAGAACACTGTAGGTCTGGTTCATCAAGTTCTGTTAACCAGTGTTACAAAACTAATGACACACAGCTCAGGGCGCTTTTAATCAAGTTTCTTTGTGCTTAAAAACGGGTTTATTATTTAAAGGTGCAAACTGCATTTTAGCCCTAATAAACACGTCCCTCTGTGTCATTAAACAAGCACAGTGTTTTGCTGATCAATGGATCATTAAAGGCCATTCTGTTCCAGGTCACATTTTAAAAATAACTAAACATTAGTTGAAAAAATCAATGGGTGTAACTCCACTTCAACCAGCACCTATTGAAAAACATATTATAGTTTGATCATGCCTTGTATTGCAGATATGACATGTGTAGATTGTAGAACAGTGCAGCTTGGGCTAAGGTCATTCCTGTAATTGGAGAAAGGGCTTTTTGTTATAATTAAAATATTTAAAAGTCAAACTGTGATGAAACCCACTGTATTAATCAGCATTATGTCATAGACTTGCATTAAATATGTTTAAAATGACCAAGGCCTGCTCCCCCCCCATGACTGGAACCAAATGTTCCAGGGTGAAAACGATGATGCATGAAGTGTCAGGCAGTGCTGGTAAAGAGGAGATGAATGAAAGGCAAACAGTTTACTCCTTGGAATTAGCAACCACTTAACCCTTTGTTTATGCATTGGAGCTGAAAGTATGTTTCAATGCTGGAAGAATCCGATTATTTTTGTTAATATTGTTTCTGTGTTAATGAGCAGTCAATCAGATTTAATTTATAGGTGCTATGCATGCTTATTCTGTTTCATATATATATGTGTGTGTGTATATATATATATATATATATATATATATATATATATATATATATATATATATATATACATACATTGTACTGCTGGATGTTAGAATCGTGAATAATGTTCTATACATTGGTATCTTCATACATGTGAAATTCACAGCACAGATGGAAGAGAAGTGCATATCAAGTGAAGTAAGTTATGATATTGATTTGTAAGTTCTGTATATCATTTATCATACAGTCCATTGCCCTTTCCCTTCCCGAGGGGTTCAATTGTGCTATGTACTTTTATCAAGGCGTGACTAGCTGTCTTAAAAAAAAAAAAGCAAACTGACATGATGCTGAAATGTGGGCACACTGCAATCCGGCTACTGTCATGGATTTAATAAAGTTACCATGTTGTTGTTGTTTTTCTTTTAAACCCCAACGTGCAAGTGAAACAAAGTGAGCATTTCTTTAATCGGATTCAAAATGATCAAGATGCCTTTATGTGTTTTGTATTGGGTGCCAGTGCCACCTCATTAGGGGCTGTGCTGCGTCTATCCTCCTGGTAATTGCTGTCGGAGAACCAGAGGTTTAAATTGCAGGAGACGCAGTGATTATCTTAGCATAAACAAAGGCATTAGTAGTGTTAAAGTAGTTAATGCTGGCAGGGCTTTAGTGAGCACATCTGGCCAGGGCTGTGGGTGTTGCCTGTGGTAGGCAGCTCCCTTCTCCGTACCAGTCTCTACAAGGGAGCTGTCGCCTTTTGATTTATATTTTCCTAATGTCACGGGATAGCAATGTTGAAACTGTGGCATAAACATGAAATACCGAAATAGTTTAGAGATTAAGATTCAGTGTCTAGGGAGGTAGATTTCTGGCCTTTTTCCATTGCACATACTGTAAACTCCTAGAGCATTTGCTGGACCCAGAGTTCAGCTCAGATGACATGACAAGTGGTGAAACCTTTTTTAAATATTGTTTATATGTTCTACATTTGCAATTAGTGAAACACCCAAAGCAATGGGATTTTTGGCCTTCGTACTTTTATATTGGAGCAGTAGATCAAAATGTGGGTTGAGTGAACTAAGCTTTTAGAACTCTAAAGTTCTTAACTAAACTGAGAAGTCTTCTACACTATCCCCTGTGTTTCCAATACTTTCCCAGTAATCACAGGGGAGTAGGGTACTCTAAATAAACTGTACATTGTAGACAAATCGTTTCTGCGACTTTCCAGTAGAAGGATGTTTTCCTTACTTTTCTAGTGATTTGCCAGCACAAGCCATAGTAATCGCCCTGATTAGAGGATTGGAAGCCATTCTCTGTGAAACCAGTTTGTGAAATAGACCTTCATTCCACGACACACAGACAGGGTTTCCATTCATGACTACAGTCCTGCTCACTTCCGAATCATAGGCATGCAGCAGCTGTCTGGAGGGAGTACTGAGATATTCATGTTCTATTCCAGGGACCCGCCTGCAAACAGACCCTTCTTTTATATCTCAACAAATATGAAATTCAATTTGAACACACCTTATATATGGGAATGACCTTCAATGTGCAGTGTTAGAAGAAATACAATTAGATAATGTACACGATAGAAAACTAAAGGAACACAAATGGATAAATAGACTCAATACCAGGATTCCTGTTTAAATAGAAAGGACTAGTAGATTGTTACATCATTAACTATAGTAAATAACATCACAAATACATTTAATAGATTTAAATAGAAATAAGTGAGTGAAGTTACCATGGCATCAAAGCCTGTAAGTACCTCCACTTTCTTTTGACAACAGTATGTTAAACATGCTGAAACTTTGGGAAGTTGGCTCTTTAGATATAAATATAGATAGATAGATAGCTAGATAATTAGTCCCCTGTGTCACAGTGCTGTCTAAATAATAGTTTGAGGGTGTTGTATGTTAATAACAGATCACATTAGAGGAATAGCATGTGCTTGTTTGGTTACTGATGTGGCAACAGCTTAATTAAAATAATTGCTAAAGCTGTGTGCTGCATGCAAATTGGGTTTTATCAATTAGTTCCCTTCTGCTTTTAAACGTACACATGTTTTACATACAGCACAGTACTACAGTATTCTGTTTGGGAAGCTTGGTTCTCCAAGGGCTACAGCCTAGTGGAGATGAAGCATCTCTCTAAGCTTCTAAAACATTAATGCTGCAGCTGGATTGCGATGCCACCACAGGCATATATTGATTTTTCCTTCTTCACTTCCAGAAAGAAATAAACAGAAGTGGAGTCTCTTATGGCTGAGAGATGATGAGTTTCTTTTTGATCAGGTTTCTCTTCACCCCTGCTTGTGCCCCATTCTCAGTTCATTTGTTTGGATGATATATCGAGAGTTCAGTAAATACACTGCTAGCTATGTAGCAGCCACTGAATCATAATCTACTTTGTGACTATTTGGACCAGTGCTTTAAAGCTTGGTCTTAGAGGTCCCATCAGGATCACTGTGTCTTTGATTTCTTTCTCTGGGGACACTTATAATCGGTTGTGCACATTGATTGCTCAAGGACTCCTGATTACCTGTAGATGAACACAGAGGCTGAATGTGCTTAACTTGCTCCAGACTTCCTGCAGAATGCCCTCCACCATTGGTGTGAGTTACTGTACAAGATTGACGTCTGTCTACAGCAAACAAGTGCTCAATTCAAGCACCCCCTTGTCAAACGGACTAGCGTACTCAATTCAAGCACCCCCTTGTCAAACGGACTTGTGTACTCAATTCAAGCACCCCCTTGTCAAATGGACTAGTGTACTCAATTCAAGCACCCCCTTGTCAAACGGACTAGTGTACTCAATTCAAGCACCCCCTTGTCAAACGGACTAGTGTACTCAATTCAAGCACCCCCTTGTCAAACAGACTAGTGTACTCAATTCAAGCACCCCCTTGTCAAATGGACTAGTGTACTCAATTCAAGCACCCCCTTGTCAAACAGACTAGTGTACTCAATTCAAGCACCCCCTTGTCAAACAGACTAGTGTACTCAATTCAAGCACCCCCTTGTCAAACGGACTAGTGTACTCAATTCAAGCACCCCCTTGTCAAACAGACTAGTGTACTCAATTCAAGCACCCCCTTGTCAAACGGACTAGTGTACTCAATTCAAGCACCCCTTTTCAAACAGACTAGTGTACTCAATTCAAGCACCCCCTTGTCAAACAGACTAGTGTACTCAATTCAAGCACCCCCTTGTCAAACGGACTAGTGTACTCAATTCAAGCACCCCCTTGTCAAACAGACTAGTGTACTCAATTCAAGCACCCCCTTGTCAAACAGACTAGTGTATTCAATTCAAGCACCCCCTTGTCAAATGGACTAGTGTACTCAATTCAAGCACCCCCTTGTCAAACGGACTTGTGTACTCAATTCAAGCACCCCCTTGTCAAATGGACTAGTGTACTCAATTCAAGCACCCCCTTGTCAAACGGACTAGTGTACTCAATTCAAGCACCCCCTTGTCAAACGGACTAGTGTACTCAATTCAAGCACCCCCTTGTCAAACGGACTAGTGTACTCAATTCAAGCACCCCCTTGTCAAATGGACTAGTGTACTCAATTCAAGCACCCCCCTTGTCAAACAGACTAGTGCTTTTTGTCTTCAACCCTGGTCCTCATGTACACCCAGCGGTCTTGTTTGTTTTTTTTGAACATGGTAATGAACATGACTCTAGATCACTCATTGTAGCAAATGTTTATTTTCCGGTTGTGTTGGTGTATATACACGAGGCAAAACCAGAAGGACAAACCCCACAGCTGTGTCATCAGACATTGTGAAACCGTTGCAGACTGAACATAGGTAGGCTTGCAGGATTACATACACTTTCTGTAATAACAGACAGGAACTTTCCTATCAGTTTACTCTATCACAATAGTCTTGCTCGAGGCAGCAGTTTTTTTTGTTTTTTTTAAATATTGTTGGCATACAACCTCTTCAGTTAAGTGAAAACATTTAATTATAGTAATCTTCTTCTTTCAACTGGAGATGATAAAGTCTAGACCGGGTAACAAATACATTCCTGAAATATGTTTACTGGGGAGGAGGGATTGTATTGGGCTATGGTAAAATCAATGCATTTTACTGTAATGATTATTGGCAAGCATTGCTTCCTGGCACAGCAACCTCTCCTGGCTCACGTTTACCAGTAGGGGTCACTGTAGACAAAGTGAGAGTTCCACAGGTGATTAATGACAAAGGGGAGGATTGTGCTATAAAATTATAATGAGTGTGTGTGTGTGTGTCTGTCTGTCTGTCTGTATATATATATATATATATATATATATATATATATATATATATATATATATATATATATATATATATATAATGGATGGATCAGCAAGTTTTGATTTGTATTCCCTATTTCATAATACCCACAAAAATAAACTGTTGCTGTTTTTAAAAACAGGCTAGAATCCGTGTTTTATTTCTTCCTTTTCAATCATAGGTTTAGTACAGTTTAGTTGTCATGATTATGTGTGTGCAGGTAATATAGTTCCCTTTAAATCAGGTTGGATCATGCCCAGTGATGAGATTCTAAGTACGCCACCCTATAAGACTTCATTTAAGAAGTAATCATTTTCTATACTTATATATTTTTTTTTCTGTAAACCTCAGTCTAATTGTTGCCAAGTAAAGCAATGTGCTTTTGATGGTAAATGTACCCATGGAAGATAAACAGAGCAGCAGTATTGATGGTGTGTTGTTGGGCTGGATATTAGCCACCGCCTGGTTCTTGTCAATGGGACAGAGAACTGATTGCGCGCCAGCTCAACGCTAGTCATGTCTCTGTCGGGTAGTATAAAACTGATAAGAAGAAGGCATTTATCATGTGGGAATAACTGCAGCTGCACAGTCCATCGCTCCATAGAGACCTCAATAGAAGAAACACAATACACAGTACATTCTTGCTGTTATTTAAATGAATGGACCTCAGCAGTCAATGCAAGGCATGGTGATTTCTTAATCCAATTCTGCTCAATCCATCAATGAAGCGCCTGTGATTTTCTGTACAGAGTTTGCAGAGCTTGCTTTATTTAATTATTTTTAATGCATCAGGCTACTGTTCTAGTCATCTTTTGTTACCTTCTCTTTTAAAATGCAGTGTTTACACTTTAATATATTTATCAGAAGAATAATGGCAACATTGAACTTTATCAACAGTGCAATTTTTATTTATTTGCACTTGCACCATGCAAGTTATATCTCTGTCATGTCAAAATAAGTAATATTAAATTGTATGTAATCGGCTGCATACTTCTGTGCCAGACTTGTCAGTGCTGTTCTAAAGGATACCGTTACCTAGAAACAGAGCTAACAGGGTTCAGGAGGTCTCTCGCATGTGATGCAGCATTGTAGTCTCTGTTTGAAATGTGTGTGTGTATATATATATATATAGTGTGTGTGTTTGTGACTTTCATGGCAACTTCAAGCTGGTAAAAATTTATACAAATAAATATTTCCTTTAGAGGTTTTCTTCAGAGTGCAGCGGGAAGTCCAGGAATGAGACAGATGCTGAGGAGTTGGCAGTATCCATGTGCCATACTGCAAGTGTGGGGGTCTGCTGAAGCCTATCTGCAGCAGTCAGTGTTCTTGTGATAAAATGAGAGGTTTAGGCATTTCTGAGCCAACAAACCAGGGTAAGGTATTTGTTTAATGTGTCTTTTTGTAAAGTACCCCCTTTTAATGAGAAATGGTGTGTGCAATGTATCAGATGGGTTTTTTTTTTTTTTATGTAAACCACGATTAAACATGGTATGAAAGACTCCCTGCCCCGTTCTGCAATATTTGAGCATTTTTGATTGAGCAATTGGGAAAGGGTATGATTCAATCTTTGGGTTTAAGATGAGTTTAACGCACGTTTTTGTAAAAGGAAAATGAAAAACTCATTAGGTTACCAAACTTGTGTCAAGCATGCAAAGGTTAATGTAGAGACCCAAAGGTGTGAAATGCAGTGTGTGACATTTCATTTACCCCAAAAGTGTGAAGACCTTGGTAAACCTGACCCATTTCCCCACGGCTTACAACAATGAGTTGCATATTCATACCCGGAGGGCTTACATTTTGTGAATTGCTCTTGAGCAGTAAAACACAGATGCATGGCTATTGCCTGTTCTGGTGTGGGCTGTCTCGTCCACACAAGGTGTCTAACCAGGAGAGTTCATGGGATTTTCTACTCTGCGTGTGTATTACAGCATTGGCAGTTAAATGTAACCTGGCCTGCAAATGATTTTGCTACTAAGTGGAATAACCACATTTCACATCGAAGTTTAATGAATGAAATTCTGCTGAGTACATAGGAAGTCGGAGAGCGTTATTTATATAGCTGCAGGGAATGTGGCCACTTCCTTTTGATAATTCGTCTCTTTAGACATATGGTCCTTGTCTTTAACATAATTACTTAAAGCACCAAATATTGAGTGACGGCCCCAAGTCCTGTGACCTGAGTGAGAAGCTGTACTGCTTGTGTATATATATATATATATATATATATATATATATATATATATGTGTATATATACATATATGTTTGCTTACTTCTCTAATTGGATGAGATTTCCATATTTTAAACTGGGTTATAAAATGAGAGATCATCCAGTTCATTTGTACACGAGATGTTCTTTTAATGCACTCTTGGGATTAGAGACCCTTGCAAAGAGCCATGTCTGAGAGTTTAGCCACTGCACATGTTTCACCTTTAATTTGGCACAAAATGGTTAAACTTTCAGATGACAAGGTAGGTCTTTGTGAAGTGCAGTAGACATAGATACTGGCTGAGACAGAAAGCAAAAAGCCACATTCATTTGATGAGTTTAAATGCTGATTGATGTAACTTTGGCTTTTGTGGCCCTTTGGCATAGGTGGGAACAGGTGTGAGTCTGCCACAAAATGCAGCTCAGACAAGTCAGTATCACAGCACAATGAGGTCATTGTGTAACTTCAACATTCTTGCAAAAGCCTGAGACATTTACAGGCAGCAGCAGCACTAAAGGTAGCCATCTGTGAGCTGGAATCCAGGTGAGGGGGATTTGGAAAGGATTTACTGTACAAAAGGATTTGATCACAGCATCTGAGATGCACTGTCAAAATCCCAAGGACTTTGTGGTGGAATCAATAACAAAGCAACTTATGCATTCTTTTTCATTTATATTATTATTATTATTATTATTATTATTATTATTATTATTATTATTATTATTATTAGATTATCATATAAATCCCTATTTGTAGTGGAGAGGCATACAGTAGAATATGTACTGTATATGTGAGTGATCAAGACTCTGAGATATGCACAACTTTTTAATCTCAGAACTCCATTATGATGAGATATACACTAGTCAGCCAGACGTTATGCATTCAGTGAGTCATTTTGTAATCCAGTAACTGTAAATGCAATTGTAGTTGCAACATCAGTAAGGGTACACGGTAAGAGAAAGTTTGGTCATTTTACTGGTTTAGATGCAGTCTGTAAGTTCCCCGGTAGTTTGGATTGATGTGTTATTTATTGCTATCAGTGTTGTTTGATTTAACAACTTGGTACTGTAAAACTTGCAAAACCTGAATTCGAATGAGCTTTTTCCTGTGTGGATCATAAATGATGCGTCCAAACTTTTTTGAAAGGGACCACAATCTTTTTCTCTCTTTTAAAATGTTTTTAAGCAGAATGTCATCTAACAGTCTGCCTTAAATGCACAAACTGACGAATATAATTTTTTTTGTTTGTTAGGGCTGAATGTCTGGATTAGGTCCCTTAGCTGTTTTATAGTTTAACCAGCCTTGACTTGCACTGTGGTGACATGCATCTGCTGACTCGGAGGATCAGCGTGTTAAGCTTCAGGCTGACTGGTGGGCCATGCTTGAAAGACTTTTGGCATGTGCTGGTGCCTGCATTTTTCACCCTTGACTGAAAGCATATGCTTCACACAATTGAGACAGTGTTAGCGTGTGGGTCCCAGGCAGCTTCCTACACATCTGGCAGCGCTTGGCCCTCCTTCCAGGTGAATCATCTCTCCTGGGAGGGTGGCTCCCAGCACTGGGGCATCTGTGGAGTGGCTGGAAGTGTCTGAATCTGTCTGAGGTTGATTTTTATCTGCACATGCTTTTCCAATTTCATCAGCAGTCCCCCCCTTGCGCTTCATTACATCAGACGTGTACATGAAGGGGAGGACGACTGATAAAAAAGAATCTTCTGTGACCCTTAAAGTTGAACGTCATGAGCAAACAAGGGATTTGGGGCTTTTCGAATTGTACCATTAGTTGGGATACTGTATAAAGTTGGCCAGCATAAGACATTTAAAGCGAACGTGTGTGTATTGAATAATGGAAGTCTAAAAGAAAAGTTTTGTATTGTGTGGGGCAGCATTTGCAATGGTCCCATGTATATTTAACCAGATTTGTAGGTTAGGTACGTTCAATAGTTTAACCCTCTATCAGCCCTTTGTAGCATTTTCTTGAGAACTGGTAGCACGCCTTCTTGTCATTCTCCCCATGTCAGGTAGAATCACGCAGTGCTTTGGAAAAGGTTTTGCTAGTAAGGTTTGCAACCTGTCTACTCGACGCGCTTTTAGATTTTCCTCAGAATTGATGATTATTTGAAGTTATGAGTGGATATTTTTTTTTAAATGTGACACAGGGCATTTTAATAAAAAAACATCTTTTCAAACTTTGATTTGTTCAGAAGAATAATGATTTTAATTCCAGTAAACTCATGCATACATACACACATACCACCATATTTGCCAGAGGAAGTCTTGAGTTTGCCAGAGCATGTTTGCTGCCTTCTTCAATGTACAGCGTTTCCTGAGGGGCTGCCTCAGAAATCTGAGCTTGCTCTCCTGTGACCTTAATTCCAGCTATTCTAGGGAGACCAATAACTCTACTCTTGAGATCAAGCAGGCTAATTACAGTACAGCTGTATATTTGACTATAACCCAATCCTGCTGTAATTATAAAGTGTATGCACCCTGTGCCTGTTATATTAAGTAGTACACACTGTACACCCTTAAAGAGCTGGGGTGGCAGTTTTGAGCTTGGCTGTGAATCTCACTGATGCTTGCAGCATGTGTTATCAGCTTTCGGTGAGGCCTGAGTCCTGCACTGCAGATGTACACAGGCTGTTTATAAGCACTTCAGCGTGTCGGTCGCTTTGAAAACCCGTTGCTGAATTTCAGAGTGGCGCTGTTTTGTATCCATTCACAGAGGCTTCCCTTTAAAGTTACAAAATGAGCTTCATATTGTGGTTCATGTCAATACAGAATCTATGCAGTATAATAATATACTCAATAGATTTATTAAGCATGTGCTGATTTTGAATTTGTATTGCTGTACATGAAATATATGCACAGCAGTAAATGCTTAGAAATGTTTTTGAATACAGCCCATAATGTTTATCTAGCAAAGTATTGACTTAGTAACAGTTTTACTAATGCCACCACATTTATTTAACTTTTTTTTAAAGATTTTATAATGCAGTTCATCTTAACACATGAATAAGGCCCCAATAGTTCCAGCTTCAGGTTTAAAAATGGCAGAAACCGTTAAATATTTGTTTCAAATAAAATATTTGAAAACAAGCCAAACCAAGGAATTGTAGAAACGGTAGACAGAACATCAACTCCTAGACAAAATAGTTATTAGATTCAGGGGAAAAAAAAGTTGTAAAAAGTGTTCCTTTTTAAATGCCTGGAAAAGTATAAATTGGTGTCACTGGATCCCCTTTATAGTGGCCCCTCCTTCATTAGAGAGGTGTTGACTGGATCTGTCGTCCAGCTGCTGAGAAGCCCACAGCGCCGGGCAGCCCACCTGATCAGCCCACCTGGTCAGCCAGGCCCAGTTCTGATTGGAAAACAAGAGCAACACGACACACGCTGGCTGAAAAGCACTGGCACTTCATACAGTGCAACACGACGCACGCTGGCTGAAAAGCACTGGCACTTCATACAGTGCAACACGACACACGCTGGCTGAAAAGCACTGGCACTTCATACAGTGCAACACGACGCACGCTGGCTGAAAAGCAGTGGCACTTCATACAGTGCAACACGACGCACGCTGGCTGAAAAGCAGTGGCACTTCATACAGTGCAACACGACGCACGCTGGCTGAAAAGCACTGGCACTTCATACAGTGCAACACGACGCACGCTGGCTGAAAAGCACTGGCACTTCATACAGTGCAACACGACGCACGCTGGCTGAAAAGCAGTGGCACTTCATACAGTGCAACACGACGCGACGCTGGCTGAAAAGCACTGGCACTTCATACAGTGCAACACGACGCACGCTGGCTGAAAAGCACTGGCACTTCATACAGTGCAACACGACGCACGCTGGCTGATAAGCACTGGCACTTCATACAGTGCAACACGACGCACGCTGGCTGAAAAGCACTGGCACTTCATACAGTGCAACACGACGCACGCTGGCTGAAAAGCACTGGCACTTCATACAGTGCAACACGACGCACGCTGGCTGAAAAGCACTGGCACTTCATACAGTGCAACACGACACACGCTGGCTGTTCTGTAATTGAAAACTGAACACACATGGGACATTATTTCATCGTAATACAGTCTAGAAAAAATAAACATGACTCTTTGACAAATATTGGGAAGTACCCTGTGTACCAATACCGTACTTGTCAGAAGGTAATGCCAGGCCTCCACTTGATGTAAGTCTTATTTTTTTATTTTAAGAAAATTAATTATTTTAACTTTGTTATATAATATATAGAACCATCACGAAATAATAATTGAAATGTCCCTAATGCAGTGTCTCTTGACAGTTTTATAATATCCCCTTCAGTCACTGTGTGTATAATTGTCCCATGTTTAAATGGCATTAAAAAATCCTGACCGAAGGGGATATTAGGTATATAAAGTATTTGCGATATGTAATTGGGAGGCTTCGGGGAGAGCTGTGGTATGGGGGGGGGGGACCAAAAGATAAGCCTTTGTACAACAGCTAAGAAAGAAAGATCAGAAAAAAATGTTCCCTTAATGAGACCAAAACAGTTTGGGAGCATGCACGCAGGAAAACAATCTTCAGCGGTTCACTTCTCCTTTATTGCCTCACTCGTTCCCTATAGAAATGTCTTGCTCTCATGTCAACAGGATTTGATATAAGCTTGTGTGAGGTCAAGATACGTGGCTGTAATAACTACTGGTATAGCACCTCCACCACCTCCACCAACGTGACCACTGCATCCCCAGCTTAGCTGTGCTGCTGCCTGCGAATCCAGTATTTGGGTTTAAAGAGGGCGTGGTACATAGGGGTTAGGACCCCAAGCCTGGTTGTCTATCCTGACATTCACAATATGTTCTCAGTAAGATTCATTACAGATTATTGCGAATCCTTCCTGGGAAGGTGTGTTTGTTTTTGACATTTTGAATGAATATTTACTGCGCAGAGGTACAGTAGGTAATCATCCAGTTAAACCTTATATTTATGTGCCTAACTGCTCCATACCTGCCTCTTAAGTATACAAGGTCTCAATCTTCACTTTCTCTGAAAGAGCACTTTGTACAACCACTGTGTGCATATTTAAAAAAGCAGACGTAAAAATTCGCTGACTTCTATGCACAAAATACAATCTCAAATAACTGTGCCCGGTTTGCGCGAGTAAAGGTGTGACATGAACAATGAATCCTATTTCTCTGTTCCATGAAGTTGATGCATGAGACAATTACAGATTCATTTTTAGTGTTAATTAACTAGCATTAAGTACATTGCTAAGAGATTTGTAAATGAAACACAAGGTCCTAGAATGACAACATCCATCTTCATGGGAAATTAAAATTTGAAACTATTCTCACATGTCTTTTGTCGTCATTAGTCCTCTACACTTATGAATTGACGACTTGCTTTCCTCTGTATCGCATAGTTTTTAAAATCAATTTCCAATTCCAATTGCTTTTAATGAATTCCAACACATTGCTGATCAAAATTGCAGTCGGCAGCATTCTGTTAAAATGAGTGAGCTTCTCACAGTGGCGACAAATTACTTAAATTAAAGGACGCTGTTAGTCAATTAAGTGGGCTTTAAATGAAAGCAGTTGAACAATTGCAACAATGATGTCTTTTAACATTTCAATTCCAATTCCTTTTGAAGGAATTGATTTTTAAAAGAAATTGGAAATTCAATTGGAAATGAAAAGCAGGAATTGACCCCAGCCTTGTTCAGAACCACCCGAAAGAGAACTGGCATATGTATTGCCTGTGTGAGAGTCAGCATTATCAGGTGTGATCTCTAAATGAGTGAAGGAGGGGAGATACTGAGAGGATTGGAGGCTGCATGGTTCACTGTCGGGTAGTTCAATGTTTAAATGCTTGTGTTGACTAAACAAAGCAGCAGATCGGTAGAAGCTACTCTTCCCCTGTTATTTTTCCCCTTCAGGTGACAAGCTTTAGGATGGCTTTCACCTGCGGAAATATAATCTGGTGTCAGTTTGGAAGCACAGGACTCTTTATCAAGATCTGTTGACTTAGCTCAGCATTACCCACATTCCAGCGAAATGAGAAATTATCATCGTTCACAGTTCAATTGAAAGTAACTTGCAACAAGAAACAAAATACTCTCTAGAGTTGCTGGCCATACACATTTTTAAATCCTTTTCTCAATACAGATACACTGAACTGATTTGGCAACCTAGAATGTTTTTAGAGTAAGTTTACTATATTTAAAAACTGACCATGATATTTGAATGTAAATGTACATTATGTGTTATCTTATTTTTTAATTAACAAAAGACTATGCTTTTAAACATTATTATTATATATAGGAATTATTAGTAGTGCCAGCTAACACCACTGACAGCTGGACGATCCCAGTTTAAGATGCCACAGACCAGCAACGCACAATGTCATTCCTCAGCGATCCTTCTTTAGCGCTGAGTGTTGTCCCCAGTGAAAGATTCCAGAGACATCTTTACCTTTCAAGGCGCTTGGGTCACTCGTTTGTCATCATGACCCCTAACCTGTGCTGGCCAGCAGGCCAGGCCACATGTCAGTGGTGTTTACCTTGGGCGACTGATGGTATCCAGGTTGCCTTTTTTCAGTAGTCTGTTATGAAGCAGCCAGGGATTGCTAAGCTACCCTTTGGACCTGCTAAGAAAGAATGCACAGATATAAATGATTAGTCCTTTAAATCTAACTAATATAAAAGGCTGTTTTTTCTCATATACTGCCGGTGCAAGAGCTGTTTTCAAGGTCTTAACTTTTGGAGCTTTTGAAAGCACTGCAGAGAACCCCAGTGCATGGATTGAAATGCATGTTTGCATTGATTTGTTTGCTTGGTTCCTCCTAGCATTTCTCAAGGTCAGTGTTTCTGTCTTGACACGGTATTCTTTAGGTCTGGTATTTCCCTGGATCCCTAAGCCCAAGAAGAAGATTGTAGCCTGGGGACACAGGCAGGGAGTCTCCTGGGGAGTGGCTCAGACTCCAGTATCCCTGAAGAATGTGCATTTAAATGCTTTCTGCCTCTCTGTCCCTCAGTGCCAGAGCAAACATACATGTCCAAGAACAAAAAGTCTCTTCATGAACAGTTCCGTGCAGGCATTCTGCTTTGCTCTGCAGCTCTTAAGTCACACAACCATTAGTCTTTTGAGTGAAGGGCGATAAACTTTTTACTTCTGAAAAAGACCACTCAGTCAAACCCGAAATAACGCAAACAGTTATTCAAAAGAGACAGAGCACGGTGTTGGCTATAAAGAGACGTACACTGCTAATGCACCCATTATATAGCATGACGTGGGAGCAGATTATCGTAAAAGCATTTCTCGTCTGATGTGGACATTTCTGATCAATACCAGACAACAAAAATGCAGCAGCAAGCCAGAAGCTTCCTTTATTAATCACAACCATTTCCTTTTCTCTTGTGTGACCTGATGATCTGAGTGGCAGTGACCTGGCCATGGAAAATTGACTTGCCAAGCCACCAGAGTCCTCCGGGTAAATGCTTAAAAGGGATCTATAGTCTGCAGCTGGCAGAGTGCAGCCGGTCTGTGTCGCTGTCTTGGATCACTCTAGTAATGCAGTCTGTGGACCAACAAGGCTGTAGTGTATTCTAGTCTCGGCACTCTACAGATTAAAACTGTCTGGTGAATTATTATTTAATTGCATTTCCAGGGATGATTTTGGATAAGTTTAATAATTGCAGTTAGACTGTACAACTTGCATAAGGAAATATTTTTTATAAAGTTTATTCTGGCCGATCTAGATTTCTGTGCTGATTCCATATCATTTTAAATAAAGTGATGATTACATTACAGGCACAGTTTGTTTCACTTTTTTCGGTGATTACAATATGTGATTACATCTATGAATCTATGAGCAAAACATTACTGTATAATTTAAGATAGGTTACCTATCTACACTGCGTGAGTGTGTGTGTGTGTGTAGAGAGAGAAAGAGAGAGAGAGAGAGAGAGAGAGAGAGAGAGAGAGAGAAAGAGAGAGAGAGAGAGAGAGAGATTTTTTGTGTTGTGTGTGTGTGTGGTTTTTTTTTTTTTGTGACTGTCTTGTTAAAGCAGGTCCCATCTAATTCTAAACAGATACCGCAGTAGAAACCTGCATTTCCAAATCTGAGGGCTTGAGTTCACCCAGACACAGAGAGTAGTTCAACCATTTAATGTTATAAACCAGTGAGCCAGCTTTAACTATAATCTGTCACACACATGTTTGTTGAGTGCTAGAGCAGAAGGAAATAACTGCGTTGAGCCAATGCAATCTTTATTCTAAAACTATCCTATCTCTTGGCATTTTTGGATGATTTGCATAAAAGATAACTTGTGTCTGAAATTTCAGGCTTTATCTTGACCCTAGAAAGTTTGCCAAGTAGCTAGTACAAGATTAATCTCCTTCCAGACATATTTCAGTTGTTCGCTCTAAACGTTACCTTTTCGTTAGACGTTCGAGAGATAGCATGCTTTTTATTCTTAAGCACCTGGCAGTTTTTAAATATCTATCCTCCCAGCTGAGATCTGTTTAAAAATGTTATGAATCTGAGTTACTGTCCCTGTGGAAATTGGACTTCTATCGACCTGAAGAGTCTGTAGGCATATAAAAACCAACACAAGGGAATTAAAATAAATGATACACTTCACAAACTTTTTTTTTTTTTTTTTTTGGTGACGTCTGCAATAATTATAAAAAGTACGCTGACATGCATCTTTACTGCCCTGCAGCCGCAGATATCTTTCATGAAACGTATGTAAATCTGAGAATGTGCTACTTAAAATGCATTTTGTGAAGGCAGACGTCCAGGTGGCTTTGAAACGAGTCAGTTATGACATTAGCTAAGCTGTCATCTACGGCTTTTAGTCATGAATATTCTATTGCACAACCTTGCACTGCCGCAGAATAAAAGACGACAGGAGTTATTAGAGTCAGTTTAAGCACACATCGCTATGTCTGTCCTGGTGCACTCAATACCCTTGACTTTCCTGTGGTCTCCTGTGGTCCCATGTGGTGCTGTCAGAAATGAAGGCCATTGATTGAATTTGTTTTACTCGAGAGTGAACTTCATGAACCAAATGATCTTGCTTCTCTTTCCACTATGATATCTTCCTTTTAAATTGCAGTATAAAGTTGATTAGAGCAATGCAGCTGGTTCAGTGAATAACCAACTTTTATTTTAATAATCGTTGTATTTTATTGACACCCAGAAGCTTTCTTTTTCTTAATAACACATAATGGAGGGAATACTGTTAAATCAATTGATTACGGAGCCTTACAGTGGAAGGGACTCAACATGCACTGTTTATTCCCTGGAAAAGAAACAACGCTGATCTTTGCAAGAATGTTTAACTCTGCTCCCCTGCAGTTGTCAGTGGCTAGTACTCTTTGCCCCTCCATGCAATCAAACTGTCTATTAAAGCTGCCCTCTCTGAAATGAGGTCAGATTATTGACTACAATTCCAAGTTAATCAAACCGTTTTGAGGGAAGCTGGCACTTGAAGTATCTGTGTGGAAAGAGTGGGCTCAGATGAATCCCCCTTGGCCTTTCCGTTTTTTCTTTGTCAGTTCAAGTGAAGGCAGACGGGATGTCTTTTAAAATCTATAGAGCTACACTAATGCTGACTGCAAATGTCTGGGCAGGGTTCCTCTGCTGTTCCCAAAACATCCAGGCCCTCTGCTAATCGAGCCCATGCTCCTTCCCCCGTGTCACAACTTTGAGCTCAACTACAAGTGGATCTATTGCCCAGCATGCAGTTCATTTATATTGACTTTTTCACAGCTAGGAGCTTCAGGAGTGAGAAAAGCAGTAGAAAGGAAAGCTACCTAAAAAAAAAAGCTAACTAGTCCCATGTCTTCAACAAAGAGGAGGGGGGAGGGTTACTGTGTATTGAATTTGTATATATTTTTTTTGTACTTTTTTAAAATATTTGTATTATTATTATTATTGATATGTGTTATATGATTTTAAGTTGGTGTGTGTGTATATACTACTGCTACTGTAGTAAGAGTTATTGCTGTCCTGTCATTGCTCCTAAACACTATGTAAGGTATTTCACACTGCCCCTCCACCAACAGCCACCATATGGAACCTACATTGCTTCATCAGCGGTGGTCTTGACACAGCTGTGAAAGGATTCAAATTCAATTGGGCTCAATTCAATATAAGATGAGAAAATATAAGCATACGGGTGACTTTCTCTATATTACAAATTGTTAGTTGTTTTAAAAAAAAAAAAGGTGGGGGGGGGGGGTTGGAAGAAATGTAAGATTCCTGAATGAAAAAAAGAAACTCCTTTTTATTATACAACATATTTTAATTATATAACTTTCTAACTTGGATAAACCCATATTGCGTGCTATGATATGTGTATTCTCTGCGTTTTGGATGATGTGGTAATAAACATAATTTAGGGACTCGAATGTGGAACAGTTCTATAATAAATCTGGTCCGGCTGGGAAACGTTTCTTTTTTTCTTCTTGTTTTGTCCTGTTTGAGAAATTAAACTTTTAGAAACATGTAACTCATCCTCAGCAGTTATACCATCACTTAGAGTTTGTGATGTTCAATGTGTGGGTAGGTAGTTTATTCAACATGGTAACTAAGAACTGCTGAAAATATCTCTAGGTTAGTTTTCCTTTTGTTAATTACTCTACTCCTAGTGATAGACGGAACATGCCTGTTAAAACTTGCGTTGTAATTTGTGGATTAGATACCGCACCTCGGGGTTGGGGGGGGGGGGGAACGTCCTGTTTAAACTGTTTTGTTCCAGTGGCAGGCACACCTTTTTTTCGTAACCCCACTTTGAAGAAGTCTTTCTATTAGCAGTGGATTTCATCGTTTGGCTCTAACCACTGTACCTTGCCCTTTGACCCTTTTGGGAACAGAAGACTCTACTTGTCACATGTGATTCTGTAAGAAAAAAAAGTTGTCACAACATTTTGTAAAAACTATTGGCTTAGGCTAAGCAGCCCTGTAGGATACACTTTGAAAGAGTTTGCCAAAGTATGCAGGCAGACATTAGGATCTGAGCACTTGGCTTCTACTTTTAAAGATTAAGAGCTCAGCTAATTTGGAGTACACCTAAAATACATTCCTCACGGTGAACCATATTCAGACGTTTATGTTGCAATTATTAGACTAGTGTTTAAACGGGGTACAAAGAGGAACAAGCATGAGCAATGTCTACCCCTGAAAGGCTAATGCTTTATGAAAAGGGTGCCTTCGCTCTAAAAACAATTAACTGCTTGCAAATGCCCAGCACTGGAAGCACCAATAAATGAGGAAATCAAGTGGCTGAATTGTTCAGTGGCTTGGCAGCTGTTTTTCTGAAATATGAATGTAAGTAAATGTTAATCCTTCTATTGTCAGTAGTAGTAGTAGTATTGCGAAAATTAAAATTAACCTTTCCAAAATTAGTTTTTAGTTTTCTATTAAAGTGTGGACACTTTCTGAAGCACACTCCTAGCTTTTAAAGAGAAACCCCTTGCTCCTTTTTTAAAAAAAAAAAAAAGCTCTCTGAGTAAGTGGCACACCTTCCAGTCCAGGCACAAGGTACAACATGTTAGCGTGGCTGTTCACACAGAGTGGTATTAAGGGATAAAAACACATCCAACAGCACTCCCGAGTGAGAGCCTGAGCCGAGCAGAGAATCGCTGCAGTGATTTGATGCATTAGTCGGGCAGCGGGAGTACAGAGGTACACTCTCTCCAGACTGCATTCGGAGTGCCTCGAGCCTTTCTGATTCCTTTTGATCACATCTCTGTGAAAGATGAGTGTCATGCCCTCTTCCAGCCAGCTGTGTGGGGGGACTGCCCTGTGACTCCGGGGAGCATGCTCAAACACACCACGCTGAGGCGCTGAGGGGAGAGGCTGCACCAGAGGTGAGAAGCAGACGCAGCCTCCCCCAACACTGGAGAGCACCGAGTGGGAGGATCTCATTCCACTCCCCTGTGCACAGTTTGAACACACTGCACATCTTGAGTAGTTTAGATCCAGAGCAGAGTAAAAGAGGGGTGTGTTTGTGTGTGTGTGTGTGTGTGACTGACTGACTGGCTGGCTGACGGACTGTGTGACAGTGATGGTTCTTCAGCTTTAATACTTGTACAGGCAGGAGAGCTGGAAGCATTGCTTTGGTAGAACTCTTAGGGAATGGCAAACTGCATGGTTTCCCTGGAAACATCTGTTTAATGAAAATGTCCGAGGTAAGAAAGCTACTTTGTCTATAGTTTTATTTTTTTATTTAATGTTTTGTTAAGGTAGCGAGCCGTTCTTTTTTTTCTTTTATAAATTGCTTTTGGCTTAATATTCTTTTTAAACCACTATTTAATTATATCAGCACTTAAGGGCACCAGTGATTGCAGGCTTATTTGTGTAATGTGTTTCAGTGAAGTGTCTGTTTACTGTGTAGTGTGTTTGCATGGCATGGTTGTGAGCATGCTTTGTGCTTTTAAGGTATTTCCTTTGAATATGAGTCCAGCCCTGAAACATGTACACACACATACGATTTCTGAGTGTCCCTGCATGTCACAGACTGCTAATGGGCAACTCCCCTGAAAGAACAAGAAAAGTTTGAGAAAGCACAAATCTTACACAAATTGTACTATGCACAAAGTGTATTACTTATTGTTGCTATTGACTGTTTTCCTGTTTACAGGTCCAGTATTATAAAAAAAAATAATAATAAAAGAAAAAAGAGTGTTTTTTTTAATTTTTTTAATAGGACTGCTAAGAGATATTTACTATTTCCATTTCCCTAATCTGTAGCCAACACCGGTTTTAAGTTGTGACTAATTTCCAGAGCCATGGTATAACTATCAAGAAGGTTCCTGTGCACTTGATTTGGGCATCTCTCAGTTGTTTCATTTTGAATGTATTATTTACACTGAAGGGATCTTTTACTGGAAGATTAAGGCTACAGTTGGCTCCAGTTTGTATTCATGTCTCTGAGTGGTAAGACAGGGGCCTTGCTCGGAGAGGTATTTTTGTGTTTGATGTCCCCAGAGTAGAAAACAGATCTGTAGTTTCTAGCTGGGATGTTTCATTAATGCAATAGTTTTACTGCTGGCATGCATGTCACCAGTTCTCTTGTGTGTGTTTGTTTTTTTTGTTTGCTTTTTTACTTCAAATATCACTGTTGTGTCTTAAGAATACAAATTGTCAAGACAATGCGAAACAAAGGCTACGACAAAGCCCAAACGATCAACTTTAGAGAAACATCACAGTCAATCTGTGACATTCTGGAGGCCAGTTTCACAAAGCACTGCCAGCACTTAGCAGGCAGCTAGCTAGCAAGCTATCTTATTTTAAGGATAGAATGATAAAGTTTAGTAGAAATCCACTCGGCAACTCTATATGATTAAACGATGCATCTGTTTTTTTCTTTTTTTTTCTTTTTGGATTTAGCAGACTGCTACTGAGAACTGCATTGTGAAACTAGCCCCTGCTGTTTTTCAGAATTAGGTAACTGAATGATTGATGCTAATCTATTTTTTTTTTAATATCTAGATTTGAAAAAAATTCCTTGTGTGTTTTTACCACATTCATTTAACATATACTGGAAGGATTTATAGTTTATAAAGTTTTTTTTCCAGTTTATGTATACATTTAGTTTATCTCAGTGTCCCTCCAAACACTAACTTCAATTTTTTCTTATTCAATAAAATGCATTTCGATCTGTCCTAAGAGACTTTGTAATTCCTCACTCATCCCTGTAAAATCTGTATAGAAAACACCATGTTACTGGTTTCTTTAAAATATAATCATCTTATATGAGATTTTTTTTTTTTACGTCTTCATTTTAGTTCTCTGACTTTATTAATTTTTTGCCATAAATTTTGTTGCTTTATGTAATAATGCATAGGAAAGGCACTGTCGCAAATCTAAAATACCGTGGCATATTTCATCTTTGCAATAAGTCTTTCAACTGGTTTCAGTGCGATGTGTACGGTTTTCTTTTTTCAGTCTTCTGGTTAACTCCCTAGCTCCTCGAAGCGTGAGACGTGATTGTCGGGCTTGTCTTTCTGTGTGCTAACTCTGTGTTATGTAGCACAGGCCCTCGGGCATGTTGTGCTGCTTCGTGCTCCTGCAGCCTACCAGCGTACTCAGCTTCATTACTTTCATGATGGTACATCAGTGCCTGAATGGGGTTACAAGCTCCTTCCAGCTACTCTCTGAGCATGATCTGCTCTGCTTTGGTTTGGATAAGCTTGCAAGGATTTGTCAGCCAGATGTGACAAGATTGTCAAGAGGGAGATCTGATATTAATCAGCGCATAGCTCGAAGCCAAACTTTCTGAAATGCAGTGCACTAACATGTTCTTCTCATTTACTGCTTTTCTTTGTGGCCACAAAGCTGCCACTGTCTTGCTGTAGACCGCTGGACTAGAAGCCTGAACAAAAAAACAAGCAAAAAAAACCTTTTTACTTGTCTAGAGCGAATTATTATCTCATGGCGAATCAGGTAACTATAGCATTACTTTTGTTTGATTTTAAAAGTTTTGCTAATATTTGTGTAACGTATATCGAGGTAAAATGTTGTTTTTAGGCACCTGTTGGTTTATGGTATTGAGCTGCATTAAAGAGGGGAGATCTGATACTCTGGGCAGTAAAAACAAGTGTCAGGTTGTCAAAGGAAGTCATTGTCCATACAGATCTTTAGATGGTGAGGTTTCTACTGTGTGAGTGTTTGTTTTTCCTTTGGTATTGTAGTTTAATCTTAAACCTGAAGGTTTACTCGGAGATGTATCTTTATTGCTGTCAAAAAATACTTTGTACTTCAGCATCATTGTGAATTTTAACACCTAGATTTTTTCAGTGATATTCAACAAAAGCAAGCTTGTTTTTGCTTTAATGGAAAATAAAAATACACTATGTTACTGAAATATATTGAAAGAGAAGAATATGGCAAAGAACCCAGACTAATTCTGTTTTCTAATAAGATACCAAATCAATTAAATGGAAGCAGAGTCGTTTTCCAGGCATATATATATATATATATATATATATATATATATATATATATATATATATATATATATATATATATATATATATATATATTTTTTTATTATTTTGTATTATTTATTTAGCCGTAGAGAAAACAATTGGATATTTTGTTATGGATACATCACGATGAGTAATAAAAGCCATATCATTATAATCAAAGCTGTTTCTTAATGAGTGTATGGGTAGCAATAAAACGCGCTCTGCAATCATTTACTTACGAAGAAATGCCTCTGGGATATTAGATCTTGAGTTTTTAAATTGCGGTAGCCCTGTATCTTTTTCCTATGGTAGGTGCTTTCTGTGTCCGGGTGGGATTGTATATATTAAACGACTCCTGAAGAAATCACATTTAGATGATGATGATGATGATGATGATAATAATAATAATAATAATAATAATAATAATAATAATAATAATAATAATACGTACATACTTTGTCAGTCAAGGTTTGTAAGGTTAGATTCAATTAAAATATTTTGAAATTATAAAACAGCCAGACATTTAGAATCTCTTAATCTATTCAGTGCAGCTGGTGTAGCATAGAAAATTGACAGAAAAAAAAAAAAATCTATACAAATTCACTATCCTAATCCTAGAGTCAAATCCCACTGATGGTATTTGTATTTATAGCTGTCATCGACTATCAGTTCAAGTTTGGTAAAGTATATACAGTAAATGCATTTAGAAGCATGAGAAAATATTTTACACCAGGAAATTTCTAATCCCTAATCCATGAATTTTACAATATCTGGCATGGGGCTGTCTCTTTTTTTTCTTCACACAGTGCTGGTTCTCTAGTGCCTTATGTTATTACCAGGACGTGTCATTTAATTAGAAAAATATGTGTGTAAAGCTCCAGATGCTGATACACTTACAGTTTTTTGGCTTGTGATGCGTTTGTGTTGAAAGGAGGTTTAAGATTGAATGTGAAAACAGTTGTCACTGATTCCTGTTTCATAAAACCTTGTTTCGTTTAGCCTTCGTGGTTCCATACATATTGTATCACTTAAGCTGCAAAGTGTTTGTAGTTCAGGACATAATTAGTAACACTTGCTTCTAGTCAGCCATGCAGCCATCTTTTAAAGCGTTTACAGCAGACCTTGAATTTGATTGCGATTTATTTCAATCTGTATTTGTTGGGGCATCGTGTTCTGTAAAATACTCCTTTGTTCTGAAAACCGTTTTTTCACAGGTGTGTACAGATGAGACATGGTTTGGTAATTCTATGAGTTTTTGTAAGCTTCACAGATTAGGGGGACTTGTCTATAATGAGCTGTTTGTGTTCCTTATCGTCGGGCCTTAGTCATAAGTGTGCATTATTTGACCACCTTTATGACTGTTGGATTAGTAAGTAGCTGCCTCTCCCACACTCGTCGTAGTGCACAGTACACAGAGAGCTCGATCGTCCTTGTGTGTCGTGTATGTTGTCTTCCATGTAGTTATTGTACACCCAGTAACAATAACTGAGTGGCCAAGTGATGGAAAGCATTGCATACCAGACGCTGATCGTAATTTTCCAATCTATTTATTTTTTTATTTTTTAACTTTTGGAGACGGATTCATAAAGCTTTTTACTCCCAATCTTGTTATTTTATCAGAATAAAAAACACGATTTGACAATATTTAATTTTAGAAGCTTGATTTTTAACTTCTAGGTTTTAGAATTTGAATGTTTTTTATTTTCCGTCAGTTTATTTGACGGTTAGTCAAAGCTTCACTTTGTTTGGGTCCATAAAGTAAGATTTTTATATACAGTGTGTCAGTGGCACTGGAACAATTTTTAAAGTGGGGGTGCTGAAAGCCATTGAACAAAAGTGTAACCCCTGTATATGATGGAAGCCATGCTGCCGCACCCCCAGCACCCCTAGTTCCAGCTCCCCTGCAGTGTGTTCTACCTAAGCTTGTTTTTATTAGTCTGGTCTAAAGCGTACCTTCACCTGGGTTCTGTTTCATGGCTTTGATGCCAAGTGACATGAGATTCAGGCTTTCAGCCTCGTCCCTTGTGGCACCAAACATGCAGCTCATGATCATAAACTGACCTTGTAGTTCTGCACAATTTGGCACAATTGACAGCCTAAGTTCAAACAGCAGACCTGGAATGGAAACACATGGGGAATGAAGTACTCTTTTGTTCTTGCTGCTAAAGGAAGTGCATGGTAGCCTTGAAAGCAAAGTCTTTCTTTCTTTCTTTCTTTCTTTCTCTCTCTCTCTTTCTCTGACTCTCACTCTCACTCTGGTCCTTGTCGATTGGATACAGGGCTCCCTACTCTATTGCAGTATATTACCTGCCACAATGAATGTTAACTCTCTTTTAGCACTCTGAAAAACATTGAAGCAGAACAGCTGCTCTGGCACCAGCAAAGTAAAAGAACAGCAATCCCTCAGGTTTGCAGCTTCATTAAACAAAAAAAAAAATCTTCAAATAAAAAGACACTGGTCCGGGTTCACAAGCTATCTTTTCTAAACGCAACATGTTTCTGCTTGTGATTTTTTATTTTTTTTTTATTTTTTTCTACTAAAATGCTGAGAAACTGAGATTAAATTAACTGAATAACACACCAAACAACAAGATCATACTTATTATTGCCGTTTTGTGCAGTATTAATAATTGCCCATTATTGTGTTGGTACTTTTTAAAGCAGCTGTAAGGATATCAGAGCCATAATTAAATTATTATTAATAATAATAATAATAATAATAAATAATAATAATAATAATAATAATAATAATAATAATAATAATAATAATGTTTTTTCCAGATTTTTTCTTTTTTAATGTCTTCAGGCAAAACTAAATCTGTATCACAAGTACACAGATATTATTATAAATAATGTATTTATGAAATAAAAGAATGAAATTGTTTTGTTAGGTTTTTTTTATTTTTTATTTCACAGTAAGTTTTCTTAGTTATTAGAAGGGAGGGTGTTTTCCAGAGTCCCATTAGATGCTCATGTCTGGCTGATGACTTGCACAAGAAGCGTTTCCCTCCTACAGATGCATGCTGCTCCTCTCAGAAACTCCTCCAGTCTGATTACTCACACACACACACACACACATCCGCTGCTTCTCCTGAATGACAGCAGCTTACTTTTAAACAGAGTTAAGGTGCCTTTTTAATGGGACAAATAGCTCTAGAGTGTAGTGAGGCTGTATTGAGAGTGGACATGGAATTTCAATGTGCAGTTACAGCATTGTTGAGTTTCTCCTACAATGTACATGAGTTATTATAATCTCTGCCCCTTGCATTCATCAAATACATGCAATAAAACTACTGCAGTTCTAAAATAAAAGTATGTCTATGTCTTTACCATATTTTAATTATATTCTAGTCTTAGATCTTATATAAATAGCAAGTTTACTGCACTGTGTGTTACTTTTCTACACAGCTCAAGCAGTTATACCTCTTTTCAAACATATATATTTGATACATGCAGGGGCAGAGATTCTAATCTATACTTTAAAACCTTGAACTCCTGATTCCCGGGTTAGAGATGTTGCCTCGCTGGCAGTGTGGAAGGGTGGGCTTGAAGGGACTGTCCTGGAACAGCAGGTATTTCTAACTGAGCCTGTCCAGAAATGCATACTGTAGCACTACTGGGAGCTGTGGAAAGAGGTGATCATCAAACCATGACGATGCTGCTGCATTCAAGGTGAAAATGATCTATATTTGTGAATATCTCGAAACACAAATTCCTTGCAAAAATCAATGTGCAGGCTCTGCGAACAGCGGATATGTTGTGTGTGCATGTAGTTTTTATCTAGTGTTTTTAATGTAGTTTTAAATTAAACAAAAACCATTGTTTTTTCTGTTAACATCCTTAATAGTTGCAGTGTTATTTGTTCTCACTAATGGTTAAGGTAAATTAATCAGTTTGGATCCCTCTCCAAGGTTTTGTAGGGAAACCAGCCTTGAACCAAAAGTAAGGAAAATCAGACTCCTCAGAGAAAGATGAATACCCTTTCAGACATCTGCTTTAGATTTCTCTGGCTGTGCAATACAATACCCAAGAGCTGAGTGACAACATTAACAGGGAAAAAAACAGTTTCCATTGATTTTGTGTGGGGGGGTGGGGGGCGTCCGTTCATTCCCATTGATACATGTTGCTGTAATTTTTACAGGCTTTAATACCGCAGCTAACTGTGACAATGCATTGGCGTGTATAGCTCTCGCAAAAGAAAGAAGAAGAAATGTAACATTTACTTGAGCTCATGGAAAGGGTATTCATTGTGTGCCTTCTCTCTCAGTCGATTACAGTCTGGAGAATTCACAATGTAAAAGTCCTACTTGCACCATGGTACCATTTGGATTATTACACATGCATTCTTTTTTCACTAGCAGTTAGTTTCACTGATAACTTAAAACAAATGTCTGTTTCTTAACCCCCATCCTGGGCATTCCCTCTTGATACAGTAAAGAATACCTGCACCCACACCTGTTTAATTCAACCAGTCACCATCCATCAATGAAAAAAACAAAATCTGCCTTCAACAATAACAGGATCTGGTCCAAGCACTAAGTGTGCTGTATTTGGCAAAGTGTCAGAATTGCTATGCTATGCAGATTCATTCAGAAACTTCTAAGGGACCTGACTGCTTTGGTTTGGTGAATCACTAATTTTATTATTACTAATCAAGAAACATAAAAATGCTGTATTGTAAAGTGATCTGGCATGGTTTAAATACTGCCAATCTTAAACTTGTGAATCCGGTATCTCTCTTCACTGTATTTATATTATTATTATTATTATTATTATTATTATTATTATTATTATTATTTAGTAATTTAGCAGATGCTTTTATCCAAAGTGACTTACAGAGACTAGGGGGTGTACTATGCATCACAACTGCTGCTGCAGAGTCACTTACAATAGGACCTTGGTTTTACGTCTCATCTGAAGGACAGAGCACAAGGAGGTTAAGTGACTTGTTCAGGGTCACACCCAGTGAGTCAGTGGCTGAGCTGGGATTGAACCTGGCACCTCCTTGTAACAAGCCCCTTTCTTTAACCACTGGACCACCAAGCCTCCTTATTGCATTTAGTGATGACGATAAAGGGGTTTATAAAGCATGCCTGTGTAGCAGCACGAGCAAGATTAAGATAGTGTTAAGAGACAGACACTGACAATGTTTAGATCATTAAAAAGAAGCCCATTTTAACAACACAAAAAGTAGACCAATTAAGAACCAAAAAGACTACATATCAAACAAATCCCAACAAAGGGAACTGTTTGCCCACAACCCATTCTAGTTTTGAAACACCCGTATGATTTTTATTTGTGTTATTATTAAGGATGTTATGTTTACATACACACTCCAAAAGACATATTCACATGGGGACAAAATGAAGGGTATTTATTCCTTAAGCCTATGGATCCGAATGTATTTTTATTATTTAAAAAAAAAATGTGTGTGTGTGTGTGTGTGTGTGTCTATATATATATCTCTCTCTCTCTCTCTCTCTCTCTCTCTCTCTCTCTCTCTCTCTCTCTCTCTCTCTATATATATATATACTCTATATATACTCTATATATATATATATATATATATATATATAAAAGGAATGGCACATGCAGTGAACAGTGGCATTGCTGAATATCTGTGTCCACTGGAACTGATTGAAATGTACGTGAAAGGCTACAGCGGAGGAACTCTATGTGGGTAATGGGATTACATTGACTGGACCGTGCTTGTTTTGTGCCTGATGATTATGGGATTTAGCTGCGTTTTAAGACTCAAGGTTTTACACATCACTTTATTCTTTAGAATGAAAATCAGGTGCCTTGCTGTTACAGGAAAATCAGTATTACAGCAGAAGTCATGTTTCATTAGTAAACTCCCAGTGCCCACTTTGCCAAGGCTGTACGCAAGGATTATAAAGTATTCAGAGCCTGCATTATTTATTACTGAAATGTGGAAAACCCCAAAGGCTGCTGCGATTACCGACACCCGTTTAATATGTATCTCGATTCTTTTGTAAGTAACCTATTTGTGTAGGTAAGACTGTCGTTGTGTTTTCAAAAGTCGAAGGGACTTACTGCATCTATTAAAAAAAAATATATATATATATATATATATATATATATATATATATATATATATATATATATATATATATATATTATTTTGCAATACACTTCTATAAATTATTGGTCTAAATAATGCAAGTCAATAACCAAAATAGAACATTTATTTGTTATTTACTACTTATAACTTGATAGAAATGTGATTTTTATTTTTATTTTTTTCAGGGTTTTAAAGTAATTGGACATCATATGGATTTCATAAGTAAATCAGAGTATTTTTTTTTTCCTAGTTGGCAAGGCACCATGATACTGTATGTAGATTTAGGTTGACTCTGTATAGGACATGTCAGAAGCATGTTTCAAAGCACTTTTGATGTGACTTAAATAACTGAATCAGACATAGCACAGATTGCTCAACATCAGTCGGATAACATCGTAGTGTAATATATCTTGCCCTGTGCCGATGCAGTGGAGAGCCATTGGCACAAAGCCTTCGTAAGGCTGCAGAGTTGTATTTTGTAAGGCTATGGATGTGTGAGGCTGCAGAGTTTTATTTTGTAAGGCTATGGATGTGTGAGGTTCCACGTGGCTGTAGCGTACCGAGCAGTGTATTACTGTCATGCATTGCTGTTTGTGGAGACGTTGCTAGCTGAATCAATGAAGTGACCCCTGATAGTAGTGATAGTGCAACTGTGTTAATGTTTAATCACCACAATACAGTTGGCACATTATGTCAAGGACCTACATTGCTTGGGGTCCTTCTCAATGATCTTGCTTATCTACTGTGAGATTTCTACAGTACAGCGCAGTGGGATTTGTTAGCCTGGGATGGTGTGGTAGAAGTAATACTGAAGGTCTCAAATAATCATAAAGACAGAAGATCTCGGCGAACCTTTTTCCCCAATACAGAAAGCTACCTCTTGGTCCAGGAAAGGTTTTAATATTTCATCTGGAATCTGGAGCATTATGTACTTCCTTCATCAATCATTGATGATTCTATGAAGCCAAAAAAAAAAAAATTCTAACCTTTTTCGCTCTCCGAGGAATTGTCTGTCATCTCCTTGTCCTCTTTCTCCACGAGATGTAAACAACCCGTTTCTCTTGATGTGTCTGGCCGGGTAACACATCCTACATTCCAGCAGATCACATACTGCGCTGTCTCCTTCAACCAAGCCAACAAAACAGATCTGATCCCTGACTGCGCTGCACGTTGCCATCGGTGCTGCCGGAGGTCCTCCTGTCACTCACTTCTTCAGGACCATCCAAGCAGACCTTCTCTGGGAAAGAAGATCTCTCACTGAGTTGAAAGGAAAAGCGATACAACACAAGCTAAAAACGAAAACGTCGATATAACGTCAAAAATCTCTTTCGAATGAAGTAGTTCCTGTAATTTATCAATGAACTACATGGTGCATGTTTGTTATTTTCAGCTGTAACTTAAATGGTCCAGACAATTTATTAATGAAGTGGAAAGGCATTCTAATTTTAGTTTGTTGTTGTCCATTTTTAAAATGAATTTGAAAGTAAATAAGTTAATGATGAGCTTTTGGCAGTTGCTAGATCTTGCAGCATGTCTTAACAATGTATTTATACAGATAAAGCAGTGTGAGACATATTCAGGCTGTAATGTTACAGTGGTAATCCTCCACATGAGGCAAGCTTGTAAAGCAGGAGATTCCTTTCTTCAATTGACAAGGTCTTTGCTGTTAGAGCATTTCCTGACATTTTATAGAAAATGAGGGTTTCCTTACCACAGCGAGTAAGTAAAGCTTACCCTTGAGTCTAAGTTCTAGTACTGGAGGATGTAGAGATCTTGGTAGAATTGGATGGTAAAAATACGTGATCAAATGTTGGTTGGGATCACAGACGCCTGTTGCCATAACGGAAGCCTTTCCTGCGTTCAATGGTGTGCCTATCACCAGTGCCTAGGGCTCCAATTTCTTCATCTGCCAAGCCCAGCAAAATCATCCTGGACAAAGGTTTTGAACTCTGTGTCAGTCATTGCCCAGCCCTTGATTAACCTTGAGGCTATCAGTATTGCAGAGTCGCGAGAGAGTTACAATATGCATCTGTGGTATTCATAGCATTGTGGACATGGTTCATGGTTTTCCTTTCGGATCATTTGAGTTCTTGCTTTACTCTTAAAGGCATTATTGAGAGGTACCATGAGATGCATTTTTTTTTAAGTTATCTCTAGCGATAAAAAACCGCTGGTGACGGAATGGAAGCTCCCTGTTGTAACTGTAATGTGTCCATTCATCATGTCCAACACTTTATAGGCTGGCATTCTTACTTCACACACAGATGTGAGAAAGGATGCAATACTTCTGCCAAACTCCTTTCTTCTGTTCAGCTCCGAAGCATTATTCTGGGAGAGCCCTGATGCGTCCCAGTATACTATATTATTCAACACTGCAGGATTTAAAAATCTTGTGTAGTCTGTCATTTTAAGGTCTGCAAGCAAGTACAATGTTCGGATATTGCTTAATCACCGATGCAGCCAATAAAAAAATTACATTGCAAATGATGGTTAAAGGCGTGGTTTTAGAAACCTATAAAGGTACTGGTCAATATGAGGAGGTTATTGTTTTTGAGAACTAATTAAAATACCAGATCCTTGTTCACTTTGCCTGCTGGTCTTTCAAACTTTAAGGAATAAAATGCTGCATCTCAAAGTTAAAACATTTCTTTTTCTTTTTGTTTTGTTTTAAACAGGCTATCTGCTGCACCCTGCTAAACTGTAACTGTGAGTGTTTTAAACCAGGAAAGATTAAAATAAGACAATGTGAACACTGCCGGCATGGATGGGTAGCGCACGGTAAGTGTTGTGGAATTTTGCTGTACCCTTATTTTTCCAGTCTGATGCATTCTTTGTGCATATGTTATCCTGCATCTTTTTTTTTTCTCTAGCTTTAAGCAAGCTTAAAGTGCATCACCTGTATCAAGGCAGTCAGGTGGAGATAGTCCAGTCGAACGTGGTCTTCGATATCAGCAGTCTGATGCTTTATGGAACCCAAGCTATTCCAGTCCGACTTAAAATTCTCCTTGACCGCCTCTTCAGTGTATTGAAACAGGAGGAGGTCATCCAGATCCTCAATGCTTTGGACTGGACCTTACAGGATTACATTCGTGGATATGTCCTTCAGGTAACTAAACATCATGCCACATATATTATAGCAATGAATTTCTCAATGAGACACCCCTATTTTCTTATCTGCAAGGAGTCTGACATTTTAGATATAGTTTTTAACCTCTAGACCAATAGATATCTTGGGGGAATATAAGACCCACAGATAAACCAAGGGGCAGCTGTGAAGGTGGAGGGATGTTAAGGCTGGTACGGGCATGGTTGGCTGGCTGGACAACGTGATGTAACTATGGGGTTCCCCATCCTACCAAACGGGTACCCCCTAAAAAAAATGCCGACAAAACTAGCTTGTGATCACCAGGAAATCATGTAAGAATTGTCTTCTAAAATCTGAGTAATGCTGACCTGTAGTCCAATGGCAAATTAAACATTTGGGCTTTAGAGTCGTTTTGATAGTCTGTATTATTTATATGGAGGCGCAGTGGTAACTTCTCCCCCCTACAGACACTCAGGAAGACACTAATAACTGCTGTAAGAGGAGCAAAACTTGGGATGAACATGCATCCCCAACAGAATGTTTGACTTCTTTTATAACACAGCCGTCTTGAGCCATCACACAGGCTATTAGGATAACATGAAATATTCATGACCTTGCATTTAATTCACCATTGTCCCTCCTTATGGGAAAATCTCGACAGGCCATTAAATACATGCTGTATGATGAAATATTTATCATAGTTCTAGCACAAAGTTATCCGAAACCAGAGTTTCAAAACCCTTCAACACTTCTGTGTATGTACAGCTGTGCTGGGTAAGCCAGCCTATATATCACTCATCACTCTACAATCTGCCTCTGATCTGAGATGCTGCATTTCAGAGATAATTGGACACACAGTGAATGAATCTACATGATTTAAATGAGGAAAAATGAAGCTAAATATATATATATATATATATATATATATATATATATATATATATATATATATATATATATATATACACATATACTGTGTGTGTGTGTGTGTATATATATATATATATATATATATATATATACACATATATATATACATACTGTGGTTTAATCTATTTTTAATCTATTTTTAATCTATTTTTTCTATTTAAATAAAGATCAGTGGAATATGTTCAAGCAAACAGAATCTATTTGGAGTTACAACATATCATTTTAATTAATTTAATTTCAAAGATGTGATGTGAACTAATCTTTGGGACCATTGTTATATTTAAATATTATACACGTAGGCAATTATGCATTATGATGGCTATATAAAATGACTATATATATATATATATATATATATATATATATATATATATATATATATATAACATTTTATTATATTTATTTTTAGGATGCCACAGGAAAAGTACTGGATCGCTGGACCATTATGACTTATGAAGAGGAGATCGCTACATTGCAACAATTTCTTCGTTTTGGAGAGACCAAGTCAATAGTGGAGCTCATGGTGATCCAAGATAAGGAAGGACAAGCAGTAGCTGTGTCAAACTCCAGAACTGATTCAGACATTCGGGCATTTATAGAAAGCAATTCCCACAGAAGCCCCAGCCTTTCTGCTAACATTGAAAAAGTCACCTCTAGCAACGTTCACCACTTTGAAAACTTTATAAACAGTATGGCCTTCATGCTGCCGTTTCAGTTTCTCAGCCCTGTCCCAGCAGCTCCTGTGATCGGTTCCTCGACAGATACTTTCCTTCTTGAGCAGGGTCAGAGACAAATCCACAAAACCAAGCAAGAGGTTCAGATTCCTGCCACTGAGAGCAGCCTCTTGGGTTCCAGTTCTGCTTCGGTTGCATCAGACAATGAAAGAAACTGGAACTCCCAGCAAGAAACTGCCACCAAAGTGGAAGCAGAGGAATTCCCTGGCAGCGATGAGTATTCCGACGCTCCTTCAACTCCGTGCAATGCTTCTGTTAGTTCCGAGGTGGCGCAGATGTCCCCGGAGACCAGCATGCGATCTCCTGACAAAAACAATGGCAGCGGGCCAAGGAAGGGACGGGTTTACTGCAGCGCCTGTGAAAAGACCTTCTACGATAAAGGAACGCTCAAGATCCACTATAACGCTGTTCACCTCAAGATCAAACACAAGTGCACAATACAGGGCTGCAACATGGTGTTCAGCTCCCTGCGTAGCCGCAACCGCCACAGTGCCAATCCCAACCCCAGACTCCACATGCCGATGAATAGAAACCACCGGGACAAAGACATGAGAGGCCATTCATCTGCAGACGTCACACCTGAGGTTGAAAAAAAGCTTGATTTCAGTGCCAGTGTGCCGGCAGACGGCAGATCTGTTTCTAGCTATATACAAAGCAGCTTCCCCAACGTTGGGCAGAGTGGGATACTGTTTCCAAACCTGAAGACCGTCCAGCCTGTGCTGCCTTTTTATCGCAGTCTAGTCACTCCAGGCGAGCTTGCTAACACCCCAGATACCGTGCCTTCATTACCTCTGATTTCTTCATCTCTTCCAGAGCAGCCTGTGGCAGAACTGTCCTCTGATCCCATACCAAAGAAAAAATCTCGCAAATCCAGCATGCCCGTTAAGATAGAGAAAGAAGCTGTTGAGAGTGTCGGCGAGCTCGCTGAAGACGATAGCTCGGGAGACGACATTCCCCTGCAGATAAGAGGGAAAGGTGAATCCGCAAGCGAAAGGTTTGAGAAGCAAACTCCCCACCAAGGGGACAGCAGTGTCATTCAGTCAACAGACCGAGACATTTCTACAGCTTCACTCCACAGCCATGTGGACCCCAAATCAAATCAAGATTCAAATATCGCTGAAGAGAGAGAAGAGCAATTGTACTACTTGGGAAATGGTGTTAAATGTGCGCTGGAAGGAACTGTAATCTCACGTACCCCTGAAAAAAACCAAAAAGAAAATAACGATCTTCTTAAACCAGTACACGTGTCCAATGTGGAAAGCTGTGCTAAAAAGGAGCCAGAAATTCATCCATGTGACGTCGATTATGTGGAAAATGAGCATAGAGTACAAAACGGGGGGTTCTTCCAAATTTTAACTGCTAATAAAGAAACAGCAGTAAGTTCTGCAGACTCCGCACTCATGCCTTGCACAGCACTGCATTTGATTTGCTCAAACAAAGAAGAAGCCCCTCATCACTGTGAGATCTGCAATAAGACATTCAAAAACCCCTACAGTGTGAAAATGCATTACCGAAATGTGCATCTGAAAGAAATGCACATGTGCACTGTCGAGGGCTGCAATGCAGCCTTTCCCTCCAGGAGAAGCAGAGACAGGTGAGGAGTCAAACAAAAACCCTGTATGTTTCACTGGTGCATGATTTCTAAACACACATTACTTAACAATTCATATAAAAAAAACTGTTAAGCATCTTCTGTATGATTGCTTGTGGATAAAAAAAAGTGTATGAGACCATTTTCGTAACTTTCCCATTTTGTAACCTTTAGGCACAGCGCCAACATGAATCTGCACCACAAGCTGTTGACCAAAGACCAATACGGATCCCCAAGCTCACTCTTCCCCACCCCTGCTCCCTGCAGAGATCTAGCTAAAGATTTCCACCCGGACATCCTTCTAAAGGAACACGTTGCACAGACTTCCGTGATCTTTAAAGGAGCGAACAGAATGGGTCTGGTTTTTCCAATGAGTAAGAGCATGGAGAGCTGCTTTGCCCCCGTGGGAGGTAGCCCCATGGAGGAGGGGCCGTGCTGGATCTGAGCACCACTTCCATCCTCAAATCAGGAAGCAGCACCCACTCCTCCTGGGACTCTGACGGGGAGCGAGGACGGCATCCCGTGGAGGACAGTGATGAAAGCTACGAAGGGTTAAGTCTGACGCCCAAAGAGGAACTGCATCAGAACCTGGCATTGATTGAGAAAGCCAGTGACTGCTTTACACAACACTTGCCAGCTGGCTCGCCAATAACTTGCCATGTCTGCCAGAAGGTATACAGCAACAAAGGAACATTCAGGGCTCACTACAAAACTGTGCACCTCCGTCAGCTGCACAAGTGTAAAGTTCCCGACTGCAACACTATGTTCTCATCGGTACGAAGTCGAAACAGACACAGCCAGAACCCTAATTTACATAGGAACATGAGTAGCAGCACAAGCAACGATCAGCTGTAAGCATGTGGTATGTGTATTTAAATGCCCCATCAAAAATCTGGATTAAGTATTTTAAGCTAAAATAAGACACACTAGTTATTATTATTATTATTGTTATTATATATTTTTTTATTTATTCATGCAAACCGCTAATAAAATGTTCAGTAATGTGGGATCAGTTTCAGTCCTGGTAACGGCAGAGCCATCATACCTCGTGGGCAGGTGCTATGATTATTTGGGATTAGATGTTTATCTTGATTAGAATATAGATAAGTGCTGTATATTATGGTGCTTGCACAACCACACTTTTGTTTCAGTTTCTCCTGAATTCATTTTTTTTTTTTACGCATTCTGACACAACTTTAATCCAGTCATTGCAGAGTAGGGAACAATGAAAAATGTACTTTGATAAATTCAGCTGGTTATGACACACAAAAAGAAAAATAAGAGACTGAAGCTTATACTGTGTATCCTACTCCTATAGGCTGCGACTGCATTCATTTATAACAGCGATATGGCACTGGGTGTACCATTTTATATAGAGAGAGAAAATAAAAGCTAAACATTGACACCCTTATAAAAGTGTACCATAGTAAAAGCAGAGCAAAGTGTAATAAAGCACAGTGAAAGCATGCTGAAGCATAGGTAAGCATTGTAAAGAACAGCAAGATATGGTAAAGCATATTAATAAACATGGCAAACTACCATGGTAAGCTTTTATAAGGGCAGACAAGAAAGAAAAACATGACCTTAATCCCTGAAATGACTGGTGTCCTTCACCCATTGTCATCTTCATTTTGCGAAATAAGAAAGAAGATCCTTTTCATGCAAAGAACTGAAAATCTTAGCTTTGTATCTGAGATCTCACTCCCCAGGTCTCCTTTCCAAGCACTTATCTTATTATCAGGACTTTGCTTGCATTACGCTGGGTGCAAAGTTTCGTTCATCACAAAGCATATCAAGGTACCATATATGGCATCCAAAAGCTTTACCTGCAATTTCTTCTATGCTCGCGTGTTAATATGAATTGTGCCAAACAGGGTGCTTTACCTGTGTCTGTTTATGTGTTTAGTTTAGCAAACAGAAGTCTAGAGTTTTCTGTGTATCATTTTGTTTTTCAATAATATGCTGTAGTCTCGGTGCAGTTGTAAATTTTAGGTCTGTTGAGTGGCATTTTTGCATCTTGATCGTAGGAGACACTTGTTTATAGAAAATTGTGTAGCATTCTTGACGGATAGGTTATTGTTTTGATATCGTAGGTTATCATTCTTCTGTTATGGTACGAAAGAGGCTAAAGTTGACCAAAGATTTCTATTACTTTTATGAAACCACTAAAAGCTCTATGCGTGAGGAAAGCAGTATTAAATTGCCCTGTTGAGATATTTCAAACATATCCTCTGTGTTTCAAAGTGTATCCATGGTGATAGGAAAGCCAATGTTTGGAAGCCATGTTACAAAATGTGACTACAATTAACTTGTCAGTCAAGACAAGAACAGGGTACTTCAGTGTTCATCAAACCTGTATATTTTGTGAATAGGGGATCAATCACGTTTCTCTGAAAGAAACCAAATAATCTTGTATTACATTTTTTTTTAATATAATCATCTAATTGATATGTGATTAAATGTCTAAACTACACAAGTCTTGTGGTACAGGGATGTGTACTAGTCTCTGTTTCAAAGGCTGTCCAAAAATATATATTTCTCAGATTTTACATTTTATCTTTTAAAGCCGTTTTCTAAATTTGTAATGTGACACGTTGCTTTTTGCATCATTTCAATTTCTCTCTTTTTTTATGATTGTCAAATTGAAGATTTTGTAGTAAAACAAAAAGAAATGAAAAGCAAAGAGACTGGCAGATGTCAACCCATTTTCTAAATATTGGTGTAGCAGTATTCATCCCTTTTCATTTAAAACGCCATATTTGGTTTGCATGCTTTTGCTGCGTTCGATATTTGTTGTTTTATACACAAAGGGCACATTGTGTGGAAGAAAGCTGATTTATACAACCTGACAGAACATAGAGACAAAATAAATGGCTGTAATAAAAGTGTTTAATACAACCTATCTTCCAGATGTGTGCAGTTGTTTTATTGTAATAACAAATGTTATTAATGTATTATTGCACATAAAAAGTTATAGTTGTCACTGCTGATCATTTTAAATGACATATTCCTGCTGAGTTTGTATCATACGTAGCAGTAAGGAAGCATAAGCTCATTCAACGATTATTTAGGTAGCATCATGATGCATTCAGTTTTTAAATCAAACCTTCCCAAGCACATGAATTCAGCATCAACAGCCATGTATCCACGCACTGGCTTTCACTTCACATCCAGTCGGTGCTGTACAGTTTCATTTCATAGTGTTCTTTTGTCAGACATGTACACAGATCTCATACATGGAAGTGATGCTGATGCAGCTGGTAATCATTTTTTTCTGGCCGGAGGTTTTTGTTGTGCTGGAGCTGTAATGAGTGAGAATGCCTGTGAGCTGGTGATATGAAATCAGATATCATTCACTGCAAACCCATGAGTGAGCACATACAGCCAGGAGAAGCAAAACGGATTATCTACGGAGGCTTGAGAACCTAATGAATAAGGGCATTACCGAGCCCTTGTGACAAACGGGGTGCATGTGTGACTGCCTACTTAGGAGCAGCAAGGAGGTTACAAAAGGGTAGAATCAGCAACGGTGACTGTGGGCTTGATAGCTTTCACCATCACATAGCACATCATGACAGATTACAGTCACTCGTATGCTGCTGCATTAAAAACAGTAGCGCACCCGCTTCCACTAGTCATGAGAAATAATGTCATTTATAAACTGTACTAATACCGCCAATGGACAGCTAGATGCAGTGTGTGTGTGTGTGGGTGTGAGATATTTATCTATATATCTATAATCTATCTGTGTGTGTGTGCGCACGCGTCCATTTGGAGAATGTGTTTGTAGCTGGGATATAATCAAGCCTATCAGTTTCTGTTTGGCTTCATTATTTATTGACTCAGCCCAATAAAATGACTCCCTGTCAGCAGTATGTGCCATGAGGAATCCGCTTACAGTTTTATCAGATGTTTCTATGGAAATGATTCTAGTGTCCTCCCCGCCAGCTGTCTATTTAATGACAGATACTGCTATCCCTACTGGTGTACATTTTCCATGTATTCAGATTTTTTCATTAAGTGAATTTCAGTGCCATTTAATGGGTTTTTGTTTTCTCCCTTTCCAGTCCGAATCATTCTTCCTTGGATAAGATGCAAGTAAGAAAGCGGGCTACGTGTGGCCTGTGATTGGGTTCAGTTTAGTCTGCTGTAAATTGTCTTTTATTTTGAGTTGATTAAACAAGAGATACATTGGAAGGTTTAGCAGGCCCCATCCATACCAGGTTACACAATTAAAAACCTCCAGAAGAAGTCACTGTTCACCCTCATTTAAACTGTGTTCTGTGGATCTACATCGTGCATAGCCATTAGTGCAGAGGATGAAGTGAGCGATCGTTTTAGAACTGAAAACTATTCTTACAGTAACTCTCATACACCGTACAAATGGAGTCTTCTGGGAGAAAGACATTGCTGCTCTAATGAATTTAATAAACTTGGTCTGACTGACCTCTGCTGGATAAAGAAAGTTCTGTTACTTTGAGAGAATGTACAAAATGCAATCTTATACGTTATGTAAACTGTAAGAAGATCTTATTTTTGCAAAAAGGAATCATTTAAAAGTAAACTAATCTTGATGTCCATTTAAATCCTATCCCTAATCCACACTGTGTGTCGTGTATGCTGGGCTGATGCTGGTATGATTATAGGATACTGATTGGGTCTGTTAACAGCACTTGATACATTGTAGTGTCTGTGGTTCACTGGAGATCTCCTATCCAGCTGCAGGGGTAACACCATTCACAGGAATTCTGCAAACCCGGTCTGCTCTGATCACACTCTTGGCATTCAAAGCAAAGGGTTTTTAGTGAGGGACACAAGCCAGGCCTCTCTCTGCTGAAGAATAGCAGACTTGAGTGTATGCTGGATATAAATCCAGTGGAGTTCCCTCCTGATACCCAGAGGAATGCATCACAGGCTGATACGCTCTCTGTGCAGGCTGCACAGCTCCAACCTGGCAAGATAAACTGTCGTACACAACAGCTTGTTTTAATAGGACAGAGAACCTCGTGCACATGGGCTGAAATACAAGATTTCTGTTTAGTTTTACAGTTAAAAACACAGGAGCACCAAATCAGGAAGTCGGACATTACTGAGTAATCACTCTTAATGGTAATTATTGTAAATTTGGAAACAATGGGTCAAAGAATACCTTATTAGTAGGGTCTCCAGTGTTTTAAATAGTAATAGAACTTGGCATGCTGTGTGATTCACACGAGTCTGGTTCAAATGTCACCCATACCATAACTCTAACCCTAACCATAACCCCACTCACAGCAAGTTGCCGATCTTGACACAAACAGCACTGCATGTCCTTGCATAGTTCATTAAAAAAAAAAAAAAAGTGCTTTATAAAATGAAATCCTCCTTTGCCTTCTCTAATTAAGAATTTACTACCAGTATGGGGCTATGGGGCTATCGGACTGAATTCATAGAGTAGCAGTCCCTCTGCTGGTGAAACGTGAGACTGCATGCAAGCGGCAGTGCTTTCATCACATGCCGTTGCGTTAGCAGGCTTAGCTTGTCATGCATCCACATTGTTTTCAATTTTTTAAACCACTTGGCACCATTTTGTTTTGTACAATTAGGTGCTGTGTATTTATCCGCAGTTCATAATTATGTTCATCATGTTAAAAGACATTGGTCTTGTATCTGTTAGACTAGAGAGAGAGAGAGAGAGAGAGAGAGAGAGAGAGAGAGATTGGGGAGAAGAAATGGAAATAAATGCATTACCGCCATCTGCTGGTTACTGTGATTGAATACCTGTCTGGTTGCTTTCCCATGGCGTTCGATAGACTGACGGACCTTTTGAAACTATGGGAAGGTACACACACAGGGTAATGGCAGCGGCTCCTTCCAATACGTATAATGACCCATCAGACACACACACACACATATATATTATTATTATTAGTTTATTTAGCAGACGCCTTTATCCAAGGCGACTTACAGAGACTAGGGTGTGTGAGCTATGCATCAGCTGCAGAGTCACTTACAATTACGTCTCACCTGAAAGACGGAGCACAAGGAGGTGAAGTGACTTGCTCAGGGTCACACAATAAGTCAGTGGCTGAGGTGGGATTTGGTTACAAGCCCATTTCTTTAACCACTGGACCACACAGCCCTTATATATATATATATATATATATATATATATATATATATATATATATATATATATATATATATATATATATATATAGTTTGTTTATGACACATGCTCAAGTTCATCTGCTTTAGACCATACCCTTTACCTGCATTCTTTCATTAAGAAACTGGCAAAAGAATGTATCATTAGATCATTTAGATTTGAGATCTGTTTTTAATTTAAAAGATATTTAATTCAGAGAAACACAAGATTGTTTTATGAGGTGTGGGGTTGATCTGTGGGGTTTGTGGCGCCCCACAACATGAAAATCTTACCAACAGCATTTTGCAATGTTAAATCATAGCAGGGTGGGTCATAACGGTCTTTTATAGAGAATAGTCTCACTGAAAGGGCCACAACTGACAAGGCCATTTTAGGCAACCTTTTCTGTCAGCTTTAGGTCACATTTTAACCAGGTGCAAAGTTAAGGCAACACAATCTAACATTTGTGATATAATCTGTCCAGGTACACCAATATATACAGACAGCACGGGCGCGGATGAGGTGGTCAAATTACAAGAAAAGAAAACTTACACAGACCGGAAAACTCTCAGTCTAAGGTTGATATCAAACACAAGTGGTGAGTGACTTCTTTCTGAATCTGGTTTCTCTTACAAAACAACTTCCACAGTTTCCCAAAGGGTGTTTCAGACAGAAACGTTTTTTTTTTTTTTGGTTGATGGCATTGGTGTGTTTGAACAACTTCCAAAATTAGCAAAACACTTCTTGGTTCCAACTAGGCCGCTGCTTCTTGCATGTTCATGCTTTACTGTGCTTAACCATTTCTATACTGATTGCAAAAGCAGTTTGCTTAAATGAAACGTTCAATTTGACAGCAGGGTGCAAGCATATGGATTGTACTGATTAGACTTTGCATGCTGTTGCAAAGAGTAGTTCTTTTCAAGTCTTTTCTCTTGCTTTCAAATGGCTATACACACTTTATTTATTATTTTTGCTATTTTGTACAACCTGGATAAGCCATTGTAAAAATAAATTAAATTATAAAATACAAATAATGAATCAGTTCATACTGGTTAAAATCATGATTTCATATTTACATTTTAAACCCCTTTTATTGGGCATGCAGAATAAACTTAGTTTTATTGTGGGTTTAAATACCAGGGCTAAGCTGCAAACTACACTGAACTTTTTAAACTACGGTCTGTATTTGTTTCTTTACCTTGTCATTTTTTAATTCTATAAATACATTAATTAAATAATATATATATATATATATATATATATATATATATATATATATATATATATATATATATATATATATATATATATATATATATATATATATATGTTCCTTCGGCGCATTATTTTATTAAATTCCTCTGTGTAACAATAGAATGACACATAGTGGATGTGAAAGTGAAATGTTTTCTGTCCCTGCCCGATTAATAATTCTGAAAAGAATCCATATTTTCGGTGTACAGCAGTCCTGCGTTCGATCCGAAAAGAATGAAGAGACCGCTTGTGCTTCCTCGTTCACAACACTGTAGCAAATCATCACAGCACTGCTAGACCACGATTACAGCTTTCAAGAGCCATTTCATTGCGACTGCGTATTGGTTTTTTTTTCTTATTATTTAGATATTTTAGTGCTAGAAAGAAGGAAAAAGGGTGAATTCTAAGGCCCCTCTCCCTTTATTTATTTCCATTTTTCTTTTTAAACGACGGTGTTGCTAAGAAAACATTGGAAGCATTTTCGTTTATTTTAGCATCTAGAACGGGTGTAAATACATTTCAGAATAAAATGGCTCGCCCTCGGCCCAGGGAGTACAAAGCTGGAGATCTTGTTTTTGCCAAAATGAAAGGATACCCGTACTGGCCAGCGAGGGTGAGTATTAGATTTAGCCGGGACTGAGAAGCAGGGAGGCGGGGTTGTCTGGGGCAGTACAGTCGGCGGAGGATGGGGAAGATGCTGTTGTTGTTCTTGTATCGTTTTCAAAAAGGCTTTTTTGTCTGTATAGGATTATGCTACATCGGTATTTGATATGATTTGATCTTTTATTATAACCGGCCTTTTACAATGTTAAAGGTTATAGTTTTATATCTTTATTTAGTAATAGTCTACACCAGAAACACCGTTACATCTGCGCTAAGGGCATCGGTTTGGTTTTCTCCATCTTAAATTAGTTTGGGGAATTATAAGTTCTCCAGTCTAAAAATCAATATTAGTATGAAACACATTGCTGTGAAGACTGGTGGCGAGGTTCACAGTTATCATGGTGGAGATGACGACATCCCTCTATAAACAACAGCTGACCTGTAAAAGGCCTATTATCGGCACCTATAGAGCGACTAAGGCAGATCTGACAGTGAAGGCCTGCAGGTTAGAGCAGAAAACCAAACGTAACATCAGCATTCTCCACTGGAAAAGAGCACGCTGAGGCACGGGAATAAGACTCCCATTGCATAGCAGTTTGATCCATTCCTGGTTTTACTATAAGTGTAACAAAACACAACTGAGCTTGATACCTATACACTGGGGCTAACGAGCACGTATTCAAACCTGGGATGGGTGAAACTGCTGTGCAATAGGAGTTATATTTCCATCAATGACATTTCCTATAGCAAAATGTATCCTTTTACAGGACAGTGTGCTACTAATGTTTAGCGAATTGTTACAATGCATCACTCTCAGTGTAACAGTGTGTGTGTGTGTTCTATATGGAATATTACAGTGTTTGGCTGACTGCTGAACATCATTTTTGGGCTTCATTTTGAAGGTACTGTAAATGCCCAGTTGCTGTAAGTTTAATATAGTTTTTAAAGATGATGCACATGGATTGGCACATTTGTAAAGGCGAGTTCAAATTTCTTTATTGGTCTCCGCTGACTTTTCAAGTTCCTGGGTGACTTTTACATAAGCAGAAGATGGATTTTATCAGCCACACACACGTATACCTTATCATCAGCTACACTGTGCAGATTACAAGTTGGCTGTGAACATCTAACGCTTAATTAGCTCCAAGTTTGGCACGCCAAACAAAACATCAGTGTGGTACTGTGGATACTGTATCTAGACTTCCTGAATGCAATGTAATACCATTCACTAAAGAGCACTGTAACCTGACAGGTGAGCAGCAGTAACATTCTCGGACTGTCACAATGACACGGAGGGGGCTGTAGCTTGCTGATAAATATTTTTACATTGACTTCTCATTTGTCTTGTGGCGTTAAGGGGATATACTTCATATTAATATTATCTGCATGTTCCTAATATTGAATTTCATATTAATATCATCTGCATGGTCCTAATATTGAATTTCATATTAATATCATCTGCATTTTCCTAATGTTGAATTTCATATTAATATCATCTGCATGTTCCTTAATGTTGAATTTCTTACCTGTTTAATATCCTGGTTCTCTAACATTGTTTCTCCTTAGATTGTTATTTGCCAAGCTTTCTTACTGTTCCAGCTTCTGAAAAGATTCAAAGCTGATTTTGAGGAAGTGAGTTGGGGAAGCATATTAGAGTTGCACATGCTTCAGTGCACAATGCTTCAGTGCACAGTGCTTCTCCTATGGGCTTCAGTGCTCGACGCCAATATGTCCCCCACCTTGCATCTTAACAATCTTTTTAGAAGCAACATTTGCTGGAATAGTTAATAAGCATAGCAAACAGCAATAGATTTGTACAACAGCAATGGTACATTCAAACTTAGTGAGCCACATCCATGTACTTTCCCAGCCAGTCATATGAGGGCAGAACATACAGATAAAGAAACCAGCAGTCTAGCCAATAAGGTGGTTGATAGAAACGAAACGAAGACATTTTATTCTATAAAAAGATTGATTTAATCCCAGACGACCCACTGTTAGACCAGAATGACTCAAACTGGTCATCTTGACATATGCGTTCTAAAGCTAGTGTATAAATTCATATAGACAAGTGAAACGGCACACACAAGTAGAGACTTGCGTATATGGAAAGCGAAAGTCCTTCAGTGACCAATAGAGAATGGCTGACCCACATAAAGGAGTACAAAAGAAACTTGCGCAATTGAGATAAGCTCATCCCTTCTGATTTCATTGCAGAAATTAAAGACCAGCTGTCTGCAGTTACACTGTTTGACCACCTGGTGGCAGTGTGTGCTAAATTAATATCCCATAACCTCATGGGCCATTATGAAATGCGCTATATATTGAACAAAGATCCAAGGTGATTGAACTGTTGGCCATGCATCAACTGAGATCATTACAACTAGCTACAAGGAGGTTAAACTTGCTCGGGTCACACAATGAGTCAGTGGCTGAGAGTGGTGATTTGATTTGGCCACATAATAGATATTAAACTATAACTAGGGGTGGAAATAAGACTCCCATTGCATAGCAGTTGGATCCATTCCTGGTTTTACAATGAGTTTAATAAGGACACACCTGAGCTTGTTACCTATACATGGTGGCTGATCAAGTTCAGTAGTAAAATCTGGAATGGGTGAAACAGCTATGCAGTAGGAGTCTTATTTCCATCCCTGCTATAGCATTCTGTTGACTTTGTTTTGGACATTTCTTTTATGGCTGTCCAATTGATTCAATTGATTCTTTATTCATAAATGTTTTTTAATCACAATGAAGGGTTGAATTCCACACTGTGTAATACTGAGGTGCATCTCTAGCGTGCTGAGAGGCTAGATTAACAGTTAAGTGTACGTTTGTATTTGCCTTGGGTAAGAAAGAAAACACTGAGTGTGTGCATCAGCTTTAGGGAAAGTTCTGAGCAGACAGCAGTGCTTATCTCATGGCCCATTGTTTTTTTGTTTTTTTGGTTCATAGGTACTGCAGCAGTGTAGTGTGCTGGTAATACCCTGCCTGAGTTGCTAAGGAGTACATAATTAGTACAGTTATTCTAATGCAGTAGTCCCTTGTAGTATAGCAGACTGTATTCATATTATTTAGATACTACTGAATAGCTACTTGTATAGTACTTTGCTACTGCTAAAATACGCCTTAGCATCTTAGTAGAATGCTTTTGTAAGGGTACACTCCTGTTAGAAGTGCTGTTGTTTTTTTGTATTCTGATAATCATATGGATTTGGTACAAAAAATCCATAAGAAGTAGTAGTGAAGGGCATTTCTTTCTTTTAAAACAATCTTGAAAACTTAGATCATAGTTCTAAATAGCCCCCTTTGCCCCCTTTGCCCCCTTTGCTGAAGATGTCCGTAATTAGATTTGAGTATTCTTCACTGTAATCACACCATTCTATCTTTGGGTGGAGCAGACCACAAAGTGATGCCTGGTGTTGTTGAAATGATGCTTTGGGAGCTTTTGATTCAGTTCTGTTTGGCAGGTTTCATTGCAAGAGATTTGTTTGTACACAGAATAAAAAGATTTGTTACAGCTACCCATGTCTCAGTTGCTCATGCAGTATTTGCATCTACTTGTATGTGTCTCCACAGGGCTGCCATTTAACTGGCTGTGGGTTGCATCCCTTTTCATAGCTATTTAAGCCATTTCATGTTTTACTGTATGCTTAATTAGCCACACTTCGATCTCGTGCACAGTGTGGCTCAGAGCAAATCAGCACAGATTATTACAATATTACAAATAAGTAGTAACACAGTACAGGATGGAAATAAGACTCATTGTATTGCAGTTTGATCCATTCCTGGTTTTACTAGGAGTCTGAGAAGATACACCTGAGCTTGTGACCTATACACTGTGGCTAAACAAGCTTGTATTAAAAGCTGGGGTGAAACTGCTACTAACTGTATTACTCTGTAAGTTTTTTTTTTTAAATAACATAAATGTGGTGAATGGTCTTCCTTGTGTCAGGTCTGTGACGCTCAGGAATGTTTTTAACTAGCACAGCTTGCGGTGTAATTCAGTTTCCTGTTTTTAGCCAAACTGTTTTGCCACTTACCACTTGATTCATTTTCCATTAGAACATTAACAGCAGGTGACTCAAATCTGATCATGTTTTAGTTGTATTGGAAAGGGTTTTCTCTCTCAGTGTGAAAACCTTGTTTTGGTAAAGGTGAGGTAATGCACAATAAAATAGTTTCTAGTCAGTGAGATCGAAGCAAATGGTTTGATGTGCTATAAGTCAAGCAAGTGGTAGCCAAGTAGTGTAAACGTTTATTTGGGGATAGAAATAACATCCCCATTCAGCAGCAGCAAGACGCTTTACTGAGCTTTTTAAGACATACAGCCACGCAAACAACCACAGGCGCCTAAATTAAGTAAAGCCTTCTTTCCAGTCCTTTTTCTTTTACTGCACTGAGACTTTGCTTGACTTCATCTAATTAGGATTTTCTGGAGTCCACATACTGGTATCTGTGAGATTATGACAGAATGACTTTGCATTGTCGTGCATGAAACGGTGTCATTCCTGAATGCCAGATGAAACTGGTCAGCTTCAGTTTATCAGTAAATCTCATACACCCTGTGTTACGGTTATTATTATTGCCAGCTGCCTTTCTAACCAGCAGCATCCCCTTTGAATGCTGATTTAGCTTGAAGCCATTTTTAACTGTGCAGTTGTTATGACAGTACATTGTGGGGGGGGCGGGGGGTTGGAATTTTACAGTGATGACTCATTGCAAATTCAAACCAAAATGCTAAAACTGAACGGAGCACTTTATAAATTCAAAACATGTTTTGTGCAAACTTCCGAACCCCAGATTTAAACTGACGTAACATCTTGTACACAAGTTGGGAAACAAAGAGGGACAATTGTGTAAGGAAATCTGAGCCAGAAACATTTGTTTTACTAAGTTTATTTAGTTTTACTAACAGGTAGATGAAACAACAGCGGACGGTCTCATTTCAGTGGATGAACCTGATGATGGTATGATAGATGAATTTATTTATCATTTATCCAACAGATTGATGAACTCCCGGAAGGAGCTGTGAAACCTCCAGCAAACAAATACCCAATCTTCTTCTTTGGCACTCATGAAACGTATGTATAATCTGAAAGCAATTAGTGATATATATATATATATATATATATATATATATATATATATATATATATATATATATATATATATATATATATATATCTAAAAGTAAATTGTATTCTTTCTAGATGTGAGCCACATAAAATAATCCTCTTGTTTTGTGTCAGACTTTAATACAGTAAGTGTCCATTTATATATTATGCAGATCTTCCTTTTTAAAAAGGGACATCAGGTACATTTGACCCCTATATTAACGAGTTGTTGTTGTTCTGCTTCTTCTTACATTGCAGTGCGTTTCTGGGCCCAAAGGATCTTTTTCCATACAAGGAATATAAAGATAAGTTTGGGAAGTCAAACAAGAGGAAAGGATTCAATGAAGGCTTGTGGGAAATTGAGAACAACCCTGGAGTTAAGTTTACCGGGTATCAGGTACACAACAGAGTCACGGACGCAAGCACGCAATGCAGCCCTGTGTTAAACATGAACCAACCCAACGCAGTGCAGCCCTGTGTTAAACATGAACCAACCCGAACGCAGTGCAGCCCTGTGTTAAACATGAACCAACCCGAACGCAGTGCAGCCCTGTGTTAAACATGAACCAACCCGAACGCAGTGCAGCCCTGTGTTAAACATGAACCAACCCGAACGCAGTGCAGCCCTGTGTTAAACATGAACCAACCCAAACGCAACCCTGTGTTAAACATGAACCAACCCGAACGCAGTGCAGCCCTGTGTTAAACATGAACCAACCCGAACGCAGTGCAGCCCTGTGTTAAACATGAACCAACCCGAACGCAGTGCAGCCCTGTGTTAAACATGAACCAACCCGAACGCAGTGCAGCCCTGTGTTAAACATGAACCAACCCGAACGCAGTGCAGCCCTGTGTTAAACATGAACCAACCCGAACGCAGTGCAGCCCTGTGTTAAACATGAACCAACCCGAACGCAGTGCAGCCCTGTGTTAAACATGAACCAACCCAACGCAGTGCAGCCCTGTGTTAAACATGAACCAACCCGAACGCAGTGCAGCCCTGTGTTAAACATGAACCAACCCAACGCAGTGCAGCCCTGTGTTAAACATGAACCAACCCGAACGCAGTGCAGCCCTGTGTTAAACATGAACCAACCCGAACGCAGTGCAGCCCTGTGTTAAACATGAACCAACCCGAACGCAGTGCAGCCCTGTGTTAAACATGAACCAACCCGAACGCAGTGCAGCCCTGTGTTAAACATGAACCAACCCGAACGCAGTGCAGCCCTGTGTTAAACATGAACCAACCCGAACGCAGTGCAGCCCTGTGTTAAACATGAACCAACCCGAACGCAGTGCAGCCCTGTGTTAAACATGAACCAACCCGAACGCAGTGCAGCCCTGTGTTAAACATGAACCAACCCGAACGCAGTGCAGCCCTGTGTTAAACATGAACCAACCCGAACGCAGTGCAGCCCTGTGTTAAACATGAACCAACCCAACGCAGTGCAGCCCTGTGTTAAACATGAACCAACCCGAACGCAGTGCAGCCCTGTGTTAAACATGAACCAACCCGAACGCAGTGCAGCCCTGTGTTAAACATGAACCAACCCAAACGCATGAACCAACCCAACGCAGTGCAGCCCTGTGTTAAACATGAACCAACCCGAACGCAGTGCAGCCCTGTGTTAAACATGAACCAACCCAACGCAGTGCAGCCCTGTGTTAAACATGAACCAACCCGAACGCAGTGCAGCCCTGTGTTAAACATGAACCAACCCGAATGCAGTGCAGCCCTGTGTTAAACATGAACCAACCCAAACGCAACCCTGTGTTAAACATGAACCAACCCGAACGCAGTGCAGCCCTGTGTTAAACATGAACCAACCCAAACGCAACACTGTGTTAAACATGAACCAACCCGAACGCAGTGCAGCCCTGTGTTAAACATGAATCAACCCGAACGCAATGCAGCCCTGTCTTAAACATGAACCAACCCGAACGCAGTGCAACTCTGTGTTAAACATGAACCAATCCGAACGCAGTGCAGCCCTGTGTTAAACATGAACCAATCCGAACGCAGTGCCGCCCTGTGTTAAACATGAACCAACCCAAACGCAACCCTGTGTTAAACATGAACCAACCCAAACGCAATGCAGCCCTGTGTTAAACATGAACCAACCCGAACGCAGTCCTGTGTTAAACATGAACCAACCCGAACGCACTGCAGCCTTCTTATGCATTTGACCTGTTTGTTTCAGTGCACACACATATACATTTTGTTTTCATTTCACATTAATCTGCTCTGCCAACCTGTACCATTTCCAGGCAGTCCAGCAACAGAGCTCATCAGAGACCGAGGGGAAGGGGGAACACAGCTGACGCCAGCAGCGAGGGTGAGGAGGGAGACTCAATCGTGGAGGACGGCAAAGGCAAGAGGAAGAGTGACAAGACTGGCTCCAAGCGAAAGAAGGCATTGTCGACAAAGGTAACAAGTCAGTGCAAATCTTTCCCTTTGCATAATTAGAGAAATACAAATATGGTGGAAAATGAAACCAGACTTGACACCACAATCTTGTCTAAGGTGTTTTTCGTTCACTGTACTGAGGTATTAACTATCCAGCAGGTGGCGCAAGTTATAGATAGGGCTTCTGATTTTTGGTTAAGAATGAAATCGGTGCATATCCAATAAACACCTCTATATCGATAATGTGCCATTTCTAATACTGGTTTAAAGAATCCAGTTCGATTACTACAGTGTAACCCTCTTATCATAGGAACAAAATCACCTCCCAGTACACACCGCCACTACCAAGAACCTTGTAATTTACAGCTGTGCAGATTCGCGTTACAACAAATCTCTTTCAAAGCTGCCTTTGTAAAACCTTTGTACTTTGTACTAGTTCTGCCAAAACATCTATATGATAGCTGTAGATTACTGCAGATTACTGTAGCTTGCATTAGCTATAGTATGCTCTGTGAAATAGCCTTCATGACAAATGTTTAATCTTCTCCCCTAAAGTAATGTACATGATGAAAATAATGAAAATTACTATAGCATCAAAATCTTTCCTTCCTTTTCTTGTTTATAAAACAGATCTTACAGTAAAAGTTATGTGAGAAGGATACACATACTGAATTACGTTTATGGGTACAGGTATGAAATATCGCAGATAACTAATGAATAGTTCTTGTTATTCTTCTGTTTGTGTCACCTCTCTCCTGCGGTCTCTATACAGCTATCAAACAGTATAGTGGGTACACCAGTGGATAGAAGAAATACCACATTTGTTGCAGGGGGACAGGTTAATGGTTGCACTTTGGTGTTAGACACAAAAGCTACCTTAAAGGTGAAACAGAAAATGAATACAGGATGAATGAAACAAGACAAAGAATACATTAGTTAAGATAAGGATTTCATTTGTTTGTTTTTTCTCTCAAGAAGTCATCTAAGCTGTCAAGGAAGTCCTCTGGAGAGGAGGAAGGTGATAAGGACAGTAAGGAGGAAGATCACAAGAGCAGTTCAGAGGCTAGAGACCCAGATAACGACACACGGAACGCTTCAGACACCAAGAAAGCCAGCGAAGGGGTAAATTCTCGGCACATTTAAGTTTTGTATTGAAACTCATCGCAAAAGTAATCCTGTGTGATAATAAAACAAATTCCATACATTTTTCATTTCGTTTTAGCAGCGCTGCCAAGTGAAGTTTTTCAATCTCACTTTGGAGAACAGTTTTGTGGTGTTTGGTATGATGGCTGTAACATCCCACTTTGCCAATCACACATGTTTTGTGGCCTGGAAATAAATCTCAGACAAATGTACTAAGCAATTAAGCACTGCTGTACTGCTTAAACCTCTCTCTTTAGTGATAACTTTTAATACGCATTTGCAAGTGGAAAATGTACTGTCTGTCTGTCTGTCTGTCTGTCATCTACAATAAAAGTTTGCAAACTTCACCAAGTCTTGTAAATAATACCAACGTACAAAACCTGTTAGTGTTTGTTATAGATATCCAATGCCAGAACAACACCCTTTTTCAAAGAAATAAAACTCGAGCAGCAAACCTGCCAACACATGGTGGAAAAGATGATTATTTAACGAAAACAGTAGATACAATGTATTAAACTATCAAACCCAACATGCTTTCCTGTAGGGGATGGTGCATAATCTTTTCATAGCATCACTCCTAACTCCCAGTCCTGAATGCCTGAAACTAAGCTGAAATAAAGTGTGTTAGGAATTCTAAAAAGGGCATATTCAACCCACCCAATGGTGCCGTGCCTGCAGTGTCTCAGTGACGTACTGTACAGAGATACATGTTTTAAGAATGCCCAAACAAGAAAAATGCATGCATGTAGGTTTGAAAGAAGGATTTTATGAACATAGAAGACAGGCTGTTTGAAATGGCTGGCCTGTGGCTCTTACTGCAATTAAGTCAAATCTTTGAGTGGCAAGTTAAAAACTTTCTTTAAAGACCTATTCAAACCAGACATGATGCGACAAGCAAGTGTGAAGTCCGAAACAACACAAAAAAAAATAATACAACATGTAGTTTTGATACAAACAATTCAAACTGCCTGCGATGTGACGGGGCAACACTGAACCGATGCTAGATGCTAAAAAATAGGATTGGTACTAATCGGTTCTGACCAATGACCAATCAGAGGAGAGTTGCCTATCGCATTGCGAGCGCCTTTCACCACTGGTATGAAAAGCAGTGTTGCAGCGAAAGTATCGTTTTATCGCAAAACAAATCGCATCGCGTCCGTTATGAATAGGCCTTAACAGTCCTGATTTCTTAATTTTGTTGGTATTTTTTGTATGATTTGTTTGCTGCTTGTTTTTCTTTTTTAATATCGAAAACGCAATTTTTCTTTTATTGGATATACAGTACTGTGCAAAAGTTTTAGGCAGGTGTGAAAAAATGCTGTAAAGTAAGAATGCTTTCAAAAATAGACATGTTAATAGATTATATTTATCAATTAACTAAATGCAAAGTGAGTGAACAGAAGAAAAATCTAAATCAAATCCATATTTGGTGTGACAACCCTTTGCCTTCAAAACAGCATCAATTCTTCTAGGTACACTTGCACAAAGTCAGGGATTTTGTAGGCATATAGTCAGGTGTATGATTAAACAATTATACCAAACAGGTGCTAATGATCATCAATTCAATATGTAGGTTGAAACACAATCATTAACTGAAACAGAAACATCTGTGTAGGAGGAATAAAACTGGGTGAGGAACAGCCAAACTCAGCTAACAAGGTGAGGTTGCTGAAGACAGTTTACAGTCAAAAGTCATACACCATGGCAAGACTGAGCACAGCAACAAGGCACAAGGTAGTTATACTGCATCAGCAAGGTCTCTCCCAGGCAGAAATTTCAAGGCAGACAGGGGTTTCCAGATGTGCTGTCCAAGCTCTTTGAAGAAGCACAAAGAAACGGGCAATGTTGAGGACCGTAGACACAGTGGTCGGCCAAGGAAACTTACTGCAGCAGATGAAAGACACATCATGCTTACTTCTCTTCGCAATTGGAAGATGTCCAGCAGTGCCATCAGCTCAGAATTGGCAGAAAACAGTGGGACCCTGGTACACCCATCTACTGTCCGGAGAAGTCTGGTCAGAAGTGGCCTTCATGGAAGACTTGCGGCCAAAAAGCCATACCTCCGACGTGGAAACAAGGCCAAGCGACTCAACTATGCACGAAAACACAGGAACTGGGGTGCAGAAAAATGGCAGCAGGTGCTCTGGACTGATGAGTCAAAATTTGAAATATTTGGCTGTAGCAGAAGGCAGTTTGTTCGGCCGAAGGGCTGGAGAGCAGTACACGAATGAGTGTCTGCAGGCAACAGTGAAGCGTGGTGGAGGTTCCTTGCAAGTTTGGGGCTGCATTTCTGCAAATGGAGTTGGGGATTTGGTCAGAATTAATGGTCTCCTCAATGCTGAGAAGTACAGGCAGATACTTATCCATCATGCAATACCATCAGGAGGCATCTGATTGGCCCCAAATTTATTCTGCAGCATGACAACGACCCCAAACATACAGCGAAAGTCATTAAGAACTATCTTCAGCGTAAAGAAGAACAAGGAGTGCTGGAAGTGATGGTATGGCCCCCACAGAGCCCTGATCTCAACATCATCGAGTCTGTCTGGGATTACATGAAGAGAGAGAAGCAACTGAGGCTACCTAAATCCACAGAAGGACTGTGGTTAGTTCTCCACGATGTTTGGGCCAACCTACCTGCCGAGTTCCTTCAAAAACTGTGTGCAAGTGTACCTAGAAGAATTGATGCTGTTTTGAAGGCAAAGGGTGGTCACACCAAATATTGATTTGATGTAGATTTTTCTTCTGTTCACTCACTTTGCATTTTGTTAATTGATAAATATAAACTATTAACATGTCTATTTTTGAAAGCATTCTTACTTTACAGCATTTTTCACACCTGCCTAAAACTTTTGCACAGTACTGTATATTAATAATATCAGATCAGATCCCATCATCAAAGGTGGCCCTTGCTCCTGGTTTTAGATTAAAGCAAAATTGCTTTTCAGCGATTTTACAAAAAAAAAAAAATGAATAATGTTTTAACAAGAAGAGGAAATAATAATTTTGATGGAATAGGAGTTGCATAATTACAGAGAAATTGGGAGAGATAAAATGTCGTAGCTGAAACATTTCAGATTAGTTTTAGGCGTCACCAATGTAAGCCTGCAGAAGCAGTTTCTATTTTACCCAAACACTTCTGCTTCAGAAAACTGCTTCAGAAAGCCATTTATCGGCTTTGTGATTTTATAGCCTGGTTCATCAATTCTGCTTTTAAATCCTTCACTTGAACTTCAGCAGTCTTTATAGCAAGCAGTATGCTCTTCTGTCTTTAACGGTAATGTATGTATTTTTTTTTTCCAGACCTAATTACTCAGAGAAGAATGCTAAATGTTGCGAAGGCCCCCTTAAGGGAGTCATTTGTTGTGGCTGTCAAGTGTTACTGGAGTTGTGAAATTATCATTGCTTTTCCATTGTCTGCGACAATACAAGGTTTCCATTAGTAGAAGCTCACACACACTTTGTCTCTGTCTCTCCACATTGAAATCCTTTACATTCAGTAAAGCACGATCACCCTGGTCCTATCACATCAATACCACCAAAGTTACTGTCAACAAGTTCCCCTTTATTTTTACAAATACCATTTCCAGAACACACACAAAATGTAAGTATGTGTTACAATGTTCAGATCAAACTTGTATAGGAGTTAACTGTTTGTTTTTTTTGCATTCAAACAACAGAACAGTTAAGCTAACGAATATTCTACCTTTAAGATCGCAAGGTTTCTAAAACCATGGCCCCATTAGTACTTGTTACCCCTCAATTAAGAGTTTACAATTGTAATTGTGTTATTTTATTACAATTATAATAATTGTTATTTTTATGAAGGAAAGTCGAATGCTCGTGGTGTGGGGCAAGTAAGCATCTAACTAGCATTTTCATTTTCTTGTCAGCTTGTGAAGTTCAAAGCATACAGTGCAGGTTAACCTTTGCTTTTCACTCATGTCTTGAAGGGGGTCTGATCCACAGAGCATGGTTAATGTCAGGCGATTTGATCTGGTGACTACTTTTAAGATGTTGCACAAGATCTCACTCTTCCATTTCAGGACTGTGTTGGAAACAGGTCCTATAGTTTTAAATTAATCTTCAGAAGCAAGCTCAAATCTACTGTAATTCTCTACTCTAAATCTAATTACATCTTGGTTGGAACAGAGTCCTGAAACGGAATAGAATATAATGGAAAGGCTAAAATTGCCTACCAATAACCAGGCTGCTGTTCTTGGGAAACCTGTCGCTCCAGGCAACCAACTTCTCCCATCAGGTTATCTGAACTAACTTTTCATTATGACTGCACATAAAAACATCGCTCAGAGTGGGCTACAAAAACCCTGCCCTTTCCTGATCACATTCCACCAGTTCAGAACACAAGCATTCTGTTAACAATCTGCAAGTTACCTTTTGCTTTGTTGCTTTTTGTCGATAGAAAGAATATATTATATTTATTTGGGGATTTTTGGTTTACATTTTTGTTATGCTTGTAATTTAAACATGTTTTACATATTCAAGGTTTGTAGTTTAATGTAAAAGAAATGTTTTTTGCTGTTTATGGAAAATAATTTTACAGAATAAAATTATTGTAATGCATAATGTTACACGTGTTCTCTATTTAAAGGTTTTTGGGAAGCAGAGTATTTTCGCCCCCAAAACACCAGCAAGACATTTTGAAATGTGAAAATGATGGTGGTGTTTTAGCCAATAATGAGTGCTGCGATATATGGTTTATCAACCAGGTTAAACAAAAAAAAATGGCTCTTTAGAGAAAGGAATGGTATTTGACTTTTCGTATTGTAATTGTTTTTTAAATATAAACTATATCTGAAGCTGGCAGCATTCTGAAATGGATGCTCACAGGCACTCCAGGAGCTTAAGGGTTAATGCTCTTGCCCATCTGCTTGATGGGGTTTGTGTGCACCTGGCTAACAAGCAAGCCAACACATTGACCCAAATGATTAAATCAGAGAAATGGACTGTGCGTACTGTCATGAGACATGCAATTAAGGTAAAATAATCAACTTGGTTTTATTTTTTATAATAACAATACATTTTCAAAGCACCATATGCTTCTATACATTTTAGTACAGAATTTAAGGCAACTAATCTGCTACTTTTCATTACTAACCTACATACATACATAGTATACAGGGGTGAAGCCCCATAGTAATAGAATATAGTAGACTAACCCATTGTTCCTACAACATCATATCTTCCTGCATGTGCTGCTGTGTTCCCAGAGGGACACACAACCTAAATGATCCCTAAGTAAACAATACAATAGATAACATTAATATATAGCACAGTCCAACAATATAAAATAAATACACACTCCAAGCATAAAAAGAAACAGAACACACAAAAAAGCAAAAAATATAATCCTCTATACCAAGCTGTCTTAAAGCTCCTGTATTATATATGTACTGCATAGCAGGTTTTGACCTTAAACGTTTCATTTGCATTACTCAGTCTTTTTATCCTCTGTGGCTTTGAGGAAGAACTCCGGGTTAGTAATACACCTATAAGTAAACAGCTGGGGTACAATTCCATAAACCATGTTTATTATTAGAAAGCTAGACTTCGCTTCCTCTGGGACCCTGTATGCGAAGGGCGTCCGTGTGTGGAGAGAGGCCCCAATGTGGGAAAACTGAGCCTGTGGATGAAGGAAATAACTGGGTTATTTAAACATGGAAAGGCAAAGTTGTCCCATAAACATGCTTCAACCACAACTAACCAGTCACCACAAGTTAGTTTAGCAGACAACAGCATGACCAAATTCAGATCTAGAGCCCAGCACTGTCCTCTCCAAGCGCTTCATAGAAACACATAACCTATAGCAAGCATGACCCCTCTGCACAGTGGGTGTGTGTGAACATCTGTACCACCAGTATTAGCTGTACAGTGTGTAAATGGTTAACAAACCGCTGTGCAGTGGGAGGATTAATTCCATCCGTGTATTACGACGATGTAAAAAGCCTTCTACAAGAGGAACATTATTCAATTCAGAAAAAAAGCCATCTGAAATCCATTTTGGCACATGCGATCAGAATGGTTTAGCTAACCACTTCTAAACTGGCAATAACAAGCATTAAAAACAGGCCTGCTGTTCAGGTAAACTGAAGAGACGCTCTGTATTGGTTTTAAATGAAAATGAATACATTGTACCAAGGAATTGTTTTGCAATAAAACAAGGAGAGTTTCCAAGGGTTTGGGATTCTTTCAATGCACCACATCCTCCACCCCACAGCACACTGGCCTGAGTGGCAGCTTTATTAATAGCACAGGCAGCTGACATTTGAAGACAGAATCATTCTTGCCAGAGTAAATATGGGACGCTGGCTTTTATTCGCAAATGTTTTCTATGCTGGCTGGAAGGAGTCCATTTATTCCACCAATCTTTAGCTTTGCCTCAGTCCAGACAAGCCAATGAGCAGAGAATCAGATATTGAGCCCCACTTATCAAGTGCCACGATGAGCGGATAAAAATAGCAACACAGCACGCCTGATTCAAAACGCACATCACAATGTGTGATGACTTCTTTGAAATAGCAATATACTGCATGGCTCTGACCTCCAGTGAATCCATCTCTCTTGTCCTTATTAACTGCATACATTAAAGCCGGGTGAGTTACTACTGGGAATGGAAATTAACTGCTTGCCTAATGAAGCATGTTCTTTGTCCTACTATTTCAACACTAGACACTAAAATTCTACATATGCAGTAGTGACCACAAGTATTTTTCTAATGCTAGTACATGTTTTAAATGTGTAAGAGGGGAACACACTGGCTTACCAAGAACTGGAGGGCACCAACTCAAGCCCTATTTAGCAGGTGAGGTCACTGCGGTGTTTCACTTACTTGTGCCAGCGCCCCGGCGTGGATCAGTGCCAAGTCAGGCATCCAGCTGCACCCAGGAACCAAGAGACCATACAGGGAGACTGTGTAATACGGAACGCAGTAAAACATGTATACTAGCATCTGTGTGAAGAGATGGAGGTTAGAGCACTGATGTTAATGCAGAAGCTTGCGTTACCGAAAGCAATGCGTTTGCTGCTGCTGTTCAGAAGTCATCGCTCACAGTTTTCCTGGAAACCCATGCAATAGGCATTGACTTTCACTGTATCGTACATTTTTAGTTATAATATCTGGAAACCTGCAGTGCAGGGCCACCCCCATGAAAATGTTAAATATGCTACACTGGATAAGTCATCAATATCCAATTACCGTCAAGCCCAGGACTTGAGGATCACGTTTCTGTGCATTAGGATAGATCTTCTTGAGCTTTCCGTTGGTCTTACATCGATGATTACACACCATTTTTATGGAGTGGCCCAACAGTCTTTCCAGCCCCTCATCACCAGAAATGTTTACTGTTTTCTTAAATAAAAACATAAGCCTTTTTCCCTGCATACTACTTCCAGGAATCTTAAGCAACGGGTGCAATGTTAACAGAGGATTTTACCTGCAGTGGAGGAGATCGAAGGCTGGGTATATACACTTAAGTTGCTTGGTTTTCAGTAAACACAAAGCCAGCTAGTTTAACTGTACATGGCCAGAGGAATTAGACAGGAATACAGTAGGTTTTAAACCACATTATGACTACTACTAAGCAGTAAAAGTTTCACATCAAAGATTTGGTTTTGTTTGTATGTATATAACATCGATACTGTAAATGCATGTGCACTGGGGTAATGACCCAAACAATTAGACACCTCATACCTGAATTTTAGAGTAGGCTGTGGGGTCCTTGAGGTAAGGCTCATGACTCTCTACATACTTCTGGCAAAGCTCAGCAGGGCAGTCTAATGTGACCTAGGACAATACCAAGGATAATCCCAATCACCAACCTGACGAATGTCCTGAACACATGGTATGCTTCCATTTAACCTCCAGCCTAAATGCAGTCAATCAAATTCACATAACCCTGCTCTTCTCTGGCCTTTTATCATGTAAAACCCCTATCAGTTGTGCGACGTGCACTTTACCCAGTTTTGCTATGTCTATATATATTCTAACTTAAAGGGATGCAAACTGCACAATACAACAGTTTGATTTTAAATGTTTTATAGCATTTCAAGGTTTACATTCCTTTCACAAAACACATTTCTTTTTCCCCTTGCACACGATGACAAATGTAATCTGTGGTGTCTAATTTTGCATTTCTTAATAACTAAAATAGAGGTGGCTAACATACCAGGGGTTTACAGTGTCTTGATTGAGGGAGCTACAGTAGGTGGTGCTGCTGATCAATGCTCCAGCCTTTCACCTATCCAAGCCTGGGGTCAGGCTTAGGTTACAAATGAAATTATAAGTAGAGAGGTCAGAACTTTCCTTCAGTTTTATTACCCCTCTGAGACTCAATAGCAGGAGTTCCATTTAGTTAGCACTCCTAATGAGCATTCTAGTGACTGGTGTGATGGGATGATTAGTGTTCTGATTGAAACCAGTACATTCTGAAGGCAGCCCATACTGTATAGTGCAGGGGTGGCCAACCCTGGTCCTGGAGAGCCACAATCCAGCAGGTTTTATAGGTAACCCTTAATCATCACTTTCAAATTAAAGTGTTCAATTAAATCAGGAGTGGTCAGCTCTGGGCCATGAGAGCTGGAGGGTGTTCAGGTTTTTCTTCCAAATTATCTTTAAATTACTTAATTGAACAAATTACCTGCTTAACTAGTCAAAATGAAATTGTTTCAAGTCTTTAGATATTGATGATTAAGGGTTGCATATAAAACCTGCTGGATTGTGGCTCTCCAGGACCAGGGTTGGCCACCCTGGTATAGTGGAACTCTTACCAGTCCCCTGAAGATGCTGAAGCCAATGGCTGGGATGAGGTAGAGTGTAAAGAGCAGGTCAAGTGGTCTTTGCACCAGCCTCCTCTTCTGAGATTCTTGAATGCACTTAATCCAAAATGAAGTATATTATGCAGTGATTTTGCACAATTCAAATTAAATCATTGACTTAAATTCCTGCCAGGTCTAATGTTACTATTGGACAAAACATTCTGCAACCACAACAAACTATTTCAGCACAAAGCAACTTCACAGAAAGACTGTCCTAGGATTACTAATTAGTGTCTTACATGGAACAATAAATGCCAATGCGTTACACAAGTATATTAAATTTGATTACTTTTCTGTTGTTTTCTTATACTTCAATAGCGTTCTGCAGTGCTGAAGAAGGAGTTAAAATGTAGTTTTTTCAGATATCAAGGAACAGGCCAGTCTATAACAAAGCATCTATCAAGCCGATAAACATTAAGGAACTGCTAACTATAAAATTCAAGAAACACAGTATCATATTACAACACAACATGTACATTTATATGAACTAATTAAAATCTGCATATTGTGGAGACTCCACATCACATGCTGCACTGCATGTACAAAACGACTACATGATACCTCCCCAATGCTATTCTATATGAAAAGCCTTTGGGAAAGCACTTCAGAAGTCATTTGAAAAATTCTATTTTAAATATCATATTTTTATCTGCAAAAGGGAGCTATGCAAGATTCCCAGGGTATTACCATTTTGATACTAAACAGATCTGAGGCCTCCTGGGTGAAGAGACCAATACCACTGAAATACTTAACTCTTTGAGCACTGAAACTTAGCAGCCTTTTTAAAAGCACTATGCATTTTAAAAGCGTCTTTAACTATGGATAAAACGTTGATTGTGAGCGGTCATGATTACAATCTGCTCAGAACATATGTTTATATCAATAGTTTGAGCCCTGAAATCCAATCCCAACATTTACCAAATAGTAAAGGAATTCCTTAAATTGATTCCTGAGACACGAGGTCATGTGAAGTTCCCTAAATGATTCACTTGAAAACAGTTCTGTCTGGTTTAAATGTTACAGACTGTGATCTTGGTGTTGTGCTTTTTACCTTAAGTGTCGATGCTTCTCTTACTGACGGCTGACTGAAGATGCGAAAGGTGGCCCACATGATCAGAATGACATACGGGACGTTTAGGATAAAAGCAGGGCACAGCCTTGTTCCGTATTTACCTGGAAAGATTTAAGATTCCCCTATAAGTAGCAATGAAATTCACAGCAAACTACATCAAAACAAAAGCAAATTACAGCAGGCTCTGTACACAGCTTCTTTTAGGACTGCATATTTCAACGCTGTTAAAATAGGTCGAGAATACAAGTGGAAAGATTAACAGTTGGAATCTTGCCATTGTCCTGGAGTGCCAGCTATCCAGCCAAGTCAAAGACCATATTCAGTCATGGATATGGGAAAGCACACTTAAGTGAGCATTGAGGCTCAAGTGCTGTTTCTGAATACGGTCTGCCTTGGAAAATAGAAGAGAACCACAGAGTAAGCCCATGCACACTCGGGTAGGGGTAAGTGTAACTGCTTTTGAGATGAAAAAAAAACATCTGTTCATGTCACACTCTACACATGAATCAGAGTAAACATCAACATGCAATTATCATAAAGAGGCACAATTGGGACCAGATTTACTAAATAAAGAAGACAGGCTGCACTCTCCGTTTTTCTCTTACCGATGATGTTTCCGGGAAGGTAGACAATGCTAGTCATTAGGATGGATCCTACCCAGTACTGGCCAATCATTCTGTAACTCTCTCTGTCAAGAACAAGCAGTACATTAGAGACCAAAAAAATAAGTTTAGCTGCTGTACTTGACATGTTCAAATCAATGTCTGTCTTAGTACTCATCATCCTCATTAACGCTGACGAAGATACTGGCAGAAACATCTGTCTCCTTGACTTTCTTCTAAACCTTATCTCACAAGTCAGTATTGAGTCTTCATTTATGGAAGGAAAAAATAACGCAGCAAGGTAAAAAGATCCACAAGATTATTTATAATAACTGCAGCAAGTACCCCCATTGCATATTTGTCAGGTGATGGTAATATGCAAATATCCAACCCGACGGTCCATGCTTGAAAGCTGAACAATGTAAATAAAAAATAAAAAATAAATACAACCTATGACAAATTCCACAGTACACAGAAAACACATCTGTCTTGATAAAGTGCTGTGCAATTCTCAATGATTTCTCCTGTGCTGCTTCAGGGAACACTTTCTTGGATATACTGTAACCAGATGATTGCAGTTTATTGGCACAACCTAATCAGATTCAAGCTACCTGTTCCAGGAATTGATATTGTGTATCGGTGCTCTACTTACCCCCAGGAAATAGCTGCAACCATGAGCAAATACATGAGATAGTGCACACAGCCATCCCAGTAGCAGATCATGTGACCATGGGCTGTGTTCAGGTAAGGCTGTCCCTAAAAGAATTGAATGAACATCATTCCAACCAATGCACCAGACAACACATAATAGGCAATACCTTCATTAAAGTAATACATAAATTCATACAGCTCTTTCAGATGATGGGTTAGATTCAACAAATTCAATGAAACGTATAATAGAGATATTTTAACCAATTTACACTTCTGTATGTGTGAAGCCTATGTGGTCGAAAACCTCTTTTGAAAGGGACACTTCCTGGCCTGCAGTGTCACTGTGACAGATGGAAATAAGACTCCTATTTCCTAGCACGCTACATGCTTGATTAGCCACAGTGTATACAGTAGGTAACATGCTCAGATGTGTCTTATTAGACATAGTAAAAGCAGGAATGCATCAAACAGCAATGCAATGGGATCCTTATTCCCCCATTTGTGAGATATGACTTTTGTGTTAATGGGATTTTCCTCACATGACTGATTTATTTGTTATGCAAACGGGAAGTGGTTAATTACAGTTCGGAGTACATAGTTTTATATTAGTTACCTCTTTCAAGTAAAACGTCATGTATCCATCGATTAGTCCATCCTGTTCAAGTCCTAGTATTAGGTCAACGACACTCAGAAAGGCAAACACAGAATAGACTGGTAAAAAAAAAAAACATCAATAGGAGAACAGATTAAAACACAGCGAGCATGCGGCGCAGAAAAGCCAAATTAATTTGTTCCAATTAATGTGCCACAACTATAAAATTAATTTTAAATTAATTTTAAAACTAATTGTTTCAAGGCAAATGTTTTGGGGTTTTGAGGACACTGCTGCCACACTGGTTATTTTAGAAGCACTGCACCAAACAAAACCAGGATAGACTGTTCCTTCAGTAAACGTAGCGTCACAATGCAATTGAATTCCACCTTTCTCTGAGCTCACCTCCTCAAACCTTGGGGCGTCTCCCGAGTCTTCGTCAGCTGTGTCATAATCCCATAAGAGCACACCTTGACTGGAACTTCATGTTGGCTCGACGTAGTGCCTAAAGACTGTGGCTCACGTATGCCATCCACAAATAATGGAAACAAGACTTACCATAAAACAGTGGATCTTTCGGGGGGTTTCTTTTGAGCAAGAGACGTGCCAAAATTGCTATGACCAGCAAAACCAAAGCTCCAGCAACAAGGACTGCCCCAGTACTGGAAAAACAAACACACAAATAAGCAACATCAAAGACTGAGCATGCATGCCCTCCTTGTAAATAATAAGATTAGTTATAGTTACACAACTTACAAAATCAGATTCATGAACTAATACACGGTATAACTTTGAGGGGTCAGGCCAAGACAATAAGAAGACGACATTAAGATTTAAAGCTGTTAGTGGACACACAAACAAGTCACTGTAATAACTACCCTTTCATTTCATAACTAGGTCTTTCTTCATTGTGAAACTTTGCTCTGCTATTTTCAAGTATTGGGAAAGCCTTGTTGTTGTTGTTTTGGGTTTTTGTAATACTTATACGTATGAAGAGGAAGAACAGCACCACACCCCTCGTTTACTGTGCACTTTTGTAATAACTTCGTAGCCGCTTGCAGTGCATCACTAGTGTATAAAGCACCACTCTCCTTTCATATGCACATGCAAAACACTGAGTTATATTATAGAAACACAATCTCACATAAACACTCACCTGTTGATGTGAAATAAAAAGTTAAACAGGTAGGTGATGGGTATGGACAGCATTGATAATACAAACACTCCAGTCCCTGCTGAAGCATTCATTGCGCGTTCTACTACCGTGTTGTTTTACTATAATCTACAACACGCGCATCATTGAAATGAAACCAGGTTTCCAGCTTGCAGTGCTCTCGTCTCCTGCAAATCGATATTTGCCCATTTGCAATAACAATGCATGCATGTGGTTCACCTTCCAGTGGCGATAAGAGAATCAAACGCAGCGTAGTAGAAAAGGCCCGCGTCTTCTCCCTTGCAATGCAGAGCGGCTACTGGTAAAGAACGTCTGCATGCTGTTGCAGCAGCGATGACACGAAGTGTCAGGAAACCAGGGTGACTGCAGTCCCAACGTCACTCTGCTCAGCACGCTATGCAGAAAAGTAGGCCGACGGTATTGTTACAGCACCCGAGTGGAGGTCATTTAATACATTTAGCCCATTCTTTTTTCAAACACGGCTGTACTGCATTGATCGAGTCACAGCTAAATCCAAACCCTAAAATTAAGCACGCACATCATTTATTTGGCGACCATTTTAACTTGTCACCTCCCGAATAAGAATTATGATCTGATACTTGACCAAAACCGGTGTGTTAACTTCATTAGGATTACAATTCATCCTGGGTGTAGCAGAACATAAGTAATTAAAAAGAAACTTTAACAAACGGCATTACTCACAGTTTGACATTGAAATAAGTCCACAACTATCAACAGGTACGGTAAATGTGTAGGTAGTATGGTCTCAGTATGCTTGTAATAAAAATACATGTTCTATCAAGACCCGGCAAATGTATTAATTAGCTATTAATTAAAGTATTTAATAAAACAATATATCCCTGTTGTTATTCCATAGCATTTGAACAAAGTCATAGCTCAGTTTCTACATAACCTACTGTTTGAATCCTCGCTTCTTACTGCCCTCTAGTGCACATTCTGTTACTCTTAACTGAAACTAAAGGATTTTTACAATTACACAGGGGCTTCTGTATATTTATTTATTTATGGTTTATTTTTTGAAGTGTTTGCTAAAATAATGTATTTACCATATTCTCTGTATTTGTTTTGTTTTACTGGGAGCTAAATATATCTGCTAAGAAATAAATAATGTCAATGTTATTATGTTATTTCACTTTTAAACAAACTCAAGTATATTGATGCTTTACAATTGTTTTTTTTTTCAAAGTCTGTTGAAGTCAAAATAAAGTCAGTGGCTGAATAATGTGGTTAGACGCACATATATAGATACTTTTCCAATCAAATGTGTTTGCCATTTTGTGTGCAGCTATGTCTTTGTACATGTAAGTCTGGAAGCTGGTTAAATAGCGCCACATAGCTACAACATAATGTCGACCCAGGGGACTTTTTCGACCTGAAAAAAAGAAACAAGGACCAGGGGTCACAAATGGAGATTAGATAAAGGGGCATTCCGAACAGAAAATAGGAGGCACTTTTTTACACAGAGAATTGTGAGGGTCTGGAACCAACTCCCCAGTAATGTTGTTGAAGCTGACACCCTGGGATCCTTCAAGAAGCTGCTTGATGAGATTCTGGGGATCAATAAGCTACTAACAACCAAACGAGCAAGATGGGCTGAATGGCCTCCTCCCGTTTGTAAACTTTCTTATGTTCTTATAACGTCATATTCAACGCCACTCAAGGGTTCACTCGGCTTGGCAGCACAAAGCTCACCGGCGGAAGCCAGCAATGGGAGACGTCATTTGTGTGAGCAGTAAACAGAAGTGAGGGGAAGCAGTTGTCGTGTCAAAACATGGTAGTGTTGTTTCTCCTTTTCACAAAGAGGTTCGACAACTTTCTTTTTTTTTTATAAACACAAACGCTAAATTAAGAGAAGATCGGCGGGTCATGGCTACCGGAGGTGAGGCCGCATCAAATGTAGAAAGACGAGCTTCTAACTTCGCTCACTCGGGAGCGGGCAGGAATGCAGGGGCAGCGCCTGGTGCAGCTCCCCCTGCTTCTCCGTCGCTGGGCCTTCACAGGGAGCCCATGTACAACTGGCAAGCCACGAAGAGCTCCGTGAAAGAGCGATTCGCGTTTCTCTTCAACAACGAACTGCTGAGCGACGTAAGGTTCATTGTAGGCAAGGGAGGCTAGCTCAGAGGATCCCGGCTCACAAGTTTGTGCTAGCGGCTGGCAGCGCTGTTTTTGACGCCATGTTCAACGGAGGCATGGCAACTACCTCGACTGAGATCGATCTGCCTGATGTGGAAGCTGCTGCTTTCCTCGCACTGCTAAGGTGAGTGAAATCAAAATGGCTCACTGTGTTAAAACCTAAAAGACATCCTACGGTGATAATTTTGGGGGGGGGGTGTAATATAGTGGGTAGTACTTGTATTAATTCAGATCTAAAACTAAAAACAGAAAATAATTTAAGACTAAGACCGAGGAAGGCATTAATTGATCTAAAATACTGATTCAAAAGTGAGAGCTTTGCTGCAGATCTCCCTGATTTACCTGTAGGGATTAGAGACGCGGTAATGGCCTATCATTGCTCATGGTGGACCTCTAAGTGTTCTGACAGTTACTTTAAAAACAAAAATATCCAACCCCACCACAGTATTAATTGCATAGCAATTAGTCGAGACAGTCCACACTCTTCTATGTACTAGCATGGGAGTATATTTACATCTGTAATCTATAATTATAGGAGGCTGTGTGGTCCAGTGGTTAAAGAAAAGGGGGAGGTCCCCGGTTCAAATCCCACCTCAGCCACTGACTCATTGTGTGACCCTGAGCAAGTCACTTAATCTCCTTGTGCTCCGTCTTTCGGGTGAGACGTAATTGTAAGTGACTCTGTATGGGATGCATAGTTCACACACCCTAGTCTCTGTAAGTCGCCTTGGATAAAGGCGTCTGCTAAATAAACAAATAATAATAAATAAATAAATAATCATTTTAGCAGCGTGCTTCCTGGTCTTTGAAACACCTTTACCCTTCATTCACCTAAATTAACCAAATTAAACTCCTTCCAGGTCTGAATCATTTAATTGACTGACTTTGACTGACTTGGATAACTCTCTGTTAGGCAGACTACCTTCCAACACACTCAATGGACATACAGTACCATAAGGTTACTGCTAATTTCATTATTAAAGGCCGGTTTGGACTCGGCATGAATCTTTACAAACTCAGCCTTGTGGTACACAGTGTTTTAGTTAACACCAGGAAATAGCTTAAATAAAATCGTATTGTGTCATGTATGCCCCATTCTAGCTAGAATATTTGCCTAATTTGCACTTCTGGATTTAAATTGAGAGAACAAGAGGTACTTTGTCATTCATGCAAGAGTAAAATGCATTTTGTTTGCATGTGAATAGTGCTCAAAGCAGTACATTTCACTTGGGACTTAATCTAATTTAAAATCTGCAGGGATGTATATAGGTGGTGTTTTGTGTTGTTTTAATGGGTGTATATGCAATGTGTTGTAAAACTGTACATATACATTATCTGAACTGTAAAAGTGGTAATTGGTCTTCTGAAATGGGATCAAACTAGTCTAGTTCATTGGTAGGTAATCAACAGTGTGTTTCTGTTGAGTTTAAGTTTCATTTAAAAAAAATGGATAGCAGTAGTTTTCAGAAGTTTCAAACAGGGCGTCGTGGTTAACTGCTCCTTGGGATAAAGACGAGTTTACAGGACTTTGTGGGAAAACGCGTACAACAGCCACCCAATCTGTGGTGCCTCGCTGGAGCCACGGCTAGACTCACATTTCATAAGCTGGAGGTTATTTGCAAGCACTAAGTTTGTAAATGTAACCGTTTTTGCAGTGTATTAATTTAATTTTCTATCTAGATTTTAATAATGCCTTGTCTTTTCGTTTGTTTAAGGTTTCTTTATTCAGATGAAGTTCATATAGGTCCAGAGACAGTTATGACCACCCTTTACACTGCCAAAAATATGCAGTCCCTGCATTGGAAGCACACTGTGTAGATTTTCTCACCAAACATCTCCGAGCTGATAATGCTTTCATGCTTCTTACTCAGGTAATCCACAGATAGAATTGATGCTCATTAAGCAAAAAACTGCTTTCTTTATATGTTTGCAATATAGGTTTAAAGAGTTATTTATTTATTTATTTACAAACCTGTATTTGATTTGCATTTATTTGCATAAATAACAGATCCTCCACATGTTTTATTATAAACTCTCTAATTACTTGTAATCACTTCCCATTTGTAGGCTAGGTTGTTTGATGAACCTCAGCTTGCCAGCCTTTGCTTGGATACTATAGACAAAAGTACAGGAGATGCAGTAAGTGCAGAAGGCTTCACAGATATTGACTTGGGTATGTAAATCATATACATTTTTGCTAACCACTGTGTGTAGTTTTTAAACTTTTTTTTTTAGGGATGGCAAAATATGACACTAATAAAAATAAAATAACAGCAAAAGGCTTAAGAATGGTTTTCTGCTGGAAAATATGCAGATGTTTTCAGATCTATATGTCACATAGATTTGCACTTCTTGCAAAGGTGCACATGTTGATCGGAACCCAGAGCTTACATGTTTAATTTTTTTAAAGTTGTTTTTTTTTTTTTTACTGATGTCTTTGTTTAGATACACTCTGTGCAGTGCTGGAAAGAGACACACTGGGGATTCGGGAGAGTAGGCTCTTTGCTGCTGTTGTGCGCTGGGCTGAAGCAGAATGTTACAGACAAGAGCTTCCACTAACTTCAGAAAACAAGCAGAAAGTGCTGGGGAAAGCTTTAGCGCTCATTCGTTTCCCCCTGATGACAGTGGAGGAGTTTGCCGCAGGTGAATGTTTTGCTTCTTTAAGATCTTTTTATTACATTTTTTATAGTAAGTTATCTTGTTAAATGTAACTAATACAATTAATTAATAAATAAATAAATAAATAAATAAATAAATAGCTGGCTCTTTGAGCTAATATATATATATATATATATATATATATATATATATATATATATATATATATATATATTTAATTTACATAAATGCATAGATCACAATCACTAATGATAAATCCTGATTTATATTGTAGTGTTTTACTTGGATCTGTAATCTAATGTAATGTGTTTACTAACTCTCTCTCTTTTATGTTTTTCATCAAAAGGAAGATCCATAGAAACCAGTTTAATATTCTTTCTTGTGCCACAGGGCCTGCCCAGTCTGGGATTTTGTTCGATCGGGAGGTGGTAAATCTGTTTTTACACTTTACAGTAAACCCCAAACCCCGGGTTGACTACATTGACAGGCCACGATGTTGTCTCAGGGGAAAGAATGCAGCATTAATAGATTCCAGCAAGTAGAGAGTCGCTGGGGATATAGTGGAACCAGTGACAGAATAAGGTAAGCCATAGAGCCCTTCACTAGAAATGGAGTTTTTAACATGGAAAGGATTTTATTCAAATACAATGACATTCTTATGATTATACTTTCACAAGTGCATGTAAATAATGAGTACCTTAATTGTTTTGTAGGTTTACCGTTAGTAGAAGAATATCTATAGTGGGCTTTGGTCTCTATGGATCTATTCACGGACCAACTGATTATCAGGTCAATATACAGGTATGAACGCCTTTCTTCTATTACATGGAGCTGTGGAAGGTACAAATCAGCTGTTCCATTGCCAATGCGTTTCTGGAGTCTTTTGTATTTGTGAAATTTGTTTTATGTTTACAGATTGTTTGATTTATTTATTTGTTCTTCTTTGTTCTCCAGATTATTGAAAGTGACAAAAACCAGACACTAGGACAAAATGACACAGGGTTTAGTTGTGATGGAACAGCTAACACGTTCAGAGTAATGTTTAAGGAGCCTATAGAGATTATACCGAATGTCAGCTATACGGCATGCGCAACTCTTAAGGTAAGGTTCAACTTGCCTATTGTGTTCACTTTTTAGGTTATACATTTACAGATGGCAAATTATGATATTGTAATGCAGCTTGGTAGCTGCGTCCTATATATATGTGTGTGTGTGTCTATATATATATATATATATATATATATATATATACATATTTTGTATATATTTTATGTTTTATTTTGGGGGGTTATGACCAGTTTTGAAAAGGAGTGAGGTCTAACGAGATCTGATTTTTGTTTTTGTAGGGTCCTGATTCACACTATGGTACCAAAGGGTTAAAGAAAGTGATTCATGAATCTGCAACAGGAACCAAGACCTGTTTTTATTCTTCAGTTCACCTGGAAATAACAATGGCACTTCTGTGGAGGATGGACAGATTCCAGAGATAATCTTCTACACATAGACCTTGGAATTACAATAGCTCATCTTGATTGGCGGTATAAAGGGGAGCATGTTGCATCTTAACGTATTACAAAGAGGATACAAAACAAATAATTGGCAAAATGGAGTACAGGTGACCATGTTTTACAAAACTGGAGATTTCTTCAAGCAAAAAGTAGCACTTTTTGTTAGTACTGTAGTGAGGGTGTTCGTTGATTTAACCCATACAGCAGAAGAAGAAACGATGCTATAAAGTGATGAACATGGAAAACACCTGCGACTAAAGTTCAGTTTTTGTGGGTTCTGTTTAAACCCGACACATCTCAGGCCTGGGGATTCCTATGGTTTCTTATAATTGTTGCCTCGCTGTATGGATTTCATACACATATAGATGTATCATTTAACCAAGCTTGCTGTACATTTAAGAATGAAAACAAACCTGTATTCATCTTAACTGGAGTGAAATATTATTATTATTATTATTATTATATAAAGATTACTTTGTATAAAGATAGCCGTAATCAGCCTTTTAACCTTATTTATAGCCAAATGAATCCTTAACATAACATGAAGTCAATGTTTTTGTTTGTCAGCACCCTGAAGCAATGAAACACCCATGTTATAAAGCACTACAGGACTTTATTGAGCATTGTCTGTACCGTAGTAGTTTTGTGCATGCTCCTCTGCTATAAAACTAAGAAAGACTTCATATCTATTACATGTGTTTGTATGTAAGTGAAACTTTGTACATGCTGACCGTTCACGGGTGTTATTAAGCATTGTCTGCATATAGATATTGCCTTTTAGCTAAATGGACCTTTAAATATTAGTGTACAATTTAAAAAGAAAATTGGCCACTGATGTTTATTCTTCCAGTGCTGATGCAGAAAGCAACATTTTGTTTTAAAAAGACTAGAAATAATAAATGTTAATTAAGAAAAAAAGAATGGTGTATTTTAACATTGAAAAAAAAGTTTTAAACAAGGTGGCCATCTACCAAGTTAATGCCTTCTGTGCACCGTAAGTAATACACCATTTGTGAGGGACTGTTACAAGGGTTTCAGAGGAAAGACATAGATAGATAGATAGATAGATAGATAGATATCCTTACTGTAGCAAAGTGGTTTAGCACCACACTGGTTTCTGTTGTGTTACATTGACAGCAGTATCTGTTTCCTGTCCAGCAGCCACATCTCCACTATGGAAACCATCTGTTAACTGATCCCAGTGGTGGTGTTTTGTTTAACTGTACTTGCTTTAGATCCATGTTGGTCAATACTAGGGATTAGGACCTGCCAGGCAACATTCATTGTTGGTGGGCACTTTTTTATTTCTTTAAATGCAATAATATTGTTTAAAAAAGAAAGAAAAGCATTTACAGTTACAGTACCATATTGTTATTTTTTAAGTTTTTCAAATGACAGTATTCTTCAATAGTTGTACAATTACATTGTTTAGTTTAAAAAAAACTATCATGTCAGGATGTCTGATTGTCTTTGCATCACAAATGTTCGTAACATTTCCATGTATTTTTGGAATGATTTCATTTGCAGTTGGTGCTTTCATCCTCATGAAGATTCATGGTGGTTTTTATACCTCCTGAGCAGCTGCACTGCATGGATGTGCTTGTACCTCAGGGATTCCTGCAGTGGTGTATTACCCCACCTGGAAATAAAAGGTCAGGTGTTGCTTTTATTTTGGAGTAGCTCTTACAATAATAATTTCAAGTAAACATAGTACCAGGCTTTCATTCTTTAGCACACGTTAATGACAGTACGAGAGTCATTGGCTATAAGGAGGTACCTGGCTCGTCTGACTTCACCTAAGTAACTAACATTGAAACGCAAGTTACCTGTCAGTGGCCATGTGGTCTGCTCCAGCATTTTCTATAAGGAATTTTATAACTTCAAGGTGCCCTTCAGAGGCAGCAACATGCAGGGCAGACCTGCCATCGTAGTCAACAGAATTGACATCCGCTCCCGACAGCAAGTATCTGTGAAAACAAATGTGTTCTATTTAGTTGTTCTTTATCTGATTTATGAGAAAAGTTATAAATAACACATGTAACACTCAGACATAAGAACTAACAAATAGCCCAATTAAGCAACTGATGGAGCCTTGCAAACAGCTTTCCTTAGAGGGTAAATTAAACATATGCATATTAAACTATTCCCTTACCAATCACTGACATCCGCACTGTTGAGCTGATAGCATGGCTATATGGACTTACCTTCGCAGCGAGCGCACATCTCCTCTATAAGCTGCCAGCAATACATTCATTATCTGGTACCCCTTTACAATTAAAGCAGAAACAAAGTGTTATGTAACTACACATATGCCTGACCCAAAATCATTTCTAATACTTTTTTTAAGGTTATTTTTTTTAATGATTTACATTCGCAGATACTGGATAATACATGAGTATTTTACAAGTAAAAATGTGTTTGCTTTAAACTGGCTTTAGTTTGTAACATTGCATCTGTAGGTTAGAGAACTCACTCATATTATTTCATTTCAGCCAAAGCCGCATTTAAAGAGAACTCGGGTATGAATATAAAGTTTTCTGTTTCAGGTTTATGTATTGAAAACTACTGGGAGAAGCTGTCTGTACAAGTGGTTTAATCGATTGTAATAAAAATCCAAGATAAGGGTATGTTACAGCAAACCAACATATTTTTTTATTATGACCCAACATAAATTTAACAAAATGTGCACATATCACATAAATACATTATAATGTGTACATACCTCAGATTCCGCTTTCCACTGTCTGTATGTGACCACCTGACGGAATGGGGTTCTGATATCAAAGCTGTGCAGTTGGAATGCTGAAACCAGTTCCTAGAAAACAAAATATTATGAACATGTGCCTTGTTCAGGAAGTCGTTTTCTAGCCTATTTGAACTGCTTTGAACATCATGTTTAACAATCATTTTGGCATCACCTGACAAAAGTGCACTCCTTTCCAAGAGTTACCAAAGGCATCCAGCTCTGGAGACCAGCAGGCGATGCCCATTACCCCCGGAACCACTGCCAACACAAGACCATTTTTGCTTGATTTTGCTGGTATTGATGTCTGCAAAAGATTATTATATAAAATGCTTTAAATGTTTCTTCACGCCAATAAAAGTTATGTGGTAACATAGACACAGTATAAGATACTATTTCAGACATATCATTTGTATTTAGGGAACTTGCCTTAAAATGGAAAGTTATGGAATAATCATTCATCCCTGCCACCTGCATCATGGACAAGGCATTCCGGACAGAGGAAGGACCCAATACTTGGTCATCTGACAGAGGACAAAGCCCCCCATTGGCTAATGTGGCAGCCATAGCAGCTCCAGACTCACACGTCACTTCTGTAGATAAACCCTGTCAAAAAAATAAAGTAAAAATTATTCAGAGGAAAGATTATTCTGATGAAATCCAGTAATGTGATTTACAGGAAACAAGCTACTGAGCAACAGAACTTAAAGTACATACAGTACCTGTAGCATTAGGTCCAGTGCAGCACCAATATCAACAGACTCTGGAAAACACTAATATAAAAGATGTCTTAATAAATGAGTCTCATAAAACCCTGTTCAACTGGTGTTGCAAAAGGGGCTTTTCTGGACTGTGTACTCTATTGCATTCAGGTGTAGCAAAGGTCTTTAAACAAAAGCGCTTTCTTTTTGTGCCCTAGTCATAAAGCTTAAAGGGTGTTTTACTTGCCTATGACGTATGTAGTGTTTAAAAACATTATCTTTGTTGCTTTGCAAAAGAGAACAAACTATTAACACCCTCATTTGATAAGTGTGTGAAAAGCAATGATGACCACGTGTGTTAAGAACTCACTTTCTTTTCTTGAAGGAAGAATGACAGAGCGTGGAGTCTGATGCTCTCTTTCCTCAGGTTTTGATGTCTGTTACGAAATCATAAATTGTCATTATTTGAATGACTTTATTTCAACAAACGGGAATTTAAAACATAAAACATTCATCAGTCACTGTTCAGTTCAGTGCGAAGCCCATCTTCTTTCAACAAAGCTTACCTGGTGCAATTCAGACTGACATTTCCTTTATTACAGAGTCTTCTAAATAGGTTCAAAACCTGAAATATAAATGAAAGAAATAAATAACGTAGAATGGAAAATTGCGCAAAGCCTTTGAAAAACTAACGTTGCCGTTTCAGAGACAGCGTTTGTAGACTTTGAGCTACTCACTGATTCATACTTTTCCTCCTCTTCCACACCAAGCCCAGCAGCTAGCTGTTCAAAAGAAATGCAATCAATCTTGCAGTTTACCTACAACTACTGTAGAAAAGACTCAATAGTGCTAAATGTTGAAATACTTGAGTCAAAAGTTTGTCATTGAATTGATCAAGTTTCTTTTAGTGTTTTTAAACCGTGCAATTTAGAAACATGATGTATTCACATAAACAGTTAAAAGCATTGAAATAAATATACATTTAAAGCATTATAACAATTACACACACAACCAAAATACTGGCTTGCTCTGTTCCTTATTGTGCTGGGATTAAAAACAGAACTGTATGTTTTACGTCAAGTAATTATGCCTGCTCTCATAACTGAGGGTACAGTAGATATATCTAAATAATAAACCATTATTATTATTTTATTATTATTTATTTCTTAGCAGACGCCCTTATCCAGGGCGACTTACAATTGTAAGCAAATACATTTCAAGTGTTACAGTACAGGTAATACAATAAGAGCAAGATTATTAAGAATGCAAAGCTTGTACCTGCAATAACGATGAGGTTATGATGGCTCCTGTTTCAACAAGCGGACTGTGAGGAATCCCTACAAGATAAGCGATAAGAGCATCTGTTTTAATACACTGTATTTCTTTCTTGGCACAGTAATATCAAACATCCCTTTACATTACATTTTGTAATAGATTCACCAGCCGTTTGCAGTTTGCATACCTTGTTTGGTCAGTGTGAAGGACGAATCGTGCTTTGAAAACTCTTCCATTCCTACGTATCTGTGTACATAGTCAGCACTGAACTGCTCCACCGCAATGCCATAAAGCAGGGGCCAGGAGCACTCTCCCAAAAGGCATGGCTCTGCACAGTCCCCCAGAGATAGCCTGCAAACAAGATTCAACACGGTGACACACTTCTCAGACTTAGGCAGGCCCCAGGTACAGTGCTACACCTGTTAGAACCCACATAGTAATCGCTGTTCTACCTGGGGAGCACAGATATGGCTGGAGGTATTCTTTGGGGAGGGGGAGGAGAGATTATTCCCCTCAAGAGAGCTCAATTGGGATTCAACATTTAGGAGGCGGAGCTTAGCTTGTAAACCTTCACTATGCAGGAGTCCTTTCCACTATATTTGTCAATCAATCACCCCTGGCAAGCAGTGTTATCCTACCTTTGTCCATCCGCTGTACAAATTGAAACGCCCCACTTCCTGCTGTCATTCTCAAGGCTGTCCAGCTCTGACTGAAACAAGACGACAGCATCAGAGGTGTGGTAGTTCATTTACATTCTTAATAATATGAAGAAAACATTAAAAGAATAATACCATTTAGAAAGCTAAAATAATTTAAAGTGTTATATTTGACTTCATAAATAACATTTATGATGTGAAAACATAAAAACTCATATACACAGTTTACAGGTACTTGATAAACCATTGCTTTCATGGCTGGTTTATCGTTAATCATGGATGAGCTCATATTAATTTAGGTAAAGTAGTCCAAGGCTAGTGGTAATCGAGATCTGTAGAGTGATTACATAACCCATCCACATCCGTACTCTGCTGTACTGCACTCATACTGTATATGGCCTTGGGTTTATAGATTGGCTTCTTTATATAAACACATATCATTACTGTTGTAGATCTCTTATATGTTTGTGGAATACAACGTTTTCAGCTACACACATCTAGTACAAATTTGGCATAGGTGTAGAAAGATGGGCCAGGCTTTTCAGCCAGCTGAGAGAATTCAAACACTGAGTTTAAGATTTAAATCAGTTCTTAATCCCAACACAGACACACCTACCTTAATTAGGGTTAGGGCTAGGTTTCATTTTTGCATGCTAGTGCGTACTTTCAAAATAACTGTTTGAAAGAATGTAGTACAGTTTTACATTGGCCCGTCTTTCTAGACCGATGCCGTAAATGCTGATTCATTTCTAAAAACCATCACACCTTGAAGGAAGAGAGCTGTTTGCACTTCATGAAAATCTTCTGGGTTTCCTCAGAAAATGTTGGGAAATCTGGAATCACAAACCTGCCCTGCAGAGCTTTCAGTATGAAAGACACAAATCCAGTCACACACCTGGAAATACAAGGATCAGCAATGTACAGGTTACAAGCTCCATTATGAACTTCTAGAAATGTAGCTAATCGCCCAGAATCTGTGCAAAATGTTCCCCCATTTGCTGTACCGGCTCCCTTAAATCTATCAAGTTAGCTTTTATACAGTACTTCAATAGTAATAATAAAGACATGTGACTATCAAACTAGATTGCAAAAAAAAAAAAAAACTAAATCGGAATATAATTCCACACTCTGCATTTTATAAATAAGCATCAATATATATCCTGCTTACCAAGCAAAAAAGTATTCCAGACAGTTACCTGCTAGATGCACTGCATGATATTAAAACAGTTGGTCCAGAGCTTAGTAAATGTATCTCGTGATTTTATGAAGATGATCAAGAAGCAGAGTTCCATCTCCAGCCATACAAACTCGCAACACTCTTACCTGTGAAAGGTATTTCTGTCCAGAGTGCCGTCAGCTTGCTGCAGCTTCTTCATTAGTAAGTAACAGTCCTTTATCCTGGGGTCGCTTTTACGAATTCCAGAGCTCCAAACCGCCTACAGAAGAAACAACTATCATAGGGATAGTCTTAGGGGTTGATTTGATCAACAACAGCTAGGGTTGGAGGAGCGTTTTACAACATTGGACTGTATTAACCACCTTTTTTAGGGGTAACAACAAAGTGGTTGATGCAGCCCATTGAGATTCCCTGATGCTGTAAAATTCTCTAACAAAAGAATCCAGTGGTGACTTTTCCAAACGGGTATCAAACAAAACTCTTAGTGCTGACAGATTGAAATACTTAAACCTGTATTGTCACATGGTAATATATTACTGCATAACAGTTTCTCAGTGGTAACTTTTAGATGTTAATTAAAGTGATGTTTTCAAGACTTGTTGAAGATTGTACTGTACCTCAAAAAAATGAGCCATGCTAACGCCTCCTTCAGATGCAAAACTTTCAAACAATACATCGGCAGCCCTGTAGGATTTAAGACAGACCTGGCTTTAGCACAAAAAGGGGTATGCTTTTAATATCAGTTCAACTCTCTGCTTTTTTATCAACTCTGTTTTGTTGTTTCTTCATGATTCCTACAGTAATACTGAAGTCGTTAAGGGAAAAGGGCGAAACGAGAGAGAAAAAGAAGCGAGGGACACGCTAATCAATTCCAATTACAGTATTATCAGTTTAGATCAAATTCAGAAATATTCTGATCTTTGGTATTAAACTCCATTTTATTTCTAGCTCTTTTGGCAAATGAAACTTTAGAAGAGCTATTCGGCTGGCCAGTTTTCATAAAGATTAAAAGGATTTCATCTAATTGAGACCCACATGAACTCTGTCAGTAATATAGATTTTGATTCTTTTAAACCCCTGACCTCCAGTACAGTGTGTTTAACAACACGAGGATAACGAGACAGACAACAAAGATTCTCTCAAAGAAATTAAACCAGCTGATGCAGTCTGTATGCATTTAAATACATTTCAAATCAATGCAACAGAAAATAGAGAAACCCAAATTTCTTATGCATGTGGTATCAGATTCCCTAGTTTCCCAAGTGCTTACGATTAATTCACTCCCCCGAGATGTAGAGGATATGGTGCATTGATGTGGTAAACTTACTTTCTAATCACCTTGTATATTAGCTACCTCTGCTACGACTGGACTTACAATTTCTTTTTGGAATGAGGCTGCTGAGAGTCCACCTTAGTGATGCTGTTCCAGAACTGGTTTCTGTGGCAAAGGGGCTCCCCATGGGGAGATGAGGACCTCTGCTTCCTGTTATTGACAAACACAGACGCTCCTGCAGACAGACAATGAGAGAAAATCTGACCTCATCTCATCAGAACCTTCAGTATGATACTGTGTTACCAGCTGACTTCAGGGGCAGGGAGTTTATATGGGAATGTAGTGCTCATGAAAGGTGATGGGCAGTGTTTAAAATCATGAAGGCTGCAATAACAGTACACTGAGATATTCCAAGTAACCTAGCAACAGTTCTGCAGCAACGCTGGAACACAAAAGCCAGAAAAACTATATTATAGGGCTTAGAAAAATGAATGGCTTAATGACAGTAGATCAAACTGTGTATCTCAGCTGGATTGCAATGCATTCAGCATACACAATGAATATTTTTGTTCAGCCAGGCTGTTTAAAAATGCTTTAAAAGACATGAATTTGCTTTACTGAAATTGCCAAGGAAATCCTTGTTTTCTAAAATATAGGATAGCCATAGTATCATTTCACAAAAAGCATGTGATTTATTAGAAAAAGCAGCTGATTGGTTATTGAATGGAAAGAAAACTGTGAAGGGGTGGGAACAAGTTCACACTCCAAGAGAAATGGCCCAGGAAGGGCAAGACAGTCTAAAAGCATGGCTTTCAAACAGAGAACCCGGAGTACCAGATATCATGCTTTAAGATGAAAATACTTGTCTGCTAAAACTGCACACCTGAGACCTATATCTACTAATCAATTGACGTGGTGGAGAACATGTATTTTGTTAGCTACAATGACTTTGAGATCCGACACTGTAAAAAACACTGTTATAGCTTTGGCATGTAACACATAACAAACAATAGCAGTAGTTTGTACCAGTCGTACTTATTCTTCCATGTTCTGGTTTTGCAGATCACCGAGATTTGAAGGATACTGAAAAGCAAGTAATTACACTAAGAACAACAGCCTCTGGCTATACACATTTCTTTGCAATGCACTGCAATGTAAAGGTTTACCTGTGGGACCTGGAGTCACCAGGTTTACTGGTTTCTGTGCCTGGGGAGTTCTGGTCCTAAGGCCACCCACCTTCGCTACTAAGGGGGTCTCCTGCAGAAAGAAGATGCCCCTGCATGTTAGAGTACAAGGTCTCACGTCTCAACATGTGTCTTTTAAACTCAGCACGCTACAGTGTGGTAATGAGCCAGGGACCTCAGAAGGCAGACCTAGGATTTGAGTGCTGGCTTCACATTTCCACTCTCCTTTGAGGTTGTTGTTACTCTACTGTACAGCAAGTGGCAAAGGAGACAAAAAAAGTATGCTACTAGACCTTTACATGATTGCAATCCTGCAGCCTTTCTTTCTCTTCAGCTGGCAGAGTTTCATTGCTCGGAAATGATTTTTGCCCGCACAACAAAAGCGCCTTTCAAATACACTATAGATATATATATAGATATATATATATATACACATGCACATTCTTTAGCCCTCTTTGTATTTACTTTGCCTTGAGGGTTTAAGAAAGGAGAAAGCTTATAATTAGAATTGGTGATTTTACTAGGAACCAAGCTGCAAAAGAGACCCTCAGAAAAGCAGACAACAGCTATAAAGCCACAGGTGATGGTGCTTTGTTGTTAGTCTGAGGTTTTGAAAGGGCTCTGGTGCTTCTGTTTTGCATGCCTGTCTGAATTTGGCTTGATTTTCTTCCAGTCACTGGTACGCTGTTTTGACATATACTTTCTTGAATCAATTAATTGTTACCGTTTTCTGAAAAAGTGCCTAAAATGAATATATTCCCCTCCCTGTTTATATTGTAACCTGATCCTGGGAGTTTAGGTGCCATTAGTAGTTCAAAGTTCAAAGAGTTTCCCTGTTCCACTCAGTACAGTACATTGCTCACTCTCCAGTAATGCAACATGCAACATGTACACCACACACGAAGTTATCCTTATGATCCAGTGCTTTTTGTATGTGATAATGATCTCATTAGCAGTCCTGAGAGTTTAACATCTGCTATTTGTTACAGTGTAGGCTTCTAACAGGACTGAGCCTGTACCTGGTTTTCAGCACTCCTTGGCTGTGGTGAATTCCTTTCCAGATGGGAGTCTTTCATTAAACCATTTTCTGAAACACAACAAAGCAATCTTTTATACTTCAGAGCCAAAATAACATGAAGTTGCCAATGTTGCAAAAAAACAAAACAAACAAACAAAAGAAATGTGCAAACAAAAAGGTGCAAATACTGTTCTTTATTGTTTCTTATCTGAAAACAGCACACTGTATGTTTTATAAGGTGATTAAAAACTAAAGATTGAGATACCAATACTGCAAATATACAAAAAAGACACTTCCAAACACAAGTGAAGAAACAGTGCAAAGTCAATACAGAAAGAAAAAAATGGATTTTCAGACATCCATTGTATTTATAACATTTATGACATTTATACTTTTGCAGAAAGTACTAATTTACTGAACCACATGACCAGAAACTGCACTGAGCTGTGGAACAGCTGCTCAATTTAGCTAAACAGTAGAGTTTTGTGACAATGAGACCATGGAAAATTAAAAAGTATCGCAGTCACAAGAATATCACCAAAACAGTGTACATAAAATCAACGAGGCAGGCGAGCAAATGGTGTGTCTTGTTTCAATGTGTAAAAGAAACAGCCATGTCCCATAAGCAATAAGCATCTTAAACGTCTCTTCTAAATGATACATACCTGGAAGATCATCTTCCTTACTGGGCTCCAGCAGTTTGTTCCCATCCAAACCTCCGTACCGCTTTCTCCACTTCCGACGCAGGGATGGAGTTCTCTGAAAACTAGGCAAAGCACAACATACACACATTCAAACCTGCTGAGAGGCCCAGAATGGAAAAACAAAGTCATCCAATTGAGACAGCTTAACGTAAAACTGCAGTCATTTGTGCCGTCTTGGATACAGAAGCACCTGCCAACTGAGCAGCTTTTGTTTTTGTCAGATACTGCAGTCAGCCCCATATCAGAATGCTGCTGTCATACCAAACGTAACTGAACCCTGACATTAAACAGGAAGAATCATCTTTTATATATTACAAAATGCATGTCAGAGTGGCCATATAAACAGGAAGAATCATCTTTTATATATTACAAAATGCATGTCAGAGCGGCCATTTGCATAACACTTGCTATTGATCCATATAATCAAACGGTGAGACATATTACAATGGTAAACATCCATTCCTTACACACAAGGCAAACCTGATGTGCTAAAGCTACCGTAACTAAATTAGACTGGCTTACCTCCTAACTGACCCCAGTACCTGAGTAAACAGAAATTGCATATCTTTCAATATAAAAAATGTATCAGAAAATCACTTTTGCAAATATAAGTTAATGATCACAGCAAACATTATGATAAAGCATTAAAAGCTAATATCCTGTACAGTCTCAACTCAGCAGCATGTTCAGTACCCACTGTGCTTAGCTTCAGGCTAGTCTTTAATCACTCTGTTTACCACACTGTGCGCAGAATCCAATACACTCCTGTATGTTGAACAGCAATTCCTTAAAACAAAAAAAAATCAGTTGGTGCAAAAAGACCTTACCAGAGAAAGGGGTTTTCCTCATTGGGATCCGGAGTTTGGTGGTTTTCCATCTGGAAATGGCAACTTCCAGCTTTGTCAGCCCAGCAGAAAATCAGACTTAGCTCCCTCACGCAAAATCTTTTTTCTTTTTTCAGCAAGCAAGTTCAGACTTGTGATGGTGGGTGAAGCAGAGCCAGCATGCACTTACCGGTCACGAATATAACTTGCACGTTTTCTGTCTCTGTACGGTAAAAAGAAAATGCTTGTTTTCTTAGGGACTCTTGCAGAGACTGGGTAGCTCTATGAGCTGTATGAATGAATGAGGCTGACAGAGAGTGTGAAGTCTGAACTGGAGGCGGTCTCCTGATGCACGTCTGGAATGCTGCTCTACTCCACTTATACCACAGGGTATACAACAAAAAGCAACCAGCTGGAGATTCAGTCTTTACACCACGTTGTACTGTCCTGTACGTAAATCGCTTTGATCCTTCAGGAGGTTTCTAAAGACCTACTGCTACTACAAATGGGCTTGAACAATCACAGTTTACAAATCCTCTACTGTCCAGTTACAACAACGCCAGTGATTTCATCAGCTACCTATTATTATGTTTAAGTGATTATGGTATTCGAAAGTGTAAACAGGTAAAATTATATATAACTGCTTCAGGGTCTGGATGGAGGTTTAATTGGTCCGATTAAACAAGTTAGAACAGGGTTGACCAGAAGGGTTAACTTTGTCCACCCCTGACCTGCCTTGCACCCTTCTGATTTGGGTGGGCTCAAGAGGAATTAGTATTATTGAAATGTCAAAGATACCAAACCAGCTAAAACACTTACACACACGTATAGTTAGTTTATCCCAATCGTGCCTGTTCTTGATGTAACAATTTTGCATAAGCTAAGGGAATGTCCATTGAGTTGATTTGGCTGGAATGATTGACAGCGCAGTATTGTATGTATTTATTTACCCGTTATGCATTTTTTAAAGGTGTGTGACAAACAGGTAATAGGTAAGCCTTGTTTCTAATTTTCAAAGGTAATGCAAAAAGCACCAGATCAAAATATTGCTTTTATTTTTACCGTAAGCTGTTGTTTTCAAAGGTGTATAGTGCAGCACATGTACACGCGCATTGAATCACCAGTGGGGGCATCACGCAGGCGCAGTGTGAATAAACTGGTTCGTGAAGAGATGCAGGAATCTGTTTTGGTTTGGTAGAGCGATTTTAAAAACAGTGTTTTAATTTGTTTTGGGTTGATTTGGCTACTGACTTGATGAGTGCAAAACAAACCGTGGTTTTAATGAGTAATTCGCGTTTATTAACTAGATTTATTCAAAGCTGTTGTAACGTTTTAGTTCGGTCATTTTTAAGAATTAAAAGAGGCGGCCTCCAACCACACCGCACTTTCCTACAACCGGAACCGCCCTACCAGCACTGTAACGAGAGGGCTTTCTCAACACCCCGCAAAATCAAACACATACGAAACTACTCCTCTAAGGCTAACACAGTGCCAAAAAAAGATAACAAAACGGTAGGGGAAACAGTATGCTGTTCGGCTGCTTAATTAACCTTTGTCAAATAATTACCTGTATAATATTTTTTTTTGTTGTTGTAAAAAAATGAGTCGATATTTTATGACAGTTCTAATTTTGACCTAATGGGGGCAGCAGCATGTATATACCGCTACTGTAATACACACTGAACAAATGAGCTGCACTGACCATAACCAGAATCACAATATTCAATAGAAGAGTTCGATATTGTATTATATTATTCTACAATGTAGTCACGTCAAAGCCATATTTTGATCCACACAGCACTATCAATTTGTGTGTACCTGTAATAACATCTAACGTACTTTCAAAATGTGCCTTCCAGAAAAAGTCTCAGTGCAAGGACACACCACTGTCCCCTGAAGTTCCCACAGGTCCAGTGTCACTTGATAAAACAGGCTGCCTGACCATCGTCATACATGCCAAGCCTGGGGCCAAGCAAAACGCCATTGCAGGTGTGGTTAACAGCACAGGCTTGCCTTTGTTTAACGTGGAATGTAAAAAAAAATAGTTTCTGCAAATATAGTCATTTCTGGGACAAAGATGTGTTTCTCGTTTTCATATTGAATTAAATACAGAAATAATAAATTTCTATTTGTATTATCTGTAAGAAAGCAGCACTGTCATGTGGTAAACATTGAAATAAACCTCCTACCTGGTCAAATGACCTTAAGCAAAAGAGAAAAAAACACTTCCTATTAATACATTTCAAGCAGGAAAATAAAGACTGGTCTTTGAAATGTATAAAGCATTTGCATGGCTCCGTGGTTGCATTTGTGTTTATTGTGCTTTTGTTTAGATGTATCAACAGAAGCAGTAGGTGTTGCTATAGCAGCACCTCCCTCAGATGGGGAAGCCAATGCAGAACTTGTTTGCTATCTCTCCAAGGTCCTGGAACTGAAGAAAAGTCAAGTAACCCTGGATAAGGTGCGCTGCGAATGTTCATCTTAAGGACCCCTACAGGTGTCCGCAACTCCGGAAACACTTGGAAGTGCAAGTAGTGTTCAGTGCTGACTGTTCATATTAAATAAACCTTCTGTGAGCCTCAAAGGGAAACTGTTTGGGTGAATGGACTTTATTGAAAAAGATAATTTTTTTGTAAATTACTAACAGTGCATGCATTCTCATTTTACGCATGAGCAAACATACCAATTGCATTTAATTGTTCTCCTTTGAAAACAGGGCTGTAAATCTCGAGAGAAGATAGTGAAGCTTTCAGCGTCTGTAAGTCCAGAAGAGGTTCTGGAGAGACTGAAAAAGGAAGCTGCCAACAGCTAAGAGGATTAGAGGGCGATCATGTCACATTTCAGATTGGTTGACCTGCCAGCTGGGCAAAAAACTGTATCCATGGAAACGGAACACCGTGTTGGAAGATGGAATGAACTGTATGAGTGATACAGTAACCATTCATACAGTCCCTCTGACCCTTGAGAAATGACCTATCTCATCATTAAATCATTTTAGTATTGTAGGTAAAGAGCTGATGAAACGGGAAAAGATGAATACACGCAGCGAAATACATAAAGCAAGTTACTCGAGTATTGTGATATTTGGGACCTGCAATTAGATTTGTAAAATCTTCAAAGGGATCTGGATTTTAAAGGATCAAAGATAACTCGGGGGTTCATGCACACAGTAATATTTGCACTGGTTTCATTAAGTAATGTTATATGTTAATTAAAGCTGTTTTAAATAATATCAATGGTTGTGCTTATGTCAAAGTCCTTAGCTAGAGGTTTTTTTTTTAAATGAACCTGTTTGGCTAAAAATCAGCATGTGAGTTTCTTATAGCACATGACAATTGAAACTAGACTTGCATATTCTTATGTGCTGTTAGAAGGAGCATGGATCTGTTTCACAGCTCAGATCATTCCAATGACTTTAACCATATCCAGCAAAGCAAACTAGTTACTTCTATATTGCTGATTTATTCACATATTCAAAATAAAGATATTGCAAACTTGTTCTGCATTTTGTAGTTTTTGTTTAATAAGAAAATATTTTATATTTAATTTGTCACTGCACTTTATGGTTGGGGATTCAATATGGGTAAATGATCCACCCGCATTCCACTCTGTAATATATATATATACTTAAACTGATTTAAAAGCTCTTGGACCTCAGCTCAATATTTGAAAGCAGTGACTGCAAATTGAAAGATAGCAGCTCCCATTTCATCTACAGTAATTAAGCAAGTTGACAGAGTTTAGTTTGTATAAAACTAGATTTCACAATTAAAGATGAAGATGCAGAAAACTAGCAGATCCGACATAGAGCTAATCCATAAGGAAGAGTTCCATAAGGAATTCTGCAAGCCATTCTGGAGAGCAGACTTTCCACCTGCAGGTATGTATCACCTACCTTCCTGTAGGAGCAAAGGCCAAGCATCCCTAATGAGTTCATTCCGCACTCATCCTGTGGAATCATCTCATGGCAAACCCTACACTGTTGACAGTGTTGTGGAAGATGTTTCCAATGGACCTACTTTATTAAATTGCAGGTCTTTGGTTAAAGCAAGACCAGCAAGTCCCAATAGAAAAACAATTTCGACAGAGCTAACCTGGAGCGGAGCACTCTCAAGACTCAGACAACACACAGAGCAGGATTCTTTCTTTTATATCTTGACTTCTAAATAACTGAACTGGTAATAGCATGCAGTATCTGAAAAATAAAAATGATTGAAAAACGATGCTGTCTGGTAAAGACACTGTCCGTTGGAAAAGTACAATCTTGATGATAACTAATAGAAGATTGCATTTTCCTTTATGCAGTGGATAAACTGAGGGACATATTCAGAAAGCAATAGCACCTGTCCTGGTAAATGCATTACAGTATTTATTTGTTCATCACTGTATCTGCAGATAATTGTAGATAAATTAACAAGGCAGGCTTTCATTTAGGGCCGGGGCCAGTTCAGGCAAGAACAAAAAGAAAACTCTTTTGTATTTGTGATTGCTCTACAATTGATTATGAATGCTGCTGAGGAATATCAGTTATACTAGCCAAGGGAGCTGGAGAAAGTCAACTAGATCTTAACTGGCAATAATTTCACTGGAAAATGTTAAACATTAACATTCATCCAGTGGTTTAATGTTATCACTTAAAAAGTCTCTTCTATGTGCCTATGGGTCTGCAAAACGGGAAGGCTTAAATGTATTCATTATTCTTGTTTACAGCCTTTTTTCCGATCCTCTCGCCCCCCTGCTGTTGGCTACCATCATTAAGAGAATGACAACGACGAAAAAACATGACACTGATAAGTGATTCCAACCCTGCAGGTGCTTCAGTAACATCAGTGATGTTCATAGAGACTCAATGTCCATTTGACATGAGCTCTCTGGAATGGCTGAAACAGAGTTCGTGGATGGAATGGATCCAAGCCAAACTACCAGTATGCTTCGAGACCACCTGACAAGGATTCAGTGGGCTGTAATCTGTGCACGTGTTGTATAGTTATGAATGAATGACGTACAGCACTGTGTTACAGGTAGTGTTCAGAGGCTAAAGGCCACAACACTGATTCAGTGTTAATAAAGAAGCAGTTCAGCGTTGTTGATGCAGCGGTTCAGGAACTTGAGAGAATCTTTTTGAACCAAGACCTGGAGTTTGAAATTGAAGAACTGCGTGACAGAATAATATATATATATATATATATATATATATATATATATATATATATATATATATATATATATATATATATATATAGTTTTAACAACATAAATGAGGAAAGCAAAACCTTTATACTCCATTTACTAATTTTGTTGTTGCTGTATTTGTTTCTGTGCTGGTGTTTCAGCTGGCCTGATTTTCTGCTTTTCCTTGTTGCTGCCCTAGAGGGAGCTAGAGGGACACTGGAATGCTGTGCAGAGCCCGCTCCTCATGCAAGCCAGACTATTCAGCACGGCTGCACTGACAGCTGCAATCAGTCCCCCGTCCCCACCCCCCTAGGTGACCAGGTTCATAAATGTCAAGCACAGCGTTATCACCACATGAAAATAAAAAATGAAAAACATACTCTGGAAAGATTTTTTATTTTTTTATTTTTCACCACCCACAGAGAGCAGTTACATCTAATGAGCTGGATTATTTTTTTAAGCAATAATTCACATTTAGTCTAAGGAAGACGTTTTCATATGGTTCTTAGTGACATAATACTGAATAGTTATCATAATAAAATCTGATATTTTTGTGCTAGCTTCTATAAGCCATGCTCATTGAACTATGAATGATGGAATGTGATCAAATGCTTCCTTCGCGCTCTGCATTGAAGAGCTATTGTATGATATCATTTAACCATTTTAACCATAATACTATAACAATACAAACACCAGACTGTGCGTTTACTCACATCTTTTTGGTCACATCTTCATAGGTTCTAAGTGGTGTAATTTATTCTGTATATTTCAGAAATATGTTGGTTTGTTCTTTTTATTATATATTTTACATGTGTTAAAAAAAATGCATATATTAAAATGCATCTGAACAAGAAACTCAAAACAAGAAATCAGAAATGATGGAAATTAATTTGAGTTGCACAGTACTGGGCTTTGTATTTAAAAAAAAAATGCTGTTTTAAAACATATAGCTGAACAAGAAACAGTCAGGATGGAGAATAAAAAAGCAGATCTTTCAAGAAAAACTCCTAAAGCACCAAACATGCAGATGTGACAGTAGAAAAACTGATTACAGCTGTCCTTGTCTAATAGGTTTTAAAATCTGCTATAATCAGAAACGGAACAGACTTGAGAACCAATTTTAATGGTTTAATGGCTGCCAGTCACAGCAAAAGGAAATTAAAAAGTTGGATTTTCCCACAAGAGTTACAAAGCTTCGTGTTGCACGACACTGAAGTAAGACGTAATGGTGATACAATGCATTCATACATTCTAAACATTCTTCTTATAATTATCATCATCCTGAAAAGGTATCCTTCAATTTAAAGTTATTAAAATAATTAGTCATCACTCTGCTTCATGATGAAGTATGAGCAACACTACCGATGTATTCCCCTGCTAAATATTTCTCTTGAAATCTAATATCTTATTTCCAGTTCCTGTTATGATTCTGGTGCTATAGCAGAGTTTGAAGGCGTTATTTATTTACCTCTTCACAGCACGTAATTGCAGGAGCATGCCGGTTCGTCTCAGAGGCACGTTGCTGACAGGGAATATAGGTTTTACACACCACAATCGGTGCCCAATCTGAGAGTGTGACCTCATTGTGTGACCTAAGGACTGAGGAGGGGTGTGTGTTGTTCCATAGCAGGGGTGGCTGAAGAACGCCCTTCCACTTGGTCTTTGTTCCAACCCTGTTGTAATTGTTTAAGTGAACCAATTAATCCGCCTTGCAGACCCTGAAGTTGGTCCTTATTCCAGTTTCCCTGTTTAACCTGGAGTGGAATGACCCTCCATGACCCCGATTGGACACTCCTCTTGCTCATACAGGAGGGTTGAATGGGGAGGCCAAGATCAGAAAGTGAGCACAACCTACTGATGACTTGACTCTCCCTGCACTCCACACAGCTGTGTTTGTACTGGGTGAGCCTGTTCTATTGTGAGAAAAACCTCCAGAACTGAAGTGCTCATGTGTGCAGGACAGGGCTTCAGATCTGCGCCTCATACAAGGAGGCTTAGGAAATGAATGATTACCATGACAAACACCCCAGCGAGATCTCATTATCGTGCTGTAAGAGGAACTAACTGAATGAGTTGCCTGTTTGCTTATGTGAGGCATCTGCGCAGTCATTTTGTGGGACGAGGTGTCACATCTTGTAATGGGTTTTGTCTAAGTATGTATAGTGCTCAATGTATTTTAAATGTATAAATCATTGCGCTGAAATAACACTAATGTGTTTTGGGTAGGCTACACATTACATTATGTAAAAATATACATCTGCAAAGTAGGCCTATACAGTATACAATACTCATCAAATTAATACCTAGTGCACTTTATTTTTACTTTAACGCACGATAAAAAGTGGACTAGGAAATGCCAGCAACAATTGTGCAGTCCCCTGAAAGGACCCAGAGGCAAGATAATGAGGGGTGGACAATAGTGTGACCTCTGCAGGGATAATGGCTTCTCTGAGTGACAGGCTGCAGGTCATCTTTTAAATCAGACAGCAGCTCAAGAATCATGTGGCTAACGAGACTGTACCTGTGCTTAATCTGGTCTTCATTAAAATCGAAGAGGGTAATGCGGGTAGGAAATACCCTTTCTCTTCTCATCCTACAAATCACTCGCTCTTGCTGGACAAGGTCTCCTTCTTGCTGCAATCACAGCGGACATTGTTAGGAGATAGTGTTTTTCATACTGCCTTTTAAAGGTTTGCTAAAAGGCTTTGCTTTCAAAGGTTCTTAACAAATTGATGAAATTGTAAGTGTCGCAATAGTACATCTCATTATGATATTTGAGAACCCTCATTTGCACTATCCAACCCATTTTTGCAAATTTATGCAGGAACACCATAATTACATATTCATCTAAGGTTGAACCGCAATGAAAGACTGCTGCTGCAAAGCATTGCCTAAAAAGTTGCGAACAGCTTTGCGCTTGTTTAGTACATTTCACCCTTGACGTCCGTCTTGTTTGTGACTCTATTGCGACAGACACAGCACTTTAGCACATCTAACCCTCATTGTTTTAAGTCGCAATAAATAATTAATATTAATTAGGCTACTGTTTTTAATTTAAATAACTTTACATATTTCATTTATTTTTATGTTTTAGGGCATTGTCTTGTTTTTTTTTATTTTTCACAATCACAGGGATGGAAATAAGACTCAGATTGTATAGCAGTTTGACCCGTTCCAGGTTTTACTATGAACTTGATTAGCCGCAGTGCATAGGTTAGAAGCTCAGGTGCGTTTTTATTAAACTCATAGTAAAACCAAGAATGGATCAAACTGCTATGCAGTGGGAGTTGTGTTTCTATCCATGCTCTCAAGTTATTTTTTATTTGTTTTGACAGCTTTTTTGGTTAAACACCTGCAGTTAACAGAGGAAAGTCAATCGGCTATTAGGTTTTTATCCACAAAGTCCATTGATATGTTTTACCAGCTAATGTTAATTTGCAAATATAATTGCTTCCCTATCCCTGGGGGCTCTACAGCACCCAGACTACAATGACTGTGTGGAAGAGGGAGGTTAACCCCATCAGCAAGGTGACCCCAGACTTAAAACTTCCCCATTGTGCAGCTGACACAGATTCTGTTACGTGATTAATAGGTTCATCAAGGCTAAATGTTTCTGTTCTTCAGCAAATAGTGTAAGCCATCTGAAATTCAATGGACCGTAGCCTGCGTTTCTCACTTCAAATTGGTCATGCAACTAATTACTACTGTAATGGTTCCAGTTGTTCGGCAGAAAGGGTTTGCTTCATGAGGTGCCCAGCTTAGCCTATATTCATTAAAATAATGCCCTCCTGTGTATTTGCAAAGTCACTAAATTAAATCTACACAGTCATGTATTCTTTAGTCTTCGCTTGTAATCTTTGTCTGTTTCTGTGTACTGTATCCACTTAAAAACTGTCCTATCCGTGGTTCCTCTTATTTCATGTTTCTCAGTCCCTCGCAATAATTTGTATCATACCTCAGACCCCTGCTAGAGTAGTTTGAATATTCACGTTAATGCTTTGAAGACATGCTTTCATTTTAGCTGCTGCAGCTGTTTCACAACTACAAAATAACTTCCAAACTGGCTCTGATTAGTCAAACTTTAGCTGCCTGCCTTGCTGTAAGCTTGAGCTCTGGAGCCTGTCCAAGTTGAAACCCTACTGTATGTAGGGCTCTGATAACAGTCTGTGGGAATGCTGCTACAGAATGTGGAGATAATTTGGTAATCTTCCACTGTAGCACTGAGGATAGAAAAAATCCTGCTTTGATGAGATGCACTGCGCACTTAAATTGAGCTGTCGAATTGCTGAGCTGTCTTCAAAAACTTTGTGTGACTCTGCCCTTCCATTTTAAACCATGCAATTGTACATTTTATACAACCTGTCTGGTATAGATGTGCACACATCAATTGGTTTTTTAAGGTCCACAGAAATGCAAAAATGCACCACCTTTTATGCGAGAGGAAATTCTGACTGCAAACTGGTAAAATGCTCCTCGGAGGGGAAATTAATTGACTTACAAATATGCCTAAATTCTTTGTTACAAGAAGTTAGCCGTTTAGCAGCTTAGCCTTGATGAATTGGCTCTGGATTAAAACAGCTGCTACATGTTTGAGACACATTTAATTGCTTTGTTTTCTTTTCTTATGCCCTTCACAGAGATATCTCTGGTTGGAGAAGCAGCAATGAAACTGCACAAGCTTGTCTGTGAGCGACGGCCGCTTCAGAACAGCGAGTGATAAGGCCTCACTGTGCTTGATTTCATATCCTGGCATCGCTGTTTGAGCGGGAGATTGAACTCTTTGGGTGGTGTATGGCCACTGCATATAGGTTTGAGCAGCTCAACAATGCTTTGTCTTTTCTGACTGAATTGTGTTTGCTCAGGAGAGACAACAAGATCACACTACAGAAACAGGGTTAGGGCACTTTTAAAAAGCAGGGCATGTGTACTGTACTGGGGGTTCATCTATCCGGGTTTGCAGTCTCTATTCGAGTCGGCTCCCGGGCTTCACGAATACAAGACTCCCAACCAACGGTTCAGTTTCAAAAGATGGCAGAACAGAATTGATCAGGATATCTGATGGTAATGCACTTGCAAACTTCCCCATGCATGTTTTTGTTATCCTACTGTATAGCTAGAACTAGTGAAAACCAATGCAAGCAAGGGACATATGTGTACCACAAATAAAATGATGCAAGCTTTCTTATTTTTGCAATGCAGTGCACGGAACAGGATTTAAAATTTACTGACAGGCTGGATCTGGGCGTCCAAATTGTCAGTTTCCCTGTGAGTCACTCGATTACTTGCGTACCTTCACGGGTTACGTTTTTAATGTTGTTATGTATGAAAAAATACGTACTTGAAGCTTACCTTAAAGAAATGACCCCTTAGTGAAGCGAATACCTAACATAGCTATGATTCACGTAGACGTCTGTGTACAATAGTAATAGACACAGTAATTTAATTATATGAGATGTTTTAATGAACCTGGCCTTCAGGACTGCTTCGTTGTGTAACACCCTTAAAGGGAAGTAAAAAGCTGTTAACCTTTCACGGAGCTCTTGAAATATGAATGAACATTTTACTACGGAAGTGCGTGGAGCACTTTATTGGAAATGCTGTGATTTATGTGCTTACTCAGTAATCCAGGTGGAGATGTTTCACATTGGTATTCACAAATGCTACTTTTTTTCCTTTTATTTCTTTAGTTTTTTTACTGACAGCTGTCTGCATTAAATATACATAAAAGGGTTGGCACAGCTGAATTTATTTCACACCTCTTCTTTCTTTTTCTTATGCTGTACAGTTTCTTTGTTTTTTTGGATGGGCTGGGATTAGTACAATGGTGCCGTGTGACACAGTGGGTGTGACATTTTTTATAAAGTTACCAGAAATAACTTAATAACAGGTTCCAGTCATTTCCTGCAGTGCCTCTTTTGCTAGAGAATGCAGCTGCTCTACAAGGGTTCTTGTAAAGTCATTGGGAAACCAAGGGCTTCGTTAGAAAGGAAGGTTGTTGCCTACATTCTATTTTGGGCAAATAGATTTAAACCAATTGGTAATAGCAACCTAGTTTGTTCAGTTTGACTACTTTGTTCTGGGTCTTTATAATAATGTACAGTACAGCATCTTTAGACATCAGGTTAATTATGTATTAAAAAATACAGTACTCCAGAGATGGAAATAAAACTCCTATTGCACAGCAATTTAACCCATTCCAGGTATTAATATGTGCCTGATTAGCCACAGTGTACAGGTAACAAGCTCAGGTGTGTGTTTTTAAACTCATAGTAAAACCAGGAATTGATCAAACGGTTATGCAGTGGGAGTCTTATTTCCTTCCCTGTACTCTGTAACAACACAAAAGAAGAAAAGAAAAAACCTAAACTCAACAGCGACACTATATTTAATCACTGGATCCCCACGTTTGAGGTTTTACTTGGTTGCGTGAGGGCTTTTTTTCCCACTTTCTAGATTTAGATTCAGTTTCTAGTATCAAAAACAGATTAAAGGGCTCTGGATTCTTCAGCTCCCTGAAGGCAGCTTTGGTAGGGAGTACCAGGCTGACAGAGTAGATAGTGCAGGATGTGGAGCTGACACAGACGAGCCCCACAGAACTGAACTGGACAGCGGGGGGCACTCAGACCAGCCAGCGGGACACTGCAGATTTATATTCATTAAACCAGTTTTTCAAATCCCTATTTGACATGCAGTTTTCTCTCAGTTTACCGCTGTATTTTTGCACTGTATTTGAGTTGTTTTACCAAGCTTTTTCCCATGGTTATATTATGCATTTACCATAGTTTACCCTGGTTTGCCATGTTTATTAATATGAATTACCATACCTATTCTTTAAAATGCTCATCTATGCTTTACCATGCTTTCACTATGCTTCATTACACTTTGCTATGTTTTTATTATGGGACACTTTTATAAGGGAAGGACCTGTAATCTGTAGCCACACAATTACACACAGTAAGCACAGCAATTACAGTTTATCACCTTAAATAAAGACATGACCCGCTGCCGAACACTGTCGCCACTGCTGCCGAGTGGCTGGCGACATCCTGAATGTTGTCTATTGAACCCTATTGTGTAAAGTGGGATATATACAGTATGATCCTCCTGTGTATTATGGAACATGAGCAGCATTCTTAGTGGGCAGCACATTTGTTCCACTGTGCAACCCACATGGCTCCTGTCTCCTGTCGTCACAGAGAGAGCACCCGAGTGTAGCAGGAGCAGAATACCAGAGGAATCCAATTGATTGCACTGCTGCTAATGAACTGTGCAGATGAATTGGTGTTCGACTTGAAGGCTTTCTTGTACTCGGTACCCGATACCCCCCTCTCTCTCTCTGGCACAGTTTATTAAATGTCACTTTCAATTTGTCCTTTGTAATAAGCCAGTTTATCCTCTTATGAAAGGGATGCGGTTCATTAGCAGGTTAAGAGGGGAATGGAGGTTGACAAACCCAGTGTTTTTAGATGTTATTTGTAACATTATGTAATATTACTGCCCCCTGGGAGCCACTAGAAAACTAGAAAGATCTGACATCACAGAAGCATAAATCCTGGATAGTCGTCATATATTTAAATAAAATCATTAATAAAAAGATAAACTTGCCGGCTTGAAATATAAAATCAAAAAGCCAAGATTGAAAACTGTACTGTGATTGAGCTTTCAAATACGTTTGCAGTTATGACGTGAACTAAATATATTGTATGGTAAATCATTTTACTGTACATGCCTATGTGCATAAATGATACAGGAAAATAAATGTATAAATAGACTCAATACCAGGATGCCTGAAGGTTTAAATAGAAAGAAACAGTAGATTGTTACATCATTAACTATGTAGTAAGTGACATCACAAACACACTAATGGATTTGAATTGAAATAAGTAGGTGTGTAGTTGCCATGGCATCAAAATCCTTTAAGTGCCTCCACTGTTTGTTTTCAAACACACTTTCCCTTGACAAAGGTTTATTTATTGATTTTTCATTCAAAATGCATGCTTGCAGCTTAGCCAGTCTGGTGAGCCACTTGTGTGACATCAGATATAGGTCATCCTCTGCTTCAGGGCTGTGGGGAGGAGGTCAGAAGTGAAATGAGCTTTAGGTTTTACTACCCTAGCGAGAGAGATTGAGCCGCAAGTGGAAGTCTGCAGCCCTGTCATGTTACTGTATACTGAATCAAAAGCAACATGGACAGTGACAGATGACTGGGCTTGACATTGAGGATTCGAACTCAAAGTCATTCATTTCCCCCCACCCCCCACGTTTTTAAAAACTTGCCATTTGGAAGACCATAGAACCGTCCGGCTTTATTCAAATTGTAATTTATTCAGCTATGACATAGATTCAGTATATACCAGCTTCAAATACAAAGGTTAATAACGCAAAGGTTACATGCACTGTACTGCTGTTGTTAAAACACCTGACGGTGCTGTGGGTTGGTTGCTGCTGCACAGGTTTCGAAAGAGCAGAAGAAATGCCATGTCATCTGTTTGTAGTTTGTAGATTGTTCGTTGATCTGAAGCCATGTTTCTTGAGCACTGAGAACAGTTCAAGATATTCACAGTTCCACACTAGCCCTGGAAGTCATGTTCAATTGTATTGATTTAGTCTTTTATTTCAAACATGTTTACCAGGATACCATTGCCAGTAAGGTCATTAACGGGGCAGGTGATAGCTAGTTACATTATCCAAATGCAGTCAGTAAAAACTAGAGGAGTGTTTGCCTTACACTCTCAAATGATTATGCTCATAGATCTGTTAATAGCCAGTGGGTGGATGTGTTCAGTGTTTTGGGGGATTGTTTGTTTAAAGAATCCGGCATTGTGAGGGTGCATACACATTTCTAAATAAAGTATTGCACAAGAGTCGTAAGCTTTCAGAGAAACAAATATCCATCCAACACACCCAATCATTCAGGGATTTCATAAATATAAAAAAAAAAAGACATCATTGAAAACCATACTTTTATTCAGTTCTGGTTTGAATTGTATGTATTCCTCAGTATATGGCCTACATATAAAAGGCCACTATAGTATGTAGATTTAAACCAGACATAAAAGAATCTTGGAGTGGAAATTATAGAAATAGCCGTCTATTCCAAAGTGCTAGTGTAGGCGGGACTGTATTTGAAATGGAAATGAGCAATCTCTCGTCAACCATTACCAGATATGATTTCTTGAATAACAGAACAAAACCACTAAAGCCAGAAGCTTTAAAACGGTGCTTTTCAGTTTGAGTTCAAATATTGCCATTGCTAATTTTGCATTCTTGTGGTGGCAATGGAGCAGGAAGACGCATGGAGAGGGGCCTGTTGTTGTTATAACTTTCTGCTGCTGCTCTGGCTAATGTTCGCGATCAGTATAAATCTGTCTGCGTTTCCTTGAGCACACTGTTAAGAAAGTTAATTTCATTTAAATTGATAATTGTGGTGACTGCAGCAGGCATGCTGAGCGTGAGCGTCACTGAATACCACACTCCCTTCTCGTTCTTCACTGTTGATTACTCTGGAGTAGAGGCAGCGGAAGCGTTAACCTATTACATCCCGGAGCAGTTCCAGCACCCAGGGCCCTGGACCAAAGCACCCCCACATTCGAAACTGCAGCTGGACTGTTAACATTCTGCACCCAACAAATGCATGAGGCACGCAAAACTGCTTTGAGAGTTTGGAGATCACCTACTTTTATTATTATTATTTTTTTTTTAATGCAAGCATTAGTGCAGTTATTTTATTTTCCTCGTCTCTTTTCACCCACACAGCAGAACCCACCCACATTAAATCCAGACGCTAGATCTATTACTTATTATTTTATTCTGCCACAGTGAACATTGAAATGGAAATATACATGTGCCTGTATTTTGTATAATATATTGTATAATATATATATATATATATATATATATATATATATATATATATATATATATATATATATATATATATATATATATATATATATATGATTACATGCATAGTTAATGCATACAGTAAGCCCCTTTCAGATAACCAATGCTGATTAATTGTATAAGAATATCCTCCTGCCTACTGAAAAATGCAAACAAAAACACTGCATGTGCATACTGGATTCACAGTAATCTTGCAGTATATACTGTAGAGGTATATACAGGTACTGTCTACAGTATTTAGCCACAGAAAAATAGTGTTGCAGCCCTGAACTATCCTAATGCTGCTCTATCTCTCTGCACATACGGTTACAGAGGAATTGATTATCGTAATAATAGCTTTCCCACCAAGGCTGGTGAGCTGGTGTACTTTATTAGCTGCATAGGCGTCGTTTACAACACTGCACAAAGGACCCAGAAACATTACTGTGAACATACGGCTAAGATCACAGGGTAATATTACTGCCATTTAGATAAACAGTGCATTATCTAAATCGAAGTTGTTATTTTGCTAACTTCTCAAAGCCCTTCGTATTCATATGAGGTTGACTTGGTGTGTTGTAAAACTGCTATGATAACACCAGGGATGTTGATCTGCAGATAGGGTGTGCTTAGATGAACGAATGTCTCAATATAATACCGCTGCAGAAAGTTGCAACGCGTGTTTCAGCTGTGAGTCAATGTGACACCTCAGTCATTCACATTTAAATGTCAGTCAGCGGGCAAGTGCCTTGGAAGATGAGAGGAATGATATTCACAGCAATCGGCGCGAGTGACTCAGACCTTTGTGCTAGGATGCTATGTGGAGGATCACAATAAATCAGTGATTGTCCTAAATGGACATGACTGTATATTAATCCAAGCACCAGTTAACTAACTATGCTTTGAAGATGCGCATCTCATCTAAGCGTTTGCTTTCTTTTCCTCCTAGCCTCGCTGTGCATCCTGATGGGAAAGTGGTTGCAACAGGGCAAAGCAAAAAAGAAGGGGTGATCATGGGACAGGCACACATCAGATTCTGGCACTCGCGAAACTTAAGGACCTTGCATGTGATTGGAGTGAATACCTTTACTACCTCAGCTGTCTGTGGAGGCTTTTCTTACGCTCAGAACCTTTTGGTAGCTGTTGACAACTACAGTGTACGATTTGGGGGTGAACAACCAAGAATGTTTGGTAACCGCCGGAGAAGAACATCTGGTATGGTGAAGAATTGAAAGACAGACTGGGAGGATTGTACAGAATCAGAAAGCAGATTATCAGAGACAGTTAAGGCCTAAATATATGACTTGCTTGAGCTATAACAGCAGGAGGGATCTCATTACAGGTTAGTAAGATTATGCGCAGGTATATAAATCCACATTGTTTTCAGAAAATATGAAGGTTTCAAAACAACACAAAAATACTTTTAATAAATGCTTTACTTGTTTTTTTTATTTTTTATTTTAGGCGATTCAAGTGGAACCGTCTATGTTTGGCCAGAGTGTTGTAACACCATTTATCATTTAATAAAACATGCACGAGGCTACAATTCTCTCCGTCTCCCTCCATAAAAACATGCTCATCACTACTGCCGGAGACGAGAACGTTTTAGTGTTGCACTCGGGTAAGAAGTTTGAATGCTGTGGTCTTTTGAAGGCAACTTTTGTTAGCAGATGCTGGTGGCGTTTTATGGTCAAATACACTTACAGAAACATATACGATAAACATGACGAGGTCCCATATTTATCAATTGTATGTTCAGATTAATCAACATAGGAAGTTAGAATGTTCTTAAGACCAATGATGTTTCTCAGATAACTTTACTAAAGTTGGTAAAACAAGCTTGCTAATGCCACGCCAGGGAATAGGAAAATCTGACCCACAGTTCTTTATTCATGAATAATTATCACATAGGCTTTGAAGCTACTGGAGATTGCTAATGGCACAATGCTGGAAACGAAACTTGGTTAAATAAAGTATACATTTCAAGAGACGTTTCTCCATTTTTTGGCATTTTGCTTCAGAATGTTTTTATCCAAAAATTACACAATTTAAAGCTCTGCTAATACCATATACTGTAGTTTTGTACTTGTTCTCTACATGTGGCCATATCATAGGAGACACACTCTTATTGGGCACAGTGAAAAGCTTGATTCTCCAGGCAGAAGTTGCCAGTTTAACTTCTCATTCCACCGATGTTGTTCTATGAGACTAGTTACTGCAGGCCACTCCAGCACAGTGCTGGCTCTGACAGTGGCTACCAAACCAAGTAGAGAAAGTAATCACTTATACCTGTGTGCAAGGTGCAATGGGGCACTTCACTTATTTCATGCTCAAGGGAGGACCTGTTTAATGAAACGCCATTTCCAAAAATCTGCTGAGGTTGAAAATGTAGTGCTTTGGAAAAATGCAAGCCAGGCGTTCGGAATGTGTATGACCGTCTTTACTAAGAAAGGTGTTCAGTAATGCAACACTCCCTCTTAAAATCAGAATATTAACAGAATTTCTTGCCTACAGTTAGTGCTGGAGATTCCCATAGATTTCAACCAGATGACAATATGAACTACTCAGCCTGCATTTATATATGTATGATAACATCATGATAGGCCAGTTTGTTTAGCACCGTACTAGGCAAGGGTATTCATTTACTTATTTTACATGAATGCTAGAATTTAAATGTAACCTAATTTCTTAAGTGACGTAATATTTTTCAATTTCTATGTTTAACATACTTCTACAGCCAGTAATTTTTCAAATATTTAATGTTTCATTAAATTGCCATTCCTGACAGTGTCTCAATGTATACATATACAAGTTAAATGCATTTTAATAGGCCTTCTTTTTAACACATCACATCAATTCTATATGTGAACAGCTGTTCAATGTGAACAGCATATAATTCAATATTTCATCCTGAAGACAAACAAAACAATTTACAAACACACTTGTCCACAACTTAATGAAAAATGTCCCATTTTGTACATTTTCAATACACAATAGGCCATATTTTCAAATCGTTTAATAAACTTATTTTTGTATGTTTGTTTGTTTTGAAGAGGTAAAACACCTGTTAATTTTACAAAACTAAACACAAAACAAGCATTCTCAGTGTTTTGCGTTTCATTTTGTAACACTAACTTGATTTTTTCTCTTATCAAAAGAATGGAGGAAAAACTTTTGGAAAATATATTCCAAAGTTCATTACTTATGGATATCAATCTATTGGGGAATTGGCCTTACAATTATGCAAATCATACTTTTAGCTAGGAAGACAACAATTAGAGGTTTACTTTGTTGCTGCAGAACAAAATAATTAAGGTTGCAGAACTTGAACTAAGGGCTTAGTATTTAAAATCCTGACCAAAAAAAACAAAAAAAAAACAAAGGAAAACCAGTAACTGAACATAGTGCTTTCTGACCTGACTCATCCCCACTCCACCCTTTTAGCAAAACATCTAGTCAGGCAACCTTTTCCTACCACTACAGCTCCTCTATGAAGCCAAATGTATCCCTACTGTAACAATACTACAAAAACTTAAAAGGTTCAAACATAGCCTTCAGTCAAAAATAAGCTAAATCTCTGCATTAAGCACAGACAGTAAAAAAATCTCCTTGCAACCATTTTCACTTAACATAAAAGAAGAAAAACTATCTAGGATGTATGACAGCATGTAATGTGGCAGATGCAAAGCGTCTTTAATAACGGTTGCTGGAAGGTCTTTGATTGTATGAACTATATCCTTGGTGTCCATAAGAACTAGACTGTCCTTGTTGCTGATAGTGTTGGCGACTGTGACCCCAACCCCTGTCCTGCCACTGCTGGTTGTATCGGTTATCGTTTGACCAGTTCCTCCCACCATCTCTCCCTCTGTATGGCCTGTAGTCATGTGACCTGCAAGAAAAACAATCTGTGAAATACAGTACCTTAAATTTTACAGCAAATTCAATTGTAAAGCCAATAAGAGCTGGAGGTATATTTATCGAATGCAGCTCTCCTATATCTGAACTGTACCAAGATCAAGCACAGTTTACACTATTTTCATTGCATTAAAGGGGAGGAGGTGGGGGCAGTTTAATGTTATTAGAAGTTACAAGCTGCTGTGGAACATATTCAACAGATCAGTACCGGTGATCTCTACCCCTCTGGTGGCCACCTCCTCTGCCTCTCCACTCTTCAGCAATAGGGGGAGGGTCTGTGGGATGCTGGAGGTATTCCTGGTACTCCTTGTCCTCAGCAGAAAAGGGATGGGGAAATTTATCTTCATAGTTTACTGGAGTATCTGAACTGGTAGACATTCTGAAAATAAAAAAGACAAACAGGAGATACAATTGGGGACTCTGCACATTAGGGGTCCTAAACTTCAGGAGTATTCACTTGTGTGTGTGTGTGTGTGTATATATATATATATATATATATATATATATATATATATATATATATATATAAATAAAAGACTACAGACAGAAGAGAGCAATTCGGAAATTATATCATGACACATTCATGTTGTATATCATCTACATCATATGTTAAATGCTGCATCTTTATTTTGCTCCAAATGTATAAAACAGAATTAGACCACAGTTCTTAAAATGCAACTATGAGGCCAATAGGATAGGACTCATTACTGGCATGTGTATATTTTGTAGCTATAGAAAGTGGTTACCTGCTCTTACCAGCCAGTTAATTTAGGAACGGATTTTATTTTTTCCAATACACCTTAAATACTTAAGCAGCCACAACTGGTCAGTCTTTGGTGGTTTGTCATTTCATGAGTCAATGTAGGTATAGGTATAGGTTTCCACACTATAATGAGCATATGTTTTATAAGGTTTAGTACAAAACAAGGGAAATTTACAGAGGCACAGGTTATTTTACACAATAATCTTGGTGTACAGTGCTGCATGTCAGCCCTCTGACTGTACACACCGCCCAAAGCAAAATCTGTCACAGTCTATTTAATACAGATGCATGCTCAAAGCCAGAGTGAGGCAAAGGCTGGCAGACCAGGATTAAATCAGCCACTCATTAACAATACTGTAGTTTATAAAGCAAATGCAATATTTATAATCTGTAATACAGACAACTTGGTACACCTGTACAAAAAATAAATAAATAAATAAATAAATAAATAAATACAACGGACTAAAGCACCAACTAAGACCCCAGTTATATGGTTGAAACGCTTCATCTTTCATCCATGAATGAATATAGCAGCACAAGGTAAGTAGGTTACAATATTGATACAGTATTCTAGGCGCCAGACGATAATTACATGATCATTATAGTTGTATTGTTGGAAGTGTAGGGTTGCCTTCTTACAATATAGCCCAACATGAAGGATAACTTTAATATTACTTACACAGCACACATGTGAAACATTACATGCAACATGACACGCATGTTACCGCGAATCCTACGTAACTTATCATGGCTTGTATTATTACACCTCAAGTGATTATTACTTCCTTGCTTTACTTGATTAGACACATGCGTTTGTGCTAATTCAGTTAGGTTATTCACGGACAATCGCGCTCTTCCGCCCGGGGGGGCGGGTGAACTGAACAATGTCCGGTACCAGTCTACTGGAACAAATGGGGAGTACCAATGTGTATTGCATTGGCCACCGGGTCCCTTTAAGAGTTTAAACATTACCAGTCGTCTCCTTCGTCAATTTTAGCATATGGGGCAACTTCCGATATTATTGTTATTGTAAGTCAACCTTACCCGGATAGGGACTTAGCAGCGAGATGAACACAGCCGTTTCGAACTTATTTTCGTATTGTATTTTTTTTAAATTCGTAAATAAAAACAATATTGTGCACACTTTAAATTTAAAAAACAAAAACAAAACAAGGATGCCATACAAAAAAACAACTTGCAAAGCAGTGGCTGTTTGCGTCTATCGTTTATTTATTTATTTTTTACACTCCTCAATTTAAATAACCCTCAGCTTTTAACACCTATTACGCTATTAATGGATTCTGTTACTTACTTGAAAAAGTGTCCAAAAATGACCTTTTTATAGATGAAATACAGCTCTGTGCTTGTTATGAGAACAGCCGTTTAATGAAGTGCTACAGTGTACATTTTCCTCTAGTGCTGCATGAACTCAAGGTTCCGGAGAATGTCCGTTCCTAAGCTGCTTTTGCTGTTTATTTATTCACTGCGCAGTGAATGTTTCTATTAAAACCTGGCACCCTACCGTATTCATCTGCTTTTGAAAGCATTGTCTTTCTATTATGTGGACCACAACAGTTTCAATTACTCAAGAGCATTAGATTTCAGCTGTGATGTCAATTTCGCCAACTTAATCAAAGTTGGTGTACAAATTAAATTAAAAATCGCATTAGAATACAACCAGTCGAATTTCTCGCAAAATCCACAAGGGCAAATAAGACCGTCAAAATATTAGCTTGGACAGCTGCACAAGTCAAGGACACTTTATGTGCAAACTGATTGAGTTTGAGAAACTGGTGACTTGGGAAATGTAGATTTTAAACTGATGCCTGACCTGACAATAATATACATAACCTCTGTTATCACAAACAGATAACTTTGGAGCACAAGAGTAGCACTCTTGGAAGCACAGAAATCGAGGTTGGGAGAAATGGAGGAAATGTTTATCAATATTAAATATCATTAGTCTATCTATCAATCACTATTGCTCTTTAAAATGTCAAGCATCCATACCAAGACTCCATGCAACAAACAAAGAAAAATACCATACTACTGCAGAGGTCTGTGACAGTGTTAAAGTCTAAACAATACAGCCATTCTGGTGAGATGAAAAGCAGTAATTTAAGAATTATGTGGGAGAATGACCATAAAGAATTCATGTGCTTGGGGACACGTGTTTCAATTGAAACACTGCCATGGGTTGCATTTGATTAACTGGGAATAAAAATTCAGTACCATGTAGGTCTGTATTCACTTTTCAGTTTAGTAAGCTTGGATTCAATACAAAAAAAGTCACACAAAGTGGTTGTAGCTAAAAAAAGAAGTTTTTATAAATGTGTTTTTATAAATTTATAAAAGTGTGCCGTTTCGGTGGTTTATTTTATTTTATAAACTAAATTGTATCTTTTGTAGCATAGGCTATATCCTAAATATGGGCTTTATACTTTAGCAGGGCACAATAACGCAGTGTTTAAAACAGTAATTCTGTAGATGTGTGTGTGTTTTTTGTTTGTTTGTTTTGAGTGTGTGTATGTACCTTACACCGTATTGCTGACAGCGTACGTTATATTATCTATTATATAATAGCTCGGAGTCAAGTGCCTCGGCTCCAGCCCTCGGAGATGTCCCGTGTCACTCCAAAGAGTGTTGCTGTATGTGGGAGGTTTCTATGGCAAGCAGGTGTCATCCGCGCAGTGTCGCTGCTGCAGTTAGAGCTTCGCTGCTAATATACGCACATCAGGGAACGAAGCTAACTAACGAGAGAGAAATAAAACCAACTGTACATTAAAAGCTTGCACGTTTCTAGCAACGCTCCAAAACATTTCTGCACTTTTTCGTTGTCTTCATCCAACATATTGCAAAATGGCTTGGGAAAGCGCGTCTGTGGAGAGAAGCGGGGAGGCTTGATAAAGGGGGATATTAAGCTTCTCGGTGCCTGTGTGAGAGTCGAGTGAGTCAGACTCTCTCATATTTTAGCCCTAGCTATAGTATTGCTGGCTAGGCTACTTGAAGCTGGGGCCTGATATGGACTAAAGAGCTAATTATACCAAAAGGGAGAATATTGCATGTTAAGTTTACAAATTGCTTTAGCTCCGTCTAAAGAGGACAAGGGAAGAAAGTTCGTTTCTGGGATAAAATCGGAAACTGGAGGTTTGTCCAAAAAGTCCGGGAAATGGGGTGAGTAGTAAATTTGACACGAGCTTGCTCCATTAGGACTTCTAACTCGTGTTGTTTGGTCAGTTTGTACTGACATAACCTTTACATGCTTTTATTAATATCTGTTAACAAAAATTAGAAAAAGCATTCTTTTAAAGGGTTATAGCAGTGCGCTCTCACTCAGTTCCAACTGTGATAGCTAATGCACATTACCACAGTACCACAGGCTACATTTTATCCATGACCGGTCATTTAATAAGTTAAAAAAACAGAAAAAAGAAACAGTCTATCGATTCATTCGATACTAGTCGTACTTATTTCATGCTTGTCACCGGCAATGCACTTTATTTTTAAGTGAATTGGATATATCTGAAATAAATGTCTTATTACTGTTTAATAACATAAAAAGTTGTGAATATCAACGAGTCACTTTCGGTGCGTTTTATTTTTGAGAAACTTCAACCTTTGCAGAACAAGGTCAAATTCCACTTTCGAGGGAATGTCATAATGCCTGTGCGTACAGTATTTATTAGTAGCCTACATTACGCAGGATACTGTACATTCTCGCCCTTCTTAAAACACGCAATATGTGTCATTTTAAATGGCTACTGTAAGTCAGGGAGGTTATTAAAGCTGTTATGATTATATTCACCCTGTAACAAGACGCCCTATAGCGCCTCTCACTGCGCTTCAAAGTTTCTCGTCTCGACCAATAATTTAGGAATTTGCACGCATAAAGAATGTTTTTAACTGCTGTACAGTGTGTATTTAGAATAAGCATTTAAAATTATAAATTACGTTGAGGTAAAATTGATGACCAGTAAGAACTAATATTATTTATAAAACAAAAAAACGTGTCACCGCTGTTAATTCAATTAAAGGTATTCAGTTTCAGACCAAACCGAATCGCTGTCAGGACTGTAAACTTCTCTAATGCACCGGTGACCGCTGTTTCTCTGCTGTGGAACCGGCGTGTGTGTGTGTGTGTATTGCACACACTATACAGGTACAGTAATGGACGTGTATAGAATGACAAACGGGGCATAACATCAGTTTCATAAGGTTTTATGTAGATTACATAGTAAAGGTACAATACTGTGGCTATTTTTCAGAACTGGCATTTTAACTGGGTTTTTAAGAATATCTTTGGTGCTATTAACCTGGCATGGTAAGTGAATCGTTTATGGGGACAATAAAACAAAACTACAAGGTTTGTGTGCAATGCATCATTTTGATATGTCTCAGGCTATATTGAACTACATACATAGGCGGACAGCTACATTTCTGTTATTATGAGTTGTGATAAAATTGATTGCACAGCTCTGGGTAAACTGAGTCACTTAAAGCTATTTCTGTAAGCCCCCGACTTACACATGCTGTTACTGCTTTTAGAAGATTGATTGTTGTGAATGCTTACATTGATCTGAATCTAACTTGCTTTGGTCTAAGTCTGCACCATGTGGCTCAGTCGCTTGGATGACTTTAGGAGTCTCAAATGCTGGGTAGTCTGTCAGTTTAAATTCATATTGCTGAAAGGTGCATGTCATGTGCTCTTTCCAGTTGAAGTGTGTGGATTACAGTGAACAGCTTAGGTATTCAGTGTATGAACGACCTTCAAACAGATACAAATCATTTGAAAGGGCTACACGTTTCTCAGTGTTATATAATTGAAACAATGCGTCTTAAACTGTGCGTAGCACAGAATACTTTTTTTCATATATAATGCTGAAGTCTCATTCTTAATTGTGAATAGTGGCTTTGCAATAATTTGCAGACAGTTATACAGGCCTACTGTAAGGATTTACTGCAAGGATACTTTGACTGGTAGTGTTAAAAGTTTCCCATAGTTGAAGCACAGTGAAAGCACGGTAAAGCATAGGTAAGCAATGTAAAGAATAGCGAGCTATGGTAAAGCAAATGAATAAACATGGCAAACCAGTGTAAACTATAGTAAATGCAGAGTTTAACCACGGGGAAAGCATGAGGAAACTGCAGAACTACCATGCGAAAATACAGTGGTAAACTTTTAAGTTAAATTGCAAGGTGAAAAAAACTCCTTTTGTAGCTCCTTCCAATACAGTAAGTAGCCTAATTGTATGCCACATAAAGCTATATATAGCCAATTTTATTGGTTCGGTCTCTCTCTGCATAACCCACTATAAATAGCTTTGATCCTGTTAAGCAGAATTGTTTTTAAGGCACTCTGTTTTATCTTTGCGTGGAATTTTATCAAAACACCCTTATGATAAAATGATGTGTAAGTGGTTCAGTATTAGAATTCCTTTACAGTAAGCCACAGAACAGTGTAACTCAGAGCAGAGCTGTACTGTGACCAGTTCATACAGTACAGAATCAAGAGGGCCTTAAACAAAGGCCACGGACAGCAAAGGCTTCTGGATACTATCTTAAAGCAAGTGAGTTTAATGCCTTAAGGAGAGAAGGGTTCAATGTTGCTTAATTTACTCTGAGAGGAAGCAGTAGCCATATTGCAGTCTAGCACACGTGTTGTAACAGGCGTTGCACCTTGCAGTTGCAGCAGTGAGCAGCATGCATTTTGTTTCTGTTTCCAGTCATGATGAAGAATGAAAGACTACAGGGGTTGTGAGAAAATATTCATGCTTAAAGATTGATAAATGAATGAGGCGGGCCGATCGCCTTCGCAAATCTCAGGGCCAGATGGTGGGGCGCACAGCCAGCTGGCATTAGCTTCCTCTGTCAATACCTTCACTTATATATATATATATACAGTACTGTGCAAAAGTTTTAGGCAGGTGTGAAAAAATGCTGTAAAGTAAAAATGCTTTCAAAAATAGACATGTTAATAGATTATATTTATCAATTAACTAAATGCAAAGTGAGTGAACAGAAGAAAAATCTACATCAAATCAGTATTTGGTGTGACCACCCTTTGCTTTCAAAACAGCATCAAGCATCAATTCTTCTAGGTACACTTGCACACAGTTTTTGAAGGAACTCGGCAGGTAGGTTGGCCCAAACATCTTGGAGAACTAACCACAGTTCTTCTGTGGATTTAGGCAGCCTCAGTTGCTTCTCTCTCTTCATGTAATCCCAGACAGACTCGATGATGTTGAGATCAGGGCTCTGTGGGGCCATACCATCACTTCCAGGACTCCTTGTTCTTCTTTACGCTGAAGATAGTTCTTAATGACTTTCGCTGTATGTTTGGGGTCGTTGTCATGCTGCAGAATAAATTTGGGGCCAATCAGATGCCTCCCTGATGGTATTGCATGATGGATAAGTATCTGCCTGTACTTCTCAGCATTGAGGAGACCATTAATTCTGACCAAATCCCCAACTCCATTTGCAGAAATGCAGCCCCAAACTTGCAAGGAACCTCCACCATGCTTCACTGTTGCCTGCAGACACTCATTCGTGTACACTCTCCAGCCCTTCGGCGAACAAACTGCCTTCTGCTACAGCCAAATATTTCAAATTTTGACTCATCAGTCCAGAGCACCTGCTGCCATTTTTCTGCACCCCAGTTCCTGTGTTTTCTTGCATAGTTGAGTCGCTTGGCCTTGTTTCCACGTCGGAGGTATGGCTTTTGGCCGTAAGTCTTCCATGAAGGCCACTTCTGACCAGACTTCTCCGGACAGTAGATGGGTGTTTGACATGTTTGCATACCTACATTAGCCTTAGCAAATTGTAATACATAAATATATTCCTTCATTTTTGAACTGTGGACCATTTTATCTTTTATGGTGACAGGCTGTTTTCAAAACAAGTTCTTTTGAATCCATGATTTACAAAAGCAATTTACAAAAACACAGCGTGTATGAAAATGTCCATTTCATGACCTAAAAGCTGAGCATATAAAGCGGTAACATTTTCTGGCCCATTAGCCATATAATTGGTTAGTGCAGACAATATCAATTAAACGATATGGATTTTATTTGAATGAGATAAATATGGAATATTCAGATACAATCAGAGGTAATGGAATTAGAAGGCCACTGTGTTTCACTCATGAAGAAAGCCTGGCTGTAGCAATACAATTGTCATTCAGGAAGTTGTGTTTTGTGAACGAGGACTTCAGAGCTCGGCTTAAAAAAAAACAAAACAAAGAAACCCAGCCTTCATCATGTCCTCGTTCTTGATGTTATGTGTGTGTGTTCTACTGTTATGAATACAACACACAACACTGCTCGGTTGCCAGAGAAAAAGCAGATCTCTGAACGGAAGGGGGAGGGGGTTGTTATAAGAGTAAACTCTCTTTAGAAATGATATTTTCATCCCATAGGAGACATTAATAATATTACTACCATAGTAACCAATTCATATTGTGCATCTATTGCAGTAATATTGTATCCTGGTTTCAATAACTTGAGCTCAATGTATGGTCCTGGCATTTAGTGTCCTGGAATAATGTCCTGGCATATTGAATTCCCGGGACACCTTCTTCAAAACTGGGACGATCCACCGAACAAAAAAGGGACAGGTGGCAACCCTCCCCATCCCTACTGCACGGTAACCTCTAACAGGGGTGGTGAATGTTAACAAAGTGCACATAAAACACATGATCCAAACCAGAGGTTCAAGGGTTTAGATGTGGGTTTATGTTGGAATTTAAATGACCTGATTATATTGATTTTAGCGATACAGCTTCATGGGGGTAACTGAAAAGACAACAGTGCTGAGAAGCAGCCTGCCCACCCCCAGGCTGATTTTTGGGGATTTTTTTTTGTGTTCACTTTTATCAAACGTGATTTCTAAATGTAAACCGGACTATAGGTTGTCTTTTGTATTGTAGTGTTCCACTTTAATTCCTTAAATATATTGTATTACAGTTTTAAAAGAAGAAAAGGCGTTGATCACTGCATCACTGCTAGAGAATGCTTTTTAAAATGTGGCCCATGTTATTCTTAAGGACCCATTAGCTGGTCCTTAAGAGGTGTTAAAAGACCCAGTTTAACCCTTCATGAAAGACAGGTCTGATCCCAAGAACTGTTGCTTTACCAAGTATCAACGTGTATCAGTTTGGGATGTGTAACAATTTAATTAACTGCAGTACATTTATATGCCAGTTTTGGGAAATGTACCATGCTGTTTTAAATACCTCTCGCATTGTCATTAATCTGCCGTTTCTATCTATGTCGATCTTGAAATATTAATTAATGAATACTATTTAATTAGTCATTTTAATTATGAATGTATTTTAAGTACTACCAATTATTATTACTTCCCTGATTTTGGTCACAGGTCTCCAATTTGATTGCTAATTGTACCAAGAATTCTGGTAATATACTGACAGGAAGTACAGAAGAAGACGAAGTTGTGTCAGCTGGAAATATTTGACTGTATGCAGCAGCTACACCATAGCCTATATATCCCTGACCTTTGGCCTGAACCAAACAGTGAATTCCAGTTATGTTGAATTTGTGTTCTGGGTCACTGTCTTCAATGCACAGTCTGAGAATCAGAATCGCCATCACAATTCCTTGAATGCAGCCTGCCATATGGAAGGGTAGTGCCTGGTTCAGCTGCAGCATTCAACAATGAACGGCTATACCATTCTCATTGCCACAATGCTCATTAGTACAATTCCTTTTCGTTGAGGGTGAGTTTAGCTTTAATTGTGTGTGGATCTGCACACTTCATAAATATTTGCTAATGTATGCATCCTGTGCCCTAGATTTGTGTACAGCTTACCGAGCAAACACTCTCTGTTCATTCACGTAGGGTAGCACAGTCACTGAGGTGTGTGATAAAGCAGTGTCACATCCCCTTAGCTTTTTAAACATACTGCTCTCACATCCACACAACAGGGGAACAACAAGTGCTGCTGCTGCCTTTCTCGGTGAGGAAATGTTTTGCACATGTGCAAGACAAACCTGGAATGTACAGTAATGATGCTGGTAAAATATGAGGAAGAATGAATGACCCGCCTTTAAGAATAATGACAACATTCTAGCATTGCATTTTAGAGCAGGTCCTGTCAGCATTCTTTCGGATCCTGCTTAGGAACTGGTATGACCAGATGCTTGGCTGACTTGTAGGGATTATTATCTAGACAGGTTGGGCTGGGCACATGTTTAACCCTTGTCTTGCAGAAACTGGAAGGTCAGACACAATTACAGCTGTTTAAGGCTTTACTGTATAATGTAAAGGAACAATAGGAGGCTGCTTTTGAAGTTTACTTTGATTTGCAGCTTGTCTGAATAAATATCGGTTGTTAGCGGGCCATCAATACAGATAGAAAGGGTAAAGCAATGGTAGCAGACGTCAGTTTTTCTTTCAATACTGTAGATCAATCTAATAAATCTCTTCTGACTTGGACCTCTTTTCAACATTATTGTATTTAAGGATTCTGATAATGTGATTAAAAAAAACAAAAAAAAAACTAGTGGGATAAATATAGATTTAAGTGATCATGCTGGTGTTTCGATCATTATGACATAAGTATTTCCCTCACACCACTGCCCATGTGAAGCACATTTTAGAATGGCCAGATTATTTTTTTGTAAAGTATGAATGTCTGCTGACCTGCTCTGTGTCTCACAAACTCCGTCAGTCACGGAGGCCGTTGTCCCACAGTTAAGCTAAGTGTCGTCAATAGACTGTGGGAGACCTTTGAGGTAGGTAGGACTGACTTCAGTGTCAAATTACTGAGTAAGATATAAACTGTGCTCCTATTGCGTTAAAACAGAAGTACAGCAGGTCTTGATATTATTATTTTATTATTATTATTATTATTTGTTTATTTAGCAGACGCCTTTATCCATAGGCGACTTACAGAACTAGGACTGTGTGAACTATGCATCAGCTGCAGAGTCACTTACAATTCGTCTCACTCGAAGATCGGAGCACAAGGAGGTTAAGTGACTTGCTCAGGGTCACATCAATGAGTCAGTGGCTGAGGTGGGATTTGAACCGGGGACCTCCTGGTTACAAGCCCTTTCTTTAACCACTGGACAGACACAGCCATCCTTGATTCCAGCTCTATCAGAAATAGACACTTTAATTTCACCGTTGTCTCATAGTCAAGGAGCCAAACTCAGTACTCCGGTATAGATAGGAACTATTCAATACTCAATGATAACTGTAAGCCTGTGTGACAGCTACCATATATGTCAGAAGTGACAGTTGCACGCTGGTCAACTGGTTTGGAAAAAGTCATTGTTGGGGGTCTACTAGCTTCAAGGTTTTTACTGTAGCTTCAAAACCAAAGAAAAAAATCTTAAAAGACCAAGCGATTAAAGAGCAGCTACCACGGAACAGTAAGTGTCAATCAGATCTTACAGAGCACACGCGTGTGCTTGATAACAGCGTTGAGGTCATTTGACTCGAGCTCTGTTGCTGGATCTCCCATTAGCATACCTAACAAATGCTAATTAAGTTTGTAGCGAGTGCCAAGATGGATAATGGAATGTATCCAAGCAGATTTATGCCTAGTGAAACCTTGGATGTCACTGGGGAAGGAATCATAATAAAATGGAAACACAGTACAGTTCATGAGGTCTATTCAGTTGATTGTTCGAAGTGGTGCTGGATCTCTCTATAGGCATCATTTAAATCATTAAAATAAGACCCTTTCTGGAGTATATTTTAGGGCTGTGCTCATACTCGTAATTGCCTTTAAGAAGTATTTATTGGCAGGTATTAAATAAATCCACATATTACTGTGTTGATTTCAAAACAAGGAAAGCTATCCTTCCCTCACCTTTACAATCGAGTACCAATCAACTTCCAGTTAACATGGTAGTGCTGTTCCTTGGCTGTAAACTGACAACGAAAATAATATTCTAATATTGTCAGTTTACAGCCTCGGTACGGCAGTAAAATTGTCAGTGACCCAGATGAGATGAAAATCCACTTCCAATTGGCTTTTAAACACTCAGTGTGGAAGTTGCTATTGAGTGGTACTTGGTTGTAAAGGTGAGGGAAGGACAGCTTTTCTAGTTCTGAAATCAACACATCAGTGAATGGATTTATTTAATTCCTACCGATAGATAATTCTTAAAGTCAGTTGCAGGTATGAGCTACAATCAAATGTTTTCATTTATTTGTTTATTTATTTTTAAGCATTTTAGGAATAATCTTGGCATGTGGACGGTGCTTTAAAATCTTTGCACAAATCCATGTTTTCCTCTTTTTGCTAACTGGATGTAGCCTATCTGCCATATATTTAACAATGAGGTATTCTAGCAGTGGCTTTTTCAGAGAGCCCAGCATTCTTTAGACACCTAAATTGTAAAGGAGACTGGAATTCATTTACTGTCAGAATAACCTTTCATAGCAGGTAGAATGGCTTTACTTACAGAGGTAGGTTTAGCGGTCTTTTTAAAAAAAAAAAAAAGAAAAAAAGGTTTAGGTTGTGATGCCACCTAAAATACATTATAACAACAGTCCTGAGAAGAAAAAAACACATATGCTGTGCATATAAAGCGATCCTCAGCTGAATCGTAACTACACCATTAGATGCTAATCATTTAGAATACCCAGCATTCATGTGGTCCTGGAGATGAGTAATGCAATCCCCTTGGCACTCATTTAGTCTGAGGTATGTGGGTATCTGAAAGGTCAGGCTTGAATTATGGTGGTGTTTTGGATTCCATAAAGAACAATAAGAAAAAATGCTGCTGAGAATGCAGATAGTGCCTGGAAGCCACAGTGACAAACACAATGCACCAGGTTTTGTTTTACTGTCTGAAATCCAGATGAAAGAAACACACAGGTAGATACTTTTTAAATAATACACCTGGTAATGTTGGTAGAAATAGCCTTTAACCATTTGCCTTTTGTTGGATACTTTGAATGTGCAGTAGCCACCGCCAGTGATGTGTGTGCAGTGTTTTAATATCACAGTCTCTTTTAACAAACAAAGAACTCAAACTCTCTCAAACAGAGCTCACAGCAAGGCACGTACGGGTGGGCTGAAGAGCATGTTCAAAAACTACAAAAGCAAGTGTCAGAAATCCAGGTTAAACATTCAGAAGGGGGTATCTGGAATGCAGAACTTGAATTAACATTCCAGTTGAATTCCAAAAGATGCACTTGGTAATGTGATCAACTGGAAATGATCGTTCCTATTAAGCTGTTCATAAAAAGCTCACAGAGATATGGCAATGAGGTCTTTTTTGTTTTGCTGTGCACCTGTAAAAACAGTTTGTATGGGGATTGAAGGTGCACCCAGGGAGTGGGGCATTTCAGGCTTACTCATGCAGGCCATTATCCACCTGAAACTGTGTTCTCTGGGGTAACGACCCACCACAGTGCATTTCAGTTGGCAAGAGCTTCCTTATCTGAAAAAAAGACTGCATGGAATGCACAGGTTTGGTTTTCTCTGATTAATTATCTACTAGGTAATGTGTGTAACTGTGGTAAGGCTTTGTTTATTATGATAAGGGTGTGTGAGAGTAAGCTTGCAGTTTAAACGAGAGGGGAAAAAAATCTGCAAACTACACAGTGAATGTGTTTATCCACCCACCTAGCCATTCCTGCAAAAAAGAATCCGGGAAAAGCTAGTCTGCAGAGAGGATAACATACACCCACTCCCTGATACATTATTTACATTTCCAATTCAAGTTAAGGGGGAGAGAGGGTGAGGGGGCAGAGGTGAAGAGGCGGAGCTTCTTATCATTAAACTTCACTGGAGTGGTGAAAGAAATCTGCATTTTTTTTATTTATTTTTTTACTTCATGGTTTTTAAACCTGCAAATAAATGTTGTGTTCCGTAGCAAAATATTTATATTTTATGTCTTTGAAAAACCAAAATCTATCAAATATTTGGAGAGCTCAGAAACTCATTTCTCGTTCTCTATTTCTGTCCCTCTTTTTTATTTCAGTAGCACTACTGCAGCTTGTGTGCAATTCTAAAGATCTGGGTTGAATGCTAAATTCGGATTAGCATTATCAAATCCCAGGAAATCTGCCCGTCTCTGCTGTTTGATGCAGTGTTGCTGTTCTAGTCATTTGATGTTTGCTATCAAATTCCAGGACTGTGTTTCATGGGAGAGTCACAATGGCTTATAAATGTGTATTTATTGTCCTTTTTTATTGGCTTGAATCCTACAATCACAGCCAGACCAAACCTGATATACTGTACTCTCTAAAGTGTGCTGTCTTAGGGGTCTGCTCAGTGGTTTTATCAGCAGAGCCTCATATCCATGTGCGCTGCATAATGTTTGAGCATCATGTTTCTGTATTTGTGTGATCCGGCATCTAGTTTGAAATCTGTATTGTAATAATGAGACAGGGATCATTTGTGTTTGTGTTTGTCAGACATGGGAATCATGGTGTGCCAGGTCACACTATAAGGATACTGGCTAACTGTTTTCTGGCTAGGATTTCATGTTTGGCAAAACCATAACTGGGACCCCCTTGTAAATGAGGCCTCAGCCTCAATGGGTAAATCTCCTGCTTAAATAAACAAACAAATCACATTCCATTTTTACCTTCACATTGGACAAGCATTTGTTGCATTTTTTCAGATGCAACCAAAGTCTTAAAAGCAGCCAATGTTGCCTCTTTCAGTTCAGGATGAGGAGAGGCGTGGTGATCCCGTCTCAATACAGCTTCTCTTCTAACCAGTTCAGGATATGGAGAGGTGTGGTGATCCCCTGTCTCAATACAGCTTCTCTTCTAACCAGTTCAGGATGTGGAGAGTTGTGGTGATCCCCTGTCTCAATACAGCTTCTCTTCTAACCAGTTTCAGGATGCCTGATGTGGGTCTGACTAATAGAACAATCCTGGAAGATTTATGGCTAACCGTTCTTGATGTTATTGTATCTGAATGCATCAAAATCTCTCCTTTTCTTTGTACAACTTCTGGACTCGAATGGAGTTGACCTTTTCAATAACCCTCTGCTCCAGTGCTGTGGTTCCCTGTATCAGAGGTATTCCTGCTGATATTAGTATTGTACATGTAGTGTGGGTGTTTGTAGCAATGTGGCCACGCCCTTGTGCGTAGTTTATGTTTATATGTTACGTGTTGTGTGTAAATGTTGGTGTATAGTCATTGGTACACGGGATATAAACGGGTCTGTGTTTCACGTGTACTTAAAAATGTAGATTTGTATTTAGGCACGAGGATGGCACAAATCACTTCACGTGCTGGTTAAAATGTAATGTGTGGTCACGGGAGTACACTTAATTAATTCACGTGCAGTTGTACCGCAATTCCAATTGAATGATTGACTAGCAATCGAGTCTCGGTACAACTGCATAAAACAGCATGTTTTCACTCACTCGGGGTTGGGTGTTTGGTGAGTGGAGAACGGGTGTGGAGAAGAGAAAAGGAAAATAAAATATAGTAAAAGAATAGAGGTGTGGTGATCCCCTGTCTCAATACAGCTTCTCTTCTAACCAGTTCAGGATATGGAGAGGTGTGGTGATCCCCTGCCTCAATACAGCTTCTCTTTTAACCAGTTCAGGATGAGGAGAGGTGTGGTGATCCCCTGCCTCAATGCAGCGTCTCTTCTAACCAGTTCAGGATATGGAGAGGTGTGGTGATCCCGTCTCAATACAGCTTCTCTTCTAACCAGTTCAGGATATGGAGAGGTGTGGTGATCCCCTGTCTCAATACAGCTTCTCTGATAACCAGTTCAGGATGCCTGATGTGGGTCTGACTAATAGAACAATCCTGGAAGATTTATGGCTAACCGTTCTTGATGTTATCTTGTCTGAATGCATCAAAATCTCTCCTTTTCTTTGTACAACTTCTGGACTCGAATGGAGTTGACCTTTTCATTAACCCTCTGCTCCAGCGCTGTGGTTCTATGTATCCAGAGGTATTCCTGCTGATATTAGTATTGTACATGTAGTGTGGGTGTTCGACGAAGATTTCTGGGGAGATGTTATTCAATATAACAGCTAAGGCTCCCAATGCAGTCTAGGTATTGTTATGGATTGTATTAGTTACATATGGATCCCATTGCTTCTAGGATACCTGAGCTCAGATGTGACAACTTAAAAGGAGATTAATAAGTAGCACTATCTTAAATGCCAAGATGTACTTAATTCATTCAACTCCTTTCAGATCATAGCAAAGCCTGAAATGGTGAAGAAGAAATCGAGAGCCACGGTTATCGCACAGAATAACAGAAGTAGCAGCCTTATATTGTATTATAAATGCATTTCTTTTAATGTGTAATGCTTGATTTCCTATTGATTTAAAAAAAGTAATTGGTTGAATGTTAGTACAGCTGTAGACTTTTTTTATTGCTAGATTGATCCATTACGTATAGGATGACCATATGGCTCCAGTTTTTATTTTTGAGCTTGCATCCAAGAACCTTTCCCTTGTACTGTTGTACTGAATTCTAAGACTTGCTCAAGGTAAGCATTAACAGTTTGAACAATAACAAACCTTGAGTTCACCAAGCCAACCTTTCAACATTTTAACAAAAAAGGCATAAATAAAGCAGGAGTTATAGTTCCACAAATCTTTTTTTATTTACTTGCAATATTGTTTATTCTTATAAAGATAATTCAAACGTTTGTCTTGAATCTTTGTCTCCAGAGTTCAAAGGCTTATTCCCTACCAGGTGTTGACTCTGTCTAGTAATGATTCTGAAAAGAAAGACACCATGTGGAGAACTTAGAACAAAGTGTCCCCAGGGAAGAGAGACAGTGCAAACCCAAAGTGTCCCTGCTGGAGATGATATAACAGCTACTGGCAATATAAACCCGAGCACCATTCGTCAAGCCCATATGCTGCTGCCTAAGCAAGTGTGCTGTGTTTACCCTCAAAATCCAAAAAATGGAGGTCTGGGTTAGAGTCTGAAGACACACTGTGAAGGGGTAGAGTCTGAACACACTGTGAAGGGTTCATTGGGTCAGGATTATTGGCAGAGCCATTGTGCCAAAACTCAGAGTGCCACTGCTCCATACCTGTTATGATAATAGAATCTGTATAGAAAAATGTGGTTGCATGTGAAAAGAATGACAAATGACTTGTGAGTCCTCTGTGATCTCAACGTCTGCAGACAGTAGCTTAAGGGAAGCCTAACAGGTACCGCAGCCTCCTCCTGTTGTGAAGCACAGGCATCTCCTGTTAGTTAAGAATAGCAATATACAAAGTGATACAGAGAGTAAAGGGATGATTGTATGTGTGTTTTAATCATAGACTTTAATATGGGCTGATGCATATCCAATTCATGCGCACCCTTTCATTCTCTGATTGCACTTTGAACCGGACGCTGTTTTATTTATCTCTGAAACTACACATGCCACTTTGAGAGTAAGAAGGTGCTGATGTGCTAATGGTACTGGATTGCTGTGGCATGATGGGTAATAAAACTCTATTAGCACTTCTGAGACCATGGCTGGTAACCCAGAGCAGCCTGGTGTCACATGGTCTGACCAGGAATAGGACAGAGATTGCGGGCAGAATGCTGGAGAGCTGACTCGCAAAGTAAATTTAGCTCTGGCTGATTTTTTTGTTTGTTTGGTTTTTTTTTTGTAATGTACAGATCTGTTTGAGGTATCAGTTTATGTAGCTGTCAGAGATCAGGCCTGCTCTCTCTACAATGTCATACAAAAAGGATTTCTCCTCTGTAGCGTATCACCGGCCTCAAACTCATGGCTTCATTTCTCCTGTCCTTCCCCATGCCAGGGAGCAGCCCATCTTCACCACCAGAGCCCATGTCTTCCAGATTGACCCCTCCACCAAGAAGAACTGGGTTCCTGCTAGTAAGCAGGCCGTCACAGTGTCCTACTTCTATGACAGCACGCGGAACAGCTATCGGATTATCAGCGTCGATGGCTCCAAGGTATGTGTGTTCAGATGAACTTGTTCATTGCAGTGAAGCAGAAGCTGGTGTTTGGATCAGATTATTTATATATATATATATATATATATATATATATATATATATATATATATATATATATATATATATATATATATATATATATATATATATATATATATAGGTACAGCATAATAAAGGCCATTTTGATTTTATAACTGTCTCCATTGCATGCTTAAAACCACCTTTGTTTCACTTGTGATTTCTTTCCATAGAAGTTTGCTCCGCATGTATCCCTGCAACCTGACTATTCAGTGTTATGTACGTGAACATAATCAAAGAAATGTACAGTAGATAAGTAAATGCTTTAGGAAATGATAGTAAATTATATTTAATGTCTGTAAAACTGGGGTTCGTTTAACCTCCATTTAATCCCCTCAGCTATAGGGAAATGACCAGTGGTTACAACACTCAGGGCAGTGTTGCTGTTCTACCATATACAGTATGTTAATTACTCTCATTGCAAAACAGAGAGAGCTTATTTGAGATGATTTCTCTTATCCTTCTGCCTGACCTCCTCTATTTACATGTTGTGTTTCCATGGAAACTATTAGCTGGCTGGTGAGGCTGTGAAAGTGAACTGGTGTTCCACCAGCCGTTGTTTAAAATGAAGTTCTTAGAAAGTAGCCTGTGGTACAAACGTCAGTCAGTGTTGGGTGATTATAACCTATTGCAGTTGTATTATATATTGTATACAGTACGATATTAACACATGCCATCAGTGCAAATAACAGAAAAGTCACTACAATGTACACCCTTGAATAAATAAAATCTTCAGTCTGCAGTAGGTATGCACACTGATAGGGTTTTTCGTTGTTTTTTAAATCAATTTTTATTAGATATTGTAATGTATGGGTTTTTTATATTTAATATTGATGTATGCTAAAACCTACTTTGTTAAACTGTAGCTGATTTGAACTGGCATTTGAGCTGCAGACTGTGGCACTCTGCAAGCAGCATTAACCCAAACACTTTATCCCTCCAGAATTAAGTAGTTCTTTAAATTTGCATTTTTCTCAAAATTGCTCTTGTGATCATAAAAAAAGGATTACAGTTCTGGGCTTCTGCTCTTGTAAGATATTTATGTATTTCATGTATTTGATGAAGATCTGCTTTAAAAACTGTCGTTCTCTTGTTCTGGTAAAAGGGTGATCTGTCTGAGAATGACAGTAATTCCATTTTGTCCACATCATTATTATTATTTATTTCTTAGCAGACGCCCTTATCCAGGGCGACTTACAATTGTTACAACATATCACATTATTTTTACATACAATTACCCATTTATACAGTTGGGTTTTTACTGGAGCAATCTAGGTAAAGTACCTTGCTCAAGGGTACAGCAGCAGTGTTCCCCAACCTGGGATTGAACCCACAACCCTCCGGTCAAGAGTCCAGAGCCCTAACCACTACTCCACACTGCTGCCCTACATACAGAGGTTGCCTTGTATTGTACAGATACCTTGCCTACTACCATCCTCGTGAGTGACGTCACCACAGCGCACTCTGTGCTTTCCTGGGATGTTCTGTTTGTTTAATAATCACAATGTATGGAAAAGAGAGTAGAACCTAAACAGAAAAGCTGAATTCAGAGATCAAGCTCTGCATCTGCTAAGCAACGCAGCATGTTTTGAGGCTGTCGTTGGATTTTAATGATCTCTCTTGTTGGGAGTCTGAAGAGAATATATCTAATATTTTCTGGTTCTTAATTATAAAGACAGTTTGTATCGTGCAGTCTTTGAAGATTCCTTGCTCTGCTTTGTGTCTTACAAGCAGGTCCAATATTCCAAATATTTATCACTGAACAAAGTACAAAAAAAAAGGTTATTCATTTAAGTGCAAATTCCTTTTGAGCGTTCTTATTTTTTGTATCCTTGTGGCAGTGAAGTACAATAAAACTAGACCATGATAATTACAGGCTAACCTGCTGTCTAAAGCAAAGGTAAGGGAGTCTTTGGCTCATTAGGTCCAGCCACTGCCTTGGCAGCAGGATCTTGACTCTCAGGTTGCCACTTTGCTGCCTCAAGCTGTGCCAGGGAAAGCAGAAACACGACATCAGCAACTTTCATACTCTTACCTAGGACAGGATTAGCCGTGGGAAAAAATAACTCGCCAACCAACGCAGCAGGCCCCTTACTAGGCATATAATCGTGCAGATTTGGAGCCCTGCCGGCATGTAATCTCTGTTACAGCTGGTGCTGCTGTGAGCTTGGAGGGACACCTGCTTGCTCTTCGATTACTTTTCCTGAAAAAAAGGGTTTATCCATTCTCTCTCCTTACCGGAGGTTGAAAGTCAGGGAGGTCATCAACAGACTACACACTACATTCATGTGCTTTTTTTGTTTTTGCCAGTGAGGGCTGATGTAAGCAATTATAAGTAATGTATTTCCTCTCAGCCTGTCACAACACTAGATTTGCAAACATTTCTTGACATTTTATGTTGTTATGGATACATGTGGGCTTATCTTAATTATCTAAAACATTAGCGTATCTTTACAATCGTTATGACGAAACCATTTCACTGCTGTATCTTTATTGAATGTGATGTCAGTGGGCGGGTGTATAAATAACCCCGGGGCAAAACCCTTATCTGTATTAATACAAAGAGTGATGGTGTTTAGATCCGTCACTGTTTAGATTATTAAAATAGACTGCGTGCTGTGTTCCAAAGGAAAAGTAAAATTCTTATTAAATGGGAAGTTATGATTGATATTTAAATACGTGTGTCTGTCTTGCCCACCTTGCAAGAAGACATATTGCAGCAAGAGAGGCAGGGTCAGCTGTGCACAGTAAACTGGCCAAGAGGAAAACCAGAAATGGGTGAAGTCACGCAACTAACCTGTGAACGCCAGTTGTACCCTGTTCTAGCAATCTCCATGTTGTCACTGAAGGCATGCTGCTGCCTGCCATGTGTGAAATGAACAGGAAGCATTTATTAAACTGCTGTAGTGCACACATACTAAATCTGGCTGTTTTTTTAATAAGGAGCCGTTCTGGAGGGTGCTGTTCTACTGCTGGGGATTCTTTAGAACTTTAGGAACATTCCAGAAAGAAATTGCTTTCCGTGCAGAAATAGAAGCACAGTTGTAACGATAATGTGAGGAATGAAAGGATGTTAACGTTAAAACACTATGGCTAGTTTCATCCTGTTCCGTTTTCTGCTCTGAAGGTTTAATGAGAATTTTTTGGAGAATAATGCATTTATGGCTTATGTTATCTTACTCGTCTTTAATGTGCAATACTGTATCTCTTTTGAGAATAATGTTAAGGGATACCACCTGAGTATGCGACTCCACCAGAGCTGATGAATCTGTGGATTCATTGTTCATTGATGCCACCTGAACGGTTTTTTTTTTCTTTCTTGCTGTTTAACTGCTGATACCATGAGCTTTTTAGACTTTTGTATGAATTCCCTTGGTGTTGACTCCTCAATGTTCTTCAGCTGCCAATATCAAGTTTGCAATTATGTTTTATTCTGTAGTTTCATGCTGTCACAGTGGTTTCATTCATCTCTGAAAATTCACCGCTGGATAAGTAACCTCGAATGGGTGGGGGGAGGAGTGCAAACAAAGGCAGAACGGCTAAGGACCAAAGAGGAGGGATTTGGGTTTGGAGTGAGCGGGAAGCGATACCTCTGTGTTGTAACTGAAGCTGCTCCTTTAAGAGCTGAGCGCAGCAATCCTGTTATTGTAAGTGGCATTGCCAGGGGCCTGTGACTCTGCATCCAGCCGTTCTGTTTTGGCACACTTCCCGCTTCCCACTTGCCGTTCTGGGTGCCTGTGGTGAAGATGATGCCTGGCTTCCCAGCTGAGCAGGTCGCTTTCTGTTGCTCTGCTGCCCCCAGATGATTCAGCTTATCTCTCACAAACCAGCCCTGGAAGACAATGGGAAACCTTGAATTGTGTTATATATCATGTAGGCATGTAAGCCATTTTCTCAGGTATTCTTCAGTCTCCCACTGTAGCTGCCTTTGTGTCCATGCAGCCCAGAACAGCAGAACAGAACACAAGATTCAGGCTCTGAATATCTACCTGCAGACCACCGAATAACAGCTTAGAGGAGCATTAATCAGAACTGACATTTCAGTTCACTGCAGCCCGTCCCAGTTTGCTTATTTTAAGTTTTTAAGGGATTTGAAAAAGTGAATGACAAGGATGCAGTCGAGGGTATTTTTCTTGGAATGTCACACTGTGTCATTTCTACAGTATTTGTCAACCCGTTTCTGCACCTGGTAGCACTGTAAAACCCCTGGATGTGTAGAACATTATTACTGTATAACCTTTTAAATCAAAGCATGAATCCGCACACCCATGAGATACTCAATTAAAAAACAAACAAACCTATTTCTAAGATAGCAGTGGCTTTGGTTCAATGCAGATTGTGAGTAGTCAGGCTTTTGAATCCTGGTCCCCAACCATCTACTCATTAGTTCACCTGCCGGAGAAAACAAAGTCATTGACGTCAGCACCGGTGCCATTTCCATGCTCTAAGGACAGTTTGTTACTAATTTATTTTTTTGCTGTATTGCTAAAGGTATTGCAAGCGGTCCCAGGACAGCTATTAACAGTGCAGATCTTACTCACGTCAGCAAAAGCCTGGTGCTTTTTTTTTTTTTTTTACATATATATATACTGTGCAAATACTATTGGTGTGCATGGTATAAAAACCGCATTCCAGATACAGAGATCCAGATAATGAGTAGATGCTTTTGGAACACAGATACTGGTGTTCTACAGTGGTGTGTGCTCTCACTCAGCACAATGTGACTTTGCAGCACCAGTAATGGAAAAGGTATCATGGCATTTTACAGATGGCATGGTTTATCATAAAAGGACAGGCTATTAAAAGTCTAAATATCCTGTATTATAAACTAACAATTGCAGTTAAGAGGCATACCTAATAATGGAGATGCTATTGCTAAGCGGCCTAAATGAAACCTGTGCTATATAATTATGGGAAACTATCTCTGCATTGCGCAGACAATCCATTCTAACAGCAACAGGACTGGCCTGTACAGTGCATGCATGCTGGAGCCTCGCTACCAAAAAATGAGCCATTTCCTATTTTGTTGTTTCTTTTCTGTAATGCCATGACCCCTGAGCGATAGAAACTAGAATTGAATTTGAATTATGGCACTGCTGTCTTTTTAGTGGCTATGAAAGAGTACCAAGGTCTTTACTTGATCATTGGCTTTTTTTGTTTTGTTTAAGGGACATTTTATAGGGATAATTTTACAGAAGTAGTGACTAGTAACTTGGAAGATTTGCAGCTTTGATCATGGTGTGCTTTTTATTATTAAAAAGCAGTGTATATTGCACTGTGAACTTAATCTAGTTAGAAGAGCCCCAATTCATTTACCATTAGCTTTAGGGATACATTTGAGGGACATATATAATTTCAGAAGTAATATATTGAACTTCAGTAGCATATATACGTATAGCATATATACGTGCCTGAGAGATGAATCCTAGATGGACCTAGAACCAGATGACAGGAATCAGCTGTAATAAAACCAAAAACTAAAACAAATCTAGTAGGATTCAGGAAGATCTTCAAGTGTAATAGAAATGTGTCCTGCCATGGTCAATGATATGTGGTGACTATCCAACTGCATTTATATAACTTGAAGTGACATGCATTACCCATGATGAGGATGATGATGTGAGTGGTATTAATAATCCAGAGACTACTGTCTGTCATACAGTAGATGCAACAATCAGAGACCTGCCAGTAAGATGCAGGCAGCTTCTGTGAAATAATTATTATTAGTAGTAGTAGTAGTAGTAGTCGTAGTAGTAGTATTATGGTTCAGGGTTTATTTTTTCAGTGATTCCCCTCACTTTTCAACCCATATTATTGATTTTATTATAGCTTATAACCCTTTCAACAATGACACATGGGTATAGATATCTAGGGAAGATATACAGTATAGCAAAGTGCAGTTTACTGAAACTGTTTCATTTTCTTAACCGGTTTGCCTAACAACACTTTGTAATGGAATAGGGGTAGTGTTTCTGCATGGTTACTTGAGGTGGGTTTTAAAGTGTTAATATTCTAAACCTCAGTTTAGAATATTAACACCTCAGTTCTCAGTTATCCGGTTTTTATCCCACCAGTACATATCTGCTGAGCTTACAGTCAGAGCTGTCACTGTAAAGACAGCTTAGTTTCAAGCACACTAAGCAATCCTGTACACCAAGACACAAATATTCTGTATTCTTTGGCTCAGGTGCTTAACTAGCTGTTGTCGGTTATCTTGCAGTGTCCATTGCAGAGTTTGTTTGCTTAAGTAACGCGCTGTTCAGAGATAGTAGCCCAAGCTCCATGTGTTGATTGGATAGTGAAAAGAAAAGTTAAGCAAGTTGGTCTAGTGTTGACCTTGATTTGTTTAACGTGTTTGCTGATTGCTGAAAATACCTTTTCTAATGTCATTACTGAGCTCGACCAGTCCATGACCTATCAGCACAGTCCTTCTTTTATTAAAACCGACAATGCCTTGAAGTCAGAAACAGCTGCTTATTGCATAGTTAATCAAGTGGATCCAGATGATTGATACAATTATTAAAACACTCTGGAATCAGATTCAAAGCAAAATGTAAAAATCTCTTTAAGGATTATACTCTCTACCGTATCATACAGAGTACTGCCTCATTGACGTTTTTCCTCAATCAGACCCAAATACTGTTGCCTTAAAAACCAATCAACTGATTCCATTGGATTGGGATTCATAGAGGATATTTTGCATTGCCTAGCCCCAATCCCTAACAGAACCCCTACTTTCTACTCAGGTGTCCTCACACCAAGCGAAGGGCTAGGGAGCCTAACATCTACACAAGCCCATACATTCTCATTTTTACATTAGCTAATGGGTAGAGAATTATATATATATATATCTTCCAGCAGTGCAAACGGACTTGACGTTAGTTAGCTAGTACTGTGTGTTTTACAGTAAGGGATATAATTAGGTTGTCTGTTGGTGACATGAGGTTTAAGATTGCCTTGCCATTGTTTCTTTGTAATCTTACAGTAGATTCGTCTGCGTGAGCAGTACCCACTGCGTATGGTTTGACAAAAAGTTAATGCTCTGCAATGGTACGTATTACTGCACTGACACTTCCCAGCTCGTGTATGGAGGTTTTGAAAGGCTTCAAGAATAGAAAGGGAGGGAGTCAAGCTAAGAAGAGGATTCGAGATTCTGTACCCGTGTTACAGTGAAATACATGGTGACTATAATTCATAGTTTCAAACATCACTTCAGATACAGTGCATGTAGTATCGCTGTGATGCAAGGGCTGCATTTTAATTAACCTGTCTTGTACTTACCTCTTAATTGTTGGGTAATTTGCATATCACACTGCTGTTCCACCACAGGCAGTTTCTATTCAAAGTAAAGCTCTTCAGCAGTCCAGCTCATCTGACAGCACCAGGGTTTGGGGTGCTGGAAAACTCTGCAGTGTTCAGAACTAACTAATGCAGCTTCTCTAGAGATCTGTATACAGCACACACAAAAATAATGCAGGCTAAAGCGTAGGGCATCTAGCAGCAATGCACAAACGCTGTAGGGGCATCCAATGAATCACAGCTCTGAACCATCTATTACAACTTCAACTGGAACATGGTTTTACATGGTTAAAGTTAAAGCTGCGGTCCGTTTTCAATATCACTTCTTCAAACCAGAGAACATCAGGCTTCAAAACAAAATGGCATCCGTCGTCCATGTGAAAGTGAAAGCTATGGATCCATCATTTGAACAGGCCAGGTGCAGCCAATAACAAACCACAAGATTCCTTGTCATAACAACTCCCTTAGACTTACTCAGAAACAGAGATTTACCAAAATGTAAAAAAAACACCTTACAATCCTGCTTAAGTGCATTGTTTATTTCACTGTCAAAAGCGGCTTGGCTTTCTTGATCTGCAAATCATGTGTTATATGTGCTGTTCTGCTTCACCATGGTTCTGCCCAGGTCTGAATAGTGCCGCTCACTACTTAAAGCCATGGGTGGAATGGTGTCCCTTTTGTCCCGCTTGTGTGTTTTTATAGTGGTCCTCTGGGAACACTGCCGGTTTCATTCACAGGTCATCATTAACAGCACAATCACCCCCAACATGACCTTCACAAAGACTTCCCAGAAGTTTGGTCAGTGGGCGGACAGCAGAGCGAATACCGTCTTTGGCCTGGGCTTTTCATCTGAGCAGCAGCTGGCAAAGGTAAGATAAAAGGTTTGTGTTTGTTTTCTTCTGAGTCAATTATCCATTGTAAAGCAGAACTAGATAATACCAGTGACCTGATAAGACAAACATGTTTCAGTTGCCTGCCTAGTTCAGCTGTATCGACCTCTAATGCAGAGCCTGTGCCACAATGTGCTGTAGGACCTTGTAACAATATAATGTGCACAACACTTAGATAAACTTACACTCCACAGTTTTACAAAGAACATCATGTACTAATTTGTGTTTCTCAGGGTGTATTCTACTCCCAGGACATCCATGAAATGTTAAAACCCGTTGACCCAATTTTCTTTAAGTTTTGAATTTTTTAAAATGTTTTTTTTTGTTTTTGTTTTTTTGAGTAGTTTGCGGAGAAGTTCCAGGAAGTTAAAGAAGCAGCGAAACTAGCAAGAGACAAATCTCAAGAGAAAACCGAGGCCTCCAGCAATCATTCCCAGGTAAGGAGTTTACTATGTAGGAATACAAACTGAATGGACAGTACGGGCCCAGTGCTACACTGTACTGTATACCCTGCAGTCTGAGGGTAGGGGGGTGGTTGAAGGACAGTGCCACATAGAGAGGAGAGTCTCTGCAGTCCATAATACAATCCTTCCAGTGTTAGAAATAGAAAGAGAGAAGGGGTAAGGGTAGTAGCCTATGAGGTCACAGATGACATCCATGCAACTTACACCGCCATGCAGTGCTAGTTTAAGACACAGCCTGACAGCTGTACAGAGCGTACGACAGGACTTCTGACAGAGTTGTGCAAGTGTTGCATGAACCCTCTATTTGGAAGCGTACAAGAGTAGGGTCTATTTGAATTATTTATAAAGCGACAGATCTGACCAGTGTTTTCTGGTTTTCTAGTGTTTTTGCCTGGGGGTTGGTTTATTGATCCACTTCTTAACATTACTGCAAACAATAAAAAATACACTGAAACGAAGGCAGCAGAAAATCAAGTTGATATATTTTAGAGTGCAGTATGCATCATTGATCATTAAAATAGACCCCCCCAGTATCTTTGGTTGCAGCTTTTACAAAGCAGGGAGGGGTGATAACTGTGACAGATCACTGGCAACAGTGTGAGCAGCTTTGCAAATGTAGTTGATTTGAAGGCAGTAAAGTACAAGCGCTATTTCATTTTTTGAATGTCCTGTGACAGTAGAGACAGCTACATCCCTGTTGTTCTGTCCCACACTGCAAGAGGAACGACTCCAATGCTCGTGATCTGCCAGCGGACAGTCCTGTCCTATTATCTGAAGGGTAGGGATGAGCAGAGGCTCATTATACACTGGAGAAAATCAAGGTTATGCAAACGAAGCTCATTAACTTTAATGGCGAGACATCTTAATGCAGGTGTGTTATTGAAAAACCTTTCTGCCCAGATTGAACTAGATTTGAAATTTAATTTTTTTTTTTTAAAAACCAGAAATGATCTTGTAGAAGCACAATGAGGATACACTATTCAGACTCCTATCCTAATCTAACCATGGCTTGTCATTGGATGCTAAACTTTTAAGAACAAACTTTGAGGCCATTCGCCAAAGACAATGCAATATCAATCGGCTGGGCGGTCAGCATGGGGCTGCTGCAGTGAACAGAAGGACTCGATTGCCATTGACACACAGTTCTGGGCTTGTTTTAGTAACAGCATCTGACGGGCGAAATGGACCGTGACTCTTATGATGATAAACTGTTCAGCTTGATTATCCAAGGAGAATGCAATACCATCTCTCTCTCTCTCTCTCTCTCTCTCTCTCTACATGTTTCTTAATCGATAAGCCTCTGTTAAGAGTTGTCTGACTGCGTAAACTTTTTTCTTTTTTGACTGCTAAATTGTGTCTGACGGATTAGATGCGAGAGATACAGTCTCAGGGGATGCAGCAGTGTCTCAAATACAACCAGTGGAGTTACATGACAGAATTCAGGCATCAAGTGCAATCATTAAGTGAATCCAAATCAATTAACGTTTTATGCATGAAATTCAAATTTTACCACAATAAAAACAGGCTGGATAGAGAAGTTTTTTCGGGTAAGGTGAAGTTGCCTGTGCTGGCAGCCGTCACTGTGCTTCTTCTGAACTTCAGTTTCGCTCTGCTTTGGCAGGAATCTGGGCGTGAGACTCCATCCTCCACACAGCCATCCAGTATTAATGGCACCGATGACGAGAAGGCTTGTCACGCAGGGCCTGTAGAGGCACACCTGAAAAGCGAGAATGACAGGTTGAAGTCTGCTGTGGCACAGGGGTAATGCATCCTTGAACACGTACACATTCCAGGAATACCTGCCGTCGTCTGCCTGGTTTGGACTCGGCACTGTATGACAGCTTGGCCTGTGTGTCCATCCAAGATCTGCTGCATGTGTTTAATTTCCAGCTGGGAAGCAGATGCGATGCAGAGAAGCACATGATAGACAGTTGAACCTCACTTTTTGTGGCTGTCCTGAATCAACCATATATTTAGTAGGTTAAAATTTTTCTGAAGATTTAGTGAATACAGTCTAATAATTCTATTAAATAGTTAATAATTTTTTTATGTTTTACAGTTCATTATTTCAAAATCTTACATTATTTATGCTGATCTGCAGTTTCTACAGTCTGCATGTTGTAAATAACTGCGCAATGCTTTTTTTTTTAGTTGCTTGTGGAGCTTTGTGAATGTTTAGCTTTAGTGGAATACTCATTTGTAAATTCACGCAGTTGTCCTCATGTGTGTGATTTTTAAACCTGCCTTTCCAGCACGACCAACGCTAAGAAATGGGAGACAGAACTTCAGACCCTGAGGGACAGCAACGCTCGCCTAATCGACTCACTGGAGGAGTCTGCAACTAATGTAGAACAGTGGAAAAAACAATTAGCAGCATGCAAGGAAGAGAGCGATCATCTCCAGATAAAGGTGAGAGCAGCCCAGCACTGGTTTATTAAAGTTTGAAAAGGGACGGCTTCCGTGACGCAGTGCATTTAATGAGGCTTACCGGCAAGTCTCATTTCAGTGTCAGCTGATGCTTTTGCAGCACAGCTGCATGCATTTCTTGCCAAAGGTTCATTTTTCAGGGTTTCAAGAAGAACTAGCTTGCAAATAAACACCAAGAAAACTCCAAGGGCATTTACCCACTTTATGTGTTGAATCATCTATTTCCAATAACTCACTGCTTGTTCCTTGAAAAATTGCTCTGTTTTCAATTCAGCACATTTTCCAATGCAGTCCCATTCAAAACCACTATAATTAATGCAAGCCTTTAATAAATCTGCGCAAAACGTGATTTATAGAGATGGTTCTCATGCTGATTGAATGTGTATTTTATATAATTTTATAATTGCAATAACTGAATATAAATGAGAAGAAACAAGAGAACTTTATCATGCAGACACAGCAGCTGAAGATAGTTGTATATTGTGACGCTATTGGCTTCCATGCACTCATTTGCAATCCAGATAGAAATGATTCAATAAAATGATGGTATTCTGAATGGCAATCAGGCCCATAGAGCTGTGCACTATTTAAATAAATAAGGGACGAGGTACGTGGCTTCAGCTGTTTTGTCTGCATGATAACGTTGTCTTGTTTTTTCTCATTTATAATTTTTATTGAACAATTATTACAAAATGATACACTGCACGTGCATCTTTGTGTTTATATATATATATATATATATATATATATATATATATATATATATATATATATATATATATATAGATATAGATATAGATATATAGATATAGATATAATAAATGTGGCAATAAATACTTGACTAGTTTCTTGTATATAATAAATCTTACAAGTGATTAATAATTATAATGTTAACAATACCAATGGAATTGTAAAACATATCCAAAACACTGCTCTCATGTAGTGGAAATCATTAAAGTAGTTATAACGGAATATGTATTAAGATACAGGTAAATATATTTGTCATAAAATGTGCCGCGTTCGTGTATACTTCCTGTAAATCCAATTGACCTTCCCTTTTGCGTTCTCTTGTTGACCACGTGCCACACGGCTGTGTCCTCCACAGATTGCAGAGCTAGAAGCACAATGTGAAGAAGTAGAGAACCAGAAAGAGAACAATGCGAAACTGAGCCTGAGACTGGAAGAGCTGAAGGCTGATATTCAAGAGAAAGACCTGGTAGGTGAACCTGCAGTGACGTCAGGCAGGACTTACACAAACCCGAGGCCTTTCTCTCAGTGTCTTTACCTCCTACTCTAAATACGTGTGCTTATCATTTTTCTATTGAATCTATTTTAAGAAGTACCACACATTCATAACATACTGGTTAAAATATGATGGCAATCCACCTTTAGATGCTGCTTCATCTTTAACCATATATTTCCTTAAGCTGATTCTAATAAAAGAAGTAAAGGAAGGCATTGTGGTAAAGCGGTCTGCCGTCTCCACTAATTGCTCCTGTATTTGCAGAAGTGCCAGTGTGCTGGTGCTGTGATGTATGCCTCTCCACAAAGAGAGGTCATTAAACATGAAAATGGCTGTTTGTGTGTAGATGACATATGTATCTAGCGGTAAAGCATCTACCTCTAACGAATTGTACCTGTGTCTCCCCCCAGGGAACTGATTACCTTAAACAGTAAAATGAAAATATCGACTTGTTGCTTAGTATGCATTCTTTTGCGGGTGCATTTGAACGTGGGCTGAATTGCCTGTGTCCTGCTTGCACAATCCCCCAACTCTGCATATTTACAGAAATCTCATTTTTTTTTTTTTTGCAGCAGTTTTATGATTGAACCTACTTAATAATGTGTTGGCTTAGCCCACAACGGAATTAATTCATTCCATAAATCTTATTATTTAAGTCAATGGGAACAATTAATCATAATGATGAAGTGAGTTAAGGCAGGTTTTCGTTGTACATCACTTCGCAGTAGTGTCCCTAATAGCTGGTTTGCCTTTTCTTTAAACTTTTTGAATTGGGAATAATTTTAGAATTTCATTTATATATAATGTAATATAATATGTGCCTCCTGAGGTGTTTAAATAAATAACTGTGCACGTGAAGGGAATGCGAGTGGAGGACAGCAACTGCAGATAAACCACGTTTCAAACATGAGTCAGATTTCCATCTATGGCTCATAACCATTGACAGTATCTAGATGTCACTCGGCTTGGAGACCTATATTTTATTTGCCCTCCACTTGCCGTGCTGCTTCCAGTCTTCATTGATCAGTGGGACCCTCCCTGCCGCTGACAGGTGCCTTATTCTTGTCTCCAATGGAAGCAGCTGCTTGCTCGCTAACTGCCTATTATCAGCCTCCTCCTTCAGCAGTATTTCCTGCTTCTCAATATGAAATGCTGTTCTTTTCTATAAGTGAACTCTGAAGTGTCTCTGTATTGGACTGTATGATTGCATCATCATTATTATAATTACTAACGTTTTGAAATGGAAGCAGCAGCGTGGAGGGGAGCAGATGTTTCTGGAGCCCATTAATGTGCAGTAAATAAGACCACTTACTATGCCTTGCTTTATCATTTATTACATCGCGAATAAGGACCATCCGAGTTGGGGAGGGGGATCAATCTGACTGCAAATAAAGCCTGAGCCATTCATACTAACTGGGGTATTTGTCAAAACAAATCAACATTCTCACAAGGAGAGCATTGATTTATCAGCAGTAATAGCAAGGCAAGGCCATCCCCAGGTACTTTTAAATGGAGTTTTACTGCATCAACTGCATTGGAACATGAGGAACCTGCCCTTCCCTGTCAGTGCATTGCTGTTCACCTTCGCCCAGGTCCTGCTGACATTCCCATGTGGCACATGTTGCTGTCCTGGTCCTGCAAGGCAGGTTCATTATTACATGTTTAATATCCGAGGGTCGCTATAATCTCGTCATTTTCAACTCTCAGATGTTTGTTTTTTTGTTGGGAAATGTTTATTTTTTCTTTCTTTTTTTCTTCTACATCCCTTACCAGCAATAATAATCTGTTTAGTTTCTTTAGTTTCAATTGGTGCCGAGCCATGAGTAATGGCAGCGTCGCAGTGTTTATGACTACTCACTTGACAACATAATTGAATCCCTGCCTTGACTGAGCGAATGCTGTGATTTTTGGCACAAGGCTTAACTCGGGGCGACGTTGACAAAGCATTTACCCTGCTGCCTTTTGTAAAACTCAAAACAAAGTGTTATTGTTACAGAACTGGTGTGAAAGTGTTAACGTACATTTAGTAGCTCGTCATTTCAATTGATTTGAGGCTTTTTAACATGAACATGTTTTCTGTTTTCTAATTCTGACACTTCGGATAAAGCCGATCAAAATAATGTTGTTGCTGTGCAATTGCTATAAATAGTCAAAGGAAAGGTCAGGTTTGAACTTCCAACCTTTTCATTCTTTGGTGACTTGTGTATTCTTTTTTAAGTAACCTTTTTGTTTTAAAAATAAATGACTTCATGAAAAGGCTCCTCATTAACATAATTTAAAAAATGCCTGACAGTTGATATGGTTCTGTTGTGCTTGTGCAGGAGCTGGAAAACCTGAGAAAGCAAGCAGAAATCATCCCCAAGCTCATGGAGGAATGTGAATTGATGACTCAGAAACTACAGGTACATTGAAGAAAATAAATAACACTAAAACAGTATTACACACTGCCAAAACATGGCAAGCCATTGTGAACAATCACATGCCACTCAGCTGAGAAAATTCCATTAACATTTTACACAGGGGGTGTTAAGAGTGCGACTCTTGTCAGCCTCATTCCAGAGTTTAGTGTGAAACATTTAACATTCTGGCACGGTCACCTGAATGGGAGTTTTGGTTTTAGCTGGACATATTTACACTGGCTATCCCTTTCATACAGAAGGAGGCCCCATTTTCAAAGAAAGGGCATTTGTGTGAGAGAAATACAGCAGCGGTAATGGTATAAAACTAGCTAGAGCAGGGTTGGAAATAAGACTCCCAGTGGGTGAAACGGCTTTGCAATAGGAGTCTTATTTCCACCCCTGAAGAGGCAGCTCAGCTGCAGAATGAAACAGATACATTATTGTTTGCACTGGCATCTTGGCAGTTTTAGTCCTCTGAAACTTTGCCTTGGCACTTTTTTCAAAGTAGGGCACAATACAGTATGTTCCTAATAATATCACCTGCCTTGAAATGGAAAGGAAGGAAACTGAAGCTTAGAGTCGGCTCCTCTTTTTTGCTCCCTAAGTTGCTGGGATTTGTAGCCACAATAAAACCTTCAAGATTTCAGTACAAGCTAAATGTGTGCCTACAGGTTATTTTGTTATGCATCTAGGAGTTATGTCTCAGTTGACGAAACAGGAGAACCTAACTGTGTTTATGATTTGCACGAGGCAACAAACAGTGGATGCATGTGTTGTACCGCAGCGGCATTCTTGATGATTTATCAAAACTGAGTACAAGCTTCATGCAAAACACTTGTAGGTAACGAAGGAACCACTGTAAAACTAAAGAGCTATAACATTGGTCTATAGTGATCCACCTCGCCATTACTGAAATTGGGGAATGTGGAGAGGATGAAAAACAAAAAGACAAGCTTTTTAGACTTAAACCCACAGGATACAATATACATGATGAAAGTACCGTGCTATTAGGCCTTTGTTCTGAGAGGCTTTTATGTGAGCGAGGAATTCGGATCAAAATTCATTGCATCCTGTACTCTGCTGAATATTTATTTTTAACATTTGTAGGCCCATCTCCTTTTATTAGATGCACATAAAGGTTTTACTTATCCCTCAACCCCCTTCAAGAACTGAAGGGCCTTTAGCTATTTTTATTTGAGTTATCAGGATCTGACACCTCATCGCTTTAAATAGCAGCCTGAGATCAGTGACCGGGACAGTGACATCTACTTGTCATGGCAAGTAAGACATGACTGCCCAGTGACATTATGGCAGTTTAAATTGAATGTGATGCTTGTTTCTAGTAAGTACTGTAAAGTCAAACTACAGTGATATCTTTACTACTTAGCCACATCCAAAGTGTTGCATTGCCCACATTGCAGATTGATTTCTTTTTTCTTTACAATAGTACGCTAAATTATATTATTCTACAATTCAATATTCCTAAAGAAAGAAATTGTTACTATTGTGCAAGTTCCTGTTATTTCAGTTTATGGTGCAAATCTGGACTTTAGTTTTGAATTATTATATTGCCCTAGTAAATCACACACACATACAGACGAATTTGCAAAGGCAAATTAATGCGATTATTCCCTTTCGTTTTTTTTTTTTTTTTCCCATTCCATCACAGAAGTGCAATTATCTCTCATCAGGTTTCTGACGTACAGCGTGTACACAAAGGACATTGCAAAGGCAACAATAGCATATTTTGAATTGTTTCTGTACAATGGTAACCCAGTAAGCAGATCTCTCCAAATCAAGTTATTTCCAAGTTGTAATGTGGCTTTAAGCAGATTGAGTACCGTATGGGAGCCGGAAGATTCCAAGACATGCTGTATCAAGTAGATTTGTGTGGCTTGCCTCTTCTGGCAACATTGCTGATTTATACTTGGGTCAGTCTTTGAACCTAGAAATATTACAGGGTTCTTGTGTTTTAAATGTTTAGAATTCAGCATCTTGCAAGATGCTTTGTTATTGAAAGCACAAAGGAAATGAGAACTATGAATCATTTCACCGGTGACTAATTCTGTCAGGGTACTTTTGCTAGCATGAAGATTTTATTAAAAATGGTTGGCAGTGCAATTCACTGTGTGTAAATGTCAAGTCCTAAGCTGCCCTATTTTTTTATTATTTGTTTTGTATTGTTGTTGTCGTTGTAGACTGCTGAATTGAAAAATCAAGAGATGGGAAAGAGAATGGAAACGCTGCAAGCAGACATTGGCGAGAGCGAGCTCAAACAGAGCATGCTGAAGTCAGAGCTGAAGAAGTTCATGGATGTTCTAGATGGAAAGATTGACGAACTGCACGAGTTCAGACAAGGACTGTCCAAACTGGGAGTAGATAACTGACAAGCCGCTAGCCAGTCAGGATTTCGGAAGCAAAACAAACCATTCAGGGCCTTTCTGGTGATACTGCTTCCCACGTGTGTTTCACAAGACAAAACAAACAAAACGTATGACTAGAATGTTTCACTTGTGTGCATCTTCTTGTGTAGAAGTTCTGAGTTCATTGTGTTTGAAACGAACGTGCTGCTTGCTGAAGTGTTTAGGGTGTTGATAGACTGGTGGTGGCAGATTCTGTCTTAGGAATCTGGGACGCTTCAAGGTATATGCAGTTAAGTTGCAGGGGGGAAAAAAATATTTTTTTTCTTCGTAAGGGCTGGAGCAACGATGGGAACCAAGATTAATGATCATAATCTTTGACACAATGAAATCCATTGTAACTGGCCACCACCGGAACTTCTTTCTGGTGGACTGCTCTGAGTGAATATCACGGTGTTGGAAATTGTAAGGAGAAAACTCGGTCAATTCTAAGTCATTGGTAGCAGTTTATACAGATATGTTCTCAGGTGAGCTCCAAGACAGTTTTTATTATGATATGCACATACATTAACTGCACAGTGTTGCAAAGTGCCTCAGTACTGGGAAAATATCCTCTCTTCCGGCAGAAAGCCATCGTTTTCTAATACTAAGCAAAGAGATCTTTTGATATTTTTTTGTTGCCTGATAGATATTTTTTATTTGTTTGAAGGCAGCACACAGTACAGCTCAAATTTTATGCCTAAAGCTCCCAAATGCTTAACAGAGTATAATGTGTCAGAGGAAATATCCCATTATATGTATGTACAGAGTTGAGATACTATATTCTATATAGACAGTTTTATATTCTGGTTCATGGGTTTTTTAATAGAACGTCAACAGCAATTTTGAGCTACCTATGCGTGCTTTTATATATATATATATATATATATATATATATATATATATATATATATATATATATATATATATATATATAATGACATCACAGGCACATTCTGAGATTTAAATAGAAATAAACGAGGATAGTTACCATGGCATCAGAAGCGTCCAAGCATCTCCAGTTTTTTTGTTTTGTTTTTTAAATACACTTTTCCTTGGTAAAGGTATGTTAAACATACTGAAACACAGGGAAGTTGGCTCTTTTGTGCAATAGTAGGTTAAGCTAAATAATCCCTTCAATAGAAAAGCCATTGGTAAACAAAAACGATAGGTACAGGGGCATACACGTTTGAATACCGATGCAAGCTTGCAGTGTGAGCCTGCATGAACTCTCTCACAACTCTGTGGAAGCTAGTATTATGCTGACTGTTTTAGATCAGAGATTTTAGAACGACTTTGACAGACATTCGGAATGGCAGTTTCTTTTAAATGGTTCTTAAAATGAAAGGGGGTGGAAATTGTCAGGATGCATTGGTTAATGATCGCAGGTGCTTTGAAAGCACATTTTGCAGGATTGTATGTGCATAAGACAGGAATGGCTGGGCTTGCTTTTAATTAACATGGGGATCTGTGTTAAAAGCAATGTGACCCAAGAAGAGGTCCCGGGACTGGAGGAAGGAGTGTGCGCAATGCACAGGAAGGGTTTTTGCATTCGGCTGATGATGAAGAATTTTACTGTAATTATTTATTTTAGTAGTTTTAACCTGTAAAGAATGTGCTTCCGCCCTCTTAGTTTTTTTTGTATTGGGGTGAGGGCAGGAGAGAGTTTGTTTTAATGCTGGACTTGAGTTTCAAACTTTATGAATGGAAAAACAGAAGCCAGGGACCTTGACCAGTCCCACTAATGAAGGCTGGTTGTTAATTGAAACCACTTTTGATGCCAGTGCCTGCAGTTGAAAAGAGCTGGTTAAAACTGACCCAAGAACTACTGAATAGCCTTATTTTCTCATTGAGGATCATTCTTTAAATAGCAAGCATGGGTGGCCCTGGGTAGCTGGGTTGCTTACTGTTATCTATTGCTTAGTTTGCTACTATAACATGTTTTGAAGGATTTATCTTTTAGTTCAGTTCACAGCGAAAGGCAGCACAGAATGTTCTCTATCCCACATGTAAAATCCTACTGCCTCCCAGAAAATGACAAACTTTAAAACAATCTACTATATCTGTAGTGGGATAGTATACCCTACATGATTAGCTTTTGTCTTTTAATAATGATGAGAATACAGTTGGGTAAACTGGAAAGGGAACTCATTGTAGATGTTACATTTGTGGGAAACACTACTTTGCTTGTAAATGTATATTTTGTATCCTGTTTCAAATCTGTTTCTGACACGATGAAGCTAGTGTTTACTACAGATGGACCACTTTATCATCCTGCTCTCCCAAATATGAATATATCCGCATCTCCTCCAAGCGCTGAAATCAGTTTGTGTTGACCGTTGATCTGGGTCTTCTCTCACATTACAACTTGAGTACGCTGAAAACCTTTTCCTTCCTCCCTTAACAAAAGGAACCCTTATGTACCTTTGTGATTTATATCTGATTTTACTGTATCATATAGACTTGGTTATTGTTAAAATATAGTTTCATTAAAAGTTGTTTTTGTTTTTCATTTCTATGTGAGAAGTTTCACCACTGTGAACCTGTTCTTGTTTTATTTATTGAAATCGAGCTTCTCTCTGAAAAGTCCTCAGATATAGCAGAGATGATTAAAATTGTTCAATTCAAATGTGTCACATCAATCCAACAATATGCTCTGAAAACAACCGTCATGAACCTTGCCAGCTTGCAACTGAGCCCTGACAGTAATAGAACCTCGTTCACTAGCTAGATCTTATGATCCCAGAATGATTTTAAATCATGAAATCATTTGTTTGCTGGGTGTGTTCGGAACAGCAGCACTAATCCTGATTCTAGGAATACTCCCAGCGCTTAGAAGAATGGGGCTGGCATCCCCTTCAATCACGCTATTTTCATTTGAATCAGAAATTAGGAAGATACTGATTCTTGTGTTCTGTCTTTCTTGCTGCTGCTGCTGCTGCAGAGAAATGTAGTGGTTCTTTTTTTCCTGTTTAAATGTCTGTAATAGAAAAGCATGTTGCCTTGGAAACTTGATCTCCACTTAGTCTGACTATTGATTTCACTTCCACTGCACATAAGCAATATCACAGACTTACAGGATAATGTAAAGATGTTTGTGTGCATGCCCTGCGACTCCTGCCCCCAAAGTCAAACTGCCACATTTTATTGCATGCCCTGTGTGTGTGTGTGTGTGTGTGTATAATTGTGGTCACCTTGCCTGGAGACGCTGCTCAATTTTACCCTGTGGGTTCAGCAGCAGTAGAGAGTTGGGGATCTGGTAACTGGATAGGCTATGGGTGGTGTGTGAGGTCCCTGTTCTTAACTCCAGTGCCTGACCCCTCTATTGCTGAATGGGTATACAGCACCTTATCCATCCCCATGCATTGCTGTCAGAACTGCATGTGGTATGAAATTCAGCTAAGAGCTGCCATGCAACCTTGACCTGTTCATGACTCGACCTCAATTCAGTTGAGACCCTCTAGGGGGAAGTTGCACCATCTCCAACACAGCACCTATGCATACCACAGCAATCATTTCAAATCATTTTACCCAACAAAAGGTTTAATGGAAAACAAATCCATAAGCACAGGAAAACCACAGGTATTTCAGTTACAAATAGCACCAGACGTGTACAAGGAAAAGGAAAAAGAAAAATGTTTTCTAGGTTAGTCCGGTTGTACAGAGCTCTGTCAAACCTGCAGTCTGTCATTGTGTTGAGTGGGTGAGTTGGTAAAACATAATTAAGAATGTGTTGCAGAGATGTTACTGTAGGCTACCACCACAGAGCAGTTCTGTTTCCATGGCAACCCTGGTTGCTGGGATTTCTATTTGCTCTAATGGTTTGATCTATGCTTAGGGTCCTTTTTTTAGAGGTGTCCCTCATATTGCCCAAAGGCACAAAGCTTTTGCAAATGTGTAATGACGGTGAAATAAAATGTGACGTCACACCACCAGGGACATTATGTATGCAAAGTGTTATAAAACCGTGGTAAACTAATAATTACTGTGTCACTGACTGCTTTAAGAGTAAGAACTATCAACTGCAAATTAATTATAACCACAACCTGCAACCTGCCTCAACATGAATTTTTAGAGGGCTCGTTAGTTTGTAGCATGGTAACTAACTGTGTTACATGAGGGAATGTTAAAATCGTAGTGTCGCTTTTACATTTGTAATGCATTTAGTGCACAAGATGAAATTCTACACCCACTGACTACTTACTGCAGCACTTTTCATCAACTCACAGAGAGGACAGGAGAGGGTAGATCAGTCCCTGTCCCTTTGTACAAGGCTGTTCCAATTTATTACAATGGACACAGCATCACTGTAAATCTATTACATTTGTTATTTTAATAAAATGTATATCATATTATAGGAGGCAGTGTGGTCCAGTGGTTAAAGAAAAAGGCTTGTATCCAGAAGGTCCCCGGTTCATATCCCGACTTACTCACTGTGTTACCCTGAGCAAGTCACTTAACCCCCTTGTGCTCCGTCTTTCAGGTGAGACGTTGTAAATGACTCTGAAGCTGATGCACAGTTCACACACCCTAGTCTCTGTAAGTTGCCTTGAATAAAGGTACCTGCTAAATAAACAAATAAGTATGTTTTGGCTGCATTAAGGTCTAGTAAAGTGGATATTCAGCTTGCACAACACTGTAAACGTAATACTCCGTGCCCTTATCGAAATATTTATGTCATTTTAAACCTGGCGTTCTAAATTGAAAAAAGCTTTCTTACCTTGTGAAGTGAATGATCTTTTGTTCATCAGTGCTTCAGCAACCTCCAGGCTCCCTCTTGTGGTCACAGCTAGACATAGTTTTGAGAGGAATCTACCTCTTTTCAATACAATAGCAAAGGGGTGGCCAATCCTGGTCCTGGAGAGCTGCAGGGTCTTCTGGTTTTCGTTCCAACCGAGTTCTCAATTACTTAACTGAAACATTTATTTTCTTAATTGAACCAATTGTTTTGTTAACTGGTCAACACTAACATGTTTCCTAGGTCTTTGGCCATTGATGATTTAGAGACCCAGAAAACCTGCAGGATTGTGGCTCTCCAGGACCAGGATAAGCCACGCCTACAACAGAACAAACATGCGATACAAATCAGTACAATACTAATGAACAATTAAATAATCAGAAAAGACAAGTACAGTAGACTCTCTGTAATCCAAGCTGACCTACCATTATGAAATCAAACTTCAACAACATAATTGCAGGATGTCTATTGGGTTTGATTCAAATTTATTACAGATGTGTGATGAAATATAACAATACAGTAAACATAACACAAAGACAAGTCATTTTTAGTATGGTATAAATTATGATCAGTACTCTGGACTAACTGGAATAGGATCCGGTCCGAGTCTACTGTAATGTATGGCGACCAAACATACATGAAAAGGTGCCAAAGTCTTTTGATATGGTTTGTTTATTGGAGTTATTAAATAATATTTAAAATGTGTACTAACATATAGGCAAGAACTAATTTGCCACCCAGCTTGACAATAATATATAGTATAGAGAATCTATTATATCAAATATATGTATGTGACTTTCTAAGCAATGTCGGGATATCTGTCATGTTAAATAACAACTTCATATTTATTGTATGACCATTGTGTTATTACATCTCATTACACTCAAAGGTATGTCTGTAATACGTTACCACTCAACTTAAATACAGTGCTTAGACAATAAACAGATGAAGTAAATCAAGTTCCATTCATTTACATAACACAGGTTCTAAACTAGCCATTTGCAAGCACTACCATACAATGTAAGATGGGAGAACTGTTGACAAAGCAAAGAATAATCCTGTTTGTTAACATTAGGTTCATGGCTTTGGTGTTCCGTTAGAAGCTACAAATAAATAGCTGTGCTGAATGGTTTAAAATGCAGGCCATCTTAAGGGATTGTTTTATATTTAGAAATAAATAATTGCTGTAGTTTCTGCATCCACAGGATGGCAATGCTAATAAACAAGGCTGCTTACGGAAAGCTGGACATTTGCAACAGTGGTACGACCTGCCTAAATCAAAGGGACTTCTATTTAAACAAGTTCATTATTGGTGTTAGAAGGTTTTGAGTCAGGTGCTAGCCTGGTAAGTTGTGAACAAGAACATCTGAAAAATAAATGTATGTAGTGGCCGTTCTCTGAATCGTCTTGCACATGAACCTGTCAACCCAAGCATGACATCTCTATCCAAGGGGGCTTTGAGGACATGCAAAGCAGCAAAACCCAAAGAAGGGACAGCAAAGACTTGATAGGTCTTTGTTTTCTCCCTTTAAAAAGGAACTATTCAAATGCATAATTTCTACGGATTCATTAATTCAGCAGCACAGATCAAGGCACTTTTTATGTTTAATATTCACATAAAGTTTTTTTTTTTTTTCCCCCCCCCATCTGAAAATAATAAAAAAAGGGATGAAAATGCAACAATTTAAAAAAGAAAGTGCACAGAGCTATCAGTGCAAGATGTGTGGATCTTGATCTTCTTCAATTGCAAGTGTCTGACGAGTCAATCATACACTTGTTTTATGGGTCCGTTCTAGCTTTTTATAATGCTTGACTCCTGGAGCATTAAAGAAACTACTTCATATAAATATTCAACATAGCCTTGCTATGGTTTTTCCCATAATTGATGTCTACATTTCTGTAGTTCATATTTGGCAATGATTTCAAATGCACCATTCTCTTTATGTATTAGCTACATACATAAATATTTGACTTCATTCTAGAAAGTTATACTTACCTCAAGCATTTTATAATAATAAAGCCCAGCCAGATGCAAACTGACAACAACCTCTTAACAACCCAGAAAATCAAATTTCCAGTGCTCTGGTACCAGTTTTACAAAGACATATTAAATGACACTTCAAAAAAAAAAAGGTCAAATAGATGTCATGTTTCAAAGCCAGATAAATGTTTGTTAAATAAAAAAAAAAGAAAAGAAAAAGAAGAAAAAAATAAGTTCACCAAGTCGTTCTTCTCACAATAGCAATTCCTCATGATTCCTGTCTGTCAGTCAGTCAGTCCTGGGCACCTGGACTCCTAGCTGTCCCACTCTCCTGACTGGCAGTCCCCTCTGTCCTCATCGTCCGAATCGGAGGAAACGTTTTTCATCCTCTGCATGGCTGCTTTGATACTGCGCTCCAGATCGTTCCCTGCCTGCTTGTTTTCGTCCCCGTCAGGCACGTGCTTTATCTTCTTCAGTGCGACTCCGTTTCTGATGGCTGATAAGATGCTGTCTCTGATGTCTGCAGGTCTGTTGGTGGCTGCTTGGTCAGGCTGCTCTACTTTCCGCAGCAAGATCTGACCTCGTTTCAAAGAGGCCAAAACCTCGTCCATTGAACCTGCAGTGTGCAAAAAAAAAGGGGACAAATTCCTTTTAACAGCCCAATATGGGGGCGGGGGGCAGATTTAAGAAAATTGATTTTAAAGCTGCGATTACCACTCGCTTAAAAGTTGATTTTACTGACACATAACATTTTTTAAATGGTGAGGATAATGTCTATTTAAGTGATAACTTCAATCTCACAATGCAGGCATGACAAATGGATGCCATTCTCCTAATTCACTACCATTTAAGAAGCACTTTCTTCAGTCACAGAAAATAAAATGTGAGTAGAGCACAATTACAGACACACCTGATATGTGTAACTTAAATATCTAATGCCTGGAATATAAATGACACATTACAGGTGTCTGTATCATGAATATTGATATTTTACCTATGTTTTGTTTCAGAGAATTTTTCGCTGAGTCGGGCGCTTGCTGTCTTCCACAGACGAGGGGCTGAGGCCCGTCAGCCTGCAGGTGTGAGGGTGAGGAGAGAGCGGAGGGGAGGGGAGGGGGGGGGGCGGTGGAGGGAGGGGGAGGAGGAGAGGCTTGGCTCGGCACCCTCTCACTCTCTCCTGGCTGGGGAGGAGAGCCGGGTGGGAGGAAGATCTGAACGGGGATGTCGTTCTGCTTATTCTGGGCAGCCTTGTTTTTCTTGGGTGTCTTTGTGGTTTTTGTGGCCGCTGCTTGGGAACAGGGTGCCTTTAACACGAGACTTGCTGGGCATTTCTGAAACAGGGCAAAGGGAATAAAGGAACAAGAGTTAGAATATGCCATGTGCATGGACTAGACTGTGAGCAGTTGCAATTTGAGTAGTACTGCACAGTTTATTTTCAATCTTAAATGCTGCACACATTAAAAGATGCAGTCACCTCTCTAAAGGCCTTTAGTCTGTGCAGTGTCTTCTGCCGTTCCTGGTCCACCCATTCCTTCTTCTTCCTGTCCTCATCCCTATTCTGCTCTCTTTTCTAGAACACAGAATAAACACAGTCACTCAAAGCAGCTCCGCAGTGGCAGCATTAGCGGGCAATGCCAGTCCCTACCTGTGTTCAGCAGCTACTCACCATCTGAATGCTGTGGTGCTGCTGGAAGCGGACTGTGCTGACGTCTGCCTGCCTGCGCTTGAGCTGATGGGCCTCCACACACTGATCCTTTAAGAAAGAAAGTTTCACTGTGACTCCAGCGACCAGCACACTTTCCTATTATGCTTCCTTTCAGATTTCCAACACAAAAAACTAGAAATAAGTCCTGTTGCTCAATTCTTTTATTTTATTTAAAATTCTAATCATATATATATATTTTTATTCATAAAACATTAACCCTTTAAGTAACATTGGCCTCAATTGATGCCAGTCTACTTTGTAACATTTTGGAGAATTTAACTGGCATCTACATGTTATTTAAATTTTCTCTTCGACTATACTGTTCTGATAACTTACTCTAATTTTGTTGTCTAAATGCACTGTATCAAATTACATAAAATACAGCTTGTGTTTTGTTTTTTTCAAAAAGAAAAAATGAATCTGGTATCTGGAATAAATAAAACTAAACTAAACTAAACATGCCCCAATGTGAAGGTAACACGCTCATGTGTTAGCAATCACATAGTTGCCCTGCTTCTGCTTTTTTTTTTGTTGAGAAGCACCTGGTCTAAGCGCTTCTCTACTGTACTGAAGCTCAGTTTATTATTTCATGCAGATTTCCTAGCCGAGTGTTTGCAGTACCTTCTTGTTCCTCAGATAGGCCCTCCTTGAGCAGATGCCTCCTCTCTGGACCTCCAGCTGCTGAAGGCGTCGATGCAGAGTGTTCATTTCCGATGAGGTTGTGTCTCTCAGTCCCCCAGTCTGCTCAGCTGTGAGCAGCTCATCCAGATTCTCACATGTGTCGTAATAAACAACCTCCTCCTTCATCTCTACAACATCAGCGAGGTATCAACAATTGAATATGGTAAATTAAACACCGTTTAAACAAGTCACCCCTACGCAAAATATTAAACCAGGCACATGATAGCAAAATATAAACCAGAAATTGCAATTACAGTTTGCATTTAGCATTTAAAAAAAAAAAGAAAAAAAAAAGATTTTCTTAAAAGCATGTACTACAATTGATTACATTGTGAGAACACACATACCAGTCGTCTAGAAATATTTGTAAAAGGAATTATTCCAACTACCAAACCAAGTTTACTGCAGCCCTTTCAAGCAATCATTTTTTAGATTTGTTTTGTTTCAGTATAATGGTTTTATTACCTTTAATCTGTCTCTGTACAGTGTCTAACTGAGCCAGTAACAGCATCTCTTCATTCTTCAAAATCTCAAACTTCACATTGTATAACTCCAGCTGGGCCTCGTAATACTGCATTTCCAATTTATCGACTGCCTCCATGCTGTCCTTCTGATCAGCAAGACTCTCCATCTGGGCGAGCAAAACCACACGTTAGAGAAATATTGCAGGCAAGGCTAACACCTTTTTAAAATCGCAAATGAAAAGGTTTATTTCCTGGAGACGTCATGCAACTCCTGTCAATTACAGACAGGTTAAAGAACACTATGCCCAACATTAAATCTGTCTAATTATCTTTTTAACATATCTGTGCACCCAGTACAGCCCTAGACAAATGCATTAGTTTCATGTCTTTAGCCAGTTTCACAGCTGGAAGGACTGACGCATGTAATTCAAACTCATGCTCACTCTGGAAGTGCGTTTGGCAGTTGTGTCCTTACACTATTCCTGATGTCTGCTTTCTTGCGGTTCAGGCACATGTCCTTGGCTCTCATGTGCTGCAGCGTCTCCTTGGCCAACATGAATTTCACTTTCTCCAGTCTGGGGGCAGCAGAAGCCCAGGATGCCTGGCCATACCTCTTCTTATCCTCCACCATCTGCTTGTGCATCCCTATAGACAGTAAGAAAGCACTTTACATTAAGATGCTATGATTTTACAAGAGATGATACGAACTGTATGTTCATAATGGGCTTATTGAGTAAGAATGATCAACTATTACAAAAAAAAACTGTATGGGGCGCTGTACCTTCACCTGGGCTAAAAAAGAACAATAAATGCACCCTTTTTGTATCTGCACACTTACTGTCATCTTTTCCAACTTAGAAAAGCTGATAACGCAGATTGCAAACCAATCCACACTAGGGACTATGCATTTGCCTGAGATTTTTTTTTAATAACTGGCATATATACAAAAAAGCTTTCAGAGTAATGTTGTAATGCAATATATATATATATATATATATATATATATATATATATATATATATATATTTGTTTTAATGTATGCATCTTGACACAGTCTTAAAGGACATTTGTGAAGCGTGGCACTGATTTAAATAAATAAGGTGAATCGATTGGGGAGAAACATTATCCATTTGGATAAACCAGCTCTGAAAATAACTCTGAATAAATAATCTGAAATGATGACTGGATTCTAAAAAGATTTTTTTCGGGAAGGCCTGTGTTCACTGATTGTATAACCTAATGTTTTCACTGCTCGCGAGCTTCGCTGCTGTTTCCGTGGCAAACATGAAACTGAATTACACAGCTGAAGAGTGATGCTGTCTTGTGACATCAGGTCACATTTCATACCTGCCAATGCCTTTGAGGTTTCTACAAAGTAGTTCACAGTGATATCCTGAATAGAGCAGACAGCATCCTCGCCTCGTCTCCTCCACTCTTCAGCTTCCTTCTGCAGGGCTTCTATTCGTTTTGGACCCAGATCATCAAATTCCAAGGATTTCTGAAACAGCATGGATCACCCATTAGTTTTAATTTCAACACATATTTTTATACAGAGCAACTACCTGCAATAATGAATCCTATGGATCTTGTTTCCATAAGTCACTGGTTAAAATCAAAAGGAGATACAGATATTCCAGTATTGACAATTTAAAAAAAAAGTGGCAAAAAAAAACACGATGGATACTTGCACATTACTTTCTGTGAGTTTAAAATCCGCTGTGCAAGTTTTTCAGGTTATTATCTGGCCTCATAGTAAACACGGTACTCGAGATTAATAAGCAGTCCTTGAATGCATTATATCTGGTATTAAAGCAACCACTGTTTGTTCCCTGGATTGCATTACATTAATTCAATGTTGCAGTGTTCACACAGAATTAACAGTAGTTTTACCAGGATCTCCATTTTATACAGCATTGCTAGCTCCCTCATGTCTCTGAAGGGTTGCAGCAGGTACTGGTAAAACTGTGTTGCCACGGTAACTAATTCCTGGTAAGCCTCATCTTCTTCTTCATAAATCTTTAATAGGTCAACCATCTTGTCAGCAGTTTTATGGCAACGGATTATCTGTAAGAGAAGAACGTTTAGTATTTCAAACATTTCTTTTTTTTTTTTTTTTTAATTGAACAAACTTGCTTAACACTATGACGTTTTAATTACTGGATACTCATAAATGAGTCACAGTTCTAGTTTTTAGAGCACCACACGAGACCTGGGGAGGAACAGCAGGAAGGAACATGGGAAAAGAAAAAAGGGGTTCTGAAGCCACATCTATTCCAGTCTGAAGAAAACACAACTGAAATTGTAACTTCTTGTTACACACTTTTCCCCCCTGAAACATCTAAAAGTAATTTTCAATTCTATTCATTTCCTGTACACGTGGTTAGTAGATATTACAAATATACAGTATATATTTGTTCTGTGTTTCTAGTGGGCCCACTAACAGGGATCACACTGAGGTTTTCCCGAACTTGTATATGAAACGAAACTAAAAGTTACTACAGGTATCAATCTACACAACATACTCCACACGGAACAAAAATACGATTTCTACTTCCTTTCTAATTTATTATTATTATTTAAATCCAGAGTAAACCCCACAGACTGTCTTGGAACTGTTCTGCTTGTTTTGTTAGCTGGGCTTTTTGATAGTCATCATTAACACTACTTTGTTTTTGTGTTTACCATATCAATGTTTTATTGCATCATGGTTCTCTGTGTTCTACAGGGTTCTGTCCAGACAGGAAGGTGACGTCATATTTTTCTTCTTATGCTTTCTGTGTGCGTGTGAATATGCTTCCCTGTTAGTTTTGTATTTGAGATATTTTGTTTTATTACACTGGTACAGTGATGACATTATGTGTAACTAAATGATAGGCCAATGATATTAAGGAGCTATGGAGTCTCTCGTGGGCTTACTTTACCTGTCTCAGATCTTCTTTAGCTCTCGCCACCTGCTCCTCCAGACTCTTCTGTTTAAACTCGTGGAGGTTCTCAAAGTATTCCTCCACATCCCTGTCATCCTGTGCAAACAAACAGTCCAGCACGATTTTCCGACCACAGACATCTATAGCTGCGCTGAAGTATTTCTCCAATTGCCTGCAGGGCGACTCCAAGTCCCTGTTTGGTTTTTCTGTGCTGTTGTTGTTACCAGCTGCCCTGGTCAGGAATAAAATGTCCCAAATGTTTCTTCCTTCAAACTCGCTCAAGCTGGGAAAATACGGCTGCAGCACGTCGTTGACCCCGGTCAACTGCCGGTGAACGTTGTTTAAATCCCAAACCGAAAACAGTCCGGCCCAGCTGGTTTGCGTGTCCAGTTCCGCCAGCTCGTTCTTTTTCTTCTGCCTCTGCAGTGTCCGATTATGACACGTGACAGCGAACTTGCTTTCGATAACATTCCACTCCACGATAAAGCCTAACTTAAACTTCTCGTTTTCTTCAAAGACGTTGGGTCTGATGGCTACCCAGCCGTCCAGACTGTCCATTCGTTCGCAGTCCATTGTCATCATTTTCAGAAAACGAGAGAGAAAGTTGTTTTTTTCTCCCCCCACTCAGAGAACAGCAGTATTCCTGTTGTTTACACGGGCCTCCATTACTATGACGTCAGAGCTTATACCCGGCCTTTGACCCCCCCATATGACTCATAAACCTTGTGATCAAAAATATTTTTTCATACACAATTTCTGTTTTGTTTTAAACAAAGCTAAACTGGAACAGCAGTTATCAGTGGAGTCGTACCTAACACCTGCTAGCTATTCATAAAGTCTGCAGTGTACAGCAGTTAGATGATAGATATAGTGTGCATATCCTGTAGCAATATGATTTCTTTAGTCAGATTTCTATAGAATATTAATATATTTCCCTTGTAACTAATTTTCTGAAGAAAAATTGACACACATCATGTAGAATAGTTGTTTTCTGTAGGGTTTTAGTGCAGGCACATTGTTCAAAGCAGGACTACACAATCCTACCATTAAAAAGAAAAACAAATGTTGCTTTTACAAAATATATACATATCCCTTATCGCACCCAGTGGTTTCTAACTGCAACACCTGTCTGCATAACTACAAGATACCAGACAAATTACACTGCATATGACAACCTTTAAAAAAAAAACAAAAAAAAAAAAAAACAGTTCACTGGCACAAAATATGTTGTAAAAAACATACCATGAACTATTTAAAAATTCACTGTTATTATATAATCAGGTAAAACAAAAGAACGTGTCATTCGGGTACAAACAATAAGGTTATTATTATTAGTATCAGTATTAGTATTAGTATTAGTATTCAAATGGAACAATAATAGATCATATAAGCGGTGGCCGCTTTTAGATCCCCAGCTGTTTATTTAATAAAAGTATCTTGCTTAATAAATAACTGGAAGCTGGCAGGATCGGTACTAGACAGAGTTTCCTGTGCTCCTATCTCTGTGTGATTTCGGCACCAGCATTTCTTCTAATACTTTTCCACCAGACGTCATCGCCAGTGACACCTGAGAAGGGTGCAGAGAAGCAGGGTTTGGCTAATGACACCGAGCGCTGCCTCGCTATATTTGTCAGCAGCTGTCATTTACTGCTGCCACATCAGGATTTCCAGAAGAGGGGAGGTCTCGGGCTAAATTTACTTTAAATATCCCTTCAACTGTGCTGGCTGCAAATGTTCAGGGGACTGGCTGCAAAACCAGCGTCTTCATTATAAGGTAAAGTGAAGTTTCTATATATAGCTATTATTTATTATATATGGTCTAAACTTTAAGGGGTGATTTAGCTAAACAGGAACATTGTTGAAAACCATTTGATGTAATTGTTCATGCATGGTCAACTGCAAATGTTTCCTTTGAAGATAAAGAACCTTAGAGCTAAAGAAAACTCAAAGACTAATTTCTAATTTAATGGTTACAAATAATGGGTCTGTGAGTCTTCATTTCCTTCATTGTAAAATAGCATATTGTCATGTATATACAATAGTATCATGATATTTATATCCTCTTAGCATGCAAGTTGCAACCCAAAATAACAGTAAAACTGCAGAGAACGTTTTGTGGGTAAAATTGTAATAGTATGTGCAGTACAGTGTTTTGCAGAGTGTCATTTACTTTATAACTGAATAAGTAGTTTTATATATTTAAAGTAATTTTAAATGCTAGAAATGATCCCGGCCTGGCAGGTAGATTTAATGTTTGGGTTCATGTTGACCTCTTGGCCTTCCTCTTTTTCCATTCCTCTGTGTTTATGCCTTCCCTGACACATAGATTTTATTTTTGCGTTACCAGCTTTGAACGGTTGGTTGTCCTTTCTATACTGTACTTCCCCCTGCTGTGCGTGCAAGTGTATTAATTTAAAACAACATTTTCTATTCAGGACTGAGGAAAAATAAAAAAAATCCTACTTGTGTTGACATCGCTCCTGATCTGGGGTATTTATCATCATGTCAAACGAAGACGTGGAAGCCATCCCTCCCAGTTCCTCCCCAGCGATGCTGGATGAGACCACCAAAGAGTATTTGTTCAGCACAGACGATGGGATCCTGAGTAAGGCCTCTGCAGAAGCACAGGTCCCCACAGCACACCTAGACATAGGGCCTGAAGGGCTCAGCTTCTACAACATGGACCTCTACGAGTCACGGGAAAGGCTGGATATCTTCACTGAGGAGCTGTCTTCCAGCAGGACAGAGGAGGAGCAGTTTACAGCGATGGAGGATTCCAACGAAAGCCGTCCGAGAACTGAGGAGGAGGAGTATGACCTTTACACTGCCGAAGTGAGCGAGATGGCAAGGCAGTACGGGATCTGGGACGACAAGGAGGACATGGAAATGGGGTTTCAAACCCAGGAACCCTTTGTGATGGTCACGCAGAAACAGGAGCCTGCCATCCAAGGCATCAAGACTTGGGGTGAAGAGCCTGTCAAGGGTGAACCCAAGGAGGGGGGTGCTGGGGAGAAGAGAGACAGCATTCATAAAACTCCTGCAGTCGATGAAGGAGGTTCGATGGAACATCACAAGCCTTGCTATCCCTCAGAGGGGGATGAGCCCCAATCACACGAGCAGTATGTTGGACAAAGACAATATAGTGAAGAGGCTTTCGAGGAGGAGGAGTGGGAGGAGGAGGGTTCACAGCCTATGAAGGCTTCCCGTGGAGATACTCAGATTGGGGAGTTTGTCGGCTTCTCTGCAAAAACCCAAGAAGATCTTACCATGGATATGGACAACCCTGAAGACGGGTTCAGAGCGAGCGAGCACACACATGACCTAGAGGAGGGGCAGCCAGGAGCACAGGCAGGTGGAGAGGATGAAGTCCCAGATGTATTCTGCTTGGAGTGTAAAATCGCAATCAGAGCCTTTGACAAGGTGTTCGGGTCTCACAAGGATCATCAAGTCACTAAACTGTCAATCGCCGCAGAAGACACTAAGGTGAGGTTTTATTTATTGTTCCAGTATTTGGACACAGATTGCTCAGAAGGACTAAAAAGAAACTTGGACGAAACTAAAACTTGGACGAAACTAAAACTTGGACGAAACTAATATTTATTTTTGTGTCACTGTACTGATGGAGAGTAGTGTAAACTATTAAGGCTGTGTTGTATACAATTTTTGTCCTCTTCATTTTTTTTAGGTTGAAATCCATAAAACTATGTGCAAGTTAGAAGAACAGATAGCCCAAATGGAAAATTTTGCAAGCCATTTGGAGGAGATTTTCATCACTGTTGAGGTAATAACTGATTGCAATATTATTTTACTTTACTTTCTGTATACAAGATACTAATTGTATTTATTTACTTTTAGTATTTCCAGAATGCATGTTATTAAGTATTATGCATTTGTAGATTTCATTGAAATGCGCTGTATTAATTAGTAGCTACGGTGTTAGGTAACTGAAGCCCTTGTCTTGGCTGTGCTTGGTGAATTATATGAAACTCTTATGCTCCTTCAGGAAAATTTTGGGAGACAAGAACAGAACTTGGAGCAGCATTATAACGAAGTCATTCAAACACTCACCCAGAGATACGAGGAAAAGACCTTGGGACTGGAGGACGAGAAGAAACAGAAACTGGAGAAGTTGTATAGCCAGCTGGTGAACTGTGGGAAAACCCTGGATATTTCAAAGGATTTGATAGAAGCTGCTCAGGAGATCTGCAGAAATGAAGACAAACTTGCCTTCCTTCAGGTCTAGAACTAATATTGCTGTTGAAAAATGTATTCCTCTTTGTATAATAATAATAATAACAGGCAGTAACTTAAATGATGATTGAAGCATTTGTTCTTATTCATATCTGTGGATGAACTGAACTTAGTTATCGTAGCTGTGTCTTCAGCGTTCAAATCCAAAGTGGTTTGTAAGTATTACAGTCCAAAGAACATCTTTGATAAGTGTCTACAGTATTATAAATCAGAAGTCTTGCAGCTTATTAGTCACAGTGCAGCTCAATTGGTGCTTGCTTCAAACTTAGGACATCCGGGAGGCCTAACTCAAGGGTGGGTGCTTGTGTGTGGATGATGGGTAAATGTCAAAGTTTGTAGCCATGCCACTGAGCCAAACAGTTGAGCCAACTAGGAACGGGTTGCTGATGTGACATCGGAGATGCCCAAAACATAGGAGCATGACCTACTGGACCCTACTGGACATGCACCAGTAAGAAATATCGGGCCCCTTTTTGTTTTTGCATTTGCTTAACAGTAAAATGTAATTGATATTTACTTAACCTTTTCAGTGCTGAATTATTTTTGTCGAGCTGAAGAAGGAACTCCTTTATTGAGTATACATGAGAACAGGACACATATTCATACACTAGAGCCCACGAGGTTCCAACGTGATTTCCAGGGGCATACTCTATATGTTAACATACAGCAGCACCAAGATAAAGCAAGACCTTGAGGTCCCACCAGGACTGAAAGTTGCACTGCTCCCAGTAATAATGTAACCAGTTAGTTTGCTTTTCTGTTTACAGGTTGCTGTACCCACTGTGGAGAGGTAACAGAAGGACATTCTTTTCTATGCAGTTTACTTCAGGCTCTTATTACTATTAACATCATAACACAGACATGAAATGAGAAGGCACCCATACACCTCCCTGCATGTTACTGATGGAAACAGACAAGCATAACAAGAAAGGGCCTTCAGAAACCCTCATAAGAAATTCGACAATGCATGTAAGTTGACTAGATCAAAGGGCCGTTTGATTCTGTTACTAAGATGAGAGTTGTCCTGCCAGCATAATTCATCCATAACTTCAAACACTCTGCAGTAAAGACTGATAAAAGCATTAACATTTACGTGTGTGTTTGTCTCTTAAAAATTAGACGTTGCGCTTTATGTGACAACCATAGATAGTGATCTTTTTAATGAGCTTTATACTTGGTTAGGATTCTGTGTGTGTGTGAATTGATTTTACACTATAGCATGCTGAATCGCTGGCTTTGCATGGTGTGCAGTGCACTCGTGTTGTGCTAGCTTGTAGCTATCACATTCTATTCTATACTATACAGGTCTAAGAATTGTATATTTAAAAAAATAACAGGATAGAAGAATACACTGCCTCCGATCCAGACCTCAAGTTATCAGCATCCTTGGAGTTTGAAAATGATGCTATTGATTTTTCTGATGTCAGGCAGATGATGGATTCCATTAACATCGTTCCAGGTTAGCTTTAATTCACCTTCACGTGGCAGAATGATTAACTCTATGGACTTTTTTTTTCTTCGGATCAGAAGCACTATTATAACATTATGTTTTTCTTGTTTAAAAAAAAATAGGAGTTCAATTAATGGCTAAAGAAAATATGTTTCTACAGCTTTGTACTTTCCACAGTATGAGCTACAGCAAGAATCTGGTGACTTTCGTGAACTAGTAACACCAGCCTAACATTGCAGTTCATTTGACTAATTCAAAATGTATATCCCTGTAATTGCTAAAGCTGAAGTCAGGTGTGAAGTAATTTGAACAATAATGAGTTACCAGCCCCTCTGCTTTGTCTGCTGTCAGGGTGTTTGTGAATCTGACGCTGTAGGAGAAACGGCCTTGACCTCTTATGACTAGGTAAACATTCCTCTAGTGTTAAGAGTGAAGAGTCACATTCTTATTCCTCCAGCAGCAAGCACAGCAAGATAAAAACAGCCAAGCTGGCAGCTTTTGTAAAAAATCAATGCCAGAGATGTTCTACCTGCATTCAGCAAGAAATGAATTGCAATGCAGTGTTTAATGTGACAAGCCTTCAGAAGAAGTGTCATTCAGAGCTCCTCTGAAAGATTAAAGCTTCATATCGGTGCCTTCGATTCAATCTTTTTTTCATTAGTTATGCCCTTCATAACAATTTGCCAGCATTACTGAGTAAATTCATTAAAGTAATTAGAATTTCACACCATTCATATTTCATATTGATGGTATAGATATGAACATTGTACTTTGTTAAAGTCATGCATGCTTTCTTAAAGAGATATGTACATAAGAACACCAGAAATCTTATTGTCATGAACTAGAACAGACAGTCCCTTGTAAGAACACTGATAGCCCCTGGGCAGAATGAAAACGTTTCTTGAGTAACCTCAGCTGCAAAAGCATCACCTGGTCAACAAACTCATTTTCCAATACATTATGAAAACATTTCAGTATTATACACCACACTTCAATGCAAAGTGTCTCGATGTTACCAGTTGCCAGTGTGCTAATATTCCATGCCATGTATTCTAGCAGGGTTCAACAAGCAGCTAATTGGGTTACACAAAGAAAAGCGACCGTGCTTATTGTTAATAAAAGGTGCCACACATGGTTAATTTAATAAAGTTTTCTGTCACTTTACAGCCCCATCTGCTCCAGTGATAAACCCCCAGACTCCGAATTCATCCACCAGTACTTCAGTGCGGGTGTGCTGGAGCTTGTTCTCGGACGACACTGTGGAGTACTATGAGTTGTATTACAAACCAGTGCTGGAAGGCACCACAGCAGATGAGAATGAAGAACAGGATGGTAACACTTGCATTTGTTTTTTTCTACAGTCCTACACACTGTACGGGTTAGCTGTAAAGAACAGATCTTCAGTCGGAAACTCCTGCCATAGATTATTCACTAAAGCTTAGACTAGACAACATTACTGCATTAATTGGCCTTTCAAGGCAGATAAGTGCAGAGGCTGACCATAGGGAAGCCATGGGCAAGGAGGGCATTATTGTTGTGATATACTGAAGTAGTATTCGATGGAATTGTGCTTCTTCTCCTGTGACTTTGCGAAGCCAATCTGTATATAACAAATATATAAATAACTGTTTAAAATGTGATGTGACTTGAACCTTTGCATTTGTTCCCAGCATCGATGGTTGAGGTGAAAGAAACGTACTGCACGGTGTTGAATTTAGTACCGAATACACAGTACGAGTTCTGGGTGACAGCACTTAACACCACTGGCATCAGCCCTGCCAGTGAAAGAGCAGTCTACATGACCGGTATGTGTCTTAAGATAGTTCAGTGCTTCACAGGTTACATTGTTTTTTTTTGCTCCAGCTCCCAACAATGTAAGAGCATGCATAACGTTGGTATTATATTTTTTACCATGTCATGAAAATATCAGTGGGTTTACTGCTCTTTCCGCAAAGAAATCCCCTTAGCAAATTAATCTTAGAACTTTTAATCGTTCATATTTTTTTGTTCTTATGATGGCTGATGCGCTTGTGTTTCTCTCTAGTGCCGTCACCTCCGGTTATCAAGAAGAAACTGTGCAGAAGCTGTCCGAACGCAGCATTAATTCGCTGGGAGTCGGGTAACACAAACCCAGTGGACTCTTACACAGTGGAACTCTGTGAAATAAGCAGAGAGAGGAGCGAGACCGCTGTCACAGAGTACGTATTAAAAGTACTACAAAAGCAATAAATAAACAATCTGGTGAGCGGACATGCAATAAAATACAGGCAGCTGCTTTTTTAATAATTTACAATTACAAGAATACTCCACGCTGTCGCAAATAATGCCAGGCAGAGTTGTTACTGGAACTGGGATATATACAGTAATCATCCTGAGTCACAACCAAGACAAAATGTAGTTTCTTACCTTTAAAAGAATGCAAAGTATGACTTAATTGTGCCAAAGATATTTTGGTTCTTTGGTTTTTTTTAACTGCAGTTCTGGATCCTGATTTTTCAGATATGGTATGTCAATATTAGTGCTTCTTGTTGGTACCAAACAACATGGTCTGACTGCACCCAGACTAGAGTACAGGAAGTCGTTCTGTACCAGCAGGAAGCAGCAGCGTTGTTTGAAATGTGTGCTCCTTTAAGTGAAATATTCTAGTGAAACCCCTGTCCCACTGAGCTGCTGTCCACCATGCTTCAGGGTGTTTTTGGAGATCATTTTTAGTTCCTATGTGGGGTGGAATGCATTGAGAGCATAGCTGTAATATCAGATTGCGTGTTGATGCAGTAATGCTATTTATAGAGCTGGTCCAGCATGGCTCCACCAGTCATTATGTTTACTTGTTATTTTTTTCTTCATGTTTGGCACATAAGCAATTCATTTTCCAATCTTTCAGATCCATAGTTGGAATCCCTACATATGAATCCATAATTCAGTTGCTGTCAGGACGGAGCTACCTAATCTATGTAAGAGCTGTTAATATAGGCGGACCCAGTGAAAGAAGTGACCCTGTCGTCATTTATACAACAGGTGATGTTTTATTTTTCTTGCTTTCCTCTTTACCAAATACTGTACTTCTGTATATAAAATTGATCTGCAATATGCATTACAATAACCCAATGCTATGCACTTTCTTCCCTTGGTAGACTTTTGGCTGCTGTCTGCTTCTAATCATCTGATACAACCAATAAACTGGCTGGTGTTTATTTCAAACACAGCTTATTGCATGGTGCATGCTGGGACTAGGAGAAGAAAGGTTTGGAAAGATTGCTTGACAGCCCGATTAAAGAGGCTTGTTCTAACACACCATCCAGTAACCAATAAGCTAGCATTTAGTTTGCTGCATTCTCAAAATACCCTAAATATTTCATTTTTGGCCATCGCTTGCAAGTACAAATTCCCATCTTATAGACTCTTGTCTTTTGTAACTTCAAATCACAGGCACTTTCTTCCGTCTGAATGAGGACACGGCCCACCCCTCCCTTGCCATTTCAGAGGATGGATTCACCATGTTCTATGGGGATGAATATACAGAATTAAATGACATAACCTTCAGTGATAACACCTTCTCCAGGTAGGCTAGCTCAAAGGTAATGATCATTACAGATCTCAGACAGTATATTGTTTCTTCATTTTTCTAATTTTGGTGAATTTAGTGCTCATGACATCGGCACTGCTCTAGGACAGCAAGTGACCTATTTTACTACCCCACCCACAAGAATTGTTTAATATGACTGTAAAAAAAAAAAGCTATTTCAGTAACACAAGTAAACACATGCATCAGTGCGTTAAGACAAATTACATGACCATTCACAGTAGCTGGAATACACATTAATCAACTAGGTGCGAGAATACAGCCTTTGTTAGCTCGATTTTAATCAGAGGCCAGGGATATATGACAAGTCACCTGGAAACTTTTTTTTTTTTTGCAGATGTGTTGCCATAATGGGCGAGCTAATACCAATTAGAGGAAAGCATTACTGGGAAGTAGAAGTGGAAGAACACACAGAATACCGGCTTGGCGTGGCGTACGAAGACACACAGAGAAACGGATACCTTGGTGCAAACAACACCTCCTGGTGCATGAGGCACGTCATGACACCATCAAGGTAAGCCAAAAGCAGCAAGACTGCCACAGACCATTAAACTGGTAAATATATGGGCCTATTCTTATAGACTGAATAAACTAGATACCATACCAAATGACATGCTGTGAAATGAGTCTAAATGGTTACTTTACAATGGTCAATATTACCACTTATTTAAAATATATGTGTACATCTCCATTGTATGTATATATTGTTTTTATTTTTTTTTCTGCTCCAGGCACAAATATGAATTTTTGCACAATGGATCAACTCCAGATATCCGAATTACAATGCACCCGAAGCGAATTGGAGTGTCTCTAGACTACGAAACAGGGAAACTTGCGTTTTTTAACACAGATCTTTCACAGCATATCTACACATACAAGTGTCACTTTCTGCACTATGTACACCCTTGTTTTGCATTAGAGAAGCCTGGAGCTCTGACTGTGCACAACGGCATTGAAGCTCCTGAATACATTACATTCTCATGAACAGGCTTAGTGTAGAGCGATGCATTTAAACATGATATTTGTAATACTAGCTGACTATTTCAAATTTCCAAAATGCTCTAGCCAGTCTTGTATGATGTAATGTGGTGAACATAGTAGGCTAATACTTATGACATAAATGGTTACTTTATCACACTAGCTTACTTTAATACAGCAACTTTATAACTTGCAATGTAAGATGTTTGTAATTTATTATTTCCCATCAACATGATTTCAGTTTTCAAATACCTTTGAAAAACATCTGTAGTCAAGATTTCTGATTTACTGTACTAAATAAAAGCATTCAACATCTGCCATCATAGAAATGCTTTACTGTAAGCCACGCATTTGATATGCATTCTACATTGTAACCAGTGTTTTATCCTGGCACCACAAAGCCAGGTAAAGGCTACCTCCAGGGTCCTAATCCCAAACTTTATTTACACACCTTGTAAACCTTTTGAAAACCCAAATAAGATTTCTTTAACATGTACTACAAAAAAAAATTCAAAAACCACACACATTATTAAATATTTTATTACAATATTCCATAGGAACAAGCTTAGTTATTTCATGAAAGGATACTGTTTCGCTGAAAGCCACAGCACAAAAGGGACAAAGAATTAAAACAAATGTGTTGGTGCACTTATCACACCACTATTTATAAAAGCCTACAGGTTAAAGAAAAAAATTAAGTTGATTTACTTATTCCTTGTATTAAGAGCCATGCCTCACTATTGGTGTAAAGCTATCTTCCAACATCTGCATCTTGAAGAGTAGTAATTTACTGGAAAGGCATCTTACTGCCAAGAAACCGATCTTCCTCTTCATCAGATGAGTCCCCACTATAAGGGACTAACCCACTGTCACCCTCACCAGTTTTCTGCTTCTTCATGAAAGCAGCTGGATCTCTGCTACCTGTAAAAAGCAAAGCAGAAAGAAAAGACCATACGGGTGCCCCAAACAGCACATTAGTCGCAGAAAGTGTTCAATCCACAGCCAGCAGCCATTCATGGAATATGAAATATCACCACACATCCATGACAGGCAGGTCCAGAAGAAGAACATGTGAAGAGAACACAAAGGGGAAAGAGAAACATGTACAAGAAAAACAAGGGTTAGTTTCCAGTGGAGGCTTGTTCTCCAGTTAGCTGAAAAGTTTAATTTCTCATTGATAATAGTTACAAAGCCATTGACTTTGAAGGGGGGAAAAAAAAAAATACAAAAAATAATTAAATGTGTTTGATTATAGAAATGCATACCAAGTGTAGCCTTGGCATTGCCCTGTGTCCTTTGCCTTTTGCGTGTTGTTCCAGTAGTTGGTGGAGGGGGTGGGGGCATCAACAACCTGCACAGGAACAAGAGAACACAACTTTGATCCATTAAATCCTGAAACCACCCCATTTTTCATGCTCAATAAAACACTGGTCTTGCACAAAAAATGCAAGGCCATCTGGTACTCAGTGTGGCCATTAAGGATCTGATCCACTGCATGCTCTATATGCACCGTCAGTACACATCTAGTTCATTCAAATAAAATGGAAAACAATGAGCTTCGTGTCACAACTACAAACCTTTCTAATTCTTTCCTGTCTCCATTCTTGCTGGTAGAGGACATCTTTTCTGTCTTCACGGTAGTGTCTGCAGTGAAATTATTGGGGTGAATAGGCCCATGCTAAGAGCAAAGATTACACTGGTTAAATCGATACTACAAAAGGACGACACCATTAGAAACAGAAATACATATAAAATATAAAGCTTCTCAACCTGGTAGCCAGAAGTTGTTTCATTGGTTTTGTCAGAGAAATGTCTTTTTGGACTGCTTGGTCGTGGTGGGCTGGAAGAGGACACATCTGAAGAGGGGCAGTAACTAGCTGGAGTGTCCTAGACAGACAATGAAGAACATGCATTTATTTGACCTTCCTTTCACATTTTAAAATACAAACACACATTTGTAAGGCAAGACTATTTGCACAAGTCCACACTGGTCCATAGTTATTTTATAATGAATCTATGTTAGTGAAACATTGTATATGCAGAACTCCGTGTCAGGACGTTTCAAATCACTGCCCTTAATGATTTCACAAGATGTTTGAAGCGTGAAGACTGCATTTAATAAATAACCTGGACCATTCATTAAAAGAAATACTGAAATCTACCTGTGTTAGATAAGAAGGTTGCTTCCTTGGACACACTGGATACTGAACCATTGCCTGAGAAGATTGAGGGGTTGATGAAATGTTAGAGTGACTGTGCGGACCATTTGAACTACTCCAATAACCACTGGATGATGGATATGCAGAATAGTCTCCCATGTAACCAGTGGATGAGTAATTATACCAGGATGACTGGCTACAATAACTGTTACTAGGAGGGTATCCGAGGGAAGATGGGTAAGCTGAAATACAAGTATAAAAACTTTCATTATTAAAAATAAACCCCCACAGAAACACACAAAAAAAGTAAAAAGCAGTCAATGTTGTCCAAAGCTCTCCTGCAACACACTGACATAAGTAGGTATATTGAAACAGAATTAATGCATCTCTTTGAATTTAGGGTTTTTCTCCATCAATAACATTAAAAGTTTACCTTGTGATGATCCTCCTGCAGTATACATCGAAAGCAGCCTGGAATGTTCTGACCGCACCTATTAGAATAACAAAACAAGCACGTAATTTCACACTCATCCTCAGCTATGGCTGTAAACACAAAATTAGAGCCATCAGTAAGAACTCTAGGACCCACATTCACAGTATGCACAGATTGTTGTGAAACATATGTATGGATGCTGGCCAACATTCCAACATTATATTACCCAGCAGGAATATGGATCTCTAGCAGTAAAAAATGCAGCCAATATATCTGGGAATATATAGCAGTTGGATAATGTCAGCAGGTGCAGTCCACCCCAACCCATTGCTCGAGGGCAGGCTGTTCTCACTGCTGGATTACTCTAGGAGGTGGGTATCAGTGAAAGATGCTGATTCTTTGCCAGCTTCACTTTCTTTAACCTCCAATAACTACAGAACGATTAGGAAGCATTACTGTCACTTCCATTTCATTTTCTTCTAAATATGAAATAAATGTAAAACTTACTGTTTCTAACAAGCTTTCACAGAGCTTCTTTGCTGCTTCCAAACCTACTGCTGTTGGATGGCTAAAGAAACAAATAAATGAATTCCAGGTCATTGTGACTTAACTTCTTTCATGGAGGCTTGTCTTAACTGCAGTACACCCCAAGCTTTCACTAGACTGGAGGCTGTTCTCAGGACTATTACTCTAGGAGGTGGGGATCAGTAAAAGCTACCAATTCTTTCATAGTTTCAATTTCTTAACTTCCCAATTTTAGACATGAAAAAAAGTGCATACAGATTGCACAGTCTGCAGTTTTAACATGCAAAGTAGTTTAAAAGTATTTTGATCTTCATTTTAAATGTATAATTTTTTTCCCCACTGAAGCATGCATTTCAGACACTGGGCAGTTAAATAAGTCAACTGGTCCAACAAACTGTAAACCCATTTAACAAACTTCACATCCCAACCTAAATCCATAGAAGTCAATAAAGATACAGTAAAGGATTCCTATGAACAGACCAGCCTACCTGATGTACAGGTACAAGGGCTCAAAAGACTCCCGCTTCGACGCTTGCTCCATATACCCAGAGCCTTTCCCTCGAAGGAACACTCTAGCGCCAGTCTCAGTCTGGATGTGGTGCAAGTAGGAACCACCAGGACCTTCAATTTTCTCATTAACGTTGAAAGAGGGCAGAGTCTGGTGCAAACCTACAAAGAGTTTTGCATGCACAAAATGCTGAAAGAAGAGACAATTTTTAGGTCTCAAGTGAACTTCCATGTTAAGTTTACAAGCCTATTTAATTTTAAGCACAATTCTATAGAATCAAATACAGGCTTTCCTTAAGTGGGTTCAGACTACCGTAAATTAAGCTCTACCTGCCTTAACAGTATTTCATCCTATGACTGAACATATCAACCCCATACAACTACAGATACTGAAATAAGTGTTTTTCACAGTAATGGTAGCATCAAGTCATTTTATTCAAGTGTCAGCAGGAGCAGTAAACCCTAAATCCATTGCTCGAGGGCAGGGTGTTCTCACTACTGGATTGCTCTAGGAGGTGGGTATCAGTGAAAGATGCCAATTCTTCACTAGCTTCACTTTCTTTAACCTCCAAAGATTAGACAATATACACATAATTGAGCATGAACAGAGTCATGCAGTACAGCAAGAAATCCACTATGGATCCACTATGGTCTGCTAAGAAATAAATAACGGATCAATGGTAATCTAAAAACCTACCCCTGTATGAGAGTGGATATGTGCAGCAGGCTTGCTTGGTTTGTTATAGGTGGGGACAGCGGGTGCAACAGCTTGTGGCTGTGCTAATGCAGTTCTCAAGACATCTTCTGAAATGATTTCCTTAATGCAGGCCACTGCCTCTGCAAAAAAAAAAAAAAAAAAAAAAATCCTGGTTACACCAATACATTTTACACATTGGAGTGAAGGAAGTCTAAAAAGATGTCAGAACACAGCAGTACAACTAAACAGAGCATGTGGTCCATGCTGTTTGCAGAGAAGCCATTGTCACTTTCCAGTGTCACATAAGAGTTTTAACAGTAGAGTCTAGCAATAGAACAGAACAATGAAGAATTATCATTTCCAACACAGTCTAGAAACTACTGAGCCAGCAGCTACAGTACAGCCTAAACTTTCACTTGAGCAGGTTGCTTTCACTAACTAGTGCATCAAGTGCTTAACCATTATGAACAAAATTAAACAACTTACTGTTAACCTCTTCTTGTGTCTTGCCTTGAACATGCAAATACAAAGGTCTGTCCCTAAAAACAAAAGGCAGCATATTAGTCTCCCCTGGCATGGATATAAAAACACTAGAGTTATCTCGTGAACAACAATTACATGAAAATAAAATGGGAAGTGAACAGATTCTTCAAGACAGCAAACTACTTGGGCATGACACACATGCGCCTCTATTAAACATATATTTATAGAAATTAAAGATACATACAGTCCTTTGGCATGTGCTTTTTCAGCACTGGTCATGTAGTAACCTTTTGTTGATACAGTAGCGCCACTGTACTGGTGTATCTATCATGAAAGAGACAGAGCTTTAGTTACACAATGGCAAGAAGAAAAAACACATTCATTCCCAATAGCCACCTCATTATTTACATCTACTTACTTTATCCTGAGTCTGTCCCTTTGTCAGGAAGTTTCTGCAGTTTACTGGGACATCATTAATGTCCAATTCTGTAACCAAGTTATCAGTGTTGAAAACTGTTCCGACCTGTATGTTCTGAAATAAATGTTTAAAATATTTATTACAGATTCAATTGAAACCATACTATTCAAACACTGCACAATGCCAGGCAGTTTGTAGAGCAAGTAAGTCAAACTACATTTCAAAGTATAAAGACCTGTCTCAACTCTACACTCCAATATAGGGGGGTAGTATCAGCAGATCCTGTAAAACTTCATAGATACAAGGAACATCTCTTCCCTGTATTTATTCATTTGGATGTGCACTCTCATTACAATAAACTGGTATAAAAAGGAAGAATTCATTTCAAGTTATTTTGTGTTTATATATTATATAGTCTGACACACAACATAACCACAAATAAGAATCCATTTCTGTAAAGGGACAAAGCACTACTTAAATGCTATTTATAGTAACAGGTTTCTAAATCTATGGATCTGCTTTGTCTGGTGGAACATTTGATCAAGTACTTTCCCCTCACCAGGTACTACAGCATCTCAAAGTGTCCATCCTTGCATACGTTACCTTTTCTGGCAGTGTCTGTGGTGTTTTCAGTTTCCCCTTGGCCAACAGCATAGCATTAATCTTGGCTGCCATTGCAGCGGCTGCCTCCACTGCACTACTTTGCGAGGAGCTGTGCCCTCCTACTGAAGTATTCGGGACTGGGGCTGTCGACGATGCTCTGTCCACGTTACTGGCCAAAGACACGGCAGTTCCCAAATTCCCCAGGTTATTGGGCAAATAAGCATGCGTCCTGATAGCCTGCAAGGAACTGACTGGCAGTGAAACTGGATGAGAAAAGCTTCCAGTAAAGCCCTGGAGCATACTTGCTGTAGTACTTGGCTGATCCCATTGAACATGGCACCTAAAAAAAGACAAACATGAAGCAATTATAATTCAAAATCGTGTTATTATTAAACCTTTGATTTGTATCCAGCTGTGGAGAGCAGGTGACAAACATACTTCTTGTAAGACAATGCGAGTATAATACTATGTTTGTAGAATAAGCAGGTCAAATACTACGGTGGTAAGCAAATTGACCTGTTCTCGGCTCTACATTTTAATATAGGAGGATAGTATCAGCAGAACCAATTAACTTCATAGGTACCACTTTCTTAGTCCTCCAGAAAGTGTTACAATGTGCCAGAATAACTCAAATGTTCAATTATATATCACATATACAAAATAAAATCACATACCTGTATGAGACTATCACATTGTGCTCCATAGGGGAAAAGACAGCCACATATCACGGCAAAACACCTACACGCGCTATATTTAGAGCATGCACTGTACTATGAAATGTTTGTCTAATTCTCAACATCACATTGCGCTGAAAACCTTTAGTTCAATACAAGAAGAAATACCCATGCCACGCATTAAAGCGTTTAAATAAACGAGAAAGGCTGATAAGAGGATGGTAAACGGTCCTGTCAAAGTTCAGTTATCAAGTATTTTTTTAAAAAAAACATTATATATAAAACGCAATCTCAAATAATAAACGAGGGAAAATAAAACGCCGTCTGTCTTTGCAGAGCAAGACAAAGCTGGGCCTAGGTAAGCATTTCGTAAACAATGCCTTGGTCTAATCGCATCCATCAACATTGAAATAAATTACTGTTTGAATCTTAACACGTATATTCTTTTCAGGATTATTTAATCACTAAAATACTGCACCTTTTGCTGTAAAAAGCATGGAAGTGTACATATCCAGAAATATCGGATCTACTTTGATTCGGCCTACCAGTTAGTTGTCCATGCACCAATTCTCGCGTGTTGTTATAATGTTTCATTTATAAACATAAACGACTTACGATTTCTGTTGAGCAACGCCAGACGCCATTTATTCTCACGCAATAAATCGTTTTGTTGTAAATAAAACTGTATAAAAAAATTTCACGCAAGAGAAACTGGATAGCTCGATTACTCAACTTCCTCCTCTAAAACTCCTGCCATCAATGTATGATGCCTGGATGGGCACAACGCCTTTTATGACGTAAAATACAAAGCACGCTTTAGAAATATAGCGCCCTCTACAGTTGAACTCCGGAATCGTACCCAAACTAATCTTGAGTAAAAGCTAGACATGTGTTTGTCTTGTTGTTGGAAACATAGCTATTGAAAACAGTTCTGCTGTATTGTGTTTACATTGAAATGAACATACACTACTGCATATGCAGACGTGTTTAATATATAACTTGCACTTCTTTTCGTTTTAATCTGACATTAACATTGTTGTCCTTCCGATACAGAAAGATCCACTTGACAGTGCGATCTCTGTCCAGCAGGTGGAGGCATTGCATAAGCCTGAATGCTTGGATGAAATAGATAGGATGGATAGTGAGGCAAAATTAAGAAAACAACAATCCCTGCTCTTTTGCTTTTGAGGTAGGGGGTCACGAGAGCAGCTTTTATACAATAATTATTATGCAAACGAAGTACTGGGAGTACTGTAGTAAATAGCGCTCGCTGTGAAAAAGCAGAACGTTAAAATCAGAAAAAAACATTGAAAGCACATCCTACCAGACATGACAGTATGTGTCCAGCAGGTGGAGACATTTCACAGAGACGGGGTGCTTGGCTGCCGTATGAAAACATATCTGATCTGATCATTTGAGGGGATAGGGGACCTTTTATGATGGAATGCAAACGAATAGCAATCTTGTATCCACGTTGCAGGTTTTTTTTAAATGTAAACGCATTCTTTAAATGAATTTACTCACAGAGTCCACTTCAACACAGGCTCTTCGAAACAGTGGATTATTGAGAAAGTCAACGTTTGCATTCATCCCTTAGATAACAAAAAACACCTTTCTAATAATCAATAGTGTTAAAACAATTCTGCAAGCAAATCAATCGAGGAGGGGGGCGGGTTCATTAAACCCTTTGCCAATTCCGACGATGTAACTGCTATTGATGATTGAGCCGGGCCCCAATTAACAAATCAGACATCTCTCTGCAGCCCAGCCAATCAGCAGCCAGCTCAGAGACCCCGCTAGACAGGAAATACATGTTTGTACCTTTCTTCCCCTTTACCAGATACAGGTATCTCCATTTAACTGCCTCTTAATGTAACAAGAGATTGATGTTATATCTGTACAAGATGAAGATGCATATGCTGCAAAGATGTGTATTTTATATTTCTGTGCAAGGCGTTACAGAGAGCACTGGAGACTGAAATCTGAAGACCATGGGGCACGTAAAGCTCAGGGAAGGCTTCAGTACCTGTGAATGGGGAGGGACTCAAGCTCTCTGTTTGTTTCTTGACAGTACACAGTTAAACAGTTCATTACAAATGTATTGAGGTGCTTATCTGGGTCTATAAAGGCAGTGTACTCATTGAGGTTCTATTACAACAGAAAATATGCCTTCATTCTCTCGCGGCCTCATGCATACCTCTGGTTGTTTGTGAAGATCATGCTTGCAGACATCAGCCCGGTAATTAGGCAGGTCTCCCTGACAGACAGTCTCCTCGTGTCCGCCTCTGATCTTCATTAAAACCTGCAGCCCCTTGTGTGAGGCTCCAGCCAGCCTCTCTAATTGGGGTGAAGCATGCAGAGGCACTGCCCTGGCATCAGTGTGCTGGACTCAGGGGATTTCTTTTGTGACATCTCACACTTCATCTTTTCAGCCTCCATCTCGGCACATCTCTGCTGGACCAGTGGCAACAGGTCATGGCAATTTAATGAGAGTGTTCTCAATTTATATAGAAAAATGTAGACATCAGCATAGTTTACAGTTACTCAATACAGGGAGTACACTAAATAATTCAATTTTCCACAGCGCAGTCCATCATAAAACATAATAAAAACTCATTACCTTCCACCCTACACTGAGCCACTCAACCCCATTCAATTCCACACTGCAGCCCAGCATTCTCATCACTGAGCCACTCAAACCCATTCAATTCCACACTGCAGCCCAGCATTCTCATCACTGAGCCACTCAAACCCATTCAATTCCACACTGCAGCCCAGCATTCTCATCACTGAGCCACTCAAACCCATTCAATTCCACACTGCAGCCCAGCATTCTCATAACTGAGCCACTCAAACCCATTCAATTCCACACTGCAGCCCAGCATTCTCATCACTCAGCTTCCTCCAGATTCTAAGCTCTCCAAAACTGTGAACCACAATAATTAGGACTAAAACATTTTTATTTGCAGTGATTCACTCGTCAGTGTTTTAAGTTATGAATAATAATGTAAAGAGTGAATTAATGTGAAGTGAAATGAGCCAGTCTGAATTTCAGTTAATGATTCAGGAAGAGCAATCGCTCTTCTAGATAGCGTCAAGGAGACAAAAGAAAATCAATCAAGAGAAAATCAACAGAAACGGCTCAAACATCACAGACACCCAACCTGCTTCTTGGTACTGCGCTGGCCTCAATATGGGGCAGGACCACCACCATCATTATGTCACAATCTCATTATGACATCACATAAACGGTGATGACTTCAATGAAGGTGATGAATTAGCATGGACACTTGTTGAATTGTATTACATACCGTCCTGTGGTTATGAGTGAACCGAACTGGTGAAATAATAGAAAGGGTATACATTAGGACTGTGGTATACTATCTGATGTATGGATGAAATGTTCCATCAGGAAACATACATAGTGGAGTGATATCTGTAAAGCCCCCATGTGAACCACACTTCATTTGCGCTTTAGATTTTAAATGGAAAACAAAAAGAAAAACCCCATTCAGTATGGATGATTGGTATTCTGGAGTCGTGCTGGCTGTGCTATTAATCCAGGAGCCAGCAGCGTGGGTGAGAATTACATCACTGCACTATCTATCTCCATCTCTCTCGCTTTCTCCATCTCTCTCCATCTCTCTCTCTCTCTCTCTCTCTCTCTCTCTCTCTCTCTCTCTCTCTCTCTCTCTCTCTCTCTCTCTCTCTCTCTCTCTCTCTCTCTCTCTCTCTCTCTCTCTCTTTCTCTCTCTCTCTCTCTCTCTCTCTCTCTCTCTCTCTCTCTCTCTCTCGCACACACTTCCACACACCCTGCCTCGTGCTTGGTGTATTAACCTCCCAGTCTTGGCAGGACCTGAGAGTATCCAGGAGTATAGTGCAGGAAGGCTGCAGCAATGTGGCTGAACAAAGACAAGAGGGTGAGGACCTTTAGAACAAAGAGAAACTGCCGATTCTACTCAGCTGGCCCTATTGCCAGGAACTTGGCATCGCTTCTCAGTTAATTATATCTGACTGAGATTCAACTGAAGTGGAGTCTCTTCAGAGACCAAAGCCTTACAAAGATTGTGAAAGTCTATAAAAGGAGAAGTTAGGAAATCTCCACTTGAATGTTCTAATCTTTTTGTTTGGCATCATTTTCGGATGAAACCCTTTGATTAAGAGTTGATCCAAAATGATTCCCTCACCCTGATCGGTCCCGTTTTAAAACTCAATGTATCTTCAATCCCTTGCAATTGTGACACATGTGAATTCGGCACAGTTCCGGTAAAGGTTAGTCTGCTGTTCAGTGAGTGTGCAATGGTCATTATCTGCCCTAGAGATCGGCTAGAGTGTGGCGGACAGAAGATCAGATTTCGATGGCACTGGTTACTCCAATGAATCTGCTGATATTCATCTTGTATACAGATAAAGACAAAGAATCAATGCTTTTCAGCAATTTAATCCCATTTGTTGCAAACAGAACATTTACTGAATTCCAATTAATAAGGATGACCAGGACACAAAATCATTAAAAGTCCTGAGGGACTGAGGATTTTGGTTAGTAGCTAAATAAATATTATTTGTTTGAGATAAACAGCAAAGTGCATTGGAATTAAAATAGTAAGAACTATAAAGCAGAGGGTGCCACAGAAAGAGAAACACAGAGAGCTGAGAGAGCGATACTCCCTCAGACTGGCAGACAGAATCGAGTTCTTTCTGCTGCAAAGCCAAGAGGAAAGAGAGAGGGAGCAGTAATAGCTGCAGTTTGTAGCGTCCTGCCACAAGGCCAGAGACACACAGTAGATGAGACAAATATCATTCCGTTTATTTCACATCTGTCCTTTTGTCTTCTCTATGCATTGTATCTTTGGCAATGCCCATTCAGCTTGTCATGCCAATAAAGGGTTTGAACTTGTACTTGCTCTTGAGCTTGTTTGGTCTCTTTGGAAGAATCTCATTTTTCCACTTTGCTGTCAGACACCCTGGCCATAGCAAAAGACCAAATAAAACCACAATAGAAGAAAATGCAAATGTACTGTAACTGGATCTATTTGAAGATGACAGTCAGTTACTAAAACAAGTGAAGACCAATTCAGCATTGCACCCTGTTTGTGATGCTAATTGGACTTGGTTGTAGCACTTGCTTTGAGAGATCTACTGTTTTAATTGTTTGTTGCTGTCAAGATAACGAAAACCCTGCAGCCCTTTAAAAAGATAAGTAAATATTTGAAGTGCCTCAGTCCCTAAGCTGTGATTTTCCTTACTTGAGCTTGCTGTGGAAGCTGTAAGAACCCCCAGAGGCAAGAATGCAGTAAGCTTTCAAGCTGATTTGTGTTTAATATTACACCAGGACCATCATATAAATTCAATGGAAAGAATAAGACTTGGGGGAGTTAAGGTGCGACAGTATTCATAAAGGGTCAGTTCTAAATGGCTGCATAGCCACTGCGCAAAATTAGGACCAAGCTACAGGCTTAAACATACAACAAAAGCCAACAGTTGCGCATAGAATGAGGAGTCACTTAAGCCATTGTAGGCTGCGTATTTTACACACGCATGTTTTAAAAAAAAACCTTCTTATTTTGGGTATGTGGTTAGAGTTCAAATCCCATTAACACACACATAGACGCAAGCACGCACTGTGAATTGTATACGATACCCGATGGAAGAGAATGAAAGTATAAAAAAGTATATATAAATCTAACAGCCTTGGTATCTTACATCTAGCAGGACAAAGATGTATTGTACAGTATAATCTAGAGAAGCGATATGTCACAATGTTAGTATTGCCAATTGTATTAAACTGTATACAGCAATAAACTGCGTAGAGAATAAAGGAAACCTCTGCATTTATCAGTCTTAGACACAGGGGCTAGGGCTACATATAAGCAATACTTATAAACTGAGATGTCAATCATTTGGACACCGAGCACAAAGTGAAGTGTTGAAGGGATTCTCCCAGATCTAATACGTAGTAGAAAAACGATTGGCTTTTTGTGCCATAGTATTATTATTATTATTATTATTATTATTATTATTATTATTATTATTATTATTAGTAGTAGTAGTAGTAGTAGTAGTAGTAGTAGTAGTTTGTCTTTGATATATGTCGTCGTCGTCTCCCCTACCCCGTATTTAGTTTTGACAATATTCGCGCAAAAACAATTATAAGTAATGAAGTATATTACACCCGGAGAGGTTGTACAGATGAAATGATGTAATTAATCAAAGCGTATGTCTGGAGTATTTCCTTGCTCAATAATAGGAAAAGTGTTCAATCAGTCAAAAAGTGCGACGGTAACTTTTATCAATTTCTTCTATTCCCTCTTCTCCAGGCATCTGAGCTGACCGCGCTGTAGGCGTGGTTAATCTCTTATAAAAGGGTAGTCTGTGCTACACCGACACACAGAAAGAAAACTTTGGTGCTACAGTGCTGTGGATACAGAGCATTCTCAATCCAGCTCCACGAGTTCTAAACTGCTGCTCGAACTGTTAGTCTGCTCAGATCACTTCCAGAACCATGGAGAGCTCCGGAATGCTGCTCGCTGTGCTGTGTGCCAGCCTCGCCCTCGCCCTGTGCCAGGGGCAGTCGTCCCGGGAGGTGTCTGACGAGGAGTACACTGTAAAGAAATCCCCCTCGTCCTCTGAGAAAGAACTGGTAAGTGCATGGCGGGTGTCTCCTTAAAAGTTAAAAAAATAACCACCCACGCACTTTTCTTTCTTTATTTAAAAATACGAGTTAATATGATTGGGATCTTAAAGATATGAAGTATCAATTTGCATAGTTTGTTAGTGGAGTTACAGATGGTAGTTTTATATGCAGGTGAATACGATAGCCTCAATCTGAAGGGCTTGGATTTTTTTGTAAGTAGCTTGAATAGATATACAGTAGTTCCACATGTTTTATTTTGAAGTGTTGAAAATGTTTAACGTCGGGTGCGAACACAGTGCAAATATAATTGAACAGGCAGAATGTCCATAAAAAGTTCCGTAGCGATTTTTGTTATGTGTTACTTCACAGGTAGAAGCAATGGAAGAACTTCTAGGAAAATTCCAGAGCAGATTCCCATCCTATGAGAAGAAAGCTGGGACCATCCCACTGGTAACCTCTGTATTCTATAGAAGTTTTGTACGAGAGACGTTACTTGTTTAGACCTGTTGCAAGTTCTCTGTCATTCCAGAATTTCCTGCCTCGTTACGTACATAGCCATCTGGTCGGGGTTCTAGAAGTGCTCGCGAGAGTTATATATTATGCAAATTATAAATGCGTTTTGTTCTTTTTACTTTATCAGATATTGCAACGGTCCCAGGTTATCCTACTGAAAATAGGTTGCCAGTCTCAGCACTTGGTTTTCCCCGATAAATAAATACATACGCGCATTTCAATTCGAAAACAAAACAAAAAAAAACTGATATGAAAATGTATCAAAAGTAATAGAAGAATCCTAACACCTGCTGTTGCAGTCCTGTTTAGCAGCAGGCACTTACCTTAAGACAGACAGACAGCCAGTGTACTCGATCACACACATCTTTAGTAAATGAACATGCTCTTTTCTATCATTCTGGATGGACTTGTTTAGACATTGAGGGCAACTCAGAGGTGCTCTTCCTGTGACACTAGGAGATCCATTTCATTAGCTGAACACCAGTTTAAAACAAACGTCGTACATCGATTGCCATGCACTTAACCACTGCCCTCTTGGTTACATTTTGTAATACCATTTCTTAACAAAAACTAAACAAACAATTACTACTGTTATCTCCATAAAGAACCAATATGATCATTATTAACATAATAATAATAATAATAATAATAATAATAATAATAATAATAATAATAATAATAATAATAATAATAATAATAAATGCCAGGCTGAAATGTGAAAGAAAAGTGATCCATAGTAATCAGTTAAAAGGTGATAACGTGGTAAACCCTTCCTCTATTTAAATGATTAGCAAATGTCTATTACACTGTACTCTCTAAATCACAGCATTAGCACTCTTTACAACATTACATTTTCATTTGCGAGTCAGTTCATTTGAAAAAGGCATAAGCGACAAGCAATTATGAAAGTAAACTTCTTCAATAAACAGGGGAGTTCACGGCACAGCGCCTGCAGGCAGGTGATTCCAATTTATGGCGCTTGTTAAAGTCTACAGGTCAGGAGCGAGCAGCCCTGTGTCAAGCCAGCAACAGCACCGATGTAATGGATAATAACGTTAATTAGATGGCATGGTCTCCTCAATATAGCATGACTGCATGGTCTCCCCATGCACCATCTTAATTAGGTGATCTTCAGACACAGCCAGAGGCTGCCACCATGGTAATTACATGTGTCAGTTGTTTCTCCTCCTCAGAAGCGCTCTTGTTAATTTGTTTAAACTGTAGGGGTGAAGTTATATTCCAATGCCCTGAGCCGCCTTGTTCATCTTCCACTCTTCCAGAGTTACAGCGGTTGGGATTTTCTATCTTCTATGTGCTCTGGAAAGCAATACCAACTGTAAATTAAAGACAGCAATTAAACATACCTGTTCAAAAAGGGAAGAGGCACCTTTCTGATACCAAACATTTGCACATTTCCTTTCCTTCCTTAATACAATTTGGTTGATGTATGGGGGAACCTACACACTGTATTGTAACTTGTAATAACTTTGGCCAGATAAAAGCGATTCCCCTGTTTTCTAATGAAGTCTGATATACACCTGTTTCATTACCTGCCCTGGAAGTTACCTGACCAGTGCTCTTCTTCTTCCTCTGCTCCCTGTAGTGCGATGTGGGAGACCGATGTGCCGTGAAGCAGGGTCCCAGGATTGGAAAGCTGTGTGACTGTGCCAGAGGGAGCACCTGCAACTCCTTCCTCCTCAAATGCATCTAAAGATCCCCCTTCACCCCGGCAGCTATCATCGGCCACCAGAGCTGAGGGGCAGAACTGCAGCCGAAGGGCGTCCCCTCACACTGTCGGACAGCACCAGTCACCACCCCGTCCCAGATAAAACACCTAGACACTGGAATTCTGATAAATATGATATGCGTTAATGATTGCACCCCTTTTACATTCCAGAAGTATTTGATGCTTTATCTTTTTTTTTAAATCATTTTAGCTGTGGTCTATTGGTGTGTTTTAGTGTAAAAAGAGGCTATTGAAGCATCAACATGAACACCAGACATGCATTTTATAATTTATATATATATATATATATATATATATATATATATATATATATATATATATATATATATATATATATATATATATATATATATATATATATATATATATATATATGCATCTGCAATTGAATGTACATTTACCATTTGACAAATAAATGTGTTGTTGAGCTCACATCTTGATGTCAGTATGTGTTTATTATTTAAGATTGTTTTTGGGGGCTTTTACATAAATATCATACTTTATGCAAGTGAAAAACAAAACTGACTTTACAGTAATGCAGTAATGAAAAGGAAATCTTGCACATTTAAACAGCAGCATAACAGAAAACATGTCCTTAATCTATGTAACACAATGCTAATTAATGCCTAAATGCAGTTTAATCAAAACCTGTCAAGTTGTTTCCAGTGGCTATTCTTCAAAAGTTAATTTAGTGTCAATACTGTATCGATGATTATACACATACAAATGCCCACTGAACTGTCAATACTAGTATATAAAAGGGTTGTTAAACCTGATTGTAGAGTTTTAGTGACACATCCCTAGCACTCTAATAGGGAAGGGCATTTCACTGTGATATCTGGAGTTAATGAATTCCAGGGATGGATCATATGGGTTTTAAAGATGGGACATTTAGATCTGTCTTGCAGAACTAGTATAGATGAGCAACGTTGATCGTTTACCAACATATACTGTACATTCTTTAACAGTTCTCAAATTGAAATTATTCAGTGGCAACATTTCTATTTTGACATCCCAATGGAATCTCAATGGCATAACCCTAACCCTAATCCAGTGCTGCAATGTCAGGGTCACTGCGCAATGCTGGTTTCAAATCCACTGCGCTGCCATGGCTGGTAATGCTGAGGTCCCATAATCATTATGCTTCTTTTGGGAGATAGAGGCACAAGAACAACTGTGCTGCAAATGAGGAAGTGCTCGAGAAGGACATACATCTCGTGTAAATGTGCCTGGCTGTTTTGTACAGATCTGGGTTAACGATACACAGGGTGCCAGGTTCATGTCCTGTCAATCCTCACGCCTGCTTTAGGAACACCTGTGCCCACTGGAATGCTTCAGTATGTTTCTAACCTTTCTATAAGGGCAGCAGTGTGGGGTAGTGGTTAGGGCTCTGGACTCTTGACCGGAGGGTAGTGGGTTCAATCCCAGTTGGGGGACACTGCTGCTGTACCCTTGAGCAAGGTACTTTACCTAGATTGCTCCAGTAAAAACCTAACTGTATAAATGGGTAATTGTATGTAAAAATAATGTGTAAAAAATGTAATTGTATGTAAAAATAATGTGATATCTTCTAACAATTGTAAGTTGTCCTGGATAAGGGTGTCTGCTAAGAAATAAATAATATAAAGGTTAGCAGTTCCTGCAATATGCGTTCCGTTATAATGAATGGGAGATTTTGATTACAGCCACAGAAACCGATTGAGGGCAGCATGTTCTGACATTGATTGATAGTGCTGCTTTATTTTCTCTAACTGAGCTAACTGAAGACCATGCGGATGCACTGGGCTGGCCTGACTCCAACCCCGACAATAACTAGAATGCGCAGAAAGCTGGATTCTGAAAGATCACACTTATTATATTCCACGCCGTGGCTCAGCTCCCGGTTACAGCTTCCTGTGGAGAATTCTTTTGAGTGCTCTGCTTCATAAACAGTATGCTTTAGTTCTGGTGAAAAGAGCTTGCTCTGGGCTTACAATATATTACAGATTACAAAAACAGCATACTGTACCTCGAGGTTGTAGAATTCCTATTAAACTTAAAGGTATGTATGTATGTATTGATGAGGAACATGTGGACTTTTCCTTAGAGGCTACAGTGCGAAAACTGTACAAATTATTAAAGCAACTGTACTCACTTCACATCTTTCCAGCACTGAGTTTTGCACGTTCCCTGTTATTTACAATCATTTCCACCTGGAATATTTATTTTATAACATGCACTTAGCACACAATTGTGTGTTTATGAGGATGGAAAGCAATATAATAACGTTAGTCCAACAATAAATATTTAATAGCATGTAACACATGATTTCCTAATGGATCCCTTAATTAATATTACATTAAAATGAAGTAAACATTGAATAATGATGCATTTAGAATCTTTTCATTTTCAACCCCGAGTCTGTCTATGAGAATGCTTTCCGCATGCTTGATGAATTCATAACTGGATCATGGTTTGAAATATGCATTTTATTAATTCATTCAATTGTAATTTGCTATGCAAGTTCATTGTTACTCATATTAGTCATAAATACACATTGGACTCAAGATTCCTCATGAATGTATTCAACAGTAAATAATACATACTGGCTTTTTAAGTTCAGATGATCAAAGAGCAAAGTCGTTTTTAATGAAGAAGCCGATCTAAGAGATTGGAGGGAGTGCGAATAAGACGATGTACATCATTTAAAGGCTTTCTGCCAATGATGTTTTCATCACTGGAGATAATTTGGTTCTGCTTTGTTAGATCTCATGATCAGACCGATTCAGTCTCTGGAGAGGAGCTTGATATTGCGTGAGATTACCTTTAATAAAATGTGCATGAAAAATTAAATGAGATCAGAGTGATGAGTGATGACCATCGAGAATGACTGAATACCAGAGAAGCAGCAAAACAAATGTCAATAAAATAAACAAGTCTACATATAGATGAAGGAAACCAGACTCAGAAAGTGTTTATTAACTGTGCTACTGTACTAGGAAATATAAACCCCAGGAGCATTAGTCATCCAATCACAATGACCCCAGCCTGTGCTTTCTTCCAAAGCTGCGAGAGCTCTGATTGGATGCTGGACCCCTTGCTTTCAAACTGAACACTGACCTCATTAAAGGGGTGGAGGGGGTGGGGAGCTGGTCGCTGGATGGTGAGAACTATCAGTCCTCTGGAGGCTGGTATCCTGTCACTTGTTTAATCACCTGCCAGTGAGTGTCAGCACTCCTTTCAACCTACGCAGGGTACAGTTACCAGACTAGCTGATCAACAACAATGCAATTCTCTGGGTGTCTGGGAAATGAATCGTATGGAAACGGGGGGGAGACTGACAGGCAGCCCTGAACTCCACACACCTCTCTTTCAGCTTCATTTTTAATCAATATGTTTTATTATATTGCCCACGCAAGTGGCAGTTTGAAATCCAGTGCATGCCTAGACAATCTTGTAATAATCGTACAGTACTTGAAAAGTTAAAATATTTGTTATAAAATGAAGGGTTTATTGGATCACAGCTAAATGCAATCCGAAACGTCTATAGGGGGTCTAGGAGTGTCTGATGAAGCTTTGGTAAGACTCTGGTATAAAATCAAGGCAGATATTGTGACAGACAAACAGACAGTCAGACAGATGGACTGTCTGAGGGGCTAAAGGGAAGAGAAGCCACTTTCATCAGCTGTGACTTTCCTGTGCAAGATATTAACTAATTAAACAGAGAAGTTGTAATAAGAGACTCTCAGTAGGCTTCTTGGGTAAATATATATATTTTAATTAGACTGCACAAAGGTGATAGTTAACAAAAACACATTGGGCTGGTGGTCAATTTACAATATCCTGCTGTGATGAACTGGTAACACTGTGACCTATCCATCTTTAGACCTAGTTTAAAATGTGGCTTATAGCAGTGAGGGTGGACACTGAAGTCAGAATTATTGAAGGGTTCTAGAATGTACAGTATACCACTCACCTTAAGCACATCTGCCTGTGTAAAACCTTTTTCAAAACAGTGAAATTTATACTGTATAAAGATGCAGATCTTGTTGCTGTGTTAATATAAAAATATATGACAGGTTTGGGAATGAAAAAAGGTCATTTTTCCCATCAAGGTCCATCTCTTATTACTTCACCATTCTCCCCTACTGGGGTCTCATTTTAAAGCACAGAATCTGGTCTTTTTTAATGGTCCCAGTGTTTTAGATCCTACTACGTCACCTGGTAGACTATTCCATTTGAAAGGAAATTATTCAAGCAAGGTCTTTAATGGTTTTGAACCTGTGTGGTTGTGCTTTTGTTGTAACCATTATCTGCTGCAGCTGTCAGATAATAATAGCATTGAAAATAATTACACATAATAGTATGTTTACAAAAAAAAACAAAAAAACAAAAAGCACATTCATTAAGAGAACAAGAACAAATCTGATTGACGGGTCATCGTTACAAAAGGTGGTCAGTGAGTTATGGTTATGGACAATACATTGTCTAAAACTGCGCAAGAAGCCTGAACAGTAAAAGCACGATGAAGCTAATTTCTTTGTCTGATCTCAGTCAAGGCCTGGATGATGCCAACATGTTTCTCAGAGAGTGAACAAAAACAAAACAAAATTGAAGCAGCTGTGCAGGCTCTTCAAGCTCAAAGACTGAGTCACTCTGAGTCTGCAGATCTCAGCTTCTGTGATCTCACTTTACATTTCAGTAGTTTTGGAATTTGAAGAACTTTTTATCTGCCCAAGTAGAGGCTGGAGCTGTCACTATGTCTTCACGTTATGTTTAATGTTCTTAGTAAAGACAACCTTGGTTCAGTACAGAGCACGACCACAACCCTCAGTGTGACACCAAAGCCATCCCACGAATAACCAACACTGTCCTTGAGACAGCAGGAACTGCTCCTGCAATAACAATGGACAGATGTGAACTAATGAAATGTAGTTGATAGCTGTGTCACTGTATACCCTACCAGAGAGAAACAAAAAGGGAGATTTCCATTGAGGGCAGAGGATACAGTCTATTATTACTGTATTAAAAAAGAATCTTTGAGTGAGTTGTGCTTGTAACAGCAGCTTTGTAATACAGAGTTCACTGTACAATATAAAAAATGATTCTAATATCTGAATTGACCTTGGTTTTAATTTGATGATTTTCAGATCCCCAGCTCTATACAGAATTGATTTTGCTGTCTCTCAGATTCCCAGCAAAGAGTAAGTGCCTCACATGGTGTATTTCTATGGCACTATATAATAAACTAAACATCAATAGAAATATGTGTTTATCGTCTAATTTCACAGTGCTTACCTTTTCATTGGCCCAGGGTTATAAAGTCAAGGAACACTTGTGTTAACAAGCAGTCATACATCAGTGAGGAAGATAGCCCTGGGGGAATCAGCAGCCTTGCTCTTTTATTTATTAGAGTAACATTGCTTTCATTTGCTAGCTTTTAAAATCCCAGTTCTGCACCACATAGGAGGAAGATAAAAGGGATAAACTAGCACTGAACAGAGAGAGCTGTTGCTGTGCATAGCAGACCAATGGGCTGCCTAATGGAAATGGAAAATAACTGCAGCAAACATGCTTGTGATTTTGCCCTTATTGCACTGATATGGCTACAGAGCTTCTATGATTTTAATTCAAGCCTTTATGAATATTGTGGCCATACAGTAGCAGCTTGTTTAGTGTTATCCAGTAAGGGAAATGTTGGGTATGTTACAGTTCATTCAGACCACAGTGCTTTGTTAGATTTTATAGTAACTTTTCCTGTATTTTACTATATAAGTTTCAAACTCTTACACGAAACAAATAATCAGTGTGCTGAATTACAGAGATATTTAAACCTGTATAATATATAATATTATCAGATTGTTTTTGTCAGTGAATCCAAATGAAGAAATTCATTTATGTGGCATTATTGAGATACAAAACAAAATCTCATTGGGGACAGTAACATTTGTTATTTTTAAAACATGAGTTATATATATATTTATTTGAAATTAATGGCTTATGCTGTAATAATGTCATAACTCTGCTGAGGTTTATTGTTCCTTCTTGCCCCAAGGGCTCATGAGATGAAAGTCTTATTTCATGAGAGACACAGGTCAAGTGTTTATATTAATTTAACAATATTTGTACAGGGTTATGCAGACTGCTGTGCTTGGAACACCATAATATATAGTGTCAGTGTTAACTGGATTATCCACAATATTATCAATAATATACAGCACCCAAGGGAGTAAGGCAGACTCAATCTGGACTCCTCATTAACTCACATAGTTACTCCCCTATTTTTTTTTTTAATTAGATCTCAATCCTAAAATTCTAGGTGATGCTAAACGTTTGGCCGATGTAAAGGGGAGCAGAGAGGGTGGTTGGGGGTGTTCTGTAATAAAAACGATGGATGGAGCTCTGTTTTGTCCCACCGGCAACACTACAGGCTCCCATCATCTCAATGAAACAGATCAATCTGGGGCTGCTGCAGGACCCAGACAGTTAAAGTTTAGTTATAAACAAGTAAACAGACTTTCAAAGGTTTTTCGCTATAGTGCATAAAGTGTTTCTCCAGGGACAAATGCTGTTAATCTCTGATTACTGAGATTGCCATAGCAGCAATGATAATATAGTACAGCTGCACCTACAGCTCTGGTCAAACGTTTGGCCTCACCCTATAGAATGAACTAATTGTGCTTCATAAAGTCCAATGAAACCTGCTGAATAATGTTACCTTAACATATGGAATTACATACCGCTTTGTAGCTTTTCATTACTGAAAAACTGTCAAATATTGAAACAATGTGACATTTCAAAATCTAACATGAAATACTGTACTACTATTACAGCTTCCGTAGACTTACGCAATATCATTTTGTAGTTTCTTTGATTACATGATGTTAAATAAAAGATCTGAATATATTCATACAATATCGATTACATGATGTCAAATGAAGTAAAAATCATAGTTAGAACATGCATTACATCATCAAGAATTAATCATGATGTTACAATAACAAGTAGTTGTCATGACCTTGACAATGTTATGTGAATATTCATACTAGCTGGCTCTTTGAGCTATATATATATATATATATATATATATATATATATATATATATATTCTAGGTGATGCAAAACTTCTGTCCAGAGCTGTACTCTGCAGTTAAACAGTAGTAACTGTACCGTACTGCTTTTTGTTGTATGTGTTCTCATTTACAAGTTGCATTTAATCCAGGTGTTATTGACTGTCTGCACCAAAGAGATTGATTACTTTTCACTTCTCCTGAGTCTTTGAATTATTAATGAATTCAATATCCGCCTCCAGCCTCCTGGATGGGGTTTTGGAGTCCATTATAGATCTCACCAACAAATCTACTTCCACGACCTGCGACAATCTTATTTGCTGAAACCTCCATTAAACCCTGTGTCTTTGTTCTCGCCATAGAGCTGAGTGAATGTGCCTCATGTAGAGGCTGTACACTGGGTGCAGTATAAAGGCATGCTTGCATCATCTTCTGTTGTATCTTTATCATGTTATGTTATGTGCTCTTATCATTATATATGCTCTTGTGGATATTTGACATGTTGAATAAAGTCACAAGAATGTTTTACTAAATGTTTTTAGAATTCCTCTAACAGCTGTAAATATTACCGCTAGGGGTGTGCACCTGTAATTACTTCCCCCTGAGAGTTTATTAGATATTTGCCAATTCCAATCTTTCACAAACTCTCAGATTGCTCAGGGGCTGCCCCCAAAGGTAAATTAAAATAATAATAGAATTTGTTCTGCAATTTGTTCTGTTTTATTTGAAATCTGAAACCATGTCAACTTGATGTGCCGGAACATTTATCAGAGGAAAGAGATTATTTTTTTTCTTCTTGTTTATTAAATTAGACCCGCGATTGCTTACGACTCAGAACGCTGCTATTGCCTCCACCCCAGCTGGATTGAACAAGTGTCAGCAGAATCCTTTCCCGATAGAGATTGCTCGTGTAGGAGACAAAGGAAAGGAATCCAGTTCTTTGGCTCACAGGACTTGTTTTATTGTCCCTCAGTAGATACTTCATTCCACTGCTCCCCTGGAGATATTGATTCAGTTCTTCAGTTTCACCTCGATCTTTGGCCTGACACTAAACACTCCCAATAGACAATGCTGGCACAGCCGAAGTCTTCATTTTATTAAGAGGAACATCCACTCTGTGTTTGTAAGCCATGATAAGCTTAGAGTTACTGTATCAGGCTTCCCTCGCTACTGACATGTTTGTAAATATGCCAACATCATTCTGAGTGCTGAAGAATACTAGTGCACGCTTCTTTAAACACTTAATCATACTTCCTCCCAGTCCCTCTGCTCTAACCGCTAGCCCATACTTCCTCCCAGTCCCTCTGCTCTAACCAATGAGCTCCAGATCACCAGGCACAAGTCATTAAGCACTGGGTCAGCTTTCTTATTACTTGCTTATAATAAAACTCTGCATGGGGATCAGGAGCCGAGCTCCCTATGATTCTGTCAATATGAAAAGGAACAGACAGGTCCCAAAGGGTTAATTCTCTGTTTGTACAGAGACCCATTCTTGCAATACAAATGAAGAGATTTTCAGTCAATCAATTACACTGTGCTTTATTTATTCTGTCTCTCAATAACCTGTGAAAATGATTAAAGGGAGAGGCATGGAAGCGAATGATTACATTTTTTAAAATTAACTCCTTAATGTATCAACAAATGCTTAATGCCTCCACCCACAATGCCTTGCTCCCAAATCTTAAGGAATGATGGAATGGGATAAGGGGGTTTATCACTGTTTGAAAATATTACATAAGTAAAATGAGTTAAAAAAGCAATAATCAGATTAGCTACCTTGTAGTAATAGTGCTGTTAGGCTGCAGTTCCAGGACAGTAGTTGTCTTCAGTCTTGCTGTACAGCTGTTGTTTGTATAAGGTAACTAAACTTTTAAGCAATTTTCATATCAGATAAATATCTGTGTAAAAGTTTGTTCCCGGGGATCTCTGCTTTATAGAAGCTGCTTTTTTTTCTCCTGGAAAGAGAAGAATGATATTCATTACCAGCTGACAGTGCAATTTCTTTGAAAGTAAACAGCATTCTCCCCCACAATCCCTGTCCTGCTATGTGCTGTCAGCAAACTTCCCTACAGAAATCAATACTATAAAATAGCTACGAGGCATCTGTGAGTGTGTGTGTGTGTGTGTGTGTGTGTGTGCGTGTGCGTCTGTGTGTGTGTGTGTGTGTGCGTGTGCGTGTGCGTCTGTGTGTATGAGTGTTTCTGTTATTTTGTATCTGTTTTGACTCATTGCCCTGTATTTAATGTGAGTAGCCTCTGTGCACATTCTTAGAGGTGATAGTATTGCTTTTGAAATGGAAAGAGAGACTATTAACTATAATGCTGGAAGAGGAGTCATTAGTTCTACCTCAGGGTCTGATGTATATGTAAAAGCACTCACTACCTTCCACACTGCAGCCCAGCACTCTAACCACTGAGTCACTCAAACCCAGTATCGGCCACACTGCAGCCCAGCACTCTAACCACTGAGCCATTCAAACACACTACCTTCCACCCTGCAGCCCAGCAATCTAACCTCTTAGCTATTTAGAGAATCTTACTTTCACGCTGCAGACCAGCACATAATCACATAGCTGTTTGTAATGTTAAGACCATCACTCTGTATAATGTGGTGTTGATTCATAATGAAAGTGTATCAAAGCTACAGGTAGAGACATGCTGTTTTCTAGCAGTAGCTCAATCAGGACAGTAAGCTGCTTTCCCAAGACAAAGGATTCTGCTTCCACCCTGTGGCAAAAGTGAGATAGAACATGTTGCATCACAAACTGAACTATTCAGCAAAATATATGTCTAGATGATCATTCTACCAAATTAAAACCTATAGGTTACTAATGGTACTCTCCAGTATAGGATAATGCTATCATTACTTTGTCTTTACAATCCCTACATACAGCAAACTGCATTTGCAAGCATACTGCATGTTCTTTTACAGCACCGTGTGGCACACTGCATTACATATGTAAACAGAACTGTACAGTAATGATTGGATTATACAGTCACCCCCTGGCCTCAGTCATTTCAAACCAGTCAAAGGTTGGAAAAGCAGTTGTGGGAGCTCAAGAGCAGGAGTGGAGTTAAAAATAACAGAGCCACTTTCCAATCTCTGAACATCAAGCATTGCCTGATGCCTGCCACTGAGGCAGCTGGTGCATTTCAATGGACTGGTCTGTAATAATTTCAACTGCATTTAACAAGGGATTGACACTAGTTTACAACAAAATGACTACATGCATCCTATATATATGTTTAACATACGTTTGTCAAGGGAAAGTGAATTTGAAAACAAACAGTGGAGGTACTTATAGGCTGTTGATACCATGACAACTACAGTCACTTATTTTTATTGAAATCTATTGATGTGCTTGTGATGTCACGTACTACATAGTTAATGACGTAACTATTTCCAAAAACCCTCAAAACTGGCTTTTGAAAAACATTTATATTATTATTATTTGTTTATTTAACAGACGCCTTTATCCAAGGCTGACTTACAGAGACTAGGGTGTGTGAACTATGCATCAGCTGCAGAGTCACTTACAACTACGTCTCACCCGAAAGATGGAGCACAAGGAGGTTAAGTGACTTGCTCAGGGTCACACAATGAGTCAGTGGCTGAGGTGGGATTTGAACTGGGGACCTCCTGGTTACAAGGCCCCATTCTTTAACCACTGGACCACACAGTGGTGAATTGCTAACAGAGTTACATAACCATGATTCCATCACTTGCAATAAAATAGGCCAAGCCAATAAGCTCTGTCCTCTTCGTTTCTTTCCTGTAGAGGAATTGTATGTACACTATTAGGGGCTACCTGTGGGCATGGTTCTCAGGCCTGTAGCTGAACTAAGGTCTCTCCTGTCTGCAGGGTACTGTAGCTGAACAGCACTGTAACTGCTAATAGGGACTGGCAAAAACAACCAACAGCAAAATAAACATAGAACCCCCATTCTTAATTGATTTAGCTTTTGAAACGAGTGGAATCCCAGTGCAAACTCACAGGAATGCATAATTACCCAGATTGTTTAAAATTCATACTAATTAAACATAATTCTGGGATGTTTTAAACACGCATACTTATATTTTACTTCTATCATGACTGCTCTTACAGTATGCATGCATTCTAATTCCACATATGAAAGAAGACACTTTTTGAGATTTCCCACCACTTGAATGCACTGCAATGTATTTGATGGGAATAATGTTTAAGATTCCTATAATCACATTGGTTACTGCTGCTGAATATCATGAAATTGCACTGCATTATACAGCACTGTGGGTATTAGTCTGATTTGGTGTTTGTTTACAGCTGCTGTAAGCATGTATCAGTGGTAAGGATGTTTCCTTGGCAATGTCAACACTTTCATGTTATCCTCAGCTCTGAAATTTAAATAAAACTGCATGACAGATTTTATTCTTTGTGATAAAAGGTTACACTGGTTTTGTTCTACTAAATTATTTGAAGAGCCATTATTTTACACAAGTGTCCAGGATATATGAGGATGGGTGAGCAGCACATACTGCATTTTTACAGTCCACTTATCCTGAAGATTCAGTGGGATTATAGCGAGCTCTGCTCCAGCAGAGTTTTATTTATATCACCATCAAGAAGGGGTTGTGTAACAGGGTGCAAAAGCAATTCTTTCCTCTGCTACAGTCTTATACAATATTAACCCATTCATTCTGACAAAGAGGGCAGTCCAGCTTTGGAATATAAACGCTTAATGCAATTTATATGGTAAATGTAATCATTTTTATCTTACACAAAGACATGAAAAACCCTGATGCTTGCAGTGGAGCTGCTGCAAAGATACTGTGATGCACTGTGGTTAAAATCACTTCCCTTTAAGATGTTATAATTTACCTTCATTGTTTTTTTTTTCTTTTTTATTCCATAGTCCATATCGCCACCCGGTGGCAAAATTCTGTTATTGTGTTTATTTTTTTAACAGGAATCCCGTTCCCAATAATCTGTTTCTTTTTTCTTTCTTATATATGAGCTTATCATTTATCCAGTCAGACTATGTTGACCTGGTAAAACATAATGTCAGCCAACTGCCTCAAGTCACATACACTATCTGGGGATTGTCTAAATGGATTTATTTTTGTTAAAAATGGTACCTGTTATTACACAACACACTATCATCTCACAATCACATATAACCCCATCTTAGACACAGAAGAGAGACAAGCACAAGTACAGTATAATGTCTTCTAAAACAAAACATTACCACCAGTGCTTTCCATAAAACAATCTTACACCAATCTCAGGATGCACTTAATACTAACTCACAAGGAATTAACCTCTGTATTACTCCTGTCAGACCTAGTATAAGTAATAAATACATTGGTGGCCACAAATTTCTATTGCTTAATATTAAACTAACTGCAATTCCCAATTGGGATTCAAATGCCTAATTTACCACATATGCATACTAATTAAAATGCACCAATTGCCAATTAGTTAGTTGTGTTTAATGCAGCCGTGCAGAGAAGCAGTTTAAAGATCAGTGAGTGATGAAGATTGCCAGAGATTATTAATGAAGATCATTTACTCGTTTACATTATAAATGATGTATTTAATCATAATAGATGTGCATGCTTATAAACTTATTCTGAAATGCATCACTTAGTTCTATGAAGATTATATCTAAGCAGAAAACAGTAGGGGACATACCCTTGATAACAGCATAGAGAAATGAAGGACTGGAAGGAATGGCACATCCCTGATATGTTTTGTATTGTAAAGCATGTTATAAGAATGGGAATATCATAGTAAACTAATGAATTACAATGTTAACTTCTACATGGTTATATAGAAGATATGAGTTGTCATCTTATGCTTTAACCTGAATGCTAATGCTACATGAGTACTGTGCCTGCTTATGGTAAATAAATTGTAACAATTATCATTTTTTTCATAGCAGTGTGCATATATTAAATGTGACATTTGAAATGTCACAAAACAGTGCAAAAAGTACAAACTTAAGCACCAGATTCCGACATTTAGTGGGCTGAATGAAATTGGCATAACTAAAAATAACATTTATTAAATAAGCCTGACAAATACATCACTTTTTTTTTGTTCTTCTCATGCTGAATGTCAATGACATTTCAGTAATTAGATCTCCCTTCACTTGTGGGCAGCGTCAGAGGCAAACAGATCTGAAACTGTTTGTTTTTAATAATCCCCGGTACAAGCAGTTCTCCAAATTAATTACGCTCTTCTACAGTTTCCACAAATAACAATTGTATGCCGAGTTTATGGAAATGTCAGGATAATTTTCTGTCTTATTAAATACGAGTCGGCATGGCTGGTGCAGGTAGTTATTTAAAGCCAGCGGTTGCTAGCTGCTATTTAGTTTTTTTTACTGTTTGGAAACAGCAGCTTCTGACATTTTGGTTATCCTAGTGGAAGAACATCTCTCTATGTAAATATGCTCTGTGTCGACAGATCACTGATGAATTTAGTTTTTTCTGGAAGATGAAGGATTGAGGGCAAGGATTTCCTGTATATAAGTTAACAACATTGCACCGTTGAAGGACTGGGAGGCAGTGTGTCCCAGTGGTTTCAGATGAGGGGCTAGGAGGTGTGGTATAGTGATTAAGGCTGAGGCACTGAGAGGCAATGTTGTCTAGTGATTAGATATGAGGGTACTTTAGTTTTTCTAGTAGATAGAGCTGAGGGACTGGGGGTAGCGTGGTCTAATGATTAGAGCTGAGAGTTTGGGAGGCATGTGGTCTAGTATGTTAGAGCTGTGGGAATGGGAGGCAGTGTGATCTAGTTGTTAGAGCTGAGAGTCTGGGAGGCAGTGTGATCCTGTTGTTAGAGCTGTGGGACTGAGAGACAGTGTGATCTAGTTGTTAGAGCTGAGAGTCTGGGAGGCAGTGTGATCCTGTTGTTAGAGCTGTGGGACTGAGAGACAGTGTGATCTAGTTGTTAGAGCTGAGAGTCTGGGAGGCAGTGTGATCTAGTTGTTAGAGCTGTGGGAATGGGAGGCAGTGTGATCTAGTTGTTAGAGCTGAGAGTCTGGGAGACAGTGTGATCTAGTTGTTAGAGCTGAGAGTCTGGGAGACAGTGTGATCTAGTTGTTAGAGCTGTGGGACTGGGAGGCAGTGTCCTCTAGTTGTTAGAGATGTGTGATTGGGAGGCAGTGTGGTCTGATGTTTAGAGCAAAGGGCAGCAGTGGGAGTACAGAATTCAAGCAACAATATATATTTTTTAAAGTTTATTTATAGGGTCAGAAGCAGCATTTTGTTCACAGATGTGCCCTCATTTTCAAACGCGGTCTAAAAATGTAGAGCTGTCTAAACCCATTACAAACATATTTTATTATTATTATTATTATTATTATTATTATTATTATTATTATTATTATTATTATTATTATTATTATTTATTATTGTCTTATTTTAACATGGCTAACAACACAGAACTTTGCTCTAAATACCAATGCTGTCGGCTCCACTCAGATCCTTGCTTAGAGAGGGGCATGAACTGCTTTAGCTCTGCCGAAGTCTGTAATATGAGATGAAGATAACCAAAGAGCTTCCTGCGCACGCAACGGCAAAAAAATAAAAAACAAAAACAATCGTCATCAGTAATTTGAGAAAGGTTGTTGTTAACCTGACATGGCGTCTATACATTGCAATTAAAGTTTTAAAAGACATGTGGGTGACATTGGAACAAATGGAGGCAGCACAGAAGGTTGGCAGCAGTGGCAGGGATGGCATTCTATGGCCCGTAATTATATCATGATGACGCACAGGGACACCTGGAGAGCTAGGCAAGACCGTGATCCAAATACCACCTGGTGGGAGAGCCCAGCTTTCACAGGCACTGGCTGTTTATTTAAAGAACTCATTTCCAAAGAGGTCCGGTACCTTGTACTGGGGCAGAAGAGTGAATGTATTTAGAAATAGAAGGAAGACCTCTGAAGTGGGCAAAGGCTCACATTTCCAAAGAATCCTTTTCCCCACACTGGGGTGGTATGGAAGTCAAGATATTGATACATGCTTGTTTCATTGAGAGCCCCTATCCCCATGCTAATGTTGGGAAGTGGAGATGTCTGTAAAGGGGACCCAGATAGCACCAGACATTGGGCCAATGTTGTGGGGCTGCCTAGGGAACTTAGAACCTTGAAGCAGAAATGTTCTGCAGTGAGAATGCCCTGTCCTCATAGAGCTGGAAAGTAGAGCTATTCATGCCCAACACCCTTTGAATAACCATTGTGTTATTTCCCAAAGAGAATCAGCCCTCTTGTAGTGCCTGTAAAGTGACAGAAATACCATTCCGTGCAGTGCACAAGAAACCTGCACATTTCTGTATCTATCAATAGAAAAATAAAGACACTAGGGAGACAGCAGTACATGGAAGTTTCCTTGTCAAATTGCACAAGGATAATAACAGTTGCAATATTACGCTTATTTAACTGTTCATACAAATGCATTTTGCGCGACTCTGTGCAAGCAACTTCCATAAAGAAAAATATAAAAATATAAGTTGAATTGCAGATATGATACTAAACACATTTTATGAAAGTTAATAAACTAGCCACGCTATTTAACATTTTTTTCCAGCGATAACATTATTCTGTCACAGAAATACCATTGTTTGGTCACATATTACATAACACCACTGGCACTAGAAAATAAATAACTTGAAAATGAAAAGAAAATACAAGAAACCACGTTGTTTTATTCATGAACGCAATGCCATCGAAACAAAACGCCTGCTCTGCTGCTGCTTTTCAGGAAAATGCCCCCATCGTCATGGACAACGGCACCGGTTACTTCATGTCCGGTTTCGTCTCAGCGGTCAAGCCGACATCCATTCACAGGACTATAGTCGGGATCCCCATGGCTCAAATCCACATGAAAGCGGCGGGGCCGGGGTACTGTATGGGCAATGACGTCTTTCAGGTGCAAAACCTGACCAAAAAAAAGCCAATTCGACACGGCATAGTGGTGGACTGGGACGCAATGGAGAGGCTTTGGCACCATATTTTTACCACGAACTCAGGGTGGCGCCTGAGGACCACTCAATTATGCTGACAGATGCCCCGTTCTCGCCCACCACCAACCGTGAAAAGGCCACGGAGATACTGTTTATTTATTTATTTATTCTCAAAAGAAAAATATTTGGATAATTTAAACAAATGACTCCACTGTTGATACACAAACAAGCATTTTAGTTATTTCATTAAAAAAAAAAAAAACAGTTTATATTGATTCATACCGGGGAGTTCTTTGGAATGCAGCAGATAGTCTATCCTATGTAAGCACTCTTGTGGGCGGACAGCAGCGTTATCATATCAAATGAAAACAACAAAAGACAATGAAAACGGATCAGATTAAAACAAAAACAAACAAAAGAAACATATAAATACTGTCTTACAAGAGGTTGATTGCTGAGGTAACACAGTAACAATGACTAGTTGCTGTGCCTACAGGCTGCCTCATTACCATTGTATTATGATTATGCTAGTTTTCCCCTTTTTTTTACTTGTTTGTAAAGTTTTAAGGAAGTTGTCAACAGGCACTAACAGAACTTCCCCTCAAATAGCTCACAGCTTCATTGTGCAGAGCCGGGCCATTTCGCTATAGGATAATACTGTATCTCAAGGTTCAACACAAACAAATTAAAAGAGCTGCTGCTGTCATATTAGGGTAGCATTGTCCTATTTCTAAAGGGTCTCCTGCTCTTCTGCTCTTGTGTATGTGTTGACAGGTGTTGTTACGTCACACTGGACTACGAAAAGGAATTGTCTGAAGTCCGCAACTTTGCGATGGACTACCGCCTCCCTGACGGTCAGGTGATCACTCTCGGCAGAGAGCGGTTCCGTGCTCCTGAGATCATGTTTACTCCCAGCATCCTCGGCTACGAGAGCCCGGGCATCTACGCCATGGCGACAGACAGCCTGCAGAAGGTGGAGCCCGTGTACCGGCCCTTGGTGCTCTCAAGGGTGCTAGTGTGCGGGGGCACCTCCAAGCTGCCCAGCTTCCTCGAACGCATCCAGGCTGAGCTCTGCGCCTCCAACCCAGGCAACAACAAGGTCAAGGTGCTCGCTGCCCCTCACAGGAAGATCTCAGCCTGGGTTGGGGGCTCCATCCTGACCTCCCTAAAGGGATTCCAATCTCTCTGGCTGAAGAAAGAGGATTATCTGGAGAAGGGCGCCTGCTTGGCCCACTGCAAATTCTTTTGAAGGCTGAGCATAAGTGGGGTGACAGCCCCAGGTCATGACAGAAATGAGCTTTACTCACCTCAAGCCAATTAAAGCCATCACAGCTGTTTGTGAGTGTGACGATGGTCTTTATAAAAAACATAACAGCATTATCATAGGTTTCACAGAGAGATTTGAGATTTGAAGAAACATTAAAGAAAGATTAAATGAGGAAGCTGGATTGAATTCCCATACTACGCTGTCATAGTGACCACACAATCCCAGCTTAAGTTTATGTTAATATATGCCCTTTGAAAAACATCAGAAGTAAACCTCAGTATAAAACATCCGGAACCAAGTTAAAAAAAAAAAAAAACATCTTAATGAAATCTCTGTTATTTAAAAAAAATCTACCGTGATATAATGAGAACAAATCTACATACTGTATGTAAAAGCCTGAAAATCAAAATGTCCTCAATTTATGTACGTAACATTTCTAATGGTCATAGTTTTGTGCCTGTTAATGATAAAAATGATGTAGTATTTAATATGATTTGTATTTAATATGATTTAATATGATTTGCTGTGAAATAACATGGTCCAAGAAAGATAACTCCACTCTACAGATGGAAGAGGCAGATGGAAATAAAACAGTATCTGCAACAGCCATAAAGATCACAGTGAAAGATCACTTCTGATACGCGCCACTAGATACTTACCAGTACAGTGTGTGTGGGTGTCAACATGAACATGCAAGTGATTTCATTTGTCAACTAACTAAAAAAACTCAAAGATATGTTTCAGTTGCAGATGTGAGTCATTTAAACCTCTGCGTCCGGCGCCACCCTGGGCCTCCAGCCTTGTCTGAAGCGGAGCAGCTTGGTGATGTGCAGGCTGCTCATACCCAGAGTGTCCCTCATGTGTATGTGGTCAAGCTCATACAGCAAGTCCCCGTCTATCTGCTCCTGGAGAAAGGCCTGCGTGTAGCTCCCCAGATTCAACAGCAGGAGGCAGTCACACACCTCCCTTATGCTGAGTGAGTGCAGATCCTGGGGCACCTCTGCCAGGCTGCGGTAGGTGCTGAGCTCAGGGACCTGGAAGGGGCTGGTGGGTTTGGGGAGGGGGCTGGTGGGTTTCTGGAAGGGGCTGATGGGTTCCTGGAGGGGGCCGGTGGGTTTGGGGAGGGGTTGGGGTTTGGCAGGGATTTCTGGCTTTAAGGTAAGTGGCCAGGCAGGGATTTCGGGGGGAGAGACTGGCTTATCCAGTGAACAGTAGAGACTAAAGGCATCCCCCTGCTTTTTCAAGTCCATGTAAATGGGCTCAATATCTGCATACAGATTCTGAGGAGCGATCAACTCCTTATTCTCAAGCAGAGTGATACCTGAAAAAAAAAGCAGCCTGGTTCGGTTTAACAGAATAGCAATGGTACACCCTGGTGTCATTTTAACAGAATAGTAATGATACACCCTGGTGTCATTTTAACAGAATAGTAATGATACACCCTGGTGTCATTTTTTGGATCATTTTACATCAAGGAATCACCCTGGTGGCTGATGAACTCCAGTTCGAGTCCCTGAAGCTGTAAAATGCTCCTATAAAATCCCATGTGAGATGGTAAGACTCTAAAACAAGAAACTTGTCTACTTTTAAAAAATGAAACAAAGGCTAGCAGGACAGCATTGCTGGTTGTTGCTGTGGGCTATTTGTTTGCTATAGCTTGTATTACTGGATTATCCCTGCAGTTAGTAAAGATGGACTCTTCTTTTATTCTTTCTCAGCCATGTTAACTGCGATGGCATTTCTGCAAAGATACACGGCTCGACAGGAAGTCTTTTTCAGTAAGACTTGTAGTCGAAACGATTGTCATTTATTATGCAGTTTAATTTATTATTTTGAAATCCTATGAAACGGACAGATGAATACCCTACGCTGACTGTACCTTGGAAGATGAAGTGATCCATGTGTCCCAGCTCCCTGATCCTCTCATTGTAAGCGCTGCAGATTGCTTCCCACTGCTCCTCGTTCTCTCCCTCCAATCCCTCGGCCAGGATCAGTCGCACCTCTTTCATGTACATGGGAAGCACCAGCGGAACTCGCTCCAGCAGGGTCCCTGAACAGCACAACACAAAGCTGAGAGAGTGTCTGCAGAAACCCTGCCACTGTTTCAACTCATTTTGTTACGCAATGACTGGATATCTGATGAGCAAAGGGCTGCAAGGATGGTTACAGAGGGTAATATCGTTTATGGGGCTGTTTCAAAATAATACTTGCAAAGAGAGAAATTGGTAGAATTGTTTTGGCAAACATTTCAGCTAGAAGTCTAGTTGAAACATTTGTTGTGAGTACTTTATTGTTAAGGATGTTAAAGGAATCATGCCAATGCTTCTCCTTCAGTCCACATTAACAAATAGATATGTCTTAATTACTCCGTTCTTTGATCTCTGTATGCTACTGATTAAGTTTTTATTGTGTTGTTTGTACGTTGCAATTTTCTTTTTATACATTGTAATCATCTCTTTATTGTTTTCCAGGACCCCCTTGTAAACAAGACCTCGGTCTCAATGGGTAAATCTCCTGGTTAAATAAAGAATAAATAAAGATTATAAAAGGTGTTTGCAGAAATGGGACCTGCCTTTGCTGTTGAGGCAGTGGCCCAGCAAGAAGGACTCCTGGTAGGACTGTGTGAAGGTGAGAGAGTGGAGATTCTGCCCGGGACTGCGGGGGCTGCTTGACTCTCGGAAGGTGAGGGCATTCGTGGGCTGGATCTTGACGGGCAAGGTGAAGGCTTCCAGGATCTCTAGCAGGGTGAACGGCCCCTCTGTACCATACACAAACACAACAGGGATCAAAGCAAGACCCAGCTGTGGAATATCCCACAGGGGTATAGGTCAATCAACCCTGTAAGCCAAGCAGACAAATGAAGGTGCTCCTCTCTATCTGTGTAAAATTCATCCATGCCTGTATTTGCTCTGGATCAAAGAAAAGCAAAGCCTCACTACCCCCGATTATTCATTTCTTGCCCATTATAGGGTTACAACTGAATTCTATAAATGGCTATAACAGGCCACCTCATAATTAAGGCCAATTTACTCCTATCGACGACAGCAAGATAAAGCCGTCTTCAATATTATAAGGCCAACCCTGTATTCGGTATGAAGGCCACCTTCAGCAGCTCCAAATGAAACATGCTTCTTCTCATACTGCTCTGACGAAGAAAGTGATTGGCTCACCTCTGGCACCGCTCTGGCCAATGATGAAGAAGGTCATAGAGGTCAGCTTGGTGGGCAGAGACAGGAGTTTCCCAGATTTACTCTCCACCACGGCTCTTTCCTGTGAGTACAGAGAATGCACTCGCAACAGCTGTCAGGAGTGAGCAAATGGTTGGTATCTTAATAAAAAACCATTACCCCTTTCATGCATGGCAACCTCATAAAGGGGGCAGATAAAAAAAACTTCTAGCTTTTATATGGGGGCATACAGTATGGAAGATGCAAATGCATGATAACCTCATGTGGGAATGTCATTTTTTCCCTATATAAAGCAATGGAAAGTGAATGTATAATGTAAAAATATATTTACGTGTCCAAACCAATTTTTTTGTGTGTTGCTATTTCAATATTGCATGCAGTATGGGTTAAAACTCTCCAGCACTGTTCTTCTGTTCCTTGATAATAATAAACGATAAGTGAACCATGTTATCTCAGCTTTGGATTTACTTCTCTATTTCATTTTTAAATGTGAAAGGTTACTTCAAAGTACAGGTATCAAATTACAGCTATATCCTCCCTGTTACTAGAACTGATACAATCTAATAGAGCTATGCTAGATACCAGCATTGTTTATGCACAACAAAACTACATTTCAATTGCAGCCACTGAACAGCAGTTTAAATCTGAACTGCATACCTAGTTTGGTTTTAGACTATAGCTATTCAATGTGCAATTGTACAAAACCAGACTCCAGCCACTGAGTAGTTTGATGCAAATCTCTCATATACTTGTTAGTATTCTGAAAACATAGTGTCATAGTACATACTGTAAGCACAGGGAAAAACAAAACTACCATGCAAATGTATTTAGGAAATATTAGAAGGGTAAACACTAACCCAGTTATATCCCCTTCTGTCATGATTTTTTTATTTAATCTTTAGAAATTTTAAAACAGTTTGTGAATTCCATGGAGTTCGAGAAGTTGCCTAGCCGAAATGTTAAAAAGCAAACAAACAAACAAACAAACAAAAACAAACCATAATGCGTTATAAAAATGCGTCATAATATATATATATATATATATATATATATATATATATATATATATATATATATATACATATATACAGTATATATATATATATACATGGTACACAATTATATACATAATTATACACGCAGTGACTGAACGGGTTATAACTCTGATTCCACTGAATAAATTCTAGTGTCTTCTGACCACCCAGTCCCTCGGCTCCTACCTGCACCGCTCTGCCTCCCAGTCCCACACTGTCTCCCAGTACAGGATGGAGTAACATTAACACACATTTCCATGGGTTGTTCTCACTTACTGTGCTGGAACTGATGCTGTCTGATTCTTGTCTCCCCAGGAAGCCCACTGTCACCTTGATAATTTTAGGAAAGGAATCCTGGAATTTGTTGACAAACTCTTTCAAAGAGTATTCTTTGGAGCTCCATCGTATTTTGGACACATCCATGTTTCCTCGGACAGAGGATCAGTACTGATCGCTCTGTTAAGCTGAGCCAGGGGGTCAGTACTGATCGCTCTGTTAAGCTGAGCCAGGGGGTCAGTACTGATCGCTCTGTTAAGCTGAGCCAGGGGGTCAGTACTGATCGCTCTGTTAAGCTGAGCCAGGGGATCAGCACTGATCGCTCTGTTAAGCTGAGCCAGGGGGTCAGTACTGATCGCTCTGTTAAGCTGAGCCAGGGGATCAGCACTGATCGCTCTGTTAAGCTGAGCCAGGGGGTCAGTACTGATCACTCTGTTAAGCTGAGCCAGGGGATCAGCACTGATCGCTCTGTTAAGCTGAGCCAGGGGGTCAGTACTGATCACTCTGTTACTGATCGCAATGCTGAGCACAACAAGGAAGTTGGAGGTATTTATGTGCAGTCATGGAAATAAGGCTGATAGGCTTATCACCTATATGGTAAAGTGGCAGTGAGAATGCAGAAGTACATTTCAAACAACAACAAAAGTACAGTTAAACTGCAGCTACTGCACTGTAACAGCATTTAGTTATTTAAAGGGTACATAAGGACCTTTTTTTATTGTTACATTTTCCCATGTGTTGCTACAACTGTTTACGTAAGGTGTGTGTATTGCTTTAGTTATTATTTTTATTACAATTTGACCACTTTTTTAAAACTTTTAAATTGCATTCCCTGCCTCAAGATGGCTTCCCATGTACCCGCATGGAGCGCTCAGAACTACATTTCCCATCATCCTCCTGATCACATATGTAACTGAGATGGATTTACCAGTGAGCAGGGAAATGATGGGAAATGTAGTTCTGAGAGGTTCATGCGGGTACATGGGAAGCCATCTTGAAGCAGGGAATGAAATTTAAAATTTTAAAAAAGTGGTCAAAATGTTAAAAAAATTAAAATAAAATAAAATACACACACCTTATGTAAACAGTTGTAGCAACACATGGGAACATGTAACACAAGAAAATAAAAAGCTCCTCATGTGCCCTTTAATGAGCAGTTATACAAAACCAGAATCCAACCAAAACACAAATCTTTCAAGTACTGTAGTATTATTAAACTCATAGTATAGACTGCAAGCATGGGAAATAGCATTGTAAACATCCAAATTAACATGTCAATGTAGATTGGTTAACTTTTATAAGGTTAACCACTAACCCAGCTACATAACCCAATAAATCCCAGTGTCTTCTAAATCAAAATTTCCTTGAAGGCAGGGATAATGTAACAAGCTATGCTTCAGGCTGATTTAAATATTAACTTTGAATTTGTTTAAATATCAACCAGCTATTTCAATATTGTGTCAACAGCAGACTTCATCAGAGAAGGACTTTGATCCCTGGCAGCCACAGCTCTGCTAACAAATCGATACTCTCATTAGTTCTGCTTCCCTGGTGAAAGGAGTCTTATACAATCACACACGCTAAGGAACTGAGGCATTACTACAGGAAGATTGCAGAAAGCTGGGCTGCTATATGGGCATCTGCAAGTTGTTTTCAAAGAGCTGTGATATAGTAAACACACATAATATAATATAATATAATACAGTACTGTGCACATTTATTACATTCATATCCTTTGCCTATTTTGACAATATTCCAAGATTTTCAGTTGGATAGTGGTTTGATTTCATATGCAGAAAACTACAGAAGCAATGGGATGTTTTAATAAATGTGCACACTACTGTATAATATAATATAATATAATATAATATAATATAATATAATATAATATAATATAATATAATATACAAAAAAATGTTGATTGGTAAAAATGTGCTTCACTTTGAAATGCAGCAGTCTGTTTTTTCCATTTTTAATAATATCTTGGCAATCAAATGCAAGACAGTGCCCATATTAAACAGGTAAAGCAATTGAACACATTGGCGTCAGCGACAGGGCCTTCTATGACCTGTGTTAGTTGCTTAGAAATCCAATGTGTGTAATTGGGTATCTTCACCTGCTAAGCTTAATTGCTGTGCTTGCTTAATTTTTATTTTTCTATGTAAGCAGCACAAAAAATGCTTGCCAAGTCGTAGTATAGATTTTTTTTTGCATTGGGTGTTCTGGTCCACGGGTCAGAACTGTATTATAAATGTGCAATCTCTGTAATCTCCAGTACTGAGTGTCATACATTGAAAGTGTCGACTCTCACTCACACAATCCCCAGTACTGAGTTCAGTGTACTGAACCTCTACATAGTATATCAAATACTGCTCTTCACAAAAACTATAATAAATGTTTGTTTTTGTTTTTTTTTTCTAAATCACTACAGGGTCTGGAATCATCAGCTTGTGCTGTTATATGATTTATAATAAAATAAATCTCTCCTGACTCCTCAGTTCTGTATTCACAGCTTGGTAATTATGTGGTAAAGAAGCCAGCAGTTATCTGCTACAAGTTCTAAGTGTATTTAGCACTGAAAACATTGTGGCTCTCCTGTAAATTAATTGGATTTGCACAGATTTGTTCAATGGACACTATATTTATGCAACTCAGTGAAATGCAGGCTTTTAGATAAATGTGAAGCTCTTTTTTTAAAATCCCCATTCTGGGAGTTTTGACTTTGCACCCATGACAGGACCAGGCACACCCCTTATCATTAGTGTGTTTTAACTGGAAGCAACTGGAACTTTTCTGCATTGCACCCGGTATGTGAGTTTTCATGCCTGGTGCAAACATAACAAAGGATTTTAATAAATGGAAAACAGGAAACAAGCCTCTGATTAGTGTCCGACTAATAACTGGAGTGCAGAACAAAAAAATGTTTAACGGTAAGTGAAGAGGGAATTCATTATCAGCTAATTACACTGATCTAATTCCTAATTAATGAAAAGGTAGCATCCAGGAAATTGAGTAAGCTATAATTAGGGAGCTGTGGTTTTATTTCTACCTCTGTAATTTAGATTGAGTTATATAAGGCTGTTCTAGACACACTCTACCTAGCAACTGGGACTGCGTCTGTGGAGCCCAAAATAACAATCGTGAAAAACACACAACCACCATGTATACGTATAACAAATTACCAAGCTTCACAGCAACTGCAACTGCAATTCATGTGACTCATTTCAAAAACAGAGTAGATAAAGAACGGCAATTGAACAAGCTGCAAAGCAGATCTCCAATGGTGCTATTCTTAATTAGTACCAGTAAGTATAACACCTTCTCTTGTTTTACCCTGGGCAAGACTGAAGTCAGACAACTGAAATCCTGTTTTAAATACCATTATACACAGCTGTAAAAATTACTATTCACACAATTATTGTTTTGAGATTCAGCTTTTGCTTGTGACAGAGTAGCCGTAGGGATGCGTACATTCCCTGCCGAGTGACGGGCAGGAGAGCGAGACGGAGGTTGAAGTTGTTATGCCCCGCAGGCAAACAGGATTTATTTACATACCAACACGCTGAACAGCTCACATGACACTACCAACAATGATAGTGCACAGAGCACATACAACACAGTGTATGAAAACTTTGCTGGGATCTACAGTCTCTGAATTAATCTCTGTTCAATAATAAACTCTCTCCCTCTCCCTCCCTCTCTCTCTCTCTCTCTCTCTCTCACACACACACACACACACATACTCACACTCACACTCACACTCACACACTCACACACTCACACTCACACACTCACACTCACACTCACACTCACACTCACACACTAAGCTCCTTTCAGCTTCTTTAGCCCAGATGGCTTTGGTTTTGCAGCAGCCCTGAGGTGAATAAATATAACCTGTTTATACCTGGAACACACCTACCTGCTGATTAGATAGCACAGCTGGTAATCACACACAGCAGGCAGGCTCTCCCAGGAGCGTCAGGTATTTCATTAATTAATTACAGTAAATGCACACTATTTACAATATACATTTACAAATGCACAGGTTTACGAATACATTTTTATTTCGATCAACCGTAATGCCATACTGAGCAGCGGTTGTTCGCAGACATGTCCCGACGCTAATCTGCACTAGTGAATGCGTATATATCAGCCAGACTTTCTTCTTTGGCATTGGCAGGTGCATTGCTTATGCCCCTTTAAACACTCTCCAGAGTTTCTTCTGTCTAATTGGAACCCTGCATTTTAATACCTGCAGGCAAAGCGCGAGCTGAAAAGACAAGTTGAGAATCGTTCAACAGCAATCACTGACCTCTATCTGTAGCAATCGCATGCATGGTTATTACTGTAATTGGATGCTGCTGTTTTGTGTATGTGCTCAGCCTTTATTACTGGGAGCTGTGAGAATGAAAACAACATCTAAATATCAGAGGAGAAAGGGCTTCAATCAGACGCCCACATGGAATCAATTAGAACTCTTGCACCTGTCAGTAGAAGTAATACCCCCCCCCGAAAAACTGGGGAGTGAGGGGGTAGGAGAGAGCACCTTCACACTAAGAGAAGGAGAAGAGAGACACTGCTTCTGATCAGTAAAATAACAAGAGGAAGAGGAAGAGGAAGAGGATGGCTGCTCTCCCGCACAACAGCTTCAATCCCTCAGCCGTTGAAACTCACGATGTCACATCCACCGAACCCTTTGGGCACGGTGATACCAGACGGTAACATGACAGCCTGTGCAGCTGTGAGTGGTTTGAAATCATCACAATGCACAGCATCATGTGCATCATGTATGATGGCACTGATTGTACAGTGTGTGTGCGTGGTGTTCTTTTACTGCTAAACAGAGACTCAGAATCGAACCCCCGCAATACATACACACATCAACACCCCTATGAACAACATGTCTAGTGACTGCTACTTGAGGGAAGCGTATCCGGGTTTACTAATAAAGGAAGTGAGGACATTCCTGCAGCTCACAAGCTAATCGACCGGCTGGGTGATATATGAGCTGTTAAAATGAGATACTGTGTAAAACAGCTGGTTATTGATCCATTTATTTATTGATTTACTTTATAGCAGAGTAGTTGTTTGGACTTCTAGTTGGGTACATTTAACAAGTCTAAATGATTGGAATATGGAACAAATTCAAGTTCTGAATGATTAAAGAAGAAAAAGAACCGTCAGATATAGAAGAAATTAAGAACAAAAACAATCCCGTAGCTTTTACACAAAACAGTCTTTAAAAAATAACATGCTTAGTTCTTTGGTGCTGGCCCTTTTTCTCTTTTCTTTTTCCAATAAATGAGTACATTACAGATGCTTAGATAGTGAGTGAATAGTAGCATAGTTTATTATTATAATGGTATGTATTTTTTATTATTTATATTACCCTAAATATGCCACAATGGTGGTTCATTAAGGACAGTGGGAAAAAAAGAAATAGAAATGCACCATGCCGAGATCACAAGATAAATTATCTCAGGATTTCAAACCTTCCTGCAGCAGTTTTTCTTTTTTCACTTGGGGGGGAGAAAGTGTCATTAGTGTGCAATTAGTGTTAATAGTTTTCTGATAAATGACCCGGATATGAAGCAAACCCATGAAATGTTCTGCTCTGCTGCTACGTCAGGTTGTTGTTCTACAGTCTCTCTGCGGACGATGTCATAAAATAGGGATTACCATCTCTTTGTGCTGCACAATCACTTCATCAAAGGTTAATTAAGGCAGGTGAAATCCTGGCAGAAGTCAATAATAATTAGCAAGGATCTCAGCAGTACCCCTCTGGGAGAGATGAGGTACAAACCCACGGCTTTCAAGTGTAAATCTATGATGCTGTACACCTCCCTACCTCAGAACGGATGCAAATCACCCAGCCGAGTGTCATCATCAATTACAGCCGTCTGACTTGACCAGCTTTCCAAACTGAGGGAAGCTCCAGCAGCTCCTCAAGAAAAGCATTAACCTGTCACATGCAGCCTTCCTTTCTGAGTGTGTGTGCACGTGAGCAAGGATCGCCTTCAGATCTACCCACAGCACCACACAGCTGGTTCTGTCCCTCAGCTCTAACTACACTGATTTCTCGTTAACCTCCCAGTCTCACCATACCACACTGCCTCCCAGTCCCTCAGCTCTAACCACTAGATCAAACTGCCTCCCAGTCCCTCAGCTCTAACCACTGGACCACACTGCCTCCAAGACCTCCAGCTCTAACCACGAGACACACTGCTTCCCAGTCCCTCAGCTCTAACCACTGGACCACACTGCCTCCTCCAAGACCCTCAGCTCTAACCACTAGATCAAACTGCCTCCCAGTCCCTCAGCTCTAACCACTGGACCACACTGTCTCCAAGACCTCCAGCTCTAACCAGTATACCACACTGCCTCCCAGACCCTCAGCTCTAACCAGTAGATCAAACTGCCTCCGTCCCTCAGCTCTAACCACTGGACCACACTGCCTCCAAGACCTCCAGCTCTAACCAGTATACCACACTGGTTACAATTGATTTAAAATGTATTTTATGTGAGAATCTTACAACCTGATAAGGTGGCTGGTGAAAAAAGATCTGTTGATTTACATAAGAAACCCATACAATTTGCAGTGAATTGTAATGCGGAAATAGGATCTCTGTATCATCTCTTAAGCTTTAATGCCTCCCCCTCTGTCGATATAATAAACAAATACTATAGATAAATAGCAATAACTAAAACTGAACTTTTCTAGTTAATTGTAGACGGTTCCTTTTTTATTTCCATACCCCTCTTATGCACCCTTGTTGTGCAGTTTAATCAGACTTCTGAGAGAATAACAAATAGCTTTTTTCCTGAAGAATACATTATTTATAATGGATCTTGGGTTATTCCAATGCTGACAACTCTTAAACAGAACACTTTACTCTTTGACAAGCCCTAGAACTCCAGCTTGGGTTTATGTGTTTATTTTAACCTTGAGGAGATCCAGGGTTAGGAGAATACCTGCGTCATGGAGGCTGATCCTTCAACTCAACCAGTAAGACTCTTGTTTGCTGCAGAGAAGGTCTTGCGATCAATTCCTGCTGTTGCAGTTGCTGGAGATCATCTTCAATTCCAAAAAAAAAATAGAAAATGTCTCTGTTTTAAGGTCTGGATCGGAAGGTTGGCAACAAGAAAGTTTACATCGACATTTAGAGATAAATAGTCTTTGAATACGCCATATCTAAACCCCTATGGACAATCCCAAACAGAGTCAGTAAGTTAAAACAGTACCAGCTTCTAAAATAGAACTGTTTTCAGAATACAGAACCCTAGAGCAATATAACGCTGCAATCAAGAAGGGTAAAAGAAAGTTATGTAAAAAAAAAGGACAATGTATTGAAGATTCTTTGCAAAGGATTTACTATATATTCCTTCTTTCATGTGTTTAGCTGAGCATCTGTGTGCTTCTATTCAAATGTCGCCATTTGGTGGGTCGTAATGATGCTACACTCTATACAGTAATCTTAATTCTGCTTGTGCTGCTGCACAGATAACTCCACAGCCTTTGTGCACAGATTTCCACATCTATTGTCACACAACTGAAAATCTGTTTCCAATAATAGAGAATGCTAACGGCTTAAGAAAACACAGATGATGACTAGGATCACTGTGCTTTATTCAACTGTGAAAGTGTGACTATATCCAAGTGGGTGAATGTACAAATAACAAGACAAAGGGAGACCTAGATGAGGTCCTGGACAGAATAAGGGGAGACAGAAAACAGTACCAGCTGGTTAGGTGTTAAAGTCTGGTTGATAATGATGAAGTTTAAAGCATCTACAGAGGAAATTATAAGTTTTACAGATAGCTTTTCTGAAAACAAAATGAGTGTAAGAAGTAAATGAATAATGTATGAGTTTGTGCTTACATCGCGGTGTGCTGCTACTCCCAGCAACAGAGACTCCACTAAGTCACAGGTGTGCATGTATGTGCGTGTGTGCATCTGATAGTGTGCGTCTGTGTGTATATCTGCAGTTGTGTGCTTGCATATATACGTGTAGAGTGTGTTGCTGTGTCTACATCCTATACATCTCACTTTGAAAGCGAATAATGAAAACACCAACAAACATTTGGATGAATAAATAAAGATCTGACATTCATGAAACTGTTATAGACAGTTGTTGGTTCCATAACATTGAAAATATGGAACTCAGATGAGCTATTGACAAACGGATTTGGGAGATGCTTTATAACCCATTTGAGAATTCGATTTTGAGAATAGGGCTCCTCTATTTCAGGCGTTTTTAAATAGTAATTCCATTTACTCACATGAAGAGTTTCAGCATTACATTTAAGTACCTGATAAAAAGTATGCCAGACCCTGACTTTGATTGGCGCACCTCAGTATGTGTGTAGCGTGTGCGTGTCTGAGTGTCTGTGCCTGTGTATGTGCAGCGCTCATGATTTGAGTACTCTGGCTTTGTGATAATAATCACTTTCCTTTGCGCTAAACCCCTGGTGGCCTCAGTAAGATCTAAAAGTGATAATGAGTTTACACACCAGGTTTCTGGGGCTGTGAGAACATTTCAGAGACCCTCAACCAGTGTGGTCAAACGGGAATTAATGTGGTCAATTGGTTTGTGCTGAGGGAATGGGGATTAGTGTGGTCAAACAGTAAGAGCTAATGGACTGGGAATCAGTTTGGTCTAGTGATTAATGCTGGGGGTCTAGTGGTTAGAATCCTATCAAGGGTTGATAACATAACGACCCAGCAGCAGCTCTGTCATTGTGGCTGTTCAAGAACCTGTTCTGTATAAATCTTCACACACTGCTGCAGAAGCAATCTGTTTTTTTAATGAATCGGTTCAATATGTCATAGCTGAATTCTTCAATTAAAATATCAATTTTTCATATGTATTCACAGAGAAAAAAAGAGTATTCAAAATTAAAAAGGAAATAAAAACAAGATAGCATGTCACCTCCAGGCACAATGACAAATGTGGTGAATTATGTATGTTTCAGGAGTTGCATTCCTTTTATAAACTCAATTATTCTTGTTAAAATATCTTACAGCTCTGACGTTGGACAACATAATGAGCATGTCTGGACTTGTTCACCTTGTAATAGAGTGGGACGCCCTTAACAGCAACCCTGCAGGCATTGGATCTGAGAGAACGCACTTGAAAGCAGTTGCAGAGTTACTTACCTGGAGAGGTGTATGGGTAGAAAGATATCTAACTAGCACTGCTACCCAGAAATAAAAGATGATACCTTACAGAAACTTCCTATTCATTTTAGCGATCAGAGACAAGTATCTGTACTTCGCTGAATTAAGATTTAAAGTATTTTAGTCACAATGGTACATAAAGTGATCAAGTTGTGGTGATTCTATTTAAATATTATTCTATCCAATCTACCCACAGTTTGGGGGCACCCCAAATCTGCCTGTTATACGTTGTTATTCTGTGGATGTATTCATTTCAATGTGTTTAGTGTAGTGGTTTATATCAAATGAACAGCAGGTGACGTCGCTGTATATAGATCTGGGTGAAATCAAGAAGGAAAGTCATTTGGTTAAAGGATTAAATTACCTTCATTGAAGTGATCTTCACCACCCTTGTCTCAAACCTGTGGTTAATAATGTTTTAAATAATTTATAGTACAGTAATATGTTGTTGTTTTTTTAAAATGTAATAATAGTAGAGGCAGGTAATAATTTTACTCAAGGGGAAACACAGAAATTAGATATGCTAAAACTATCCTACAGTGAGGGAAGCCATTCTGGTTAGAAAACAGTGTTTGGACAATTCAGCTGAAAACAGTGCTTTGTAACAGATTATCATATATAAGTTCAAACATTTCCATTGGACATTGAGCTAATGGTCTTGAACAAATTGACTCCCGTCGTCTTATAAGGACCGCACTTTTTATTTTGCTTTTGTCTCTAATGATCTAAATTTGATTTCTCTAATGAGAATACTGCGCTCTAATATGTTTTCTTCATTGTCCCAGCAAACTTTAAATGGCAAGACAAAAAGTGTGTGTGTGTGTGTGTGTGTGTGTGTGTGTGTGTGTGTGTGTGTGTGTGTGTGTGTGTGTGTGTGTGTGTGTGTGTGTGTGTGTGTGTGTGTGTGTGTGTGTGTGTGTGTGTGTGTGTGTGTGTGTGTGTGTGTGTGTGTGTGTGTGGTTACATACACCTGGCGTGCGGTCAGTGAAGGATGCGGTGCAAGAGGCGGTCTGGGTGAGATACAGAGCGGGGACTGGGGGACTGGCTGCGGCAGAACCATTAAAAAAGTGTACTGCGGTACACCACGGCAAAAGCCTAGCAAAGTGCAGTAAAGCACAGCGAATGCGTTAACGGTAACTCTTCCTTACAATACATTGTTACGTCTCTGACCCGCCTCAAGACATGGTGCCCTGTCAAAACCCATCGCTTCACGGCGAGCCTTGTGAATTTGTGGAAAGGTCGAGGCCGCTCCGTGTGTGCCTGCCAACGCCGTTTGAAATTTATCATATGAAACTGTTTTTGAACTGCATCCATCCCATTTCCGTAACACCTTCATGTAATTATAATACACAACCTTTCAGAAATAATAATAATAATAATAATAATAATAATAATAATAATAATAATAATAATAATAATAATAATAATAATAATAATAATAATAATTTACTATGACGTAAAAGACCTATGTATGTAAAAACTAAATTGCGAGAAAAGTAAATATGTAAGCTGTGTTTATTCAGGTCGCTTATTACCTGTTCTATCATCACCTTGGTGTTGTCTGATATGCAATTGCTATTGTCATTTGAAGATAAACGCAGGCTCCCTCGCCCGGATACCATTAGATGCGATTAGAAAACCTGGCTGTTGATAATATGGCGAGCTGTCCTGTACAGCGAGCGGAAAGGGTAAGATGAATAACATCGGAACCCATTTGTCAGGTCAGGAAAATAACCTATCCAATGGCTCGAGCGTGATGACCAGACAGGCGTTAAAGATCCTGCTAAAACATCTTTCAAATACCAATCTAGGGCGAATTTATAATGCGTAATCCTTCTGCAACATGTTTCTTTATAAAGACTCAATCCATCACTCCAAAGAAATAAACGAGATGAAAGCTGCTGTGTTTCAACGCCTTGAAATCTAGTTATAATTTATTTAAATTATCATACAAAGCTCGAAAAACTTTCTTCCATTAGTATTTGTCCAGAAAACATTGCATCACCACACAACATGAAGAAACTAAGCGGAAATAACGCGCGCGCACCTAGTACAGCTTTTTCATGATTCACGCCAAAATCTATTTGTTTATGTTGACAAAAAGAGCCACAAGAAACCCAGAACTCACATTATAAGACCCAAATGTTGTGTGTCTTTCCTTAATATGTATTTCAGTGATATAGAGGTCATCTTTATGGCTTGCGTCATATATGCAACCCCTTAATTAGGGGTTATGTAAAATCAAGCTACTGTTGCATGGTATGTTCAATTATTATTGTCTATTGCTATACAATATGCACGGTGAGCACCAGTATCAAGTGCAGTTTTGCAGTTTATGCAATTATTGTTGGAGGATTTGTAAGCTCTCCGTGCGTAAAAGCTGATCCTCCTCGTTTCAGTGCTGTTTGCCAGGCTGGGCACAGCTGCAAACGATGCTGTCAAACTCCTAGTTAGCTAACCACTTATACGATTACAAAAGTCCTTGCTTACAACAAACGTACATTAAGGACAATGGGTTACTAGGACTTTTGTTCATACGTTTACTTTACAAATGTGTTGTCTTTCATAACCTTCCTTTAGGCCACTCAGAACTAGCCAATGAACGAACATTAGGACTTTTTCCTGTTTCGTTGATAAATCACGCCTTAGTTGCGTCCGACATTTAATAGGAACAGGCTTCAATAATACTATTCCAATTATTAATATACATTATGTTTGATATTAAATGAATATAAAATACAATTACATTTCAACCAATAATACAATATCTGGTAACAATCTCCCGAAGGCATGTGCGTGTTTTCAATTTAAACGTCACTCAGGATATAATTGGAACCGTGAACAACAAGCCATGTTGTTATGATTTAGATATTTTTCTTGTCCTGTTCTCGAATGAATGACATCGTGCGCGTCTTGCGGTTTGGCCCGAAGATTAGATAATTGACAGTGGGATTAGAAATACATTATTTATATAAAAAAAAGAATGAAAGAAAAAAAGACCAACTTCTTTCAACAAGTTTAACGACATGAGTCACCCACGCAATTTCCTTACGTCTTTAAAAAGTCATCAACCTGATGGGAGGGGCGAGCAGATGCGTACGAACAAGAAGCATGTGGGAGAGATAAAAGCGACAGGACCTCGACACTGAGTATTTAAACACAGTCCCTGATAAAGACAAACAGAACCGCTATCTTTGTCAGGACCATGGAGAATTCCCGACTGTGGTTGAGAGCCGTGGTCTGCTTTGTGCTGCTGTCCGTCACCTCTGGTGCTGAATCGAACGACTTGAACGACTTGGAGACGAGAGCGCTGACTGATTTTTATCGCAAAGATCCCAATCTCACAAACGAAAAACAACTTGTAAGTTCAACTTTAAAAAAGTGATGTTTGGAAATGTTATTGAAGTTTTATTTGTATTTGTATTTATTTTTCAATTATAGTTTAGTATTCTACTGGAATCTGTGCAGCAAGGCGCAGATACTTTACCGGAGGGTTTTTCAACGATAGCCTGAGCATTCGTACTGGAATCTAACAGCAAGGCGCAGATGGAAAACGACCTGAACACGCGAAACACAGTGGTTGTTCTTAACTAGTCAGACATTTAAGACAGACTGCATGCTTTATTTAATTAAACACTCTCTGCGTTAATTAAAACACTTTGTAACGCATGCGAAAATACCAAATGAGCCCAATCAACCAATCCAGCGTGTGGTGACTTAATATAACAACATTACATTACTGCAGTTTAACAAACACATATTTTTTGACAGCTGGGAGCTTTGCAAGAAGTGCTGGAAAAACTTCAGAGTAAAAGAGTCCCTGCATGGGAGAAGAAATTCGGACAAGTTCCTACGGTAACTGTACCTGCATGCTTTGTTATAGGGCAGGTGCAGCGAGGGGGAATCAATGCATTTCATAAGCTAAGTGCAGATTTGACTGGTATAATGTTACGTTTAACAAAATGCAATAAATAAACAGAAAGCGTATAGATTTATTTAATCACTTTCTTTTCTATTATGTGCTAGGGTTAATAACGTTTCTACTTATATATTATATGCATGTATATATAGAAACAAACTTTCCCATGCAAGTGAACAGGACTCTTCGTTATAAGTTTAATGGAATGGTGGGGATCAGGGGGTTAGTCAGACCCCTAAGGACAAAATCAAGTGTATTGCATTTATACATTATTTATATTGTTTGTGTGACCCCCGTACGTCTTTGAAAAGAGGGCGTTCAACTATATGGTTGACTTTTATTTAGTTTCTATAAAGCACCATTCTTAGCAACAACACGATCATATGTCCTGGGTTCAATATGAAACAAAATAGAACCATTATGGGTTCCGTAATTCGAAGCTAAGCCTCAACGCAAAACCCACGGAGCCCTGTTTTCAAAGAGTTTACAAACCCTGTAGCTGTCTAACCCAGCACCAAATGTTATTCGAGCGCTGTATCTCTTTGCTTTGTGTGCCGTTGACGGCTGTGTTTATGAGGCGTCCCTCTTTCTCTCTTTCTCTCTCTCCTAGTGCGATGTGAGAGAGCAATGCGCCGTTAGAAAAGGAGCGCGGATCGGCAAGTTGTGTGACTGTCCGCGCGGGGCTATTTGCAATTTCTTTCTGTTGAAGTGCTTGTGAAGAACAGAAGCAAAACTAAAGTCTGTAGCAGATATAAATACATACAACAATGAAAATAAAAATGAATAACTAAATACATCTATTTTTAGGATCCAAAACCAAAAGTTATCAAGAGAATGACACGGATTCAGTCATGAAAGACTGTTGGGACTTTAGCAGCTTCTAAAGATTCCTTGATATATTTTATTGTTTATTATATGTTTCCCTGACTAAAACAATGACATGCAAAATAAAAATAAAACAAAGTTCTATCTTGTTTTGTAAAGTAGTCTGCGGTCACTTTATTCTGTGTGTGCTGTGGGTAAAAACTTAAAACACATTATGACTGAATTAGGTGCCATGAATTAATAAAGACTGGTAGGTTAAAATCTATTGAGGACATCCTCTTACAACCAGATATTTCAAAGCTCGCTTATTTTGGTGGCATTAACACCGTGCACAACATTAATATAAAAAAAAGAAAACAAATTCAGCCGAACCACCTTCAGGGCATGTAAACAAAGCGAACTGCCAACAAGGCTTGTGTTGCAGATACACAGCAGGGAATAGCAACAGCAACAATAACAGTTTAAGATGACATTGTGTCCTTTTGTGTCACGGTATATATATATATATATATATATATATATATATATATATATATATATATATATATATATATATATATATATGATTGAATGCAAGCAGGTCTTCAGCATTGAAGGGTTCCAAATATGACCCTTCAATGTTTTTCTGCCCCTCTGGTTTTGTATTTGGCACATCATAACCAACTGGCATCTGCTATATAATGGTTATTCATGGAGAAAAATAAGGGCTTCAGAAAATGCCCTAAGGAACCAATATAAGGCTCAAACGCAGAGTAGCCTAAACTATGCCACAGGGCTGTTCTTTTTCAGAAGCACTAGTCAAACTAATTGATATTCATTAAATATATGATTATTTTGTGACGTACACAACATATTCGCTATAAGCTTGGAATTGTTAATGAATGATTTCAAATCTGGAACATAAAATAAACACAACTGAAGCATTGAGCTATTTGTCTACTGAAAAAAAACAGTGACTAGTTATTAGTATAAGTGCTATCTCCCATTGAATGACTCACTAGCAAATGGAAGCTGGAGCCCTGTGCCTGCCATTCAAAAGCAAAAAACAAAGTATGTTCCTGTCACATTGCCAAGCACACTTTCTCAAAAAAACAAAAAGAGAATAGCAATTAGTGATTTATTTTTCTGCCGTTGTATACCATTCATCCACATGGGGACAGGGCCTTGCTATTGCAAGGAGTGTGCAAACCTGGGACTAAGCTGTACAAACATCTTCACTTGCATATCATAGGCTGTTAAACAGAACCTGGCCCACATGTGAAAGTACACAGGCAGTCTGAGCTTGGGGCATATCTATTACGAACTAGTCAAATCTGGGTATAGCGTTGTCATTTAAACAAAGATTTCTATTTACAGATAAGAGTGAATCTTATGTGTGTGTGTGTGTGTATGTGTGTGTGTGTGTGTGTGTGTGTGAGTGTCTATATATATATATATATATATATATATATATATATATATATATATATATATATATATATATATATATATATATATATGGGCTGGCCCAAAATAATCTGCATCTCTTGGTTCAAATTTTTTTTAACAAGCTATATACTTTACCATATACAATATACACAGTATAATAAACTACAGTTTGACCCCAAGCAGCAGAACAGTGTTTGAATAATCATCATTGTTCACAATTAGACTTCCATTATCACTTAACGGTTGCAGTCATCACTAATGGATTGGAGTACACACCAGGCACTTTCCCAACACTGGGTAAAGAAGAATGATATCCACACAGCTATCACTCTAAGACTCTAACCCTGCTTCCAGTATAAGGTTGTTCTCTGCTCTCCCACTTAAGACTAAATCCAGTGTTTCCGATTCATAGGATGTTTTTTATACTTCTAATCACACCAATAGCAGCCAAAGTCTCATTGAATCTGACAGGAGTTGGTTTATCCTCTGTTGTGCCTCTGTCTCTGCTTCAAAGTGCTCCATTCCTTTGCCTCCCACTGCACTAAACCTTGCTGTAGGCTTTCTTTATTGTTGCTGTGCATCTGACAATATCTAATGTTAGGGAGAACAAATCACTTAATTCAAAACAGGATTTCTTCCCCCCCTTTTTAGAAAATCATACCAAATAGACGAGGAAGGCCTCTTCTTCTTCTGCAGTCTTTTGTGTGCTACCTTGGGAAATATCTTGAGAGACAGCTTTGGCATATTCAAAAAAGAATGAAAGAAAGAAAAGCACTGATTTAAAATCTCTTTGGCAAACGCTGGAACAGCCATTCTGCAATTGGTGAGCTATGTGCTGCTTGAATGTTTGAGAACATTCAATGTTTAAGAGGAAGTTAATGCTTCAGTCTGCTATCAGTACTTTAAGAAGAGGCCCCTGCAGGGTAAAGAGTGGAGGAAGGTCTGGCTCAATAAAAAATGCTACTTTGCCAGCCTTCTCCTTTTCAACCCTCTTCTCCCTCTCACCCCTCTCACACTTCCTAAGGCACACAGTAACTCTTAAAGAAGTTAATGGGATGTCATTTGCTTATGTGTTTGGGCAGTGTTCAGTGCTCCAGACACCTATCAGTTTTTGGGATGTGATTGCCCCATTGGGGAAAGGTCTGAGTCAGGTCATAACACTATGCAGGACATCTTGATCTATAGGTGGTGCTGTGTGGTACTACAACATTAAGAATCGACAGGGATATCTATGTTAAAGATGATAGAAAGGGTAGTTTTTATTTAAAAGCTGAATGTAAATAAAATACTTTTTTTGACACAGCAGCAGTTACAACATAACAGAGAGAAAGTCCGACTCAGAGCTGAAAGTTTTAAACCAGCTTGTGTTTTTATTCACTTTCCCTTCTGTGTAATTTAATCAGGAGAGTGTTGATAAAAAAGCTTTCCACAAATTAGTATTCTAATTTAAACAACTTTGAACTTATTATGAATCTACATATTTATTCATAGCCTTTACTATCCTACCCATTAGCATCCTATCTTACTACTGTCTGTCTGTCTGTCTGTCTGTCTGTCTGATCAAGCTGTTTTTCTCAGTTTACACCTACAGCTCCCTCTCTTGTTTGATGTATAATGAGGGTTGCAGTTGTGGCACTCTGGTGCTAGAAATAGCCCAAGAAATAAAGTGGCTGACGTGTCAGTGACATCACCTGGCCCTGCACCAGCTCTGCCAGAGGGGCTTCCTGTCTTTCATGGCAACTGGTACCAAGCCGATAAAATGAGATTACCATTCCTGTCTCTCCGCATATCCATCGGGCAGCCTAGCCATCTGTTTGCTTTCATTTGAGGTTAGTTTTGTTTTGGACTTATTAAATAGGGGCCACTGTCATATTTTTAAGCAATGCTCGATGAGCATCAGGTATTGAAACCCAAAAACTGAGGATGCAGAACACATTATTATCCAGCCACAACTCATGTTGTATCGGTCCAAGCTACAAGAGGAATTCAAAAAGCTGCAGGCAGGACAGGAATTCCTTACATGTTTTTTCAACAAATACCCTGATTTCAATGCACTTGATCCCTTACCTCTGAAGTGGCTGGTTCCTATTGCCTTCCTCTGTAGACACTTTTCATCATCAGAACTGTAAGGAAACTAATTTGACGTCTGTAAATGAGTCCGCACAATACCAACTGCTAGGATAGTAAGTTTCCATTTATTGATTCCATTGTTAGACACAACAATGTAGTATCTAGTTATGAACAGAAATCAGATAGCAATCAATTACCCAATGTTCTGGGAGAAGTGGTCCTGTCATCAGGAGAGCATTCTGTTCCAGATACAGAATGGAGATCTCTTCTACACAATGTCAAAAGTACCCCACTTTATCAATTCCTTGTTCCTCTGTATCCTGAATTGGCTGAGTTGGAAACCATCCTCACTCAGCTTTTTCCTTTGCAGCTGTGCTTGAGCACAGAGTTCTCAAGTGTTCTCACCATCTTTGTTGAACCTTCATTGACCTCACAGAAACAGTGCAGCCCCCAATACAGACACCAGCGCGAGTGCTTACAATATGAATATCATATTGTTACTGTTTTACTGATATTTTGGGATTCCTATACAGCATATAACAAATATAAACAAAACTGTGGAATCAACGCAACATTATGGGAATAAAAAAATATCAAGGTACAAAAAAACAAAACTACTAAAAATAATTCTTTATCAATATCAATTGAGCATTCCTAACTTTTTAAATGTTGCAGTCCATATGAAAAGCATTCAGCCTTTTGCTGATTGTTAATGTGGTTGCTGATTTTTTGTGGTTGACATGGTTTTGTGGACTGCATCTACCTTACTTAATGAAGGCAACAGTTTCTGCAAATACTCCTGAATCTGTTCAAAGACACAGAAATGCAGAGTAGGTGCTTGTAAATGGAATTGTCCCCTAGAATACCACGTCTAATAAAGCAGGACTTGCAACCAAGAGCTTTGCTGCAAACTGAGTGCTGTTGACTGCGTATCTGCCTGTTGGTCTAATCAAGCTGTCTGTGTGGTGCAATGTTTCATATAGCCATTTATCCAGAGACTCAGTCTGTCTTCTGGTTGATCTAGCCACTTGCTGTCAGAAGGAGGAATCTAAAATGCAGGCAGGATAGTGGGGGCTGTATGTTTAAGAAAACAGATCAGAAAATATTATTTCAGCAGAACGTTTTGCTGTGTTTTATACTACAGTATACACATCCATATTTAATACACTGTGATGCACATTCATGTAAAATCTAATACTTCAGAAAACCCCGAGGCCACAGATTTGTCACTCATGGATTGTTTCTGTTTACGAAAAAATAAAAACATGTTTACAAAACGTTGCTAAATCAGATGCATGTTCCCCAGAGCAAAATTAAAAGCAAGTAATGATTTTCAGTCAGGTGTATTAAATGTTACTTTCTCTACATTTTAATATTGTTTTCATTCCGTTCCTGATCACTGAGAATGTTATAGTTTCTCGCTGCTTGAAGGAAGTCTCTAGTACCTTTGTGTGTGGGTGGGTGTGGTGTACACAGCATGCACACTATAACAGTTGTATAACAGCTTCCTGCAAGGATTGATGAAGGTTAAACAGAGATTGTGAAGCACACTGTGCGGAGCACAGCTGCAAGGTATGCTGCTGTCAAGACAAGGCGCTGAGCGGCGTGCGGGAACTTGACTGACCTTACTCAGAACACTGAAGCTTGCAAAAACCAAGTTCAGCTTCACCCAAACGTTTTGGTAAGATCTATAATACAGGCAGTAAGACAGTGCTAGCATTTCCGTACCTGAGCTTTCTCCCAAAACATTAAGCTACTGATCATTATCTGATTTCTATTTATAACTAGATGCCTCATTTGTTGTGTCTAACGATAAATGTTTAAGCTGTACATGCGTAACTTTTGAATATTGGAATCCACAAATGGAAATGCACTAACATAGCAATTGGTTTTCTGCACACTCAGTTGCTGACTTCAAATTAGTTTCCTTACACACCCTCCTATTAGTATAAAGTTATCTGGCCAGGAAAGTACAGCATTTTGATTAACAGTAACTGCTTGAGTGACCTGCCTGAAATCATTTAGCTGTTTTTCCAGTCAGGAAACAGGTCAACCTATTTGAACTTATTTGACAAACATTATACAAACTAAAGTGGGTCAGGGCTCTTCCTCTGATAATAAGAACTGCAGAAGTAAATGCTGGGAATTGCTAAAGAGCAGAGTGAAGGTACACCACAGATCCATTACAAGCTTAATTCAAAGTTAGTTAACAGAGTGACTATACCTTGAAATGCTGCTGTGGAAAACCCATTAATAACTCAACAACAGGTATTTTGAACCCTGTGTGTGTAACAACATGAATACCAATATGCTGCCCATCAGCTGATGCTGCCACCTGCCAGCTTCGATCACTATGCTGCTGAATATATTTCTGCGCAACAGTACCAAAGAATTACCATCTGACTTGTCACCTTGTGCATGCAGTTACTACAGAATGAAACAGTCACTGCTGCTGGACTTCATTCTGTTCATTAATAGCAATATTTTAAAAACAATCTCAGCTCTGTGACGGTCCGAAAAAGACATCACTCTTAATATTAGCTGCCAGCACAAAGGAACAGCCTGACAGCTCTCAGTAACATTAACAGGATTGGACAGCGCTACCTCCCTTCAGAAAGCTAAAAGATCATGCCAAGGGACAGCAACACGTCTCCTGTCACCTTTAGTGAATTTAATGAGCTGGGGTTCAAAAGGTCTCATAAAGTGACAGCTTTAAACGCATTTATTAGGAGAATGCATCCAGTTTTGCTTCCTTTATAACTTCTACAAAGGTAGTTTGATGAAAGCCATCCTATCAGATTGGTTACAAAATAAGTTTTCTTTAGTAATAACCAAATGTTTAAAACATCAAAGACCCACCTTATATATATAATCAACAGACAGAAATTTTAATCATTTTTTGTAATTTTTTTTTTATTTTAGAACTGGCAAATCTTCCCTATATTACCCTGCAAGCAAACCTTAAGCCTTGGAAGTGCTGTCATTTGGAGCTGCTGACAATACAGAGCAGTTTTGGCCTGTAGACTGTTTTTTCCTTTTTTTTGTATTGGTTCTTAAGCTTGTGCCGCCTTCTAGTGGTGATTTTGTAGATTTACTACAGAGGTAAAACAAAATCCTAGGAGAGTAAACAGGACCATGTGTCTTCAGGTAACACCAGATTAGATTACATTTGATCAATCAGACAGAAGCATCATCACACATTGTTTAACGGTCAGTGCATTTACCAAAATGCTGTTAATGCAAGCAGTTAAATGGCTGAAGCTAGATCGCTACCTGCTGATGTGTGTGTCCAAATATCTGCATGCTTTTATTATCTGTGGTTGTCTGTAGAGAACCCCTCCATCACACAAACACAATAACAATGTGTTGATCTAGAACAGCACCAGTGTTTTATTGCCGGGCTTGGATTTGGAGTTGAGCTTGTGGAGTGTGTGGCTGTTTCTCAGCAGTAAAGGGCGAAGCCGAACTTGTGTACCTTGGTAAACATGCATCCCAAGCATCCTTAAAGTTTAACACAACTCCTCAAACTTTTATCACACCTTTTATTTTAAAATGAAAGAGCGGAACACACACTGGTGGCTGCTTCCGATTAGTGTGCTCTGCTAAAACTGGTCCAACTTTCTTGAAAATCTGTTCAAGTGTGGCCAACAGGCTCACTCAGTGTGTACCCGAACAGAAACAAATCTGGAGGATTCACTTAAATACGTAAATAAAAATGTAAAATAAATACATTCACACTGAAAGTTGTTTTTTCTTAAACTAGCTCTTAAATTCACTCAAAATTAACTAGAAGTATTGCAGAACTATTTAAGCTAGAACAAAACAATTCTAATGCATCAAAGGGGAGATGCAGCTTATCCCAAATGACAGATGCCAATTTTGATTAAAAGAAAAAAAAAGAAAAAAACACACACGCTTTACATTTCTCTGATTTTAAACATTCCCTCCCATTCAGTTAAAACGTAAACTGTCTTCACTTTTACATTAACAATAAAACTATAACAAGTTTCTTGTTATTTACATGTTAAGATAAGCTGGGGAAACTTTCCTACGATGTTGGAGCTGAAATATCACTTCATTCTTCACGGCGGTCATGAGTATTAAAAGTTGTCCAGTAAAGGACTAAGAGCCGACTGCAGTCTTCATTACACTTTCCACTGGTAAACAGGAAGGCGTCATGCTTTAACCGAGCCTTTCACTTTAGTACTATTTGTTGATTTACACTTCCTGATGACTGCATTATTCCTCAAAAGGAATCGCATTATTTCAGTTAAAGGGAATGTGAAATCAAAACTCTCTGTCTTCTCCTAGTCTGCTGTAAGTGTTCTGTGTGCAATAGATGGCAAGAAACACAACCTGGCTGAAACTAGAACCTGGGAAAATCTAAGGAGGATCAAGAAGAGTTACAAAGCATTACCAAACGTCTTGTATTCAGTTGCTGTGCCACACAAGGGTAAGTGAGACCCAGGGAAGAGCCTGTATGCTTTTTGTAACTCTAGGTAGGTGTGTGTGCGTTTCCTGCTGTTCCAAAGGACTGGATTCTGCAGCTGTTGCTACTCTGGATCAAAGGGGTAGCTCAGCGCAGGGGGAAAGCTAGAGTTCCTCATTTGGTCGTCATGCAGCACTAAATCCTCCACATCACGGCCACTGTACTTCCGGCGGAAGATCTTTACCGTGACCTTGCGGCTCTGGAAGAGCTTCAGAGCCTCTTTGGCTGCCATGGCCCTGGCACTGTCCTCTCCGCGCCCGTAGCCGGTGCCCAGGTACACAGTTTGACAGCGCAGCTCACACACCAGCCCCCCCTGCTGGGCCCGACCTGCTGGCAGGTCTGGGATATCCTTCAGGGGCACAAAAACACAGCCCAGGCTGGCCTTGGCGGACTCCACGCAGGTCCGCAGGATCTCAAAGTGGTCTATGTTCGGCCCAAACCCCCCTGCTGACACCAGCTTCCAGGCAATTGCCTTGTACAGCCGGTTGAAGAAAGGCTGGTGCTCCTTGGGGGCCTGTAGTGTAGGCCCAGTTTTGGCTCTGTAACCAACTCCTGGTTTTGGCTTCTTGGAGGCATCTGTTAAAGAAGAAAAAAGACGCAGAAATGTTTCTGTGGACAGTTTGTTATATCACTGATTTTTCTGTCCGTCTATGTACACACAATACTTGTGTTTGCTCAAGTCAGATACACAATGACAAATAAGACTCTCCCAGACACAAACACACACACAGAGTTCCAACACTACCTTTACTCATGCCCATTATCTCGTCTCTAGTCTTGTGGGTGGGAGCGTTCTGGATTGCAATCCCTTCTGCCATCTCGGTTATCTTGTCCATCACTGGCTGGGGGTACCTGTGGGCAAATCAAAATACACAAAGTAAACCACCCCTCATTTCTACTTGCTATATTTCTACTTTCTAGACTTTGATTCCCACATGCATCTTTGTTAGTGCAGCATAGCTTAGTGGTAAGCAATAAGACTAAGCATATATGAACTGGAAACTCATTAAAAGGCACCCAGTTGAAATTCCCAAACATGCCTTGCTCTTTCTCAGTGTCAATCAAACTCACTTGCACACCTGATGTCAATTACAATTATAATTACAGCAGAATTGTTTTCTGAAATTGCAATTATTTTATTTATTTATTTATTTATTTAGCAGACGCCTTTATCCAAGGCGACTTACAGAGACTAGGGTGTGTGAACTATGCATCAGCTGCAGAGTCACTTACAATCACGTCTCACCCGAAAGACGGAGCACAAGGAGGTTAAGTGACTTGCTCAGGGACACACAATGAGTCAGTGGCTGAGGTGGGATTTGAACCGGGGACCTCCTGGTTACAAGTCCTTTTCTTTAACCACTGGACCACACAGCCTCCTTTTAGCACAGCCTCCAATTACTAAAGTAATGCTATTGTGTTCAATTACACTAAAAAGTAACAAACAACTACACGCATTAACACGTTTGCTCTCTTTATTGTGCTCACCGGCAGCCCAGGAAGATGTGGTTAGCCCAGACCATGGAGAGCGAGATCAGCCGGTCCAGGCTGGGGCTGGGGCTGCCTGGCTGGATGGTGGGAAAGCCCTCCATGTTACGGAGGATGAACTCCCGTCGGGCGCTCCACTGCTTCTCTGTCTCACTCTCCCCTGCCAGAGACTCCACCCACTGCGCCAGGTGAGGGTTCTGCTGGAGAAACTCTGACACGACATCGTCTCCACTCCTGCCCTCCGCCATCACTGCAACAGAGGGGCTGTTAGCTACAACAAAAATACTTTTCTTTTTTATTATTAGCTAGAAGAAAAAAAAGAGAGATCTATAGGGATGTCAAAAAAACATTACTGTTAACCTTTGATTCAAATGGGATTTTTTTTTTTCTGATCACTCATCATCATCTGGTGGACAGATACTGGAACTGTGCGATTTATTAAAAACATATATAATGTTTTACAAATAGTGGGTCACATTTCTAAATAAATACATTTTACTTTATTTATTTAAGGTGGTGTTCAATGTCTACATGCTGTATAAAACACAGTGTTTGCAGATATGGTAAATACTTCAAGGCAAGGCGTGTGGTGGATTATGTTAAGCGAGTAGGTTGTGAATGGCAATGGTTAATACAGCTTTTACAGCGTAGTCCTGAAATGAACCGATTAGAGTCACATTGTAGAACACAACATTCTACAGTACCGCTGTTGTAAAATGTATAATTAAGCACCTTGCAACATGTAAACAGCATAGCAGTTTAAACAACAATAAACCGTTTACTTCGACACACTGTAATGTGTTACTTATAAATTTATATAAATGTAAACCTAAACCTTCTCCAACTGTATCATGAATCACATACACCTGTGTTATTTGCCCACAGTACTGTACTATATAACTAATAATAAATCACAACGATTCGTTGTTTTAGCAGGACGCTTTGTTTAAGACACAGACACCAAAAAAAAAGTGTAACTTTCCATTATGCCATGAATAAATGACAATGAAGTTAATTGATACAGTAGCTCTGTGTATACCGCGTTACTTGTACATAGGTAACAAGCAATAACAGAACAGGTCAAGGCCACCGGACAAGGCCTGCAGTACTAACAACACATACACAACACCGAGTCTATCTAACAGACTTTCTGAGTCTCGTGGGTCATACTAGATTGCGCATGGGTAGCAAGAATTTGAGAACAATTATTTATTTATTTAGTTATTTATTTTAAAACGACATTCATGTGTTGTGTGTACACAAACATCGCTATATCTGGGCCGATGCGAGAGCAAGGCCAAGCTAACTTTTCTTTAATATTTCGCTTCCTACATCACTATGAGTTGTAGAATAACAGACACTGACCTCCATTCATGAAAAAAAACAACAAATCAATTTCACCAAGAAAAGGAAACTATTTAGTTTAACGCGGACAAAAGCTGATACAGTACTAACCTCACTTCCCGAAGGGTGGGACTACATCTCCCGTCATGCTATGACGGTAAATAGTAACTGGACTACATCTCCCGTAGACACATTACTGTAGTCAAGTTACATTTAACAATAACTTTATTAAAAATAAGAGAAAACAAACTCCGTCTTTGTAGTATTTATTTTTATCAATGTGTTTTAGTTAACCTAAAAATCTGTGAATCTTTTAAGAGCGGGGACTACTGCTCCCATAACACCCTGCTCTGGAGAGAAAAAAAACTGCAAGTCCCATGATGCAACGGGATGTGGCTATGCAGCATCATCTTGCTGCGGCGGTAGATTTGGCGGTGCTGTTGTAAATACTACACAGAAAGAAGTAGTTACCGATCACCGTATGTCGTATGATTTGGGGGCTGTCAGCAGAGACGGGGTGTCACGATGATTCACGAACTGCTGTTGGCTCTAAGCGGGTACCCTGGAACTATTTTCACGTGCAATAAACGGACAGGTTTACAGGTAATGGTATCAATGGTACCCTGAAATGGTTTCTGATGATCATGACAGCTCAAACAAAACACTTGCATAATAGCAGTGCACACAGATCGTTAAGCAAAACAGGGACGCATTTAAACGTACATCTGTGTAAATAATGAGCGATTGCACAAAAACAGTACGAACACCACCCGATCGTCAAGATGATTCTGCAGACAGTACTAGTTTCTGCGGCATCCATGGTACAGATTGGTATGGTAATCTAACGTCTGCAGATATACTAGTACAGGTAGTTTATACCCAGTAATCAAGGTGTGGAATTGAGAGCTTCCTAAAAACGAGAGGATATACTGGAGCACATTTACAGCTTTTACAATGTGCTCGATGGAGAAATGGGTCTCCAGTACTGCTGGTCCACAGCCTATCATGCAGGTGAACGTTCCTGATAAACAAAACATTTAAATCAATGCATTAGAAATCAATGCAGTCCAGGTCAGTGGATGCCAGACCTGATACTGAAGTAGTGACTTTCGACCAGATGAACACTGGAGAAATGTCACTGTCTGTATGCAGTCTACATTGTATGTGTCATTCTTTCAAACCTTCTTTAAAAAACTCCTGCGTTAAAAGCTTTGTCAATCATGCCCATAATCACACTCTCCATCCTCGTTCAGGTGTCCCAGGATCTACCTTTCCTCCATCCCAGTGAAACCAGTGTGTTGAACCGTCTGTGCAAACTGGGAACGGACTACATCCGCTTCACTGAGTTCATTGAGCAGCACACGGGTCATGTGCACCAGCAGGTGAGCCACTCCACTCTCATTAACAACTGTCTTGCAATTCCTTTATGGAGTTTTCCACACTTAGCCTAATTTGTATTAGGTGTAGTCTGTTTATCATGCCACAACACTGTAGATTCCCTTCCTGTGCAGCAGCTATTAGGATCCCACCCGACAACACTTCATGTTTCAGGAAGGGTCCTAATGCCAGTTGCACAGGGAGTGAATCTACAGTGTGGTTGCCAGTTGAAAGGCGTCAACACCTGCAAGAACATTGTTATGCTAATCAGAGATGACATTTTTTTTAAAGGCTTTTCTCTTGCTGCTGTTCCACAGGCGCACCATGGTGCCCAGCCAAGCCAGTCCGGACTCCATGGGATTTACCTGCGAGCCTTCTGCACAGGACTGGACTCGATGCTGCAGCCCTATCGCCAGGCCCTGCTGGATCTCGAGCAGGAGGTAGGGGGCGCCATCCAGCACCAATATCCACACACTCCTGCACTAGGCTTACACTGCCTCCCAAATCCTCAGCTCTAACCACGAGACCACACAGCCTCCCAGCCCCTCGGCTCTAACCACTAGACCTTACTGGCACGTAAAAATGCTGCTCTTACACAGAAGCCTTCCTCATCACGTAGAGCACATTTTATTTGTTTGAAATGCTTGACTTCTCTGTAAGTAATAGAATATGTATTTTTTTTAATTGTTTCAGTTCCTGGCAGATCCACATCTCTCAATCTCTCACGTCAATTACATGCTTGAACAGGTAATCCACAGAACCCTGATGCTCACTCTGATTTATTTATCTATTTAAAAATGTCATCCCCAGTGCATAAAAGCACATTAGTCCTAATTAAAGGTGTTATTTTCATCGGTACAAGAATGACCCATTAAGGTTGGAAACGGCAGTTTATAATCAATAAAAACATTTTTTTTTTTTTTTAATAAGATGATTTTTGATAAATGATTTCAGAAAGTGTTTAGTTTCTTCGGTTTCAGGATGTTATGCTTGTGTGGTCATTGTCAGCAGTGTGGTGTTGCTGTGTTCATTCGCATGCTGTTTGTTGTGGTTCAGTTTCAGCTGCTGTTCCCCTCTGTGATGGTGGTGGTGGAGTACATTAAATCTCAGAAGGTAAGGACTGCAACCCCCGATCACACCCACCTCCAGACAGGGCTGGGGTCACTTTCATTTCCTTTTTTAAATCAATTCCAGTTCCTTTGAAGGAATTGGAATTGTTGTGATTGCTCAGCTGCATTCATTTGAAGCAATGTAATTGACTAACAGTGACTTCAATGCAAGTAATCTGTTGCCACTGTGAGAAGCTCATTTTAACAGAATACTGCTAATTGCAGTATTGACCCCAACCATCCAAGCAGGCCTGCTAATGATAACGCTGTCGTCTCACTCTCGCTTTCACTGTCTGTGGTGCAGATCCACGGCTGTCAGATCCTGGAGACGGTGTACAAGCATAGCTGTGGGGGGCTGCCACCAGTGCGCATGGCTCTGGAGAAGTGAGTACCCCCTCCCTTTAATACCCCTCCTCAAAGAAAACCAGCATCCCACTGCCGGTCCCTCATTGTTCCGATACTGCGTGTAGAATTCAGTGTGTCGCAGTGTAACATGCTCCCCTTGCTCTGCAGGATCCTGGCAGTGTGTCACGGGGTGATGTACAAGCAGCTGGCTGCCTGGATGCTGCACGGCCTGCTGCTGGACCAGAGTGAGGAGTTCTTTGTGAAGCAGGGCCCCAGTGCGGGGGGAGGGCCCCCGGCCCCTGAGGAGGACGATGAGGACCTGGGAATTGGGGGGCTGAGTGGGAAGCAGCTCCGAGAACTGCAGGACCTGGTGAGGCATGAAAGAAGGAAGGGGAAACCTGAGAACCAACCCCTAACTACTCCCTTCTGTTTGAGATACCACCTAGACCACTTCCCCTGATCGACCCAGTCTGTATCCCCTCCCTTGAGCAAAGCACTGCCCCTAACCCCGCTCCCCCTCTCTCTGTGTGCACAGAGGCTGATTGAGGAGGAGAACATGTTGGCCCCGTCTCTCCAGCAGTTCTCCCTGCGCGCTGAGATGCTGCCCTCCTACATCCCCGCCCGCGTCGCTGAGAAGATCCTCTTCGTGGGGGAGTCCGTCCAGATGTTTGAGAACCAGAACCAGAACCCGTCCCGCTCCGGTGAGACCCATACATGCACACACAGAGACACACAGACACAGAAAGAAGCTCAAAGAACTTCAGAGAACACATTGTACATTTAATCACACACCCCAACAAACCACTTGAGTGAGAGCCAGATTCTGAAACACTAAGCGACTCTCGCCCTCTCCCGACTCCAATCTGAAACATTGTTCTCTCTTTCCTGTTGTTTTACTGTCTCTCTCTGGCTCCCCCTGCAGGCTCGATCCTGAAGCACCAGGAGGACCTGTTTGCCGCGGAGCTCCACCGCCTCAAGCAGCAGCCGCTCTTCAGCCTGGTGGACTTTGAGAACCTCATCGACGGCATCCGGAGCACGGTGGCTGAGGTATCTGTGAGCACCGCTAACTGCAAAGAATCTGATACCATCAGCAAAAAAATCACATGCGCATGTAAGAGACCCACACTGTACTTCTCTCTGCAGCACCTCTGGACCCTGATGGTGGAGGAGGCTGATCTCTTGGGGCAGCTGAAGGTAAGAGTGGAGGTCATGGGGAGGGGGTGATCTCTGGTTGGGTATGTTGTTGTGTAGACTGTGGGGTGACCCTGTCTGAGTTTTGTTACAGATAGTAAAGGATTTCTACCTGCTGGGGCGTGGCGAGCTCTTCCAAGTCTTCATTGACCAGGCCCAGCACATGCTGAAGACTCCGCCCACTGCCGTCACTGAGCATGGTAAGGGGGCTAGACCAAGGCTTTCCAGGGGGACTGGTTTCTCAGGGGGGGGGTGGGGGGATTATGATTTTGTCTAATAGTGTTGCTTCAGAAGGTAAGGTCAAACAATGTTAGAAAGGTGGATACCCCGCTGTAATAATGATACTCCCCTGCCTCTAGATGTGAACGTGGCGTTTCAGCAGTCAGCTCACAAGGTGCTGCTGGACGATGATAATCTGTTGCCTCTGCTGCACCTCACCATCGACTATCAGGGGAAGGAGCCCAAAGGTACAGCTCTTCACTGCTGGTGACGTCCAGTTCAGTGGATTCATAAGCATTTTATACCGTGCGTACTTTTCAAACAGAGTTGAGGAATTGATCCTGTTTGCGTTGCAGAGGCTGCTGGGAGCCGGGAGGGTGTGACTCCTCCTCGAGACTCCTCCCCACGAGAAGCCCCTCCCTCTGGCTGGGCAGCGCTGGGATTGGCCTACAAGGTGCAGTGGCCTCTCCACATTCTGTTCACCCCTGCCGTGCTGGAGAAGTGAGTCTCTACATCTCTAAATATCTCTCTCTGTTAGAGAGCCTTTGCATTTACCTGGCGCACACACACACACACACACACACACACACACACACACACATTGCTCAGGTTCAGCATAGTTTTCTGGTAGCTGCTTTGTCTGTGGCTCTCACTGGATGTAGATATCTGTTTTTTCTCTTTTTCCACACTGTCCTCTCTGTCTCTCTCAGGTACAACGTGATGTTCCGCTACCTGCTGAGTGTGCGTCGGGTTCAGTCGGAGCTGCAGCACTGCTGGGCTCTGCAGATGCAGCGGAAACATCTGAAATCAAACCTCTCCGACACCATCAAGTGGAGACTACGCAACCACATGGCCTTCCTGGTGGACAACCTGCAGTATTACCTGCAGGTAAGCAGAGCGGCGCTGTCTGCTGGCTAATCAGCACGTCCTTCATGCCTGCACTTCCCCTGCAGTGACTGGATTTCCTGTCTGTTTCAGGTAGACGTGCTGGAGTCCCAGTTTTCCCAGCTCCTCCAGCAGATCAACTCCACCCGTGACTTTGAGAGCATTCGACTGGCGCACGACCACTTCCTTAGCAACCTGCTGGCCCAGTCCTTCATCCTGCTCAAACCGGTGAGTACCATCCGTCCAGTCGCAGCATCCTATCCCATTGTTTCACTCCATTTCCACTCCAAGCCTAAGTGGTTTACCTTCTCTGCCAGCTCTCTTCCCGAGCACTCGGACCATGTTTTGCACTCATCCCTGTCACTGTGCTCTGCAGGTGTTCCACTGTCTGAATGAGATCTTGGAGCTGTGCCACAGTTTCTGCTCGCTGGTCAGTCAGAATCTGGGCCCGCTGGACGAGAGGGGCACGGCTCAGCTGGACATTCTGGTCAAGGTAACGCAACGTCTCGGGTCACACTGGCAACAGGCTGCAGAGTAAAACTGATCCCTACAACAAATCTAAATTTACCATGCAAATTAGTTACCAGACTACAACCAATGCTTGATCAATACATAATCATCCCAAGCAACAATTATGTAGTGGATGTATTACAAATATTTTATTGCTTTTGAAAGATAAATACTTATATCGCACCTACTAACAGAAACCAACCCAACTAATAGCATGAACATTTGGAGCAGTAGTGGATTCCACTTGTACACACAATGTTTTGTCCAAAACTTCTCCCTTGCTACAGGATGACCTCTATATAAAATAAGGGGATGATGAAGCTGTTTGAACTCCTTTCTCCTCTCAGGGGTTCAGCCGTCAGTCTTCGCTGCTCTTCAAGATTCTGTCCAGCGTGAGGAACCATCAGATCAACTCGGACCTGGCCCAGCTTCTGCTACGCCTCGACTACAACAAGTACTACACCCAGGCAGGGGGCACGCTCGGCAGGTATGGGGGCGCCAGTCACTCCAAGAGCAGAGCCTCCTGACAGCCTAGTTGTTAATCACCACTCCAGAGCATCACCGCCCCTTCTCTTGCTAATTAAGCTCTAGAAATAAACCAGCATTTGCTGCTCTAAACTTTCTTCAACCTTGAATTTGTCTCTCTTTGCAGCTTCGGACTGTGAGCCCCCTCGTGCTTCAGAGGGACCTTCCACTCAGAAGGTGCTGCACAGGCACTGCAAGCTTCTCAACGCTGCCTGGAGGGCCGGGCCTCTTCATAGGGGTATTTCAGTTCCCACGCCCCTCTAAAGAGACTGGCCATAGAAAGGTACCAAACTCATGTTTACGAATAGGGCTGACCTTGACTGACCAGTCGAAACGAGACCCGGAATTGAAAGACTTTGTATCTCATTGATAATCCACAAAGCCTGTGGATTTGTGCAGTTGTGTGGTGTCCCATGTATAGCTGTATATAAACCTGCCTTCCCTGTACAAAGATTTGCAATAAAACAGAGTGCACTTCACTTGCTGGGGACTTCTTTCTGTTGTTCTGTGAGCAGCTGTACACACAAGCAGGGCTTCACTAGCATATAACTGTATAATACAGCATCAGGTTCTTCACTCAACGTAATCCTCATCAGGTATCACAAAGACTATCATTCTGGTTTGATTTAGCAGCCAATGGACTTCTTGAATATTGAAAAATTACGGTACAGGCTGTTTTGACAATTTCACAAGTTACTGTGTGTGTGTGTTTATTTATTATCAATTAACAGCAGCGTTTGTAGCATCAAAAAAAAAAAAACCAACACGGGTATAGAATGAAACAATCACAATTTATTTTCATAAAAATCGCGAGGGATAAAACTATATACAGGTAAAACATGCACAAGTACGGTTACAAACACAGAACATTTAAAAGGCTCTAAAAGGGGGTTAAAAGCGGTCGGCTGTGGGGTGGTAGTGTTAGGTGGCAGTGTGGTCGTGTTTGTACTGGGGGTGCGTGGTGTAGCCCAGTCGCTCCCCGGCGATCAGGCTCTGGATCATCCACTCCGGAGACACCACCGGCAGATCCAGCGCCGCCGCGCACTTCAGTACCGAGGCAGGACACGAGCGATCCGTCACCACGAGGTCAAACACGCCCACCGCAACCTCTGCCAGCAGAGACCGAGAAATCATGAGCATCCACACACGGGAAGAGCTGTTATTTAGTACATGCTTTATCAAGTCACACACGACAGCATGCTTTACAAAGACACTCCTTTTGGCAGTTCACTGCTAAGTCAAACAGTACAGATCAAGAACTACCTAACCTCTCAGTCAATAGCAAAGGAAACACACTAAGTATCCATAAACCCACTTGGATGTATACCAATCATTTTTGAATCTTCATTTATCCACATTGAGATTGAAATCTCTTTTTCTAGGGAGACCTGATAACAGAAACAAGGAGAGCCAGACCCATGCACAGAGAGATATTGTCTGGAGTCAGTATGCTTGGTTTTTGTTCATGTGCACTCACCTTGGTTTTGTGTGGCTGCATTGTGCTGCCGCACGGAGGAGGCTCCTCCCATCATGAGCAGGTCAGCCCAGAGCTCCAGGGGCCGGTCCGACACCAGCAAGATCTTCAGGGACTGGAACGGACTCCTTCGAGGGTGCCTGCACGGGATTGGATGGGAAGGAAAGAGAATGAAGAGGAGAATTGGGTTCACTTCATGTACTCATGGACTAAGAATGATTTGTAATGATCAGGTAGAACTGAATGAAACACCAATGACTGTGGTTCTGCAGCCAAGCGCATATCGACTCCCGATAAAATGCATGCGAGAAGAGGCAGTCCTTCAGCCCAATGATAGCACAAGGCTTTTCTTTCAGCACAGTAACACTGGTGGGATCCCTACCAATCGACGATGCTGTTCTCCTGCAGCCCGAGGCCGGCTGGCAGCAGGTAGCTCCTGAAGTTGAGCAGTTGGTTGGCGTGGCAGGAGTCCCTCACCCACAGGTGTGACACGCAGGGGGTGCCGCTCGCCAGGCACAGCAAGTACTTCCGGGTGCGGCAGTGCTGGTCCGCGATCAAGAGGGTCTGATAGGCTGCTTTACACTGAGGGGGGGAGGCCTGTTAGAGTCTGCACATTTGGGTTTGTCAAGGGTTCACTTGTGACTCTTTGCGCTACACTCCCACTTTATTACAGGACAGCTATAGTCATGTAACTACACTAATAGCTGGGTAATTACCAATGTGCCTGCTTTACATGGCAACTACAGTGTAATTGCATGGATACTCAGCCTTGTGAAGCAATTACACTGGGCTGTTATTACCATGTCATGGTTCCTCATGTAATGTGCTACCCCTAATGCTACGTCGCATTCGTAACTAAATACCCAACCTATCAAAACAATACCACAACCGTCAGTAATTTCACTGCAAAGGCATTGGTCGGATGGACCTTAGTTATGGACGAGGTCCTCTTCGCTCATTAAAGTGCTCTAGAGACAGTGGTGGCTCAGAGACATTGCAGCAGGGCTCCCCTCACCTGGCCCTCGTTAAAGTTCTGCAGGATGTATCCTCCCCCGGCTCTCAGCTGGCTCTCAGTGTAGCGCTTGTTGTAGGGGGTTGTCTCCACATACTCTGCCAAGATAAAACACAAACACGATTGGAACAGAGAGGCAAGGCAAGCCGACAGCGCGCGTGTTCTTGTGCTGCGTGCGCCACCCTCACCGTCCTCACCCTCGCTGCCCGGGTGGTTGGTCTCACGGTCAGTCTCGGAGGAAGCGGTCAGCAGGAAGGCGTACCCCAGGAAGAGAGACGCGCTGCGGGGGAGGGGCCCGTGCGTCTCCACTACGTCAGCAGGGTCAGAGGGCAGCTCCCCACCGCTCTCAGAGGTGCCACACAGCTCCCCACGCCGCCCTGCTGGGAAAACAGAGACAGCATCACCTAGAGGTCTGGACAGGGATAGCACTGTCTTCAGTCAGGTGGATAGTAAAAGACATGGAATTAATAAATACAAAAAATATATCTTGTGATGTTTATCCCAGTATCTAGACATTTCCAAATGTTAGATTGACATCACAAGATCCAGATCTTGTTATTTGGAAATACGCAAAGGTGAAGTGTCGAAACCAAGACCATTTATTTTGTGATCTCTACATCATTAGAAATGTTCTCAATGAGCCACCTTACAGAAACCTCCGCAATGGAGCGCATTTCCAAAGCTCAAACAGGTTATGTACTGTGGTCAAAACCAGGCAGCAGAATGCTGTGCACTTTTCATATCTCAGATTCCCCACAAGAATGTCCTATGAACTATTTACTACGTACACATTAAACCACCACCACCACCACACTAAACGAAGTCCAGATTCACTCTAGCAAAATCTGGCCCTGATTTTTTCTTTTAAAAGGTTTAGTGCCTCATCGATTGTTAAACTACTTGGTTACCCATGTTGGAAATACCAGCACTGCAGGCTCACCCTGTAAAATATTTGCAACATAACTGACAGTCATGAAAAATGTCAGTAGCAGCGAGCGGATTCCCCTGTCAGCAGTGCTTTTAGCAAATCTTTCAGTCATTGTTGCAATGCACACGTGCAGTAGATTACCCTGGAGCAATGAGAAAGCGAGGTACAGAACACAAGCACCATGTACTTCAATGAAGGAGCTGTGGAGGAATGTGGTGCAGATACAGACTGAACACGCCTGAGCCACCGCATCCTGACAGACGTGTTTTTAGTTTTATTGTTAGTGTGTTGTACTGCTTTCAAAACAAATGGCATGAACATGACCCTACTTTACACTAAGATTTTGCATAAAACCACAGGGTAAAAGCTGTGTGATCTTGATACCAAACAGAATGGGTTTCAGGTTTTTTTTTTAAATTAAATTATTCATTTAAAAGTTTAGTATATCACAAAAAGTTGCAAGAGAAAAAAAAAAAAAAGGACAGACAATGTAAAATCCAACATTTTATTAAAAGAACGAAATTAAATAAAGCCACACACACACATAAAAAGATATAAAAAGACATACATTAAAACAGGTTGATTGTACACAATCCTTTTTGTCTTTTTAACAAATGAAACATTGTTGTCTAGGTTTCCCATCTCGGAGCAGCTTTACTGGGAGTGTTTGAGGGATGGAGAGCGGAGGGTTTATGATACTCGGCTAAGTCCCTCCCCGTGGGGGGGTATCCATACCGGTTTTGGGAGAGGCTGACTTGCGTCCACGCTTGGCTGGGGATTTGTCGTCCTCTGAGCTGATCAGTTTCCTCTTCCCTGCGTATCCCGGGCCTCTCGGGCTGTCGGCCGCCCCCCGGGTGGGGGTCCCGCTACCCACTGCGTTCCCACGACGTTTTCGCTTCCCCTCCACCAGGTTATCTGCGGCAGAGAGGCACAGATCAGGGATTTAAATGATAAAAGCATATTCACTTTCTTACTTGAACTGTATATAGCAACATGTCGCGTGTCTCTTATCGTCATCTCTTACCCAGGCTGATATCGGAGGCCTTGGTAAGGGGCATGACAGGCTCGTATGGCCCCAGTCCGAACTGCTCCCTCAGCCGATTCCCCTGCTCCAGAGACAGGATCACTGCCATCCTGCGGTACCACTTGCGCTGCCCATCCTTCTCCACGCAGTAATAGAAGTCTGTACCCTCCTTCTTGTGGCCCTTCACCACACCTGGGGGGAGGGGGGAGGGGGGCAACACCACAAACCAATCAATCAATCAATCAATCAAAAAATCAGAGCCAAACAGCAACTCATTGTTGCAGCAGAGGGCTCATCAAGGTCAATGTTGCAAATACAGCACTCTATGCACCAAGTTTAGATGTCATTATAAACCAAGGTGAATGCTCCCTTTTGCTCCGCTCACTGCACTGTAAGTCACACTGAAGGGAGCGCCTCTTTCCTCACCTGCACTGAAGTACTCATCATCGGACAGTGCAGTCACCTCTGTCTCCAGGGGGATGGGGTCACACAGCAGGATGTCCTTGCCCAGCACGTCGCACTCGTAGCCATCGTCGAAGAGCAGGCGGAAGCGCCCGGCGCCCGTGTCCTGGGTGATGCAGCCCGAGTAGAAGTACCCGTTAGAGGACCACTTGGCAACGACACGCAGCCCTACAAAGGAGCTGCCGGAGCTGCCGCCACTGGTGTCGGGGAACTGGGGCTGCAGCAAGGGGAGCTCAGGGGAGTCGGAGCGCCGCAAGGTCCCTCGTGGGGAGGACAGCTCGGCAGAGTGGGCAGGGGGCTGCTCCGGACGGACACATACCCGGGTATAGACCTCCTCTTCAGAGGAAGAGCTGGCTGGGTTAGGGGCGCCATCCCTCTGAGCAGGAACCATACACTCCCTAGGGGGCAGCAAAGAGAGAGTTAGAACAGATGACAGAGAGAGAGTGGGGAGAGCGAGAAAGAAAAGGAGAGGGAGTTGAATTAGAGAGAACAGGGAGGACAGAGCAAGAGAAACAGAGTGAGGGCGAGAAAGCTAGCAGGAGAGACAACTGCAGCAAGGACACCAAGTTTGAGACGGAATGAGACAGTACGATAGCAGAGACAGAAGCTTCATTATTTAACATGAATAGGCTCCCCTGCACCCAAACCATAGTTAAGACATGCCTACTGCAGTATTATATCACTACATATATTGTCATCCACTTCTCTTTCCACCAAAAGTCCAGATCTTCAATTACGAGTCAACACCGGGATGATGACTGAAACATTCTTAAGGAATTCAACTCCAATTCAAACCCAGCTGAATAGTTCAAATTCATTTAGTAAATCAGCTTCCTGGGATTACAAGCTCTTCTTGTGACGAGTTTGAGATGGTACAGCTCATCTCCTCCCGCCTACACCTTGCTGCACAGAGGACTCAGCAATGACAGGGGAATTCACAGATAGGATTGCCTACACTCAGATAATCCACAGCGCAAGTACAAAAGCAATGCCAATTCTGAGGATACTTGCAAAAACAGCGGGCAGTTGAACCAAGCAAATAAAATAAGAACTGTGGACTTGGTAGGGCAGCGAGGAGTATCTGGGGAAAGGTCACTGCCTGCCTTCTCACCTGGACAGGGAGGTTCGGGACGGGGGTCGGCCTCGTCTCCCCCTGCCGCGGGGCGTCCCGGGCGCTCTGTCTCCTTCCTCCCCGCCCGCCACTGTCCCCTCGGGGCCCTCTGGCATCTGTGCACTTGCCTTCTGCTGGCTGAGGAGACACACACGGCGTGAGTGAGTGAGTGAGGATCAGAGCGAGAGAGAGGACACCGCTTACAGCTATTGGTCAGAGCCGGTGGCTGTGCGGGTTTTAGCTGGGCAAGCCGATTCAAGAGATTGTAAACTGCCAGAAAGTAGAAAAAGCCTCCCTGTCGTGCACGGTCTGCAAACTTACAAGGTTTATATAAAAAGCAACAAGAGTCCAGGAAATGTGTGTCCCAGCTCCTACCTGGCAGGGACTGGAGTTCAGGCAAGGTACAAGGAAAAAGCAAGAGACAGACAGGCCAATGATGAAAGAGAAAGGGGACAAACTGGTAGGAAAGTGCCAAAGACAGAAAGAAAGACAGAAAGGAGGAGCTCCACAGCCAGTGAACAGGACGGAGACAGACCGCTGTGTCTCAGACTCACTTGGCATGCCTGTTGGGAGTGCCACGGCCCAGGGGAATAGCAAACTTCCCAGCGGTGTCACCGCTCTCCACTGCCCTGGCCCCCCCAGCCCCCCCGCTGCTGGCACCACTGGAGCTGCGCTGCAGGCTGGGCGTCTTGGAGGACAGGGAGCTGACATCACCCAGGTCACCGGAGGTCATGGAGCCGCCAGTGCGAGACGGGGAGGCGTCACTCTCCAGGACGCGGCAGTCGACAACCGGCTCCTCCGACTCCTGAAGGGAGGAACGCAATTCAACTGAGAAAAGCGCACACAAATCAAAAGAGAAAACAACTGTACTGCGCTTAGGAACTGAAGAACATTCATGTTATTACTGCTAGAGTGTGTAAAAACTGTAGAAGTGGGTGAAATGAAATGCTTGGTAGAGGACCGCTCACCTCAGTGACAGTGCGGTCCACCTCCCTCCCGTCCTCGTAGTACACATCAGTGATGATGCGCGTGACGATGGTTCGCACCTCCCGGATTGTCCTCACGTGTCTCCGGACAGAGTGACCCGGAGCTGGCTGAGGCAGGGGCAACTCCAACTCTACCTGTAGCACAGCAACAGGGCAGGGGGTTAGAGGACATTGCTTTCTATGCAGGCCCCACATCCTTATTTCACTCCTGTCCCTCTCTTTATCAGACCCAGTATTTATGTGCATACCCCCTCCCTCTCCCAAATCTCTAGTCTGTACATGATTCAGACAAGTCTCTACAGGTCCCAGACCCCTGACCATTTCCCTGGTCTCAATCTCCATGTATATGCCCCTGTCCCCAGCACCTTGTCATGTAGACTCTGAGTGCTGCCCGCCTCAAAGCTGGTCTGCTGGGACACGGCTCTCTGACGAAGCTGCAACACAGCAAAGGAGGAGAGGAGGTGTGGAGATTAGGCACACAAACACCATGACAGCCTTACACTTTTCATGTATGTTTACAAAATTTAACCTCCCTCCCCCTGATCCTTGCACTGCTCAAGGAAGCATTTTAACCTCATCAAGAAACCTATATAAAAAATCGTGCACAGACCCAGTCCCAAGTACCCTGCTCTGTAGATTCTGGGGGCCACTTGACTCAAAGCTTGTTTGCTGGGACACTGCTCTGCGGCGCAGCTGGCTCTTGGCTGGTCTGTCGGTCTGCACTGCTGCGCTGCATCTCTCCAGGGCATCTCCTTCATCATCATCGTCATCATCCTCCTCCTCCCCTTCCTCCTCCTCCTCCTCCTCCTGCTTCTCAGGGAGCCCCAGTCTCTCTGTCTGCGTGGCAGCCTCCTCCACTGGCCTGGGTGTCAGGGCTTCAGTCTGGATCTCTTTTACCCTGCGGCTCGCCCACATCGCCCTCTCCTGGGGCAGGCTCTGACTGCTGCTGACCCCCGAGTGACCTTGACTGCCCTCCGATCCCGAGCCAGGCTCCTCCTCCCTCTGCGAGGTCCCCCCTGACTGGCCGATGTCCAGCGAGGACCGAGAGGTCAAGGCGTGACTGCGGGAGATCTGCTTCAGCCGCTGAGCCCTCTGCCCCTCCAGACCAGCGTCTCCGTCCTGGGAACAAGGGGTACGGTAGGGGTCACCCCTGCAGAAGGCAGAGCCATGTTAGCGGACTAGCACTGACAACATTCATCCATCAGCCTGATAAACCACTGTCAAGCATCTGTCAAATCATTTTGTTAGGATGCCAAAATTACATGCAAGATCTTGTACAAACAAAATGTTATTCCCCGCCCCTCCATGGCCTCTTGGGCAGGTGCCGTTTTCAGAGCTGCCATCCAGATGGGAGAGGGTTTTCACAGAGCAGCTAGTTGGTGGTTGTGATCATTCTGGTTCTCCCTACTAACAGGGGGACTCACAGATTCAGAACAATCAATTGTTCCGTAGCTGTGTTTGCAACCTGACACTGAATACCTTCCCCATGTACTCTTATGCCAGGCATCTCCACCACACAGAAGAGGAGTACAAGGAAGACCCCACTCAAGAGGGCATGGGGGGGGGGATCTACTGCTGTCCTCAGGAGCAGCAGTAATCTTAGTCACATCTTTGACTTTGGAGAGGGATCCTTGAGAAGGACCTTGAAGCGACTTTGCAGCAGAACAAGCAAGCCGCTGCTCCTCTCATGAGGGAGACTGAAGCCCAGAATAGCAGCACCATTCAGAACTGGGTCACAGCTAACAGCCGCTAGACTAAAACCTACAGCAGGAATTCACAGCTACAGTGCGCTGGGACCACCAGGGGTTTCATTCGAGCCTGGATCTAAATCCAGCATTTTAAATGTGCATTGCTTTTTAAAATAGAGCAAATCAAACAAGAGATCACACCCACGGGAAGTCTCACAAACTTTACATCTGAATAATTGTTCATGAAAAACCTAATCTATAAAAAAATATCACTAAAAATATCACTTTAGGGTTTAAACAAGGACAACTAAAGTTAAGAAAGTGGCTTTGTAAAAGTGACCTCTTCAGACGCCTAATCGGGATACTGATAATCAGGATTTCTGCTTAAATGGGATACAGCTCTGGGAGACGGTTCTTCCCAATGCTATTTAAGTTGTTTAATTGGGACGTCACTTAGTTTAGACAACCAAAAACGTGACAAAGGTCATCTGAAATGCCTTTCGTTTAATTGGGCAGCCGCTTATTCAGGATATTTGTACTTCTCCCGAGGCTTCCCGATAGAGGCGTCGACTGTACAACCATCTCCTGCCATAATGCATCCCTGCAACCTGTAGAGAGCAGCAGTGCTCTGCGGAAATCCTGAAGGACAGCGTATTGGAGAGAATGTTCAGTAAGTGAGACTGTAACTGCAAGGTGCTGTGTGTGTCCAAAGGAACAGAAGGGGATCTTGCCTGGTGGGGGTGCTGGGGTGCCCAGGTCCTGCAACCTCCACTTGTCTCCGTGCTTCACACACCCGGCTAAACACAGACTGGCTCCGCTGGGGGCTGAACGAGATGATGAGAGAGAGCGAGATGTGAGAGCAACAGAGAGATCAGGAGACTGAACTAGCCCTATCAGAGACATCAGCTGACCCCCCTCAATCGATATTAAACAATCCACAGCACGATTCCAGGTACTACTTCATGGTTACAGCACAGATGCATCAAGCTGTAAATGGGAACACGTTTATGGAACTTTATGGAACTGCTCAGGCGAACAGCACGAGTTTCTCTATGGCAGTGTCCAAGCTCGATGCCCAGCAAAGGACTTCTCAGCTTTGTTACTTTAAAGATATTGCACAGCTAGGGTTAACTGCATTACAAACGAAGATTCAGAAAGCTTTTCTTTGGTAATCTTATGTGCAATTCTGCTAGGGCAAGTCACCTTGAAGCAGTGATAGGGAAGTCATAACTATTTTTAAAAAAGGACAATACATTATTATTGTTCTTTATATTTTTGCATTGAAAGTTGTTTTAATATTTCATAACCAATCGCACTATTTCAAAAGGTAAATTACTGCATTCTTTTAATTGAAATCAGCGGCTTAAACTAGTGCCTGAACTCACGGATGGGTCCTTTCTTAATAAGCTGCCATCTGCCTAGCAACAAGTGTGGGTTACCTGGTTACAGCCATAGCAACAGTGGTAGCCGTGGCAACAGAGCCTTCCTCTTGAGACAGTGCCGGCTCTGAGGAGGAAACAAAGAATTAAATAAAATGACAATAGTTCAGGCAGTGCATTAGGCAATGAAACTGTCTAAGCCAATCATTCTGACTGCGGTCACACACCTCACTGTGGACAGAGATCTAGACAGTCACATCTTAAACACCAACTTAAAGGGGGCACTGGTCTGTAGATGGGTTCCGTTCTCAAATTAAACGGGTTCTGCCTTTTGTATGGCCGTCAAGGAGCCCATGGAGCAGGTTGGCAAAGGGGATGGGCACGGTGCTCATAAATACAGCTTGGGCGATTCCAGCATCCACACTGTCTGAGCAAATGAAATTCAGATCCCAACCTCAATGAGCATTCAATCAAACTGAATCTCACTGGAGCTAGTGGCGTGTTTTTGAAAGTTCAGAGCAGTACATCTCTTAGCCCGCTGCTCTTACTTTGCAAACTGAAACGTGCCGACTCTGGGCTCTCCTCATTCACTGGTGTCACGAGTTTCATCCTCAGACTCAGTTTCCCATCATGCTCAGCAGTGGTGGAGGCAGAGTCCTGTTTGGCCCCCTCACCCCCACTCTCCTCAGCCATGATGTCACTAGTTGCCATGGCAGTCTCCCTGGTAACATCACCAGTTACCACAGCATTGTCAGAACAGGATCCAACCTCTTCATTAAAAGAATAAAAAAAACACAATACCTTCAACATTATTAACAGAGAATTTTGCTGTTAATATCAAGCTAGAAAAACAAAACACAATGCTTGTAAAATAGGATAATCCCCTGCAAAATGGAGATCAGCATATACTCCAATATTTGTGAAGATTTACAGATTAATTACAAACTGCAGTTTAAATTATAGCAAAAACACGTTCTGTCATCAGAGCAAAAGCCAAAGAAACCCACCAATGGGAGTGCTGTGTCGGGGGCGCTGTTTCAGCTGACCAATAAGTGGAGGTGTTGCACTGGCTGCTGGGCGAATCAGCTCTCCTTCCTTGGGAAGAGTGAAATGAAATGGGATATCTAAAAAGAACAGAACGCAAAGGGAAGACATTTAGATTTTAAATTGGCAAATCAAACAGAACGGTGCATCTTTGGCAACTAGATTTTGTCGGTAGAGGCCCGAATCATGCTGTTCATATAAACGAATAAATGAAATGGCCGTACCCCCGGAGCTGTCACTCAGACTCTTGTCCCCTCTCTGACCTTCTACCTCTAGGGCACACCCTGCCTCCTCCAGCTGCTTGCTCTGCCCCGGCTCCTCCCCATCCTGTCTGGCAGAGGCCGTGGGGGTGAGGGAGCTCGTTGTGGTCCTGCCTCCCTTCTCCTCAGGAATCTCCAGAATACTAGGAGAATCATCTGGACAAGACTCCACAATAATGGGCTGGGATGATCCTGCTTTCCCTTTCCTTTGCTGGGGAGTCTTCTCGCTTCCCTTGTCAAAGGATTCTCTCTCGCTCTCCTCCATTACAATTACACTGCTACTAAAGCTGTTCTCTGCCTCGCTCTTCTCCTCCTTGCTGTCTGTGGGACATTCCTTTTTGGGGATGCTCTCCTGCGCACAAGGAGGCTGATCAGTGCTTTTGGGGGACCCAGTTCTTTCTGAGGAATTTTCTTCCTCTTCCATAGGCTCTGGTCCCAGGGAGAGAGCTTGGCTCTGAGACAAGGCAAGACAGAGGCCTGATCCTTCGACTCCCTCCTCCATCTTCTCTTGCTCTTCCTCAGGTGTCTCCTCCACCACATCTTCACTCCTCTTTTCCAAGGGCTCATCCCTAATTTCATGATGACTGGCCTTACTGGAGATGGCTGCTTCTGGCTGTGATTCCGATGGCACCACAACATTTCCAGCCTGGATTTCCATTGGCTCTTCATGCACCCAAGTGGCTGTAGCGGGACTATCAGCTTCCAGAGCCTTCACAATTCCGGGAGATCTTGGTTTATCTTCTGATTCTGGCACTTCTTGCGGCAATCCGCTGGTGGTGGTCTTAGTTAGGTCTAGTGTTTCTGCAGGAACCTGTGGCAAGCTGCTAGTGAGAGTTAGGTCTACAGTGTCCATTTTCTGGGAACTGCTTGTGTTCGTAAGGTCTACCGTTTCAGAAGGTTTCTGCAAACTGATGGCTGTTTCTGAGGACAGTGGGGCAGGAACTTTTGGCACATTGCTAGTCTTGTCCAAAGCTCCCATTTCAGAAGCTTTTTGAAGACTGACGGACTTGGTTGCATCTAACATTTCAGCAGCGTCCAGCAAACTGATAGTCTTGCCTGAGTCCACCACTTCAGAATCTTTTGGCAAACTCTTAGAGTCAGTTGGTTTTACTGTTACTGGAGGTTTTGGCAAACAGCTAGTGTCAGTTGGTACCGCAACTGCCGAAGATTTCGACAAACTGCTTGTTACAGCTGGTACTGCATTAGCTGGCGGTTTTGCAAAGCTGCTACAATCATTAGGTTCAACTGTTGCTGGAGTTTCGACTCTTTCAGGAGTTTCCAGCAAACTGTGCAGGCTTCCCTGTGAGAGTAGCAAGTTGCTAGAGGGTGCACCGACTACACCACTAAGCTCCTCAATCTGTGTCAACTCGTCATCCTCCTCCTCCTCTTCATCCACAGCGCCCCCCGTGGGCCGGGGGATAGCACTACACTCACTGTTAGTAGAAAGCTCCAATCGGAATGCCTCCTCTGCCCCACTAGGTTCTGACTGGCTGGGTTCTGAGTCCTCACGCTGGTCTGTTCTCTTTTCCTCTGTCGGAGGGTCTTTGGGAGCCTCTGCATCAGGTTGCCTGGAGGAGCCCTCAGCTGGGGGCTGTGGCTGCTGTTTACTAGCTCTCTCAGGAGAGCTGCTGCTCCTGCTATCCTCCACACTCTGAGTGGGAGCGAAAACATCCTGTAGAGACAAGAATGGAGCCAGTTAATCAGGGGTAGTGGGTAGAGCACAACGACTGGGCGGAACCAGGCCCACAGTGTGATTAAAAATCAACAGGAACAAAACTAAAACAAAAGCACTTGAATTCAGTACAATGGTAGGTCAGCTGAATTCTGTCACAGTCTTGTAACAGGCAGCCCTACTCAAATAATACATTCTAAATATAGTAACACATTTCAAAATAGTTTTTTCAATGTAATTCTTGTGGGTCGGCCTGGCTGGAAGATGACCGCTCGGCTGACACCTACATATGAAAACTGTGGCTGGGTTGGCACAGGGAGGGACGGCTCCACTGCGAAGGCAGGGGAGTTCTGCGATACTGGGGTGGAGGCTTGAGGACCAAGGAAGGAAGCCTCTTCAAGACGAGGTGGAGGCTGGTCTGTTTCCATTGGCTCCTCTGCCATCTTTCCTGATTGGTCAGCTTCTTCAGCCGGCAGGGATGTATCCATTGGTTCATCATCATCTTTATGAAAAAATAAGTTCAACCAGGAATACCCATTTCAAACATACAAGAAGGACAATAAAAAAAAAATTGGAGATACCTTTTAATAGGTTGAGCTGGCTATGTATATAAAACACACTACCTTTCAAGTCCTCTTCTTCACTTGAGAAGTGGAAACTGACAGTAAAGAAAGTGACTGAAGGACCAGGAAAGGAATTTACCTTGTTCGGTAGGCGAGTTCGGGACAATGATGGGCGCTGGGCCAAAAGCGTCCTGGGAGGGTGCCACAAATTCAGAGGAGTTCCTGTGGAAAGAGAGAGACAGGCACCGAGCTAAACACCTTCAAAAAAGGACCACTTCCGACTTCCTAACTTCAATCCACTACTTCCATTAAACTCTTACTTTTGACTGTTTTCACAGACCCTGATTAGCATCAATCCTGGACTGTCTTATTATAGCTTACTTTTAGCTACCTTTTTCAGTTCAGTGTCAAAACCAGCTCTGTAAAACCAGGCTTGCTGTCAAGCGAATCAAGAAATTTGCAGCCAGCAATGCAGTAGTGTAACTGTGCAGATTAACTTACATTAGCAAGAGGCCATTCTTATACCATTAGAAAGCAAGGAAGCAGTGCAATCCAACAATTATATTATTAACAATAATAATAATAATAACAATAATAACAATAATAACAATAATAATAATAATAATAATAATAATAATAATAATAATAATAATAACAACAATACATACTGCGAGAGGCTCTCCTGCACCAGGGTGGTCTGTTCAGAGAGGTGTAGAAGTCGCAGGCTTTCAGCAGGGGTTGACACAGGGGTGAAACGGCTCTCTGATCCCGACACTGTGCTGTCCACTCCAGATCCTAAACAGGAAGCCCTTGCAATAACTACACCGACATGCCACTCCAGCTCTTTGAACTCGAGCATGAGAAATTCTAGTCAAATCTTAGAAAACTTCGCTGCTGCAGGCTTCCTAAATCAGAGACACATTTCCATGCATGTGGCAGCAGTGTAGCTCCTCCTCCTCGACAAAGCCATTTCGTTTGAGTTCCTTTACTTAGACTCACCTGCCGCATCCTGCTCAAACATGTCCTCCTGAGTGGACAGGATCTCTGAATCCTCTTCCTGATCAGGTGAATCCTCGACCTCCGACCCCTCCCCCAACAGCAGGCGGTGGATTGTCATTTCCTTTTCCCCACGAGACGCTTTCTCTGGCACAGCGGTACAGCTGGAGGTCACCTCTGACCTGTGGTGGAGGAATGAACTGTTATACTGTATACCAAATGAAACTCCTTTACAAATCAGCCGTCAATCCACGTCAATAGAAATGCTACTCAATGTACCTTTTGCATGCTTCATCTCGATCGGTTGAGGTCAGACCGTTTCCTCCAATACTGCGCTTATCTCCATCTGCAGAAAAGGAAACCGGAGGAGCTGTGATCATGAACCTGTCTTTGTGTAGTAGGGGAAAATGCATTGGATGGGAATTATGTGCACTAATGGAAAACTTAGCACATTACAATGAACTTTTAGTCCCTATTTCAATTAAAAGCCTGGTCGGTTAGGGGTAGCAAACTTACTCTAAAGCGGGTATTTTAAAACAGTAAAGTCAAGATGTGAATGCTGGGTTAGTCACATTTGTGCCCACCTCCCAATGCAAAGGTGGTTCATCTCCAAGGGAATTCAGCAGGAAGCAAGGTGACTCACCTGCTTTCCCGAGGCTGGCTGTCTTCCCTTCCTTCTCTGGCTCTCTCAGACTCTCTGCACTCTTCTCAAGCTCCTCGTCCACATCCTGACTCTGTGACATCTCTAGAAACCCGAAGCTCGGCTGGGACATCTCTACACACAGACAGGACACAGACACACACATGGGACACAGAGACACAGACACAGACGAGTCAGAGACACAAACACACAGCCCTCTCATTAGCTTACTTTTTTTTTTTAATTAAAGAGCTATTTTTAGACATCTCCCAGATTTAGCAGTCAAAATACTACAAAGTATGTTTGTGTTTTAAAACTGGATAAACATTTCTAAAGGTATAACTGAAAATGTAAATTTAACATTTGGAAGGTACGTCCAGTTGCAGTGAAGAGAGAGAGCGATACACACACTCTCTAATGTGAACTGCAATAATTACACTTGTTTTATTACTGGCTGGGGTTTCAGTTGCACAGGGGGACTGGTACCTTTTTCCTGGGCTGGCTGTGTCGTTGAATCTGCTCCGTCCTCCATCTCCTCCTCTGCAGGCTGGCTATTAGGGGGAGCTGCGGCTCTGTGTCAAAGGGAGGTAGAAAACAATTACACCACAGATCCTGCAACACACCCAGGATCTGGCGGTCTGTGACATTATAGAGAGTTTGAAGAACCAGTTAGCTGCTCCAGTCCCATTCCCCGCTTGCACGTTGTACATTCTTAACAGTGTGTTTAGTATTCTAAACAGATCCCTCACTGACCCAATTCTACTGGATTTAGTGGGGTTAATAAGGGCAATTTCTGCTGGGGGGGAACAGACAGTGCGATTAACATAGGGAGTCAAAAAGCAGAAATATTAGACTCCAGTGTGTTTAAAAAATGACATGATTACTATTACAGTTCAGGGACAGTGGAAGAGAGCGTGGAGCAGAATGATCACTATACATTATAAAGGAGGGCATCCTTCTGTACCTGTTGCAACTGGAAGGGGAACACACTTCATATACTTGACTATGTTCCTCGTCAACTGAACCGTGTCCTTTCCTGGAATCCAATGTAGCTGAGGACAGTGAAGGACAAAGGTTACTTCTGCAATTTGAAGTGTCTTCAAAAGACCTCATTAATCTTTGAAATACAGATAAAAGCAGAATAATTTGAAGGAATCAGTTCGTGAGCCTCACTGCTATGTGCTAATGGCCTGAGCTGAGCTGAAGCCTGCGTCAGTCCCTTACCCGAGGCGTTGTGGCCGTCATTCTGCACCTCTCCAGACTCCTCAACCACAGGCCCCTTACTGCCCTGCGGTGCAGAAATCAGCTCCTATCAGAGAGAACACAGCCAGCATTACTGAGAGCACTGCAGAGGCAGGCAGAGCCAAGGGACGAGTGAGGCAGGGACACAAGCAGATACATGAGGTGAAGAGAGAGCAGAGGAAAAGTATGAGCAGTGTGTGCGTTTTATATATTATTCTAAGCGGATGTGAAATAGTGTGACGTGAACAGAGAACACATTTGGCATTACTGAGAGAGTGCTGAGGAGGAATCGTCTGTATCAGAAGTTAAAGCAATGCCGCAGTGAACTTGTACTGGACAAAAGTGACAAGATCAAAGTAAAAAAAAAAAAAAAAAAAAAAAAAGGGAGAAAAGAAAACAGCAGATCAATTAGACAAACACTTCTGATGAAAGCATTAGCCAATACTTTTGTGCATTAAATATCGATAGTCTTACTGGTACTCACCAGCACAGGGCTGTGTCTGTGGGGCTGCAGGCTGGAGAGGCGCCGAGCCAGCAGGGTCCGATAGCCGCTGTCAGGATCGTCCTCCAGGGCGGCGCTCTCGGGCTGGGAGTCCTCCACAATCAGACAGGGGGTATCCAGCTGGGACAGGCCAGGGTCTAATTCACTGTCTCCAGGATCCATATAGCTACCGACAAGCAGAGTCAAATCAGAACCACACACAGGGGAAAAACACAGCTTCCTAATAAACCTAGCCATCCAGTACTAGCATGCCAGCTGCTATTTTATAAAATACAAAACTCTTACAGACTGAGTATTTGTATATAAAGTTGAACTGTACTTTGTTTTTATGCAGGTCTCTGATTTGCAGATAATCTGTGGCATCTACCTTTTCCTGAAACTAACATCAACTATCAAGATGTTTAGTTCAGCAGCTTGTTTATTTAGTGTTTACAGGTAAACACAGCTATGACACCTTGTTACATAATGGCAGGTAAACGAGAGCAAGCAATAGAACCAATACTCAGATTACAGGACACACAGAAATCGACATGCATTCATATTAAAAATAAATCAATAGAGATTATTGCATACCTAGGATTTGCATTAATGCCTAGATATATAAATGCATTCAGGGTTTGACTTGATACTGGAATTACATTGAAACAAACTAGCAACACGGTTGCTATGAACATACACTCTCAATAATAATAAAAACAACAACAAATAACGTTTTTTTTAAAAAAGCTGTCAACGCTATATATTGTTGTTAGACTGATTTAAGAGACTACACTTTAAATATTATGTAGGCACATATATTTGTTTTGCTTTTTGACATTTTTCTGAGTGTCCCTCTGCCCTGCTACTAGGAGAGTATAATAATCCTAACATCCAGCGCCTTTGAAAAGCAGTGTCTGGCTCTCCACCCCGAGGTCTGTAATTACAGCCAGTAGTCGCCATGGCCATTTCAATGCAAGTACGTTGTTCGAGAATGCAGAAATAACAACTCGTATATTAATATTACAGCTATGCATATACACATGATGCCCAAGGCTGAATCAACCCCCATCTGCAGCAGCAAGACTCAACTATAAAACAAAACGTTATGATTACAAACAAATAGCCAGCTACTAAGAGAAGTGCATGCAGTCTGCAGACAAATGCAAAATACAGCAAGCAAGTACTGCCATTGAAAAGGGTTTTTCCAAGAACCGTTTAATTAAACACAGTGACGAATATCTTTCGGTTCTATGCAAAATATTTTCCTTGTGACACTTCCTGCTACTGAATCGCCCTCCACGGTGTTTCGATGCATTCTTTGGGGTTTATTACCCAGTATTTTCTACCCTATAGTACTCTTACCTTTGTCTCGACAGTTCTTACAAACACCCACACGACAGCCCCCTCACAGCATGCACAAACACTGCCCCTCCTCCAGCGAGAAATGCTTTTCTCTTCGCGGTAAACCTGATCTTCAGCTGCAGCGATCATTGGTCTGTAGCTTACAGGGTCATGGGTTACACCCGTCCCCTTTCCCCACTTGATTGGCTGAAGGCGAGGAATTCGGCGGCGCATGGAGACGTGAAATACGTTCCCATGGTGATGCGCTACACAGCCTGTCTCACATGTGTCAACCATACCCGTTTACAAATATTGGGAACTTTTTAAAATACTTTTATAAATTATACTATATACTCCTTCATACAAGACTGTGTATAAAAAAAATAAATGTGGGTTAAACAGTGAAACATGAGAATGTATTATTAATCTCGCTGGACACATCTTTCTTTCGTGTTCACTTTTAGTTATTACAGTATATTGGTACAATTGAACGGCCAATCAAAACATGCACAAACCATTTAAAAGACAGCTAGCTAGATTTCAAATGAACCAGGTAGCTTTTTTAGTTGGAGAATACCTAATGTCACAGTTAGACGAATTATCCTACACACGACTTAGCTAAATATTACTCGCTGTGCTTTTAAAATGAGTGCGCCAGAGGTACACAGGAAGAGGAATCACGGAGGACTGGACAGTCGCTTTAAAAACAACACAGTGCCCTTTGAACCCTGCCTGTATAGAACCTGTGGGCTTTCCCCCAGAAGCAGAATTTTGTTTGGGTTCTGTAAAGAGCCAGTCTTATATACTGAACCACAAAGAGGATTCTACATCCTGTGTTCCAAACAGAACCACTAGAGTGCCCTAATTTGATGATAAAATGCAACCAAAGACAGCAATAAATAAAAAGGACTAAATCTCAATATTGTAACAACAGAACTCAGGACTCCGAACGGTCCATAAATACAAACATATCAATGAATGCTGGTTAATTAATGACAACGTATAACTGAAACTGAATTGAATTGTACTTCATTTGAAATTGATGGCAGATATGCAGGTCCTGTATAAAACAAAATAAGAAATCCACTTGCGCTAGTCCAAATTCACTAAACATTGTATATTAGATGCAATTGAACTGCACTCTTTAATGATATAAAATACTATATTTTAGTACTATAGCGTTTAATATAGTATATCACATTTCATATAGTAGTGAAATACACTTATTGGCCAATACTGTAGTATACTGTGTATTTTATTTTCTATAACCACAGATGCACCATGTTTTAGTGACATTAAACAGCAATTACAACACAGTTGCTATGTTTGTATGTTGCTGCTAAACCTCTACTCTGCACTGTAGATGTTTTTAAATACCACAATGCTCAAATGTCAGTGGGATAATATGGTTTGATATATCCTATAATATTATAGTCGTTCAGTGCTGATCGTATAAATAATGGACTGCCTGGGTTCAATCAAGCAACCCCCAGCTGTCAATCAATGCTTATGGTTGATGGATGGGTGGGTAGATAAGCTACACAGATAGATAGATAGATAGATAGATAGATAGATAGATAGATAGATAGATAGATAGATAGATAGATAGATAGATAGTTTTTTTTGTTATTTAGAATATGCTATGAACAGCTTTTCTGTGAAATCCGCAGAAACAAAACTGCACGTCCGCATCGATTATCACAACAGGGAGAAAAACATCAAACTCCCTCATATTGACACAAGACAGAGAACACAGAATAAAATAAGGGTGTGCCTCTCTACAAACACATGCTTTCCAGAAATAGTTTAACAGCTGTGCAAACGCATGAGGCAAACACATATAGGTATAAAAGGACTTGAAATGATGCATATATTTCAGACGCAACAAATAAGCAGGTGCCAAGTCATGTCAATCTACAAAAAAATAATAATACAAATAATCGATCAAGCAATCAATCAATCAATCAATCAATCAATCAATAAATACATACATAAAATAAAATACTAAAATAAATGTTTACAAACATATTCTTAAATGTTACATATTGTTCACGCATACAGCACAAACTCGCCGGTTCTGTGACTGAATTATAGCCCCACAATGGAGTTAAAGCGCTGATAGAATAAATTGCGCAGCAAATGCCCGAGTATGAAAAGACTCTCTGTGCCGCTGGTCCCTGCTGGATCATGCAATGGCATAGGCATTACAAAATGAAGCCGTCCTTGAGGAGAGCTAAAGCCGTACCCCAAATAATGTAATAAAACATACAAGCTAAGAGAATGAATACACAAACAGAAGACCGAACCCCCAAACCGAATTCCCCATTCTTTATTGTCGGCGGTAAAGAAAGATCAGGTTTACCTTGGCGAAGGTGGTCGGAGTGCTTGGCGTATGTTTTTTTTCCCTCACTGCAGGTTTGTGTGAAATTGACAGTGTGTTAATTTCGCTTTGAAGCTGCCCTGGGCTAAAGCGGAGCTGCAATTTCTCTCTCGCTCTCTCGCAATTACTCTACCAGCAAAGCAGGGTGTGGGATACATGGGTGCCACTTAAAGATGCAATGGCATTTTTCTATTGTGTGAATCTATGTGTGTGTGTGTGTGTGTGTGTGTGTGTGTGTGTGTGTGTGTGTGTGTGTGTGTGTGTGTGTGTGTGTGTGTGTGTGTGTGTGTGTGTGTGTGTGTGTGTGTGTGTGTGTGTGTGTGAACCCTGCTATTTTACTGTCCAACTCCCCACCACATGCCTCGCCTCGAATCAAAGTGGCTTTACTCCTGTTCTAAAATATCAATGATTCTTTATCTCTGATATCTAATGTTCAAGAACAGGGATGCTTTTTTTAAAAAAGAGAAAGTTCCATTACTTATCACTTTGATAATCAACTTCTTCATGTGGAACACATAATAACACACTGTAATATCTGCATATGTAAATCATAAAGTTAGTTCAACTCTATACTGTAACTTCTTGGATAGATATACAGCATTTTTAAAAGATTGCAATGACAGATTATATGACTTTGCAGCAACTGCAAAATCCCTTAGCAAGACTAGTGACAAAGGTACCAACACTACAAGAAAAAAAACCTGTTAATCTATAGGGAGAAGGTTTAAACATGGGCTAAATTGTTTTTTAAAATGTCACATTTTCAAGAACATATACAAATGATAGATATACAAATGATAGTCTTGATTTGATCCTATGCCAGATGTACACACCTTGCCAGTGTATTGGCTGTGCTGTGTTTTGTACACAATTTTTTTGGTCAACTAAAGGTCAGAAAGAAGAATGACATGCGACTGAGAATGAGTGAAAATAATTATGGAGACCAGGGTTAGCAGCTTGCTTCCATAGAGTGAGGAGTAAGGCGGCCCTTCAGTATAAACCCCATAAAAACTCAGAGTGGAGCCCCATGGCTAGAAACTGCTCTAAACTACATTTGCACAGATTAAACCTTGCACTGTCTCTTTAAATTAAGGACGGGAAAATCAATGGGCCTGATCACTGCTCTGCAGAGCTGGTATGAAATATGTAACTGGTATCCTCTGCACAGTTGCCATGGTGATCTGAGGAGACTGGAGCAGGTTGCTTCCTCGTCCTCTGTTTTATAATGAGCAAGGGGTCTTCTTATTGGCAAGGATGTTTTCGCAGTGGCCCAGTGTGAAAGATATCAGGTAGAGCCACACGGAAAACAAAACTCTGTTCTGTACTCTAGCATACTATACTGTTGACCAAACAAAAAGTGGAGACAATGATCTATTCAGGGATACCAAGATATTTAGTGAGCAAGTAGTCTGAGTGAAGTTATCCAGCAACAAACTCCCCACCCCACGTTGCACTGCTTTCTAGAAAAGGAATGGCAGGGGACCGTTGTACTTGTGAGACGTCTTGCTCATATTTTTAAAGAGGAGACGATTATCTATTCAGAGATACCAGGGTATTTAATAAGGGGTCTGAGTGAGGAAACATGGGTAATACAATCCCCACCCCTAGTCTTGCTCTAAATCATTTGTTGTTTCCATAATTTTTTCTGGTGCTATAGATAAAAAGCACTGTCTTTGTAATGTAGAGGACAGTTGTAGGATGTATTAAGTAACAGAATGGGTTCTTTTGATATGGGCAGTCAAAAACTACACACAGACTGTTTTATTTTCACATTGTCTTTCTCATTATAAATATTTTTTACATTATCAGCACCTCAAACTATTTTATTATTATCTGGAATAAAAAGGCTTGTGTTTCGAAAACGGGAGTCAGTCCATTGACTTTCTGAGTGGAGATTGATGGAGATTGAGGAGGAGGAACGCTCCTGCACATTAAAAATGGCAAGGATTCAATAAATGGAAATGCTTATTCACAGTACTGAAGTTGCTGAGAGCAGTGAGAATATTAACAATGGAGATCGACCACAATATTTGAATTTTTACAGAGCGTGTTTTAACGTTTAAATGCTAATCAAGAGTACAGATCCTAAAGGTTATTTCGCTAAACGTTTAGCCCAAGTATACGGTTTTATGAGACTCTTGCAGTGATTTTCAAATGTTTTCACATCCTGATACATTGTAAACCACTTCAATTGAATGCCTTATGCAATGTCCAATACAAACTCAAAGTTGCCACAGTTGCAGTGGGGAGAGAAATTACAGTTGCACACCCTTAGAGGTAATTTCTAAAACCACTGCACTCCAGAAATTCAGTTTTAGGAGTCTTTTGAAAAAAGAACATTACCTGTGGGTGCCTCGTGAGGAGTCTGCAGTTTCTCTCCCACACAGCAGGTGTCCCTGTTGTGCAGGTGGAACTGGATTTAAATAGTCAATCAATTCTTCTATTCCTTCAACTTGCCCTTTTGCTGCGTAATTTTACAGTGAACTCGCATTTCCAAAACCCCATTTTTATTACATTGACAGGCTGTTTTCTACACACTTTTTGGACAACCCAGATACAGTCAAACACTGCAAAATTGCCAGCTGTGCATTAAATGACATTAAATGGCATTCATTGCAGACCAGTCCGACAATCAACCCTCTATAAAAATGTGTCAGGGCTGCTGATTTATAACAGGATGATGAAACTATTACTGTACTTATTACTGTGTGCATGTCAAGGATTATATAACAGTTAACCAGTAACTTAAGATACTACTACTACTAATAATAATAATAATAATAATAATAATAATAATAATAATAATAATAATAATAATAATAATAATAATACATTCTGCAGGAGAAATAGCCTTTATAAAAGAACAGCAGCATTCTATCTGTAAGGGGGCTTCTTCACCAGCAGGGGACACTGTGGTGTCTTGATAAAAAAACACAAACATGAAAACTGTTCATCTGCAGTTTTGAGTGCTGACACACAGAGGCCAGGCAAACCGTACCCAGGCACAAGCACAGAAAGCAGCTTATAGATTGGAGTTCATCTCTCCATTGGAAAACACTACATTATTAAAGAGATTTTGATCTGAGTCTTTCCATCCTGTGAGAATGAATGACCTCTAGTTTCCAGGCAGTGGATCAAAGTGGGTGCCTGTGGCAGAGCTGGAGTTCAGTCAGCCTGCAATCTCAGCAGGGATTCGGACTCACAGAACCACAGGGATGCAATCCTTACAGATATATAATGAAAGCAAGTTCATATATGGACCCTTAAGGTAAACCATGATAAAGTGTGACCTAGAAATAGAAGAAATGCTACATTACATAGTAGTGAAAAAAGTATAGTATACCATGATGTACTTTTTAGTATTGAAAGCATCATGGAGGGGAATGTTGTATCCAGTCCAATCCACATGAGCTATGCATTGTGGGATTTTGTAGCTGAGTGCTCTGATTTTGTAGCCAGTCAGGGTAGATGGATACATTGTGATTTCTTTGACAGGAAGATACAGAAACAGCCAGCAACCTCAGTGACTGGAGCTACAGCAGGAGGCTAACCACCTCCACCTAGACTGCACACAGTAAATCAAACACATTTAATGTTGATAGCTTCTGGAATCCTGTTACCCTGGCCAGTCATTTATTAATTAATCAAATATAATTCTGCAGTATATCTATGGATGCAAGAATGAAATTGAGTTATGTATATACTGTACTCTTGATGAAAATATGCAAACCACCCTGCCTTGGATGACTGACAGCCCTGAAAGTATTAACAGCTAGAGCTGCCAACATTCCATTATGTGGCACCATGACTCAGTGTTCTTTCATCCCCTCTCTCTCTCTACTGCCCAAATTTAAATATGTTTTTCTAGTTCCAAAGATGGATGTGTCTGTCTAGTATCCTAGCAACAGCCTCTTTCACATACTCCTCTATCCTCTCGCTTTCTCATGCCCCCTCCCTTCTTCCCATCCCGTCTCTCTCTCCTCTTCACCCCCTCCCTCTCTCTCCCTCTTCCTCACTCCCTCTTTCTCTCACTCCCCTCCTCACCCTCTCTCTCCTGGAGTATTGCCCAGACTCTAATGACTGCTGCAGTGCAGCGTCACTGTCTGGAAATGCGCGTGGGGTGAGGTATCTCTGTTTCTGATCTGCTTTCTAAAATTCACTGGTAGTAATACCTTTTTACTTTATGCCATTTCTACCAAAATAAATATAGAGTACATAGATAGAGAAAATACATACAGTATAGCTAGCAAGAGAGAGACCAACAGAGACAGGCAGCAGGCAAACAGTCAGTCAGACAGACAGACAGACAGACAGACAGACAGACAGACAGACAGACAGACAGACAGACAGACAGACAGATCTATAGATACAGTTGCTTATTATGCAGTTGTTTTTCTACATGACCAGTAAACATGGATCAAACAGATGGATTTTTATTGCATGTTATTTTACTTGTCAACCCTGATATGTTACTGGTGAAGTAACTGCATTCACATTATAAGTGGTCAGTTAGCTTACTTTACAGTCTTATCTAAATGACTTAAATAACTGACTGTAGCTAGAGGGCCGTTTCGTTTATCATTAAAACCTGCTTCTCAGTCCCTGATTATGCGTCCTGTTATGTAATCTTTAACGGTGGCCCCTTTAGAAATCAAATTGAGTTTCAATAGTCTAGGGATTTTACTGAGGAAGCAAAAGTTTTGTTTAAAGAAATCCTTTCCGACAGTAAACAAGATAACCCGCACATGTTGCATTATCTGCACTAGTGCCATCATCACTCTTTCCACTTCAATATAGAAACGTGAATATGTAAGCAATGAGGGCTATCACAATGCCTAGAGTGGGATACATGATACCCTCCTATATTTACAATAATAGAAATAACAACAAAGTGCTTCTTTTAAAAATAAAATAGAAGTACTAACAGCTAATTCATTTACAACTGCCAGCAGTGACCTTGTATTCCCATCAATACTGCATTGACTGTGATCAGGGGGCTGTGTCTTATTGTGCAGCCTACCCTTTCAGTCTGTGCACTTTGTTTGACCTTTCTCTGTATATTTTTGTTTTCTTTTAATACTGTTTTTAGAAGCGTATGTGTACACATAATATTTAATAATGAAGGTTTAGGGCCAGAGGTGGTGCTTACAGTGAAGGTCTTTGTCCAAACAAGGTTCTAAATCACTGGTTCCAACTCTAGTCCAGTCCAGTTCAGATATTTATTTCAACTAAGTCTTCAATTAGTTCATTCAAATAACAAAGGGTTGATTATCTCATTCAGCACTTGATTGGAGCAAAGTCCTGGACTGGAATTATTAACTTAACTTAACTTAAATTAACCTGCAATGGAATGGTGCTCCAGTACTGGAAGTGGGCACCCCAAGTCAACAGCATACAGTATGTATGAATGGGACAGTGGTACCTCAGTAGCTGGCATGGGGCACTGTGCTGGGGACTTTGGCTCTGGTTGGTTCTCAGGTGGTCCTTATGTACTGCATGACTTATTATTGCTTAAATACTCTATTGAGTATTACTTTTAATACAGTATCCACAGTAAGCATTGTTAGTGCTGATGCCTGTAGGGTAACTGAAGCAATACAAGGGCAGATGATGAATGTGTTTATGTCTGATCACAGGGATAGAGATAGATATGTCAAGCTGCATGCAGTTCAGTTCAGGTAACAGCAAGCATGGTTAGTACTCAGTGCAAGCTAATAGAGAGCTTTGCAATAAGTACATTATGCAACTTTTCCTTTTGAATGTATTTTATTTGTGCAATAAAACTGCAGTAAAACTAAGAAACTCAAAAGTAATCAACAAAACCATTTAAGAAAAATAAAAGTTAAACAGATGAAATAACCTTGTTTTTGTCTTGGCAGGAATCTTATAGTAAATTAGATAATGGCTTCGTGTCAAAGTAACATTGAACACAAGGTTAATGCGCCACGCCTACACACTGCAGATAAATGTGATACTTACAAACCATGATTCATTATCTTACATGAGCTCAAAGTACCTGCCAGCAGACCTGTCCCGCCTTGAAACTCGGATACCATCATCGATATTTTCTATTTGTAGTGTTGCCAAGTCTCACGAGAAAAAAAAAGCGGCACTGCCTTTCAAAACAAGCCCAATCCCGCTTATTGTAAGCGGACTTGGCAACAGTGATTTGGAGACTCATGCACATCAGCAATAGAGTCCAGACCGACCCACCCACCTGGCGTTAACATTGCATCAGAGTGACATCAGCCCGCCACATGCCTGTCCGGCCAATCAGTATCAGGCTGACTGCTCTTTAAGAATGCGGCGCGCCACTCCCACTGGGCCCTCCTTCAATCTTCCCTTACTCTGAAAACCCGAGGCAGCAGTTGTCATGGAGATGGAGGAAGGGCCGGCGTCGGCTCACCATACTGTTGCCATGGAGACCCTGGCCGGACCCACAGCTGCCGCCGAGAAGAGCGACGCGCGCTGGGAACCCGTGCAGCCGCAGCAGCTAGTTCAGCACCAAGGACAGCAGCAGCGTGCTGCCGCACCGTTCAACAAAGGGAGCTATTACATCCTTATCGTGATCGGGGAGATCGCGACAGAGAACCAGCTCACAGCCATCAGGGAGTCCATTGAATTGGGTGAGTCGATCAGAAACCTCGTGAGCTTTTTACACAACCAAGAGTTAAGTGGGCACGTTGAAGCTGTCCAGCCTGGATGAGTTACTGCAATATTAATATTACGGATCTTAATGTTATAAACTTGCAGGATAATCAGTGAAAAAGTATTATCGAACTAAAACCAAATAAAATTCAAAGGCATCTCAAAATGTATACTCTATTCTTAATTTAACTTCAAAGATACTTCTTTAATTGGAAGGATTTCGCTGATGGCGGATTTTTCTTTTTCCAGCTTAAATCTATATTATTTTAACACAAAAGGGGTGTTGCAGCAAAAAGGTCGCTCATTCTTCCAAAAGTTGCTTATTTTTTTATATTTTTCTAACTTAGAAGTGCTTGACCGTCCCCGTATCTCTATTTTAAAATTTGGCAAAAAAAAAAACAATCAAACCAACAAAAACATACGTAATGCAATGCCCTATATCCAGGCCAGCAGCAAATACTATTAAAATGTTAATCTGAGTGCGTTGGAACGCGTAATCCAAAGATCTCAGCTCGTGTCAAAAATAACTGCTGTACAAAAAAAAAAAATGGTTTCCTTCTGGTGCCACACCAATAACAATTGTGAACAACACTAGAAGCCAAGACAGAGAATGAAAACCACTGGAACCGAGCTGGTGTCTTATCCATAAAGTTATTTTCTATAAAACGCAAGGTCAGGATGATACCCTCGTATTTCTTTTACTTTGAAAGCGCGTTTCCGTGGGTTGTTTTGAGTCAAGCGATTCCCAGATATGTTATAGCTGGCACGCTCTACCGCTGTTCTTTGCTGAGCACCTGAACTTCAGGTATCTTTACGCACTTTATAAAACATGCATGCCGCTGCGAGAGCCGAGGCAGTCACCTGAAAACGATTAGGGCAATTCAACAGAGTCTGACGTCAAAAAGAAATGCACGGGGAGACTTTCTAGTAATCAGGTAATGAATAATAATAATAATAATAATAATAATAATAATAATAATAATAATAATAATAAAGAAGTAGAAAATGTTCTTTCGCGGAGTGTAAATGATTCGATCTTCAGCGCCTGGGGGGTAAAAACTGCGGATGACTGAGCAGTCGATGCAGCCCTATCGCCGATTTCTGAATACAGTTTTGGGCGTTTGCTGCCTGTCTGGCATCATTTACATTTCAAAGGTTGGTTTGCCTTTAGTATGCGGCTCTACGGAGTGCAGCCACATTCACTTCAATGTGTACACCTGTAGCACGGCTTCCTGCCGCATTAGGAGATTTCTTCAGGAGGTTTTTGTCAGATCTATATACATAAGTGTATACATGTATATAAATGTATAGTTATCATTAGTATACGGAATCAACAGTGTTCCCGTTTCTGCATTTTTCTATTGATAAGCACACATTTCTCAGAGATTATGTATATAGGGGAGTTAGTGATCAAACCCCCAGTTTGCAGTCAGTGAAAGTTATTGTTACATGTTGACTATTAACGGCAGTCTGTGTTCCAAATCTTTGCACTTTAACTGCAGTGCAGAAGCCCTGTCTTTGGACTACATTTCCCAGAATGCACACCGTCGAGACTTAGTCCTGACTTCTTTGTACATCTGGGAACTCTAGGATTAACAGCAGTAATATACGAAATACATTGAAGGTGTTAAATCTATATGCTTGTTTATAATCAAACTGCATAAGGGATGAATAAAGAAAAATAAGTACTGTTATTGTTGGTGCAGTATAAAATGTTATATATGACACTATTTTCCTGAAAGAAGTAACAAAAAATAAAAATATAATTGACGATGGAGTTGAAGCAGTTTATAAATAACTGTTTGTACCTTATTTACAGTTCATGGCAGTTGATGCTTCATCAAATCAGCTATAAGGAAAGCAGAGTCGTAATTCAAATGTAATCTCTGTTGATTAAATGCCCCATATGTTCCTTTGCTTAGTATGACTCTTTGTATTAAACAGAATAAGATATACTGTGTATTGTTCTAGATGCACACTGTTAGTTTTTGATCATGTTGTACAGCGAGAGATCTGAGAAAGCCAGAAGGGTTTCAGTTGCTGCAGGCTGGCATGAATTGCTGCACAGTCTCCCACTGGAATAGAAAACCCATTGTCAGCACTCTGGCCTGGGCTGGGAGCTCTGTCATGCCAGAGTAGAAAAGTGTTCAATCACCAGTCATATGCCTCCCACCCTCCTCCACTCCCCCACAGCACACTCACACACTGGGGACTGCTCTGCAGGGCTGGCAGGGGCAAGGCGTGGGAGGCTGAGACAGGTGAGGAGGCAGGCAGAGCAGAACACTCTCAAAGAGGCACCATGCAATCAGATTACCCTCATCAACCTTCCCCCAGTGTTTTTACTTTGCTGCACTACAATTGGCTTTTGCTTTAATAATATTTTACTGCAGTAAAACATTACAACAGCACACCTAATATAAGAATAACAAAAACCAACAAAATAAATAAATACTACTGCTACTACTACTGCTGCTACTACTGCTACTACTACTACTACTAATAATAATAATAATAATAATAATAATAATAATAATAATAATAATAATAATAATAATAATGTGTTTGTACGAAGGACACAGAATAATACAGCTATGTGGAAATTGAAGACCATTGTAGTATTTTAACATCTACATTCTTTTTAGTGTTAGTTTGTTGACAAGGCATAGCAGGATATGCCACATGCAGTAGGCCACTCAGACTGTAACCTCAATTAAGACAGCACCGTGCTTTCATTGTAATGAATACGATCATGCACCATGCTTTCATTGTAATGAATACGATCAGGCACTGTGCTTTCATTGTAATGAATATGATCATGCACCATGCTTTCATTGTAATGAATACGATCAGGCACTGTGCTTTCATTGTAATGAATATGATCATGCACCATGCTTTCATTGTAATGAATACGATCATGCACCGTGCTTTCATTGTAATGAATACAATCAGGCACCGTGCTTTCATTGTAATGAATATGATCATGCACCGTGCTTTCATTGTAATGAATACGATCATACACCGTGCTTTCATTGTAATGAATACGATCATACACCGTGCTTTCATTGTAATGAATACGATCAGGCACCGTACTTTCATTGTAATGAATACGATCAGGCACCGTGCTTTCATTGTAATGAATACGATCATGCACTGTGCTTTCATTGTAATGAATACGATCATGCACCGTGCTTTCATTGTAATGAATACCATCAGGCACCGTGCTTTCATTGTAATGAATATGATCATGCACCGTGCTTTCATTGTAATGAATACGATCAGGCACCGTGCTTTCATTGTAATGAATACGATCATGCACTGTGCTTTCATTGTAATGAATACGATCAGGCACCGTGCTTTCATTGTAATGAATACGATCAGGCACTGTGCTTTCATTGTAATGAATACAATCATGCACCATGCTTTCATTGTAATGAACACAATCATGCACCCTGCTTTCATTGTAATGAACACGATCAGGCACTGTGCTTTCATTGTAATGAATACGATCATGCACCGTGCTTTCATTGTAATGAATACGATCATGCACCGTGCTTTCATTGTAATGAATATGATCAGGCACCGTGCTTTCATTGTAATGAATACGATCATGCACCGTGCTTTCATTGTAGTTTAACTGCAGTTGTTCTTTGAATAAATATTGCACACCTCTAAAGAACAGGATACTAGAGAGAAGCCAGTGACATTTAGGAGCTGCTTTGAAGGTCAGATGTATCGGTCTGTTGGTCATGGTTATGCATCTGTAACACTGCATAACACTGCTTCAAAGGGGGTGTGTATGGTAAATGTCATTTAAAAATGAGCTTTCACAGCAGACGAGAACCACATCAGTGCACATGTGTTTACAGACTTATCAACTGTACTGTATCTGACACAAATCAAGTAAGATTGAGATAAGATGGCTTTTTAAAGCTTCACTGATGCAGCATGAATGCTCGGCCTCTATTTATCAGAGCCAGCTGGGTGAGAATGTCCTTGACACTGTTACAGAGAGAAATGATTCAGTCTCTGTATTACCACTTGCACACAGTGCCACATACTGATACGCAAACACTGCACCGATTCACACACATTGATATAAACAACAATGGTATTGGACCACAGCAATCAATGGTCCAGCTTTTTAATTCTTTCTTAAAGTACTGACACTACTACTACTACTACTACTACTACTTCTACTGATACCAATACTAATGCTAATACTACTAGTAACCCTAATACTTATTCCTTCTAATAATGTCATAGCTTAGTTAAATAGGGTCTAGGAATATACTATGTGTCCAGTATCACAGGGCTACTTACACACAAGATAATGTTAAGGCAGGTGCATGGTGGCTTGTGCTATGTGATACAAGGGGGGCAGAATGGTAAACATGTCTATATTTAGTAGTCTTCTATCTAAACACAGAGTACAGGCAAAAATACAAATCACAGCAGCAAGCTGGAATGGAGGAGCTTCATATCACATATCCCACTGCCAGCGCCCTACCCCAAACCCCCTCCGCCCCTGCCTGCCTGCCTGCCTGCCTGCCTGCCTGCCTGCCTGCCTGCATGCCTGCCTATCAGTATTCTACCCTGCTTCTCCACGCTGGGGAGAGGAATACATTATGGTTTAATAAATGCTGCTCTGGCAGTGACTCAGACACAGCGGCAGCTGCTGACTTCAGCAAGACTGCGGCAGACACCTCCTTAAGGGGAGTGTGGAGTGGGGGAGGGTGAGAAAGGGAATGTGGGAGCTGGGGAAGGGGGTGCAATGCAGCTTGATCACACTACAGTGCCTGGATTGATGCCATTCAGATGGTACAGTAAATGTCAAGCAGTATTGAAGGTTGTGGATTTGAGGAGCTCAGTGGTTAGAGAGCTGGGCTGCAGTGTGGAAGGAAGTGGGTTTGAGCTGCTCAGTGGTTAGAGAGCTGGGCTGCAGTGTGGAAGGTAGTGGGTTTGAGCTGCTCAGTGGTTAGAGAGCTGGGCTGCAGTGTGGAAGGTAGTGGGTTTGAGGAGCTCAGTGGTTAGAGAGCTGGGCTGCAGTGTGGAAGGTAGTGGGTTTGAGGAGCTCAGTGGTTAGAGAGCTGGGCTGCAGTGTGGAAGGTAGTGGGTTTGAGGAGCTCAGTGGTTAGAGAGCTGGGCTGCAGTGTGGAAGGTAGTGGGTTTGAGCTGCTCAGTGGTTAGAGAGCTGGGCTGCAGTGTGGAAGGTAGTGGGTTTGAGGAGCTCAGTGGTTAGAGAGCTGGGCTGCAGTGTGGAAGGAAGTGGGTTTGAGCTGCTCAGTGGTTAGAGAGCTGGGCTGCAGTGTGGAAGGAAGTGGGTTTGAGCTGCTCAGTGGTTAGAGAGCTGGGCTGCAGTGTGGAAGGTAGTGGGTTTGAGCTGCTCAGTGGTTAGAGAGCTGGGCTGCAGTGTGGAAGGTAGTGGGTTTGAGCTGCTCAGTGGTTAGAGAGCTGGGCTGCAGTGTGGAAGGTAGTGGGTTTGAGCTGCTCAGTGGTTAGAGAGCTGGGCTGCAGCATGGAAGGTAGTGGGTTTGAGCTGCTCAGTGGTTAGAGAGCTGGGCTGCAGTGTGGAAGGTAGTGGGTTTGAGCTGCTCAGTGGTTAGAGAGCTGGGCTGCAGCATGGAAGGTAGTGGGTTTGAGGAGCTCAGTGGTTAGAGAGCTGGGCTGCAGTGTGGAAGGTAGTGGGTTTGAGCTGCTCAGTGGTTAGAGAGCTGGGCTGCAGCATGGAAGGTAGTGGGTTTGAGGAGCTCAGTGGTTAGAGAGCTGGGCTGCAGTGTGGAAGGTAGTGGGTTTGAGCTGCTCAGTGGTTAGAGAGCTGGGCTGCAGTGTGGAAGGTAGTGGATTTGAGCTGCTCAGTGGTTAGAGTGCTGGGCCGCAGTGTGGAAGGTAGTGGGTTTGAGCTGCTCAGTGGTTAGAGTGCTGGGTGCAGTGTGGAAGGTAGTGGGTTTGAGGAGCTCAGTGGTTAGAGTGCTGGGTGCAGTGTAGAAGGAAGTGGGTTTGAGCTGCTCAGTGGTTAGAGTGCTGGGTGCAGTGTGGAAGGTAGTGGGTTTGAGGAGCTCAGTGGTTAAGGTTATTTTCAATGGATGCTTCCAGTTTAACACAGCCTGAATGTCATTTAAAAATGCAGACAACGCCATCTGGCTCCACTGGCACTCCACCAATCACAGACAGCCTGGCTCTTGTATTTCAAATTCACTCTGTTTAGGTTTTTCTTGTTTTCATCAATATTCTGCCTTCAAGCATTCAGGGGAGAGTCCAATTGCATCCAGAGAGTAAGATGGGTGTGTGCTTCTTTCAAGCTCCTTTCAAAACAGATACAGTGAATTGGTAAACTAAGCAGACACAGAAGGCTACATTCTCAAAGCGATTCATTTCACATTTTCATTGGCACCAGTTACAATTCTAAATGGCCTGAGTTGTTTATTTCTGCTTTGGTAACTTTCCTTTCTGAAACACTAGCACTGATGAAGATTTGGGATAAATATCTCTGAGAATCTTGCCCCTAATGTGTAGAAATAAGACTATAGTGTTTACACTGTGCATTTACTGTGCTTCACCATGGATATTTGTTTACCAAATCTGAGTGAACATTTGTGAGGCTGGGTTTATCCTGCGGCAGAAATCAATGTCCTTTCTAAAGGACTCGCATTGTTGGGTGTGTCTGTCTCTTCTGTCCTCTCTCCAGCAGCAGGGCTATGGAATTAAATAGCTTACTGTATGACCTCTGATGTTATTATTCATTTTCCAACTCCTGGATGACACCCGAGCCAGGCGGTGCAACGGGTCAATGCACTAGCCTTTCCACTCTTGGACACTTGGGTTTTAAAGCAACTCAGGTTACTTGTAAAATGAGTTAAAGGATCTCAATAAGGTCCTTAATGGAAGGAGAATCTGGCATGAATATGACAGTGTCTGCTTGAGAGGCTTCAAAGCCACTACTGCAGGGCAGTTTATTTAGGGGAATTTGTTGTAATGTCTGGTGGAACATTTTTCCTGCTCCCAGCATTTCTGTTTACCATAGCTCATTCTTTTTGTACGACCCCTTAGCAATGAACTCACAAAATAAAACCAGTGCACGCACATGCACAGGTAAAGTAAAATCAGCACTTTATTGGAGTATATATGAACTTTCAAGCTGGTTTTTCAAGAGCTCAGCTGTACAGACAGCTGATCTGCATGTTTGCATGCATGGGTGATGCATAATCTTTACTCAGTATTCGGTGCAGGCTCCTCGTGGTGTGTATGCTGTCTTTTCACATGATTCACATGACAGGGCTTGGCCCCTGCATAGTATAGCGAGATCACACACTCACAGAGAAACCTGCAGTGCGTTCAAGACATTTAAAGATGCACTGTGCCATCAGTATAACCGTGTACACTGGGTTAGAAAAAGGCTTTCAATGAAACCCAGAAAAACGTTTTGAAGTTTCGGACAGCCTATGGAGGTAATAATATGGCTTTAACAGGCTCTTACACTGACTAGTATAATTAGGAAACGTGCACTTAAACTGCAAATATAGTACAGCACTATCCATCCAAACAGGATCACAACTAGCTATAAAAACTAACAAAAGCCTTTTAACAAGGCTAGAATGTCTAGGCTCGTGTTGATTATATGAATAGACTCGACGGGGTTAGCAGGTATTCTAATGCAGGCTCGTGTTGATTATATGAATAGACTCGACGGGGTTAGCAGGTATTCTAATGCAGGCTCGTGTTGATTATATGAATAGACTCGACGGGGTTAGCAGGTATTCTAATGCAGGCTCGTGTTGATTATATGAATAGACTTGACGGGGTTTGCAGGTATTCTAATGCAGGCTTGTGTTGATTATATGAATAGACTCGACGGGGTTTGCAGGTATTCTAACGCAGGCTCGTGTTGATTATATGAATAGACTCGACGGGGTTTGCAGGTATTCTAACGCAGGCTTGTGTTGTTTTTCTCCTCCGCAGGGCTTCGCTCATGGGATATCGACCTCACTTCCTGTGACCTGGACCTGCAGCTTCGTCACTTTGTGACCCGACACTCAGCTCAGTTCTCAGCAGAGGTCAGAGGTGAGTGAGCCAGTAAAACCAGGGTGGGGGAGAATGGGGGAGAGGCAGGGTGTGTGTGAGCAAACAACTGCAGAGAATATGGGTGTGACTAGAGTGATTCTAGCTCGCTTTTTAATAATAGCAGAATTACAACCAACACCGTCAGAACCAAAGGTAAGAAATAGCTTATTCTTCACACCTCTTTTAGCTGTAAGAGTGTGGTGTGCAGTTTTGTGCACAGTGCACTGTAACACAGATGAATATGATGTTAATACACTGGATTCCAATCCCAATGCTAAAGTCTACTGTGGTTACATTATTGCAGTCATAACAACACAGTTACAAGACTGCAGTGCAGTTAAACTCCAGTCCAAATGCTCTGCAGTTGTGTACTGCTCCTGTGAGATTCGTCGTGGCCCCAATCCTCAGAAGACAGGTTACACAATGTTTTTAAGCAGTGATGCTCTAGTAAGCAGACAAGACCAAGTGGTCGAGAACACAATACTCAAGACAGAGTTGAAGAAGCAAAATCCACTCCGGGACAGGACCCAGCCCTGAGAGACATGCTGAGACAGCGCCGTGGACACTGAGCCAGGCCACAGGTGAGATGCGGGCACCATCACAAGAGACATGCTGAGACAGCGCCGTGGACACTGAGCCAGGCAGCAGGTGAGACGCGGGCACCATCACAAGAGACATGCTGAGACAGCACTGTGGACACTGAGCCAGGCCGCAGGTGAGACACGAGCACCGTCACAAGAGACATGCTGAGACAGTGCCGTGGACACTGAGCCAGGCAGCAGGTGAGACGCGGGCACCATCACAAGAGACATGCTGAGACAGCACCGTGGACACTGAGCCAGACCGCAGGTGAGACGCGGGCACCATCACAAGAGACATGCTGAGACAGCGCCGTGGACACTGAGCCAGACCGCAGGTGAGACGCGGGCACCATCACAAGAGACATGCTGAGACAGCACTGTGGACACTGAGCCAGACCGCAGGTGAGACGCGGGCACCGTCACAAGAGACATGCTGAGACAGCACTGTGGACACTGAGCCAGACCGCAGGTGAGACGTGGGCACCGTCACAAGAGACATGCTGAGACAGCACCGTGGACACTGAGCCAGACCGCAGGTGAGACGCGGGCACCGTGAATGCTGCCAGATGTGTTCCGTTTCTTATTAAAATACAATCTTACGGGAAGGGGCTGTGTACTGTGAATTTTTGTATGTAGTTAAGATGAACTTATTTAACCACAAAGAGTGCTATGTTTATAGCAGTTGTTGGTACAGAGTTTCGCGTACATATTTACGAGCTCACGTTTGCACCTTAGCCTTTTTTCTTATTACAAAAACACCCTGGAAACTAAGCACTGAGGTAAATGCTTTGTGAATATAGCCCAATGTGTTTGACCTGTAAGCCCACCTGTAAGACGACAACACAGCTCTTGGTGTAATTACAGTGAAGTAAATCTTACTTAAATAGTGTTTTCCAAAATTATAAGACTATCTATAGATTCAAGGGTTTTATTTACTCAAAGCTCATTCAGCTTTTCATTCAATGGGAACAAATAGTTTCGTGTACGTATTCTGTATTCTCCCAAACCAGCATTCTAGTGATGTCACTGATGTAAGTACTGAACTGCTTTTAATCAGATAGACACTTGTGCTTATCATTGACGATGCTCTTACTGTCTGAGAGATAAGCGCATGTGCTTGTGTGCATGGCCACAGTGGTAGATTGTAGAAGAGCTAGAAGAAAGTGAAAGCCACTAGAAATTCCTTGAGAAGGCTTTGATATGGTCTTTCATCCTGAAGCACCATTCTGTCACAGCGTGCCATGTATGCAATGCTTAATGCTTAGCCAGGTCTTGCATTTGCAATTATCTTCAGAGCTTATCTGTGTCAGTACGATGCAGTGTGATGACACAGGTGTAGTGATCAACATCTGAAACTAGGAATGCAACTGCAATTTCACAGAAAGCAGTGATCAGTGTGCAGTATATCTAAATCTAATATAAATGCACCTCTTACTCAGTTTATAGGTGTGTTGCTTACTTGCAATGATCTTCAGCTGCTTGCATTCTATTAGGTTTTTTTGTAGTGCTTAGCATTGGGCGGCTTAACAAAAAGATGCTGAAATGAAAACAATTATTTTTGACAAGCTAGCAGCTCCAATGTCGTTCTGCAAGACACAGGCATAAGGCGTATCGGATTCTGCCAAATGAGATTTCCAGCGGCAAAAAGCTGTTTTCAGATTGTGTCTCGGATTCTGGTATTCCAAAGGGATCAATCTCTGTGAGTAACGGAGCCCCTTGGAGCAAAGTCCTTGCCATTGAGATGAGGGCCATTGATCGGATTCTGTTAAACGTCACATACTTAGGCTATTCTAAATTACAGGTCAATATAGAAAATATAGACCTGAACATATAATGTGCGCAAAATTATAGATGAGGGAGTGTTGTGTTATACTGTGTATCCTGCCCTGATAAATCAGTAGCTTTGTCACAGATCCTGTCTGGTGTGCAGGGTAACGCTTTCTAAATCCTTCAGCTATATCTACAGTGCTGGCCACAGTTATCACATTTACTGTAATGATAAAAATACACAGCCTCTCAACAAATCACAAACTGCACCCACCTGCATAATACACTTTCATTATACCACCTCATCACAGCCTGCTATTTGAACTGTACACAGCAGTCCCACAGTTGTCTGTATATATATATAATAACAGACACTAGGCCCATCTTGCACTGCTCTGAACGTAGCAGTGAGAGACAGGGCAGCCTTTTCTGCCTGGAGAAGGTTCTGGAAGGAGCACATGGCAGACAGCAGTGCCAGGCACCAAGAGCTAGCAGCCAGCCTGGAGAGAGAGAGATAAACAGAGACAGAGAAAGGATGAGCGAGGAGGGGAAGATGACAGAGACCCAAAAACAAACATACACTCCTGTCCAGCTAGGATTGGCACAGAAGAATTCATGCAGAACAATTGGGGCTCAGTGGGGCGTTTGTTGCCTCTTTCACCCTCACTCAGATCCTTACTTCATAAATATCTAGATATTCCTGAACGGACTGTCACTTCCTTTTCAGTTATAGAGAACATATTTTAAAAGGGTGCCGGGTTTCAGTACCAAAATATTACGTTTGTTGTCGACTTTCACCTTGTGTGGAGTTTTGTCTGACTGGAGTTAGAAATAGTAAATAAAAATATAGAGAGTCAATTAGAAGTCCCCACAAATATAGGAATGCAAACAGGTCATTACTGTACTGGTATCTCGAGCTCCCTCAGCGAGCATTAGACACGCTGCCAGTCATACCTAAGACCACTAATGATGGGCATCACCCATGCAAAACACTGCAAGCACTCATGCAGCAGGTAAACTGCTAGAAAGAAATAAAGAGTTCATCTCCCCTGCAATAACTAACATCTAACTGCACTTGGGATTATATATCACACAGCCAAATACATGTGGTCATGTGGCCTAGCATAACATTGTCATATGATGTGCCAACTTCATTTTCGAGTCGTTCCTAATAAAGCGTCCGCACCCTGTTGTTTTTGAGCGTCTCAGTTGGGGGGCCCTCTAGTGGCGGTCCTCATACACAGTATTTTCCTCCCATCCAAACAAGCATGGCCCAGTACAGTAATGGTTAAGGAGGCTTTTTAACCCTCTCCCCTGGAACATATATATATATATATATATATATATATATATATATATATATATATATATGGCTTATATATATATATATATGGCTTCCTCAGATATCATTGCATGATGACCCTACACCCTATTTATGGTATCATGTTTCACCATTGTTTATACAGCCCCTTATTATTTGCAATTAGCCTTAAATAAAACAGGATGTTTCAAATACAACTTGTGTTCTAATAACCGCAGAGCCACACAGAGTTCAGAGAAGTCGCTGTGTTTCCTCGAGGCAGCCCCTCTCACAGCGTATCACTGCGTATCACCGAGACCAGCACATAAATATTTATTGGGCTGTAAGGGATAGGGCGGCTCGCTTTTCATTTCTTGCTGCAGTGGCACGCAGAGCTGCAATACCGCCCCCCCTGCTGCTCTCTCTCTCTCTCTCTCTCTCTCTCTCTCTCTCTCTCTCTCTCTCTCTCTCTCTCTCTCTCTCTCTCTGTTTTTCTCTCACTCCCTTTCCCTCTATTCTTTTTCTTGCATCTCATCCTTTATTTACCTCTTTCCCTCTCTCATGTGCCCTGCATCTTCTTCATCTCCCTCTCCTACCTGTACCGGAGTAACTTAATCAAACAACTTCATCCCATCTGCTCTTCTTCTGACAGACTCATAAATAACGCAACATTCCCCCCCCCCCTCCCCCCCCATTAGTGCCGGCTGAGCTCAGCTCCATTAGGACACAATTGAGCGTGTGAAGATTGCTGTTGATAGGTGTTAGGAACAGGACAGGGCTTGACCCTTTACGCCCCAAACCAGCCTGCAATAAAAATGTGAAAATGATTCACTTAACATTACGAGAAACATTGAAATCCTCCCTAAAAATAACAGCATGATAGGCCTCTTTAGAAAGCACGCTTGCCTTGGGAATTTGACCTCACTGTTCAAAGCTGGTAATAGGCCTGTGTTAATGAATGCCCTGTAGAAGTTGCTTGACATATATACAGTAGAAACATAAATGATTAATGAAGAAATCCTGTATGGAGTGTTTTAGGCAGCTGAGACATTATAAGTGCTAGCATGTCATTGCAAACCCTTCCAGGGATGTTTAAACAACTCTGATGTGTGACTGACTTTCTAATACAAAGCTAATGCTTATTTTTCTAAGCTTTGCCATTTAAAAGGGTAAAGAAAAAGCCTGACTAAAGAAAAAACAGAGAAAAAAATCAATCAGCCAAGATATCTGCTTAGCTGCAAAGCCCCCACTAGGCCTCATTACCATGGCAACTGACAATTACTATGTGAAGAGGTCTCACTTCAGCAGTTTGGCATGCACCGAGGAGGGGAAAGGTTATTCAATATTTTCTTTTGCATCTGGAGCAAATGAGCATGGAATAGTGGATTGATTGGCACTCTGCTTAGCGTGGAAGGGAGGATAGAGGATCTGAGCTGGGGGAAGACTGGGGGGAGTCTGGGGGGGTACTAACAGTCTGAAAGGCAGTGGGCTCTAGTATTTAGTGCTGAGGGACTGGGAGGCAGTGTGGCTCTGGTGTTTAGAGCTGAGAGACTAGGAGGCAGTGTGGCTCTGGTGGTTAGAGTTGAGGGAGTGGGAGGCAGTGTGGCTCTAATGTTTAGAGCTGAGGGACTAGGAGGCAGTGTGGCTCTGGTGGTTAGAGTTGAGGGAGTGGGAGGCAGTGTGGCTCTAATGTTTAGAGCTGAGGGACTAGGAGGCAGTGTGGCTCTGGTGGTTAGAGTTGAGGGAGTGGGAGTCAGTGTGGCTCTGGTGTTTAGAGCTGAGGGACTAGGAGGCAGTGTGGTCTCATTGTTAAAGTTGATGCACTGGGAAGCAATGTGGGCAGCTAAAAAACATCCAACCAGCCATTGTTTCCAATTGGCTTTAAATGTCTAGAAAAGTTTGCAATTTAAACTCCTGCATCTGGCTCGTGCACATTATTACAAAAAGAAAAGAAAGATCAGCTTTTCCAAGATCGTTTTACACCACTAGACCACACCAGGCCCAATTCAAAACACCAGGGAAAACGTTCTGAGAAATGATAAGCGTCTAACAAACGGAGCGAATGTGGAGCACTATTTATTTTCACTCAGTGAGCACGTCTTCAATAATGCGCTAATTCAATCCAAATAAATACTCTCTTTTTGTTTGCCCCATTTATTATGTGAATTTATAATTCTCCAAATGCTTTCTCCCAGCTGTAAAGTTAATTGAATTGGGTTTAGAGCCAGTCTCTCAGCTCTGACCTCTGTAGCCCAGTCTCTCCCAGACTCCCAGCTCACCCTGTCCCTGGTATCCTCCTCACTGATGGCAATGACCTTCACGATGGGCTCTGTTATGTAAGTCCCTCCTAAAAGACAGTTTGAGGCCGGCAGCGCTCAGCACATTATATAAAGCTGTCTGGTTCCAGAGGCTGCATGGGATGCTTCTTTGTGTCTTCACTGCTCTCAGAGGTTTATTTTTTTTATTTTTAAACCATCCTTCCCTTGTCTTTACAGAAGCATTCATCACTGCAGCTTAAATGAAAATGCAGACTCATTTGCAAGGGCAAAGAAAAAAAAAAACAAAGTTGCTTTTACTGCAGAGCTTGTAAGGCATAGTGTTATTCCAATAGACAGATAGACCCATGAATGAGTTGTCTGTGGTATACCATGGTAAAAGAATAGTCAAACATAGTAAAAGCAAGCTAGAACACAGGTATCCTTGGTGAAGCACATGTGAACATACTGTAGATAAATATGATAATGCATTGTAAAAAGGCTAACATGCTTATCCATGGTATAGTATTATGCATAGTATAGCATGGTAAAAGCATGGCAAACAAATAGCAGCCTCAATTTACCATGGTTAACTCTTACAGGATCAAATTAGAGACCAAGGGAATTGGGAGCTATTGCAGTCACTTAAACTGACTCATTGGAAGGCCTAGCTGGTTAATCAGATCTTGTAAACCAAATAAAGTGAACCACATGATTCATTAATAAATCGAGGCAGATGCTAAGTGGCTTAACCGAAAGCATAGCAGAACCCCCCCCCCTGCCTTCCATAACACAATCCCCATTGTTCTGCTATATAAATTGAATGACACGTCCTGAGTCACTCATCAGATAGAAGAGGGCTCCTGAGTCCCAAACTCATTTCACTGCCCGCCTGCCGCCCCAAGCTCCCTGGAGAAAAATCTCCTTCCCCGGAGAAGTCATATTGCTGTGTGAATAGAAGTCACTCTCAATCACTGCTACTGTTGAAAAAGAGAAAACAGCAAGGTGGTTGAGCTGGGATTTAATTGAAACAGGGGCTTGCAGTAATATGACTACCAGAAAGCCAACTGGACAATTTGTCCCCAATTGATTAATGACACGGTCCCTGAATTACTATGTTTACATCTCCATTCCCCAGCAAAGGGGCAGGGCTTCATTGGAAATTACTCTGTAGAAAAATCCTACACTATATCCCTTGCCTTTCTTGCTCATGCTGTGCATTTACTGTGCATGGTTCACCATGTTTCTTACCATGCTTTTAGTGATGTAGGCTTGCCTATTCTTTCACTGCACTTAAACCTTTGCTATGCTTTTTATCATGGTATCTCCCATTCAACTTTTTTAAGTAATAAGCACAGTGTTGGAGATGCTGTTACAGTACTGTTGCTTAGGTAGAGAGAAGCTAGTCTGTCGTTCTTACAGAGCACTCTCTAATCCTTTTGCTGTAATAATAAATCCTCTAATCTCCTGGCTGGCCTTTTCCTTTACTGGAAACAATACCCTCGTCTCCAGGTAACAGGGATTGGCAGCTCTGCCTGTCCGTGTTCTCTATTCAGCTCTCCCTTTCAGTTGTCTGTCAGCTCAGCCCGTCATCTCTCCCTGTCAGTAGCTCTTAATTTTCACTTCCTGGTTTATTAAGAAATGCATCAGCTGATTCAGGAGACATATTTAGTAATTGGTTTATTGACAGGACACTTACAGGATCAAACTGGTGGAATAAGAGGTGCGCACTGACAGGCATTACAGGCAGCCTGTGGCCTCTAATATAGGGAAGCCAACGCAGCAGTTAACCTCGTACACATGATGGCAGCGGTGGGATGTCTAAACCATTTTAATTCCCCCCTGGAGAAGGTGATCCTTGATGGGGTGCTGTAATAAGGGACTGTGCTGTTCTGAGCCAGGATGAGACTATTAGTCCTTGACTGCTTTTGAACCCGTTCCCAGGATCGATGACCAGCATCTAAGCTCAGAACACGCACCACCTACAGTTTATTAGAAGTCATTGATAATAAGTAATGCTGGACCTCTGAGAAAGCCAGCCTGATGGATGACATGTGTCCTGTAAGTGAGCCACGAAATGTCTTAGTGAGGATTTATTTTTAATCTGGCTCACAGTCTTAAAGGAACCATGCCCTCCTATGGCAAGACCAAATGCTAGACCTGGCCTCTCAGTGTGGGAGGGAGTGAGGGATATAGACTGTACCTCTTAATGAGTGTGTGAGTGTGTGAGGCACACACAGAATGGATCTCTGGTGCTGAAGGTTGTGACCTCTGACAACCAGACCCCTTTACTCACCCCCACCCCCACAGTACCTCCGCTCCAGATTGAGAGAGGGACAAAGAGAGATGGAGGAGAGATGAAACAATCACACTCAATTTAGGTCCCATGAGGCATGTCTTTCTGTTGTGCTACCAAGTACTCTGCTGTTGGCTGCAATGTACAGGTAATGAACTCACTGCAACACAGTAGTCTGAGCTGTTCAGAAAGACAGCTATATTGATGGAGTACATTTTGGTTTTTTTTTCGGAAGGCTGTCAGATGCATGTGTGACGTTCCTCATTCACAACCTGCTGTAGCATCGCCTGTGTAACAAACAACTGCAGTAGCAAAGCAGTGCAGGCAGTCATTTGTTGGAAACAGCAGCAGATGGCTGCTGTTTTATTGCATTGTAATTGTGGTCGATCTGCCCTCAGCTCAAGCCACTAGACCACACGGCCTCCTAGTCCTTCAGCTCTAACCACTAGATCATACAGCTTCCCATTCCCTCAGCTCTAACCACTAGACCACACTGCCTCCCAGTCCCTCAGCTTTAAACACGAGACCACTCTGCCTCCCAGTCCCTCAGCTCTAACCACTAGATGACACAGCTTCCCAGTCCCTCAGCTCTAACCACTAGATGACACAGCTTCCCAGTCCCTCATCTCTAACCACTAGATGACACAGCTTCCCAGTCCCTCAGCTCTTACCACTAATTCATACGTATGACACATTCTGCTTGAGAATGTAGGTGGTAATGTATCATTAAATATGTGATGGGTGGACTGCACAGCTAAATGGCAGCGCCCAAACAACCATCCCACTCAAGTGCTGACCTTGGAATTCTGAGCCCTGAGTTAAATATACAAACCTGACAGGAGAGCTAAACAGGTCAGGAGATGAATAGCCAATAACAATGGTTCTTAACCAGTCCAAACCACTCCCCATACTACATTACTGGACATATTGAACACCTTGCATCTCTGAACTGTCTGTTAATTCAACCAATGCAGTCAAAGCTTTTCGTCAATAATTGCCTTGTGGTATCCTGGTAACACAGAACAAGCGCTCAGCATTTCAACGTGAAAATTAAGCAAAATCATTCATAAAGAACCAACAAGAATTGATCATATACTTTTTCCCACTTTGCTTATGTCACAGTTTTACAATAAATTACTATTGTATAGCTATTATTAACGTTACTATAATTATTATTATATAGTAGTATTAAAAATAAAGTAGTAGTAGTAATTTAGAAAAACAAAAAGTTTAAACATAAAGGGCTCTTTTCAGTTGATCTAAAAGTCATTAAAAAAATGCCTATAATAGTTTGATTGTCTATTTCATGGACAATACCTTTAAGAAACAAAAGTAAATATTGTATTCAGATTTTTTTTTAATGAAAAGGGGATGTAGAATGCATCAGCTTGGCCTCAAAACCATTTTGCTTCCCTGGCTGTGAGGAAACTTTGACAATGTTATCTGGTCCCTATAGAATAGAAGCATCTCATGTCCCAATATTATCTAAATATAGCGCACCTTACAAAACGGACAAGGGGAAACTAGATTATTTTAACCCTTTTTCAACCAACTTTAAGAACTAAAAAAACAGATGAATGTTATTGCAATTATACGTTAATTAAAATAAAATACATACCAGATTAGTTTACATTATTATAATATCTTGTTTTCTTAAGGTAATAACATTTTCCCAGATTATACCTGAATTGAAGTCTTACTGCATGTGTCCATAGTGACAGCTGCCTGGTGAAGACAGATTCAGAACTGAAGCATTTATTAAAATTCAGGACCTTAAAAGAGGAAAGACCACGACTTTTATGCTAAATAGCACTCATTAAATGAAACTCTTAATATGACATTTAGAATATGTTAATCTCATATAATTATTCATTTAGAATCTTTTAAATTCAAATGAATCATTCTGTTCTGACAATTACGTTTGACCTAATATCGCAGCAAACATTATAAATACATCAAAGCCATGTGGAAAATCACTCACTGAGCTCCTGTTCATTGTGTGGGCTGAGATTGTAAAACACAAAATGCAGAAATACATCTTGAAGATCTGCAGATATGAAATTGCAAATCTCAGATTTCATGGTGCACTCAGCCGTGAATGAGGCATTCATTTTTAGATGAGTCGACCACGCGTTATGGAGAATGATTAATAATTCAGATCAGAGTATTGATCTTGGTCTTTAATACCTCTGCAGTCTCTATCTAGGAGGGTGCTTCAGTGAGGCAACATTTCAATCTCTGTTTTCAATGGTCTGGAGTCTGAAACGTGTTGGAAAATATCGGCAGGTTGAAATCTGTCTGTTTTCTCTGTCAACTAGTTGCTAAATGGAATAATACCACCAGAAATAGTTTTAATCACTAAGGCATTAGCAAGCATTTGTTTCTTATAAGTTCAGCTAGTTTCCCATTCAAAGAAACTTTTACAGCATTGACAAAATAGTATACAGTTGGTGTGGCCTTAGGAATAGCATAGCAGAAATGTCACAACATTCTAACAAGTGAGATTTGAAGAAATTAGAAGTGAGATTTGGGAATACTCTGTTGAAATGCATGGCCATTTCTCTTCTTTAAGACTGACGGCTAGAATTGACACCCAAAATGTTCTGAATGTAGCAATATTATTGTTATGTGGGTTACTAAGATTTTACAAACTGATGCATCACTTTAAATGGTCCCCTGATATGAATAGCAGTTTCTGCCCTTTTTTGCAGTGTCGCAGTGCACTGATCGGGTTCCCGAGAGCGGGGTTGTTATGTTGAGAGCGTGATGATTTTTGAGCAGTGCTGAGAGGGGATTTCTGAGGCTGTCAGCCCCCATTACTTCCGGAACGTTTTGTGTGAAAGGGGAGGGGATACAAAGGGCACGAGCGACACATGCTGCCAGTAAATGATCTGTGATTAGAGAATTAGCTGTCTATTGTCCCCCGAGGGAGCCTAGTAAAGGGAGGGACCGAACAGCAGAGCGCGTGCAACAGGAAATGTGATCCCTCCACAGGGGGCAGTCATGTGACCAGGGCCAGCTGCTGTCGTGAATGAAATTATGGGGGGGATGAAATGGAATTTCTAGGATAATTTTGGAAGGAGGGAAATGGCTTTATTCAGGGTGTGGGATGTCTATTCAAGCCAAACAGTTGTCAAATGTTTTTTTTTGTTATTATTTCTGTGTTTAAACAAAGTGTAGTGATATCAAACACCAGACACACACACACACACACACACACACACACACACACACACTGACATACCCTCATACCAGACAGAAATTTGTGGAATTACATTCCTTAGATTAAATTAAATACACAAGCAAAGCTATTCCATCAAATACCTGAGATTTGCTCCTGTATTTAATTTCTGCATCAGAATTCCAGCATGTATGAACATTTGTCATTTAACATGATCTAAGGAATTGAAAGTTCAGCTGTTTCGTTTATGTTTAAACATACTTTTTTCATGCATTGCACTTGTTGTATAAACAGAATAACTTCAGTACTTCTTAAACATGAATTCTCCTCAGTGTACACTGCAGATTGTTGGCATGTGGAGAAGGAGATTCTTTGGTAATACAAAAAGGATACATAAACAAACAGACAAAGGCTGTATTTTTCAGTGCTGATGCTTCTTCTTGTGCTGATTGTATCTTGCGTTGTCAATGTAGTTCATCCGTAACTTCTGAAACAAAGAAACCCCAATTATGTACACAGTAAGTTTGAAACCTCCCTGCCTCTTTTAGCACTGCTACATAGTTTCATACTCTGGGAGGTAGGGTTTGCGATTTGGAAACTGGTATGGATCTGAGGTTGAATATGGAAATTGAGCACCGCTCAGACTGGGTGGAACTCGTAAGAGCATCCCATCACAGTACAAGGAGCTTCCAGGTGCATGCGTTAGGAAGCATCCTTCACAAGTGCTCACCTCCACCTCAGTACATTACAGCTCCTGCAGACAGGACACAATGTGGCAATGGAAATGGCTCCGTGATCAAGTTGGCCGTGCTGGTCTGATGGTCTAAAGCTTGTCGTTGAATGCTTGGAAACGCTTCCTCTTTGTTTCTGGTCGTGTAGACTGGTTTGTGACTGACTGGGAGGATGGGAATGACTCTCTGATCTCTTTTCCAGCTGCACTACTGCTTTCAAAGACTGAGAACTATTTAGGAGGCCCCGCCCTGCAGCTGCCTCAAGTAGAAACAGCTGTGTGCGGAGGGGACCCCCCTTCTCAGAGTCAGTGCTCGGCTGGGGCTTGGACTGCTGGCTGCCGAAGGAACAACTTCCCATCTGAGTTAACCACTTCAGTGGTGAAGGAAAGCTTTCAATGAAATTACGGTTTAAAAATTTGAGTCAAGCGGTATTACATCCTGCCCTGACTTACTCAATCTTTACCAGTCTAGCGAAGCTGTACTCATGCAACTACAGACTTCATCTTGCACGGCTTTGATTATGTTAACAGTGAGACTGACTGTAGAGGGCTGAGGATGGGGTGTTTTAGTGCTCAGTGTTGCAGAGGTGCAGAGTGGCAGCGCTGGAGAGCTGAGAATGGAGGGTCTAACGTGGCAGACCTCTACACTGTCATTTAATACCCTGTCACCGCGCTCATTAGAAATCTGAGATGGATGTATTGGTGTGTGTGAATATGCGAGAGTGTGCTTAACTTGTGTAAGAGCTAGTCTCATCCTACCTGCTTACACATGCAAGCCTTCATTAGTCTTTATAAAGAAAGGAGTAAAAAGAGCAATGGGGAGCTTCACTGTGATTGCATCTTCCATCAATCCTCTGTTCCCCAAGTCCTCTTTTCTCATATCGATCTCCTGGAGTCTCGCACACACAGGGCCCACTTTTGCTCTAGTAATGATTCCCAGTTTTTTCTTGTAGCAAAATAAACATAACTACTGCAGTAAACTGAGCATGTTGAGAGAAGTCTGCACAGTCTCACCTTTACGAGGGTTTCTGCATTCATTTCAGTTTATCTAACTAGTTTTGTAAAACTAAACAGTGTTTTTTTATTATTATTATTCATAAATGATGTTAAACATTTTGCTTTGACTAGAGCAAAAGAGTAACAATTAGCCTTAAAAGATCTCTAGATCTAGAGCAAAAGAGTAACAATTAGCCTTAAAAGATCTCTAGATCTACAATCGTTATTGTTATTTAAAATCACTGATCCCAGCACCGTATTGCACAAGGAGTTGTATTAGGTTGATGTTATTACATGTGCAGTTAGCTGTGTTATAAACACAATGGCATGCTATTACATTTGCAGTTCAGTATTTGTTACATTTTGAGTTTGTGGAGTTATAACATATGCACCTATCACAGCACTGCAAACAGTGGCATATCTGGGTAAGGTGTTTCTTTAACAGAAGACCATCTCAGTGCCCTACATAGAAAGACAGGCAGAGAGGAAGCGAGAGAAAACATTCAAAGCAATAAATCCTTGCACTCAATACTGACATCAATTAACAGCAGCGACCCACAAAACTGGGGCTTATTTATCACAGTAACAGCAGACTTGTAAAGAACTTGGGAGAAAAGCGCTGTGATCTCTTCTGCTACAGTGGCTAATGTTTCAAAATGACCTTACCAGTTCACAAATATGATGGGGCTGGGGCTTGCACTGACGAGAGCAATGCAATAGGCAGGTAGTAAACAGGAGAAGCATGCTCAATGTGGACATTTTGTTGCCACAATGGCTTCCATTAACGGTAGTGGATTTTATCAGACCCACGGGAATTGCAAGCACTTCATTGTTAATTACATTGTGATGGATGGGTTGCCAGCTCTTTTGTGAGCTATTCAACAGCATCCATGCCACGCTATGAGGCAAATTATGCAATTGTCCATTTTTTTGTTTTTGGGGTACAGGGGTACAGTACATGCACCCCACCCCACCCATCGTTATATCCAGTCTGGTCAAGTGATTTTTGAACCACCCTATAGGTACCTTTGATGTAAAAGCTGCATTTTATAATATTAGTTAAACTGAATTAGAATAATACAATGTTCCTTATTTTTAATCTGGGTCAGAGTCAACCTCATCTTGCCTGACACATCACATTACAACAACCAACTGTGTCACCAGTGTCTGGTTGCCTGTTTATACGACACAAGCCAAACGCTTCTTAAAGTGCACATTTCAAACCTTGCTGGAGAAACGTGAAAGGGGAAGGAGGGAAGCGGGACAGAGAGAATAATAGTTCAGGCAGTCGAGGAGTTAATCGTTGGCGCATTATCAGAGAAGGAGGAACGGATTGGTGTAAAAAGGAGGGGGCACCGAAAGGGATTGGTCCCGGTAGTGGAGGAGTTAACGCCTGGCGCATTGTCAGAGAAGCTGGGCGGCTCCCTGGACCGCAGCCGGAGCCCGACGCTGTCACTGCATCTCTCTCTCTGCTACACGATTCTCTCGGTCTATCGCTGTATCAATCGAACACATCAATCTACGAGCCTGTTCGCCCCTCCCTCTCTCCGCCCGACCGGCGCGCACACACACACCCAGCTTCTTGTCCTCTGGCTCCGAGGCAGGAACTTCATAAAGTCGGAGCAGCAGGAACGGTACGTACAGATAAATGAATAGGAATAACCGGGCTAATACTATGAATAAGGATAAACAAAATGAAAACATAGGCCTTTTTTCATTATAGCTGTCTTTCATTTAATGTTACATTGAGTTGTGATTTATCATAGCTGTTATCATTGAGCTGTCATATTCTGCTGGGGTGATGAGAGGACGTATCGCGTTGGGCTAGTTCTAGCAGAATAGCGGATGAGGATGCTGGTCGGTCAATGCGTTTATATTATTATACAGTAATATGAACGCCCAGATGAGCCGAACAGCAACCGTTCTGTTTTATTGTGATACATTTGTGTTTTCTTTATTTAATAAAGTACTTGTCATTTTTCGTTGGTTTGTGTTGTGCGCATTTTAAATTAAAAAGTTACTATACGTGACAAGTCTATAAATCAAATGAAAGGCTGGCTGAATTAAGTCATTAATGAATCGATCAGCAAGCTAGTTAAATCTAGACAGATTATGACAAAAGGTAGAGGCTATGTTCTCGAGGTGGAGTGTGGCCGCTCTCTCGAAAGCTTGGTTTTAGGACAGAGTAGGATTGTTTGAGGTGTGCGAGACAGTGTGCGTCTGCAATGAGACAGACTGACAGACAGACAGAGCCAGACAGATCGCTTTAAGAGGGTCTCAGGTATGTTCGTGCGTTTTCTACCAAAATATCAATCTTCTTGTATATTTATCATCATTTAATTCTTTCTTTTTCTTTCTTTGATTACTGAAATCAGCTTGCCCATGTATGCGTTGTACGGATACAAAATAAAACGCGTGTCCTACATTTACGTATTTATTGGAGCTCAAGCACAAGTCATAATTATACATACTCCCATGCACATAAATTAATTATATATGCATGGATCTATGTATGAATTATGCAAATTATTCGTTAAAACGGGGCTGCTTTGTCGTTCACATTTTAGCATAAACATAAAGGGGGGATGGAGGGGACTGGAGGGGAGGGGGAGGGCGCTAAGGTGTACAGTAACTTTCCGGTTGCGAAAGACTTT